>CM059225.1:5331164-5931164 GCA_030347435.1 Clarias fuscus
ACATCACTAATGTTAACACACAGATTCACACACCACACACACACAAACACACAAAAACACATTTACTCATCAGAGACAGACTGACACATTAACTAGTCACACACACACACACACACACACACACACACACACACACACACACACACACACACACACACACAAATATTTAGGGCCCAAACTGATATTAGCCCAGTATGATGTGTGACGTTCTGTGTGCAAGTTCTGCGGTGCAACCGGGTGCCAATGACTTTTTTGAGGTTTTGACACACTCGAATAACACGCAGGTTGTGCGGTGCGCCCGGGGTGGGGACCGCGCCCGTTGCTTGGGCCCGTCATCGTTGCTTGCAACTTTAATTATTATTATTATTATTATTATTAGTAGTAGTAGTAGTATTATATCAGCATAAGGTTAATATAACAGTGGGTAACAGAAGGGATTTGATATTAATGAGGCTGTTGAGACTAAACTGTAAATGATATGTTTATATATGGAGAAAAAAAGTGTACTGGTGTCTACATCAGTGTGTTCTCCCACTAACTACTGTCACAATGCTGTGGATCACATTCAGTATTCTGATTTCAGAAAGTAACCAGACCAGATACAACATCATGACTGGAGAATGAGCACTTAGAGAGGGAGATCCTGGGGGGTTCTATCGGCAAACTGACAGATAGCATTCACAAATTGCCTCCACTCACTGATTATCTTTAGGGGTAAGAGTAGGGCTGAATTTTGCATTAATTTAATGATTAATTTCCTTACATTTTTACTACATCCTCTGCAAGTTGGCAAGCAAACTAGGCAAAGTGAATCCTCTCTCCACCAAAATGATTCATAACACCATGTTTGTAATGAGTTCCCTATAATAATTCAACTCAGTTTTATTTAAACAGCAACTTTACAAAAATCTCTACAGCCATTGAGTCATTCATTAACCCTGTAGGGTTTCAACTCTGGATTAGAGGTGAATTGAATCTTTAAGGATTCAGGTTAATGTTATTGAATTTAATTAAAATGTATAGATTACACTTTATCGTCTACCTGTCCAGTGTTTAGCACAAATTTAGTGTATCTTACCTATTCTGCTTCTCACGTGGCCACCGATGATGACACTAAATCTAGTATTTAGCAATTATGAGCAAGGTAACGTAAGACCTGGGCAAATGTTTGAACTTTAAAATACATGATCGAGACAACAGTTCTTTATAAAGAAGCAAGAATTTATTGAACTAATCGACATTACATAAAACTACGCTTTTTAATCACACACACACACACTGAAAAAAATAATCCTTTGAGTTTACTTGATCTTAATGTGTACATCGGTCCCACATCATCAAAATGTGGCCAAATTACGCAATTTTTGCCTGCTAAACCAAAATTTTTCATTCATGTTAAACTTGTGTGAAAGAACCATGCTGACTTAACATTATCTTTATCATTTACTGTAATAGCAACTGATTGTGTAATTGTAATGTAATTGAATTATGTCCATGATACTCCATTATTATTGACAAGTCTAACATGTTCTTTGTGCTACTTATGTTACTACAACTAAATGTTATACCATAATGTATATCAGCCCTATTTTCCCATGCTTTAGTGACTCTTAAAGACAACTCCAGAGGCAGTAAACATGTCATTAATCCTTTTGATTAGGGAACAACTTTATAACAGGTGCCATACTTTCATAAAACACTAACAATCTAATTCACACACTCAAAAAAAAAAAATAAATGTTGGGTTTAATTAAATTTTTCTTGTCAACAAGTTCCACAGAAATGACTTTAGTAAACTCTACTAACATTTGTAAGGGCCTTTATTCACAACAAGATTACTGTCACAAGCATTTTAATAACAATTGGCACTGTTTGAAATGCAGCACAGAAATCGAGAAATTGAGAATATTATGGTCCAAGAATACAAAATACATACTTTACACAATATGCAACATATTCTATTTTTTTTTTCTTTTCCAACTCTTGTCAACTTTGACACATTTAAAGAGGGAGGAAAATTGTGTTTAACAAAAAAAACAAACAAAAAAAAATTGGTTTCCTTCAATTTTTCTTTCAAGAGTATTCGGGGCATGTTTTACATAAGAAAAAAAATCATGTGACCCACAAAAATAGAAAAAAAAGGTTCTCACTGTATGAATCTTCAAAAATATAAATTTAAAAGGAAAATGCACAACCTTGTCCTTAAGTTCAATAAAACCAACTAAACATTAGTTAATTTAACATATTAACAAAATTAACAATTTACCCTATTTTTTTGCTATCAAATACACATTGCAGAAAGTCTAAATATATTGCATCCAAAACAAAGCATCCAAACATTTTCAATAAGTGCAAAAAAGGCCTTCATGTAGTGCTCGATGTTGGTTTACACAAAGTTTATTTTTAAGCATATGTACCTTTGGTGAAAGTCTGGTAGCATACAGCTGGAGGATGATCCTCTGCAGTACCTCAAATAATATTTTCAGTTCCTGAGGTTCATTGCATACATTACACCCATTAAGAGCGCACATGCAGTAGCGATGTCTCCCAAGTCGTGAAGCACTTCAACCACTGGAGGGGTTGTGGCATCACCTACCTCAACACTGATGCTGTAGATGTCAAACACAACATGTTTAAGATCCCTCTCTGCAGCATGGCCATCTGTATCCTATTGTTACACACAAAAAAGCAAAAATTAAATCTCTAGACTCATACAGAATTCCAAAAAGCCGGTTTGCATTTTCCCCTGTAAATATTGCTTAGTATTTGATCACTAACTTTTGGTCCACACTGATTTCTCACAAACTTGAAAACATTTTTCTAAGTACACGGGTGATCTGAGGCCATCTAATAGCAGCTTTAGCTTATCATTTTTGAAGGCTAAATGGATATTGTGGTATTCTGAAGAGCACAACGGTACCGTTACTTCTGCTATATATACTAATCTTTTATACAGTGGACCAAACTGTGACACGTGGCTAAACCCGTTAGCTGTCTAACTTCGGTCTAAAACACTAGGCCTCTCTAAAACTACAGAAGCAGGCCAAAGTTAAATACTATATATAAAAATATGTACTGGTGAAAAAAAAAATATCTGGGTGTTGACCTCCCTTTGTCAAAACGGACAAAACGTAACGCGCGCAGGCAGAGAGTCCGTTAACTTAGCGCAGGTGCAGTTTGATTCGTCTTGCTCTTCTGTTTCATTAGCGGTTCATAACAGCTGGCGTTTCACTACTGCCCCCTGCTGTATGTATGAAATGTTGACAACATGAATGGTTCGTGATTAGACAACGTATTAGGAATTTGTACGGTCAAGTTGAGACAACATTATGTTAACTTTAATCGAAAAAAAAAACATTTAAAATTAACAAATACGATTGTTATGAGTATACTGAAAGTAATTATATTATGTAAAATGCACAACCTGCCTTGTTCATTATTTTTGAGTGTACACATGAACAGTTTAGATGTTGAAAGTTCTGTTTAGGTTTACTAGAACTGAGAAAGTCACAAGAACAGAGCCTTGGGTTTAATCTTATGGTGTAGTTATGAATCGCGCACCACTTTCAGCAATGTGGGTGGCTTTGTATGTTTTACATTACTTGATGGTTGTTTTCATTGGTTCGCCTTCAGCGAAGGGAATCACGGTGTGGTTTATTGGTTGTTGCGCTGGGTTGAGGTGACATCTTTCGGGAAAGCCCTCAGCAGCGTGTTGATTGCCTGGTTACCTATGACGATGCTCTGAGACTTCTTCAGTTGCTTTCTGCATGTCACGAAGGCAACGTTCAAGCGGCATCGGAGTTCAAGCCGAAGTTCCTTTGCTTGTCGACGAGAGTGGAGTCTTTTATCGCTGGGTTGCGCATGTCAGAAGTCGAAGTTCAGGCATTGGTTGAGAGGGGAGTAAGTGATGCGTCCGATTGCTTCCTTCAGATGGCGTGATGTTCAAAAACATGCCGAGGCTGCACAGACCTTAGGTTTTTAATCTCACGGTGAAGGTCTATCCTACAGATGTGTGTTCCAATCAGAGATGGTTGTGGGCGTAGCCACGCCCTGCATGGTTCCTCTTTTTCGTGCATACATTTAACCTGTGGTTTGGTCTGTCATGTGGGAAGCCACCTCAGTGGAGTTTTAGTAATTTAGTTAAAGTGTATTAACATGAATCTGGTTCATATGACTAAGATTTCATGCACATCAATGTTCATTGAATATACAGAGCTTTCATTTGATACCAAACATCCCATGTCTTGCATACGCATTCATACCTTTATCTATAGCAAAGGTTGCACAGGTTAATTACACTATGTAAGTTTATCATACACATGTTGAACAGAACACAAAGACATCATACATTCTACAGGGTGGGCCATTTATATGGATACACCTTAATAAAATTGGAATGGTTGGTGATATTAATGTCCTGTTTGTGGCACATTAGTATATGTGAGGGGGCAAACTTTTCAAGATGGGTGGTGACCATGGTGGCCATTTGGAAGTCGGCCATCTTGGATCCAACTTTTGTTTTTTCAATAGGAAGAGGGTCATGTGACACATTAAACTTATTGGGAAGTTCACAAGAAAAACAATGGTGTGCTTGGTTTTAATGTAACTTTATTCTTTCATGAGTTATTTACACATTTCTGACCACTTATAAAATGTGTTCAATGTGCTGCCCATTGTGATGGATTGTCAATGCAACCCTCTTCTCCCACTCTTCACACACTGATAGCAACACCGCAGGAGAAATGCCAGCACAGGCTTCCAGTATCCGTAGTTTCAGGTGCTGCACATCTCGTGTCTTCACACCATAGACAATTGCCTTCAGATGACCCCAAAGATAAAAGTCTAAGGGGGTCAGATCGGGAGACCTTGGGTTGTGGGCTTTTTCAGGGAGGATGAGCTTCCAGGAGAGAGATAGCTCGCAAGCGTCTCTTCAATCTGGGGACATCATCATAAAATGGGATGAATAAGGCTTATTCCATGAAAGAGTTAACTCGTCATGGAGGTCGCCAAAGAAGGGGAGGGACCTTCATTGAGGCCACTCCCCTGGCCACCCGACAGAAACCTGTCGTCTAACTTTGAGCGCTTGGGGATTTTTAGTATTATTTTTATTATTATTATTATACTGTATTTTTAAAATTAATTAATTATTTTTTTATTTTGCGGCAAGAGAGGAAGTCTCTTCCCCCTTCACAAAAAGCGCCGGAGCACGCTTGAGAAGCGGACGCTAAAACTTCCTGATCAGGGGAGAGCGCGAGAGAGAGGGGAAATACCATCTCATATGCACACGAGACCCAGGAATGCGCCGCGGCTCGCGGTTTCTCTTTAAAGAAAGTGAGCCACGCGCAAAGCGCCTTGATAGAGAGGGGATCACAATGCTTGCACTCTCCTTGAAACCCAAGCACTCAAAGAAAAAGTCATGGAGATCGCCCTCTGAAAGAAATCTACCACACAGAGGCAGGCATCTCTCAAACAACTCTGCCATTATCGGTAAATAACGTTTTTCTTTCCTACCGTGATTCTGTTGCACACACACACACACACACAAAGTGGTCCTGAAGACACAAAGATCTGAGGATGTTTCCGGTTCACTCCTATTTATAACCTGGAGGTACACCTTATCGGGTGATATCACTTGACTGAGGTCATAAGCCGAAGTTTCCGGCGTTTTTTGATACACAAAGGCTTCACAACCGGAGAACAAAGAGATGTTCCCATAGCGTTTTCACACAGCATCGAGTGTAGCTTTTGAAAGGGAACTTTACTGTCATACCATATTGCACATTTTCAAAAGTATATTGGACATTTTGTACATTGCACTTTTAGAGTTATATATGTATTGCACCATAGGGTTATACATTGCACTATGAGAAGAATATACAGAGTTATATATGTATTGCACCTGTAGGTTATATATTGCACTTCGAGAAAATATAGAGATAGATATTGTAATTAAATATTATTCATTTTTAGCAGCCTTGTGTTTATGGGAGAGGACCTATAGAGCACATCTAGAGTTCAGCAGTCTGATTGCCTCAGGGTAGAAGCTGTTTTTAAGCCTGGTGGTCTTGCTCTGACGGCTCCTCAGGCTTCTGCCTGAGGGAAGGGAATGGGATGGAGCATGTGTAGGGTGTGTGAAGTCCTTAATGATGCGAAGGGCTCTTCCTCTGCATCTTGCGGTATACAGATCAGTAATAGAGGGGAGCCTGCTCCCCACTGTCCTCTGTGCAGCTTTAACTACCCTCCGCAGGGCTTTCCTCTCAGCTGTGGTGCTATTGGCGTGGCACACAGTAATGTAGGAGCTGATGATGCTTTCTACCGGTCCTCAATAGAAACGTTTCAGAACCAGGCTCCCAAGCCCAGCTCATTTTAGTTTCCTGAGGATGTAGAGGCGCTGGTGGGCCTTTTTAATCAGCCTAGAGGTGTTGATGATCCAAGTTAAATCCTTTGCTATGTGAACACCTAGATACTTGAAACTGGGGACCACTTCCACAGTAGCTCCATCAATGTGTAAGGGGAGACAAGTTTGCTTGTCCTTTCTGAAGTCCACCCCCATCTGTTTGGTCTTTTTTACATTGATACAGAGGTTATTTTCTCAACACCACTGTACCAGTCATTCCACCTCCTCCTAACAAATCTACACAGAATTAATTAATGCATATCAACAACACCAGAGTAAAATATATATGGTGTAAGATGTTAAATGCAAACAGAAAACATTCACTACCAAAAAATATAAAAAGGAGAGTAGAGAGAGAGACACACTAAAGGGTCTGATATTATACAGTATTATCAGTTCCTTTAATATGCTGAGTCTCTTAATCATGAGTCTGCAGAATCAATGACCGACTCAACAGCCTCTGACTCTGATAGAATACAAAATGTCAGAGGAATTTCTTCTTTGTTCAGGAGAGGGCCGTTCTCATAATTCCTTCTACATTTTCTAATCTGTGAAGGAGAATATCAATTATCATGATCAATGGTGTCAAAAGCTGCACTGAGGTTGAGTAACACAAGTATAGTGACGCAACCCTGATCAGAGGCCAACAGGGGGTCATTGACTACTTTTAAGTGCTGTCTCTGTGCTGTAATGAGGCCTGCTACGCTACTATCTTTTCCAGAATCTTAGAGATAAAGGGGAGGTTTGATATCAGCTTGTAATTAGACCGGGATCAAGGTCAGATTTCTTAATTATCAGTTTAATAACTGCTAATTTAAAAGATTTTAAAACATACCCACTGCTGAGTGAAGATTTATTTACAGAAGTTACACAAAGGCCACAGCATTGTGACAATCTTCCAGTAAAAAGAATCAGTCAAAAAGGGGATGAAAAATTTTAAAGGAAAATTGGTTGCTTGCTGTATGTAAGGGCTACAAGAACGGGCCAATGTCAGAAAAGTTCGCTTTGACCGGCTACATCAGTCTTCTCTTGTGGTGGACGTCCAACAAATTTGTCTAAAGTCTGTAACTCCTGGAGTTGCTTAGTACCTAATGAAAAAAAAAAAAAATGTATATATATACACAGTACAGACCTTCTCATTCAGCGAGTTTTCTTTCTTGTGTTCTTTAGCCCAAACGCGTCTCTTCTGCTTGTTGCCTGTCCTTAGCAGTGGTTTTTTAGCAGATATTCTACCATGAAGGCCTGATTCACACAGTCTCCTCTTAACAGTTGTTCTAGAGATGTGTCTGCTGCTAGAACTTTGTGTGGCATTGACCTGCTCTCTGATCTGAGCTGCTGTTAACCTGTGATTTCTGAGGCAGTTTTTTCTGGATTTCTGATGGTTTTTGTGACTGCACTTGGGGACACTTTCAAAATTTTCCCAATTTTTTGGACTGACTGACCTTCATTTCTTAAAGTAATGATGGCCACTCGTTTTTCTTTACTTAGCTGTTTTTTTCTATATATACATACAGTACAGACCAAAAGTTTGAGAAGGTGTGTCAAAACTTTTTGTCTGTACTGTATAGGTAAAAAGTAACCTAATATGTCAAACCACACTGGTTAACTTAGGGCATGCATAATAATACTATAACTAAAAAATCAGTAACTAGGTTACTGATTTTTACCATTAAAAAAAAAAAAAAAAAATCTTTCAACCTCACAAGTGTTAGTTACCTAGATATGCTAACCCACATGCTAGCATTTGAATTCTTTTTGCAATTTAAGAACAAACATAAGCTGTGTAAATTTCAGCTAAGTATACCACAGTATTTTTTATTTATTTTTTATTATTTTTTTCTTTTTTTTACCCACAAATTATGTGGTTTTAACTTACATTTAGACTCCTTGTCAATAATAATACATTTTAAATTCGGTGGGAAAAAGTAAAACTCACCTTCACCGTCCGCTTTGCCTTCTTGGTCTTCTTCTGCATTGTTTATCTGAGGCAGGAAAAGTAGGTGAAGCGCTACCGCCACTTAAAGATGAATAATGGGTGGAGTGTTTTTTGCTGACTTGACACAAAGGCCTGGCGATGCCCTGCACACGTCTCTAACACACTGGCCACTTTTTGAAACATTTGCAGGCTTGGAGCATGTGTGGGAGAAATTGTGGAAAATTATGTTTTATTAGAATCTATATGAACTGTAGGCTTAATTGGGTTGGCCATGAAAAAATATTGAAAATATAGTTATAAATGTAGAATCAATGTCACGATTTTTGGGTGTGAGGCATAAATGCAGGAGGATCCAGGTTTTAAAGGAAACTATTTATTTTATAAAGAAAAACATAAACAGGGAAATCAAACAAACAATTCTACTTTAATAAAGAAACCAAATTCCTAAAGCATACGGAACGGACATGACTCACGGTGAAATCAACAAATGCAAGACAGTTAAACAGAACTAAAACAAACCATTTATAATAAAACTAATGAGGAAGTCGGTTCAGGTGAGCGCCCTCACGTCACCTGACCGAAGTGCATGCCGGGAAATGAAGTGAAACGAAAAGAACTACAAACAAAAATCACAGGGCGCTTTGGCGCCCTCTAGGGGTTATCCCTGACAATCAACAACAGGTTTGGCCGTAAATTATGTGTATACAGAAATCACTGGACACAAACATTATCTCATTGCTTCACTTCTTGATAAAAAAAAAAATAATAAAAAAAAGTTTAATTTTAATAAATTCATGTTGTAAAAAAAAAAAAAAACATTTGTAAAAGGTTATCCATGTTGATCAACTAGGGACACCAGTGTGTACTATATAATAAAATAACTCATGATTAGATTTTTTTTAAATAAAGAAGCTAGATTTCAAAATTAAAAATGTATCTTTACAAAGCAATTTTCTAATTGACTTTAGTTGTTACCAACCTACATATCCACATATCTTAATTTCAGAGATTCAACCTACTAACCCTCTGTCATGTCATGCCAAGCCACAGCCTTGTCATGATCACCTGAGCACTCCGTTCATCTCACTACCTCACTTCCCGCTCTCCACATCTCTTGTCTATCACTGATGTAATTCCCATTCCTATTTAAGCCACGCTCTGATTCGGCAGTTTATTGTGTGCCTTACTAGCCTCATTTCACCAACGTTTACTCCCATCTCTGTCTGCCTAGTTTCGACCTCGCTTTGTTTTTTCTGACTGCTTTGTTTTTTTTTCTTTACCGTTCAGGCCCTTGATGGTAGCAGACTCACTCATCGCATCACTCCCATCACTCTACAATTTTCTAGAAATCACATCTAGACCATCTCATTCCTTATCGTCCAAAATGCTCATGCACCCTTGTTCTGGGACTCCCATAACTAAGACTTTATAACCCCCACATCGCTTAGGTTAAAAGGAGCATCCTTGATTGGAGCCCCGTCTTCCTCTCCTCATGTCTACACTCAGCCCCTATGGGCCGAACTTTGTCCGTACCATGAGAAGAGATCCCCGACTTAACCAAGGTTCCCACTGTATACCAGGATTTACGGCATTTTAAGTGTTCAGTAAGTCACAGGCCATCTCCTTACCACCTCAACGCCCCTATGACTGCACCACTGACCTGCTTCCCGAAACCTCTCCACCCAAGGGACGACTCTACTCCATTTCTTGCCCAGAGAGAGAGGCCATGGAACAATACACATTAATGAATAACTCGCAGCAGGGATTATCCGTCCATCATCGTCACCGGCTTCTTCTTTGTAGAAAACAGAGACAAGTCCCTCAGACCCTGTATTGACTACAGAGGCTTGAATGAGATCACCATAAAGAACCGCTATCCCCTCCCACTGATGTCTTCTGCCTTAGAACTTCTTCAGGAAAAAAATTCAGAGTACGGCCCTGGGGGTCTGTAAATGATAATTAGTGGGGTCGACTGAGCAGATTTAATATTTGTAGCTACACTTATGTTGATATGTTATATTATGTTAATTACTATAGAGAACTTCAAATGCATTAAATTTGTGTAAATGTTTTTATACGATAGTCAGATTGTCTTTGTAAATAACTGCGACTCTTCTTCCTCTACCAGTTAGCCGAGGCTGGTGTATGTAGCAGGACTAACCTCATTTAAAGCTACATACTCATCCTATTTAATCCAGGTTTCTGCTGAACAGAGTATATCAAACTCCTGATCCGTGATAATTTTATTTACAATAACTTCGAGAGATCTAATATGTAAAAGACCTAGCTTCAGTTCAGAGGTGCAGACTGCTCATTCAGTGTACTCTGAGTTATGTTAATTAAATTGCCAAAACAGACTTTTTGGGTCTAAATTTGTGTTTAGCTCGGGGAACAGACACAATCTCAAATAAGATGCGCGAACAGTCCATGTAAAAATTGCATTTCTGCTCTCTCATGTTCAGTTTATATTTAAGTTATTTACAGTATGTTATACTGTGATTCTAGCTTTATAGCTGAGTATATCATTATATGAATGTTATAAAATCCATGATATACAGCCAATGTTATATAACTAGTAAAATATAACTGCTATAAAAATCTCCACTCTTCAATTAAGCTTTCGATCAGATGTTGGAACATGGCTGTGGGGATTTATGTTCGTTTGGCTACAAGAGTGTTAGTGAGCTCAGAAACCAATGTTGGTGGAAAAGCCATGACATCCCAAGGCGGTTCTGTTATTGAACTGAAACGGAAAAACATATTTAAACACACATGTATACACACACATTGTGATATAAAGTTTATTTAGGCTTTTTCATACTTTTGATGTATTTTGTTTATATCACAAAATATAAAACGAAGTTAAATATAGTTCACAATGATGGAAAATGGATTAATTCTAATTACATGTATTCCTGTGGGAAAAAATGAATCAGTCTACAACCAAATCAGGTTACGACCAGAAGTTAGGAACAAATTAAGTTTGTGAACCAAGGTTTCACTGTAACATTTCCCAATAGCTTTGGAATCAGTGTTGTTGTTGTTGTTGTTGTTGTGGTCTGGTGGAAGTATCCTGGGGGGTATTCCAGAAAGCAGGTTATGTGACATACCCGGGTAAGTTTAAGAGTAAGTTAATGGATATCCTCAACTTTTGGTTCCAAAAACGGAGGTAACTCTCTGGGTATGTTTGTAACCATAGCAACTTACTCTCTGAAGATAACCTGCTCGGTAGCAGGTTATGTTCCAGGGTAAGTTTGTTTCAGAAGCTTATTGAGCATGACGTGCGCTTTTAATGAAGATCCTGTGGACGTGGAGGCACAAATTATATGAGTTTTTTTTTATCCGGGAGAGAGTTATAAGACCGCGTATTGATGTCTTTTAATTTCCTAATGATTATTTCAAAGAGTTATCGGTTTTCAAGGAAATCGTTAATTTGCTTAACACATCTCTTGAAACCGCATATTGTTAATGCGCAAATTAATTAAACACATTGAGTACTGTTAACTTCAATAATTGCAATTAGGTCAAATTAATAGACCTTTTTGAGTATTCAGAACTTTTTGATATTTTAAGTAATCGTGAGTACGTAAGTAACAGTAACCGTCACCTTAAAATTCCACTAAGTAAAACTCTATAGAGCGCTGGTGGCTTAATGGAAAGTGTTTCGCCTGCCATGTGAACGGCTGAATACTCAAAAAGGTCTATTAATTTGACCTAATTGCAATTATTTAAGTTAACGGTACTCAATGTGTTTAATTACTTTGAGCATTAGGGTTTACAGTGTATAATAAAAGGGAAGCCGATGTCAAATGTGCTATTTAATACTCTCATGCATTTACTCTGTCCGTTATTTTTTGCCCAGCCAACTCTCTTTCTTTAGCCGATGCAGCCGTATTTCTTTTTTTTTTCATTATTATTGGCTTGAATTCTTCATATTCTGATTTAAACCTCCAACTCCGCCTCTGTGAAGTATGCCGCTCGCTTTTTTTCACTTTGATTTTCCATTTTGACTCGTGAAATCGGTGATCCATTGAAAATGTCTTTATGTATGCACCGTGCTCGCGCATTAACTCTGGGTAACCAGTAGGAGGTTGATTAAACTTACTCTTCTCAGGGGTTTTGGAACCGACATACTCATGGTATGTGGGTTTGGGGTAAATCAACCCGGAGGTTAAGTTTTACCAAATGGTAAGTTAACCCAGCTTTCTGGAATACCCCCCTGCATCACTTCACACAATCTATCTTGGATAATGGAACAATATGGGAGAGAAAGCTCAACATTCATCTGGGCCAGCAAAAGTAACTCAGATAAACACTCTTTACTACTGTGGTGAACAGAAACACATTTCAGAATGTAGGAACAGTTGACAGTAGAGGAGGAGGACAGAAAGAAACATGAATGGAAAACGAATAAATATTTCCTTTAACACCAAATTTTAAGTATCTGTATTAACCGCGCTTTAGCTGAGCAACTGGTGGCTGGAACAACAAGCAAAATTACACTGAACATCAGATCTTGCCTGTTGCTAGGTAGCTATTTAGCATGGCTGTGAAAACATTCAAAAAAGTAACTTACACATGTATAGAGAGACATTATTTTAATAAATTTTGCCAGCTGTCTATTCACCAGGATTTATAAGGAGTGTTCCAGGTGTTTGTTCTCACAGCAGTGGTATTTATTTTGATACTTCAGTAATTTCAGGATAGTGAGGAGGAGGAGCGACCGTTTTTAAGACACTTTTTAACTCTAAGCAGCTGGTGTCAGATCACTATTACAGTTTTAACTCATCAGTCTCATCAGTCTTATCCAATACTAAGTGCTGTGATGTACAGCCACCAAAATTGAATAAAGACTAATACAGATTAATGTCTTTTCAGATATTTTGGTTAGAATTATGGTATCACTACAGTAACTTCCTGTTCAGTTCAGGGTCAGGATCAAGATCTTGTTAATAATCTACAAATCCTTGAATAATCTAGCACTGCAGTACATTTGTGACCTTTGTGAACTTGTGACCGTACAGTCCAGCACATCTCTCAGGTCTGTAATCAGCTTTTACTCACAGCGTTTAAAACCAGGGTGAAGAGTCGGGCCAATACGGGCCTCTTCAGTAGCAGCTGTTATGCTGAGAAATGAGGTGTCTCTGTACAACAGTCATGTCTCTGTCTTTATAAATCACAAGACCTTTAATGCAGTGTGAGGACCAGGTGTATATTGTCTTTTCTCTTCTCCCTGATTTTTTATTTCACATACAGTATTTGTTTACTGTTTGTTCAGCTTCAGGTCTGTGTGTGTGTTTCTGTGTGTGTGTGTGTGTGTGTGTGTGTGTGTGTGTGTGTGTGTGTGTGTGTGTGTGTGTGTGTGTGTGTGTTCCCTGGGATTGAATTGCACCCTATCCATGGTGTACCCGGCCTCATGCCCCAGTCCCCTGGTATGGGCTCCAGGCCTCCTGTGACCCTGTTCATGATAAACACCATGGATAATGAGTGAGTGAGAGTGTTTATAGTTGTATTGCTAAATAATTTTAATAGAGGCGAATGTTATTTCTTCTTATTATCTTTTTTTATAGCCTGTTTTTAGTGTCTGGAGCTATGTTTATATTGTTTTGACTGTACAGAACTTGTAAGTCTCATGTCCCTTGTACACAAATTGATCATACATATTTTAAGTTTTGTATTATTATTTCTCTTCTTCAGCACAGTGTTTACACTACAGAATTCCATTTATTTAATTATATAACACGGTGTACACACAACATCCAAATTACATAATGTCTATTTCACAGAACACATTGAGGATGTTAAGTGAAGCAAACGTGTCATTTATTATTGCTGAAGTGACTGTATAAGCAAGAGTGTAAGAGAATGTAAATGCCTTCAGTGTTCTCCAAAAACCCTTCGAACACATTTAAACCACTCTGAGCCACTGTGTCACACAGGCAATATATGCACTGATCACATGGAAGAAAGAAACGATGCAATTGAATCGTCACCACACACGAAAATTAACTTTGCTCAGAAGATGGAAGTTTACTCACTAACGCATCATCTATCCCGCATAGTCCTGTATTCAGGATCATGGGGGGCCTGAAACCTATCTCAGAAGACACAAGACGAGTTACACCCTGGACAGGATGCCAGCACATACTCATTCACACACTACAGCCAAATTGGGACCAGCATTTAACCTAACCTACATGTCTTCGGACTGTGGGAGGAAATGCACCAAGCACGGGTCGAACATGCAGACTCCATGCACACAGAGACGGGAATCGAACCTGGACTCTGGCAGTGCAAGGCAACAGTGCTAACCAGTACACCACCCTGCCGCCACATGGAAGTTTAATGCTTCTAAAATAAAGTTGTAATAGCAGTTTTCAAATTAAATATTTTGTCATGGACAGCGTTGGGTGTCAGAGAATAATAATTTCGCAAATTAAGTAAAAGTCTCGGCATGTATCGCTGTCAAACTGTTCATAACGTTCCATCAATTGAGAATCAATCAGATTAAGTGTTTACACAGATAACATTTACTTAGTCAGAGACTGTTCTGGGTGAAGTGGTTAACATGATGCAGTTTTATTTAGATCAGGTAATTATTTTGATGATTAGCGGAATATTAATATCCATGTAAACATCCTGTAGACTAGGAGTGTTTACTTGGGTGCTAATATTCAGCTAACATGGATAACTGCAAACATGAGCATGTGCATGTGTTCAGGGCTGCGGTCTGTCAGTGAAGTTACTGTGGTTAAACACATTTCAAAAAATGAAAATAAACATGTGTCTTTGATCACTTATCATTAGGAGGAGACACTGCATGGAGCAGGTGTAACAGAGTGACTGCAGTGTGTGAGATGCTGCTGTATGTTCTCCTGCTGACTGCCATCACAGTGCTGTGGATCAATTACCACATCCTGAAGACAGAAAACAACCAGTTACAGACCACTATCAGCAATCTGACTATAGAGAGAGACCAGTTACAGAGGGAGAGAGATGAATACCTGTGGAAATGTTGTGATTTGGGTAAGTAGATAGATTTAGCTTTACCTTTTATACTCACCAAGAGAAAATATAATGCCCAAAATTTCACCAAGATCTTTGAATGAAAACATCTCATTGACACTTTACAATCTTGATTCATAACTCAATTGTGTAAGGAGTGAGAAAGAATCAATAATCCATAGATTACTAACTAATTAGTAATCACGCTTGTATTAGTTGACTATTACCAGTGCACTAATTACTGAGTCTTAATCAGTCTTACATTTCTCCTGGAGAACTAATATCTAACTTTGTCTGTATTGTAATAACAGCTGATTAATTACTGATCACCTCAACATTAATTCCCAATCACTAAACCTCACCTTCCTCCTGGAGATAATATACGTACCGCGGCCGTTTCCACACCCAGTGTCTAACATGTAAATGTCTATAGAAGTGCTTATTGTCCACACATAGAGTTCTCTTTACAGTGTGTGTGCTGTTTTTATTTATCCAGTCAGAGTCTAAAGAGAGAAATGCAACAATAACCTATTATCAGGTTATACATAAGTACAAGTTGTAGTGCTGCAGAAATGCCATGTGCTCTTCATATCTGGACTGAGAAACAAAAGGAGAAAATGAAAGAAACATGGTACAAATAGTCAAATCTCAATACCTTATGTAATATTAATTACAATTAAAATGATCACGTTAGCTCTTTTAAACCCCAATCAGGGTAAGAACAACCTTATGTTACATAATAATAAAGTCAGCACATGAAAGGTGAATTCATGCATATATTCAAAATGTTTGTCTTCTTATATAATGTAGAAAAAACAGATAAAAATAAATAATGTCACTACACATACAATAGATCAGAAACTGTGTGTTTAATCTCTGTAAATTCTCTCAATTTATTAAAGGGAAGTGTTTCAGCTTCAGCTCCAGTCTTTATTTCATGTCTAATGAGAGGAAGAGCTGGACTGAGAGCAGAGAGGACTGCATAAAGAGAGGAGCAGACCTGGTGATCATAAACAGCAAAGAGGAACAGGTGAGAGAGAGAGAGAGAGAGAGAGAGAGAGAGAGAGAGAGAGAGAGAGATTTTATTTACAGTGTTTAATTTTTTTTAAGTAGAAATAATTCCCACTAAGCCCCACCCCGTTCCCCACAATTAATTATCTTATTTCCAGTTTTATTTAATTTAATTTATTTTTGTCTATTGATTTACAGTCCTGTTCAAAGTTTATAGTTTGATTTAGCTGCTGTCCATCTTCGCTTCCTCCTGCCTAGCAGTGGTTGTTTTTTTTGTTACTTTTTGCATTGTTTTTCTTTTGTTCAGTGACTAGTGTTTTCATCACACATCTTTTTTCTATTTTTGATAGTTATAAAATAATTGCTTTTAATTTGCTAGTCGATGTATATATACAGTACAGACCAAAAGTTTGGACACACCTTCTCATTCAAAGAGTTTGAATTTGTATTATGGCAAGAAAAAAGTAAAGAAAAACGAGTGGCCATCATTACTTTAAGAAATGAAGGTCAGTCAGTCCGAAAAATTGGGAAAACGTTGAAAGTGTCCCCAAGTGCAGTCACAAAAACCATCAAGCGCTACAAAGAAACTGGCTGACATGCGGACCACCCCAGGAAAGGAAGACCGAGAGTCGCCTCTGCTGCGGAGGATAAGTTCATCCGAGTCACCGGCCTCAGAAATCGCAGGTTAACAGCAGCTCAGATCAGAGAGCAGGTCAATGCCACACAGAGTTCTAGCAGCAGACACATCTCTAGAACAACTGTTAAGAGGAGACTGTGTGAATCAGGCCTTCATGGTAGAATATCTGCTAGGAAACCACTGCTAAGGACAGGCAACAAGCAGAAGAGACGCGTTTGGGCTAAAGAACACAATAAAGAACACAATAAAGAAAACTCTTTGAATGAGAAAGGCTGTATTGTGTGTGTGTGTGTGTGTGTGTGTGTGTGTGTGTGTGTGTGTGTGTGTGTGTGTGTGTGTGTGTGTGCGTGCTGCACCTGCTCCTTCACTCTCCTGTGCTTCAGCTCTCAGGGTCTGACTGCGTGATTTCCTTTTTGTAGTCGGTTCTCTGGTTAACATCTCCTCTCTTTTCCTTTTTGGTTTAGCTGCAGTGTTTTCTGTTTTGTGCAGATCTGCGGTTGTTGTACCCTATTCAGTGGATTTTTTATGGGCGGGGGTGTTAGGGGTGGGGTCGCTGTGAGCGCTGACTACTGTAAGGGCATCGGGTTTTACACTGGCGCTGTTTACAGTAGAGTTGGTGTTCATATCAGTGCCGTGTGCGGTGTGCATCTCTGTGGTGTCAGTGGTTCTGAACTGAACTTTATGAGCTGTGACTAGGGTGTGTCGTTGCTCTGGATGTTAGTGAGGCGCGCTTCAGACTCAGACTCCCTGGTGTGTTCCGGCTGGCTGTCCCTGTGCCGCTGCTCCTGTTTTTTGGTCGAGTCGCCCCCTGAGCTCCCAGTCTGCACAGCTCCATGTGGACAGCTCGAACTTTTATGTCCTACATCCCCGCACTCTAAACACCTCAGTCGCTCCATGGTGGCAAAAACAGTGTAGGTATTGCTCCCCTCTTTACATTTAAAACCTATTTTAAGTGTTCCTTCTTTGTCATTTAAACCCATTAAAATCTGCTTCTGGAAAGACAGGACGTGTCTCACAGCCGAGCTTTTGCACCCGAGCGGGACAGATCTCATGCGGCAGTTGAACTCCCCGAATTGAACAGGCTTATTCATGATTGCCTCGTCTTATATGAATGGATGATTTGACGTTTGACGTTATGATGTTTGAGATCACCACATGTGTAGCAGGGACAGACAGAGGGGTAACTTGGACTGTGGATGCTCTTACACGTATTCCACTCTTAGTCAGTGTCCTGAGGAGGTTTATCTTGGTCAGGAACACCACCATCGCTTTATTCATCCGGTAGGGAGAGTAGATGTTCTCACACCCGCCCTGCTCACCCACTCCATCTGTACACCATCCTCTGGAACACACCTCACACCATGCCAGAGAGACAATGTCTCCACACCAGCCTCAGAGGCCATGGTGCCCCGCCCACTCTAACTTTAAATTAATTACTTTTTTTTTTTTTTTACAAACAGCATTTGCTAAATGAAGAAAAAACGACAGACTTCCAATATTTGGCAGAATGCCTAACAGATTTCCGCACACTCATCTCACATCCAGTGCATATGCAGTGAGAGAGTTTTATATCCCTTTTATTTGAAATATTCATGATGTCTACCCTACTAACATTAAATGAATACATTTTTGACCTTATACATGAGGAAATTTAAAATAGATAGAATGTTAAAACTAATAAAAAGCTAAACATCCTAGAAAGATTGAAGATTCATGTACGACCGTATAATGATTAGAAACCACCAGCGATGTGGTTTTACAGTAAGGAGTTGTACCTGGAGGAAGCCTTTCACCCCGGGGACTTTGTTTCAGGTTTTGTGTTGGGATGTTGGCTAGGACTTCATTTCCCAGAGTGCACCTCTGTCACATGTTTAGATTGTTATTATCTGTAGTTTGTTTAAACACGTGTGTATAAATAGTCCTTGGAGCAGCCAGCAAGTTGTCTCGCATCTGTTTTAACATTCTGTCTGTTTTCATATGTTCAAGTCTCAACTAATCAAACTATTGGTCATGTTGTTCATGTTCTGGATCCAGTTTCAGTTTGTGTTTAGTTTTCTTTATTAAATGTCTTTACATCTTTGTCTATTCCTTGCCTGGATCCTCCCAAACCTGATAGTCTCTGTGAATAATAATATTATATAAATGCAATTGAATTAATAAAATAAATATTAAATAAAATCAAATGAAAAAAAAAAACATTTAAACACAACATAAATCCTCACCCTGTCCCCAAACCTTACAGACTTCCTGCAGTCTGTGTGTCATTTTATCATAAACAAGTTAAGTCTGGAGTCTGACCTTTAAAAGTGTTTTCATGCTGATTGGCACACTGAATCAGTTCTGGGTTCAGTGTACCAGCTAGTGTGGCCTGGACTATTTAAAAAAATGACTATCAAAACCTTTTCTTTTTGTGCAGGTGAGTATCTCAGGCCAAGGATATAAAAGTTCTCGGTCAGGATTTGTCTAAATCTCATTATCAATTCTCTCAGAGTGCTAACATTAGCCCTAATCTATCACATCTTATAATAAAGTCCCTCCCATACAACATGTTTTCGCTTTGGTGGAGTCAGTATGCGCTATGTGTCCACTGCTACATAATGATAAAAGTTCTCTAGTTGTTCTGTTATGAAATACACAGAACTTCATCACTAAACAGCTGCAAGGAGGTCAGGCTTGGATTGGTCTGAGTGACAGAGACACAAGGGGAGAGTGGAAATGGGTGGACGGTACACTACTGACCTCTGGGTAAGAGACCACGTGTGTGCTTTAACAACTTTATATTTTTTCTAGTGCATTTGAGACTAGAAATCCTTTTTCTTCTTTTCCTTTTTTATTTATTAGAGATCATTCTGTTGTGATATGTTTGGAATCTCAGTACTGAAGACTAAAATCAGATTGTCTTAGTTACAGGAACTGGGCTGACCGTGCACCAGATAATCAGAATAATGTTGAGGACTGTGGTGAGACTGGGTTACCTGATAAACACCAGTGGAATGACAACCAGTGCTCTTATGAACAAGCCTGGATCTGTGAGAAGAGAAAATAAATAAAAGTTTCCAAATAAATCAAGCTGAGTTTATTAATCAGTGGGACGAGTTCTAACTGTGTCTTCATAATATTATTGTTTATTATTATAACTGCTGAACAGAACAATATTATTTGACTCCTATATGTTTATCTGCTTGACTAACTAGTAAGCTGTGATAATATAAACCTCACCCTCTCTCTCATCAGGCTTAGTGTCCAGTACTTCATGACATTACAGTTGTTCTCCATTCAGTGGAACAGATTATCACAGACTCTCACTGTATTAGTATTCTCACTGTAATATAAAGTCACGTGACCATAGCAACATATATAAGTGTTCACCAGCATTCACAATCTAAGATAAGTTATGATCCTGTGACCATCTAAGTTGTCCTGCTCACATTTTGTCATTAAATTAACTTTCTCTAATTTGCTCAATGTATGACATTTTTGTTCCGTTTGCTTTTTATATTGTCATTGTTTATTGTTTAGTGTTTTACTAATTTTAACTTGATTTTCCTTTAAAACGTTACTGGCAAGAAATCCTTTACCAAAGTATTTTATGAATAAAGATGATTATTGCTTCTCAGTTTTTTTTTTTTTTCTATTCCATATTGTAACGTTGTGCATTGTTAATCTAATTTATTGTTATTGTTAGGAAACAAATTAGTTATGTTGGTAGTGACCCCGATTTATTTATTTTTCCCCCCTCAGCAAAAAGTAATTCAATCATATTTGCTACAATGAGATTAGATGATAACACTTTATAATAACTGCACACCATGTATTAGTTGATCATGAGTAAATTCTTAGTTCATCAGTGTAAGTAAATTATTATTAAACTATTTAAATGTACATGTATACAACAAATGCTTCATAAACATATATTTTTGCTGTAAATCATGATTCATTCAAGGAGTTAAAAATCATTTAGCACTTGCTAGTTAACTATTTCTGTGAGCTCATCTAAAATGCAGACTACTTATTTATTTTAAAGTATAAAAAAATCAATTATGGTTTCAACAGAAATAATGAAACAGCACATATGGATACAGAATGTTTATGAATGTGTATTATTGTCAGGGATAACCCCTAGAGGGCGCCAAAGCGCCCAAAGACCCAAAGAAAGTTTCGTTTTTGTTACTTCATTTCTCAGTTTACACTCGGTCAGGTGACGTGGGCTCTCACCTGAACCGAGTTGGTCATTAGTTTTTTTATACATAGCTTGTTTTAGTTCTGTTACGTTGTCTTGCAACTGTTAATTTATCTAGTTGAAGTCTACCCAGTTCAGTTCGTGGTTTCCTCGTCTTGATACGTGTTTTGGTTTGTTTCTACTTAAACTTTATCTATTTGTTTGTTTGATTTCCCTGTTTCCTTTATGATTATAAACATCATTCTCTAAAACAATCGAGACCTCTGCAGTTATGCCTCGCACACACCAGAAACGTGACAATTATGAACATTTATTACAAAAAAATGCAACTGTACAACTTTATACTTGATATAAAATACAAAAATAACACTCTCAATCCATCAAAAATAATTAATTTATTATATATATATTAAACAATTTAATATATTTTGAACAACAAAAAGAAAATAATATATATATATATATATATATATATATATATATATATATATATTGTCACGGAAACGCCAGGCTCCACCTCCAATCTACGTTCACAGTCACCAGAGTTCTAATCACACGCACACCTGATCCTCATTAACAACTCACCTTAAATACACCTCACTTCCCCTCACTCACTGTCTGACTTCGTTAATGAACAAAACAGACTACGCCGCGTACCTGCGTCACGCTTCGCCACGCCACGTCTCGTCTCGTCTCGTCTCGTCTCGTCTCCTGGTTCGTGTTTCTCCTGTGTTCCGTGTTCCGTGTTCTGTGTGCCACTCAAACCTCCACCAGCTCCTTCATCTCCATTTCAGTTAAGACTCTCCGGTTTCCATATTCACTGTCATCTTTCTAACAAACTGTCAATAAATCGCCCGCTCGGGTTTTCTAACGTTAACTGCCTGTTGGAGTCTGTTTTCGTAACAGAAAGTCAGACCCAAACAATGAACCCGACGGGCTCAGATCTAGTCCGTGAGCTGGTGGAGCAACTCCGTCATCTCTTCACCACCGTGGCTCCACTTCCGGCAACAAGTTCTTCTTCTACTCCTCCTTCTGCACACGCCAGTCCCATGGCGACGTCATCGCCCTACGGTGGCGATCCGGAGAACTGCAACGGATTTCTGCTCCAGTGCTCTCTCACCTTTGAAATGCAACCTCTCCGATTTCCAACAGATCGTTCCAAGATTGCATACATCATTTCTCTTCTCACGGGCAGGGCATTACAGTGGGCAGAGGCCATCTGGCAACAAGACGGCTCTGTGGTGCATAATTTTGAAAACTTTGTCACCTATTTCCGAGAAGTGTTCACACAAGCGGCTGATGAGTCCACCTCTGGAGAGAAGCTGTTCAAGTTGAGTCAAGGTAACAGCAACATTAATGATTATGTTTTGACTTTCAGGACCTTGGCAGCCTCCAGCGGGTGGAACGAAGCCGCACTCCTGACAAAGTTCCGTCAAGGACTTGATCTACGTCTGAGGTTGCAACTGGCCGCCCAGGATGACTCGGTGGGATTGGAACAGTTTATGCGCACGGCAATCCGAGTCGCCGGCCGTCTTAGAGAGTGCACTGAAGAAGTAGTCGGACCTCAAGGACCTTCCGCAGTTCTCCGGTCACAGGAGGTGAGATCTGCTCCTGAACCCATGCAGGGGGACCGACAATCACTCTCCAGCTTGACTCCCGCCGAAAGACAACGCTGGCTGACCCAAGGATTGTGTCTCTACTGTTCAGAGAAGGGACATGTCCGCCTGACATGTCCCCGACGTCCGCCACGTCCTTTGATGAGACGTCCCTGGAGCGATCCACCTCCGACATAATCCTAGGACGTCCGTGGCTCGCTGAGCACCATCCAGTGATCTCGTGGGACAATGGAGACATCTTGAAGTGGGGACCCACCTGCCTAGAACACTGCATCCAAGCAAAACCCATCCTCCCAGTGAACACCACTTCGTTAGAAAATCCGGGGGTCGGGCCGTCACTTACCTTCCCCAAGATCTACTCTTCGTTCCAGGATGTTTTCTGTCCTCGGTGAGCCATGCAGCTACCACCTCATCGGCCATGGAACTGTGCTATTGATCTCCTCCCTGGTGAACCAGTGCCCAAGGGTAAGATCTACTCCCTCTCCATTCCTGAACAAAGAGCCATGGAAGAGTACATCGAGGAGGCGCTGCGTCTAGGGCACATTCGACCTTCTACCTCCCCTGCTGCTTCCAGTTTCTTTTTTGTGGCCCTGTATCGATTATAGGGCCCTCAACAAGATCACAGTCAAATATAGTTACCCCCCTTCCACTCATCCCCGCGGCCCTGGAACAACTGCGAGGGGCAAACGTTTTCACAAAACTGGATCTCCGGAGCGCATACAATCTTATCAGGATTAAAGAAGGGGATGAGTGGAAAACGGCGTTCATTACCCCAACCGGCCACTATGAGTTTCTGGTTATGCCTTTCGGTTTGGTCAATGCCCCCTCCGTGTTCCAAGGCTACATGAACGAGGTGCTTCGACCGTTTCTTAACCGATTCGTGTTGGTGTATATCGATGACATTCTCATTTACTCCCGGAACGAGTCGGAGCACCACGTTCACGTTGCCGAGATTCTCCACAGACTCAGACGCCACCAGTTGTACCTCAAGGCCGAAAAATGTGCCTTCCATCAGTCATCAGTTTATTTTATCAGTAATGAGGGCGTCAAAATGGATGAGTCGAAAGTAGATGCCATCCGAACCTGGCCAATCCCCACCAGCATCTAGCACCTCCAGCGTTTTTTGGGTTTCGCAAATTTTTACCGGAGGTTCATCCGTGATTTCAGTTCCCTAGTCTCACCGCTCACGGATCTCCTGAAAGGAAAACCCAAGACCCTCTCTTGGACCCCAGACGCCCGTCAAGCCATGCAGTTGCTCCAACAGGCATTTACATCAGCTCCCATTCTCATCCTCCCAGATCCTGATAAGCCATTTTTGGTCAAAGTGGATGCTTCACAATCCGGAGTAGGAGCCGTCCTTTCGCAGCAGCAGGGGACCCCGCCTCAGTACCACCCATGCGCGTTCTTTTCCCGGAAGATGTCACCCGCGGAACGGAACTATGACATCGGAAACAGAGAACTCCTGGCGATCAAACTCGCCCTCCAGGAATGGAGACATTGGTTGGAGGGGGCTCAACATCCGTTCGTAGTTCTGACCGACCACCGCAATCTGTTTCTCCTGTGTTCCGTGTTCCGTGTTCTGTGTGGCACTCAAACCTCCACCAGCTCCTTCATCTCCATTTCAGTTAAGACTCTCCGGTTTCCATATTCACTGTCATCTTTCTAACAAACTGTCAATAAATCGCCCGCTCGGGTTTTCTAACGTTAACTGCCTGTTGGAGTCTGTTTTCGTAACATATATATCCTCCACAAATTATCAAAAATATATGACATTTAACATTGAAAAAAACGTTTTCTCTAACAGTTAACATGGCTGAGTGAGAATTCAGTACAAACTGTGAGTCACAAAAAGTGCAAAACTGTAAAACTTCTGAAAATATATAATATAGTTATATAACCGATGTAATAAGTATAATATAAACAAATATAAATATTGCTGGATAAAATATACACCCTAAAAATGCTGGGTTAAAAACAGCTCAAACTGGGTTGTTTTTAGCCCAGCTGCTGGATAAATATTGGACCAACTACATGCTGGTTTAATTTAACCCAGAAAGATGGGTAAAATATTCAATCCAAATTCTAGGTCATATTTAACTATAATGCTGGGTTAATTCTACCTCACAAATAGGTTATTATTATTTTTATGTTTTACATGTCTATGGGTAAAACAGTTTAAACAGTTAAATTATTTCGATATACTGGTCTATTACAAAAAAAAAAAACTCTAAGTTTTGCAAACCATACATATATGCAATAAACAACAACCAATTAATTGTACAAATCATAGAAAAATAGTTATATTTATTGTTCAAAAGCACAAGATAAAATAATACAAAACAAGTTCAACAGCGACATCATTATGATACTATTACTGAGGATCACTAATGCCTGAGAGCAGTGCTGGTCATTATCTCCCAACATCAGGATGTAGAGATAAGGCCTCGGCCTGTTGGAGATATTCCACTGTGTCGGTTCCAACCTTAAAAAGAAAGAAATTAAAGAAAGAAAAAGTTTATGGAAAAATCAAAAGGGTTGGCTAGTATGCATATTTGTAAGAAGATTGGTGTTTTGTAACACCCTTGTCTTGTCTGTGATGTTAGCTGCCACTATTTAACCCAACTCCAACCCAGCAAGATGGGTTAAACAAAAAGTACCCAATTCCCTGTAAATAACCCAGAAAAATTACCCAACAGAGGCAACTCAGCATTTGGGTAGTAAAAGCAACCCAGCATTTTTTAGTGTGTACAAGTTCCTACATTAGATTACAAATGTCACAAAATACAACAAATACATCTTTTATGAAGACAATCATTAGCAAAAATAACCAAAGTCAATTAAAATTGAACTACCTCAATAATAATATTTAAACATTAAAAAACAGCAGTTAATATAGCGGATGTGTTTCAGTTCATTGTACAACCGTAGTGTGAAGTCTTTCCTAGATCAGTTCACTTTTTTTAGAGGCAGCAGCTTTACAGAAGCTTTAAAGGCTTAGAATGTATTATCTATCTTCCTGGTTTTTAAGGTTTTTAATTTTAAGTGTTTTTTTTTTTTTTTTACAGTGGTTCTAGTGACTGAATATAACTACCTACTGGAAATGTCATGAATCACATGGCACCATCATGGTGTTTCTTTGCTAGCCATTCACTGGATCATAGAAGAGGCAAAATACATCAAATACATTCTTTTTAAAACAACAATAATATAATAAATCAAATTTCAACAATCCCAGTCAAAGCAAGGTGGTCTTCTTCAAATCTGCTCCTTGAAGGATCTCTCAATATGCTGTGTATGGGCACCAGTGTGTTGATTTATATACCACCTGCTGTGGTTGACAGTGTGATGGTTGTATCTTGCTTTGTGAACACCATTTGTTACTGATAATTGCTAACCACAGGACTTTTCTCATAAGATGTAGAACAGGTTTTCAAGATCATATCTGCTGATTTAATCTCACATTTGCACAGACATAAACAGACATACAGTATCATAAAACAATTAGTTAGTAATTATATTTGACATTTAGTTGAAATTAATATTAATATGACATACTATTCTTTTGAGCTGAAAAAGGCTTTGGTTAATCACTGCTTGCAATGCTGTCAGCCATCATGTCATAATTAAACACACTGAGTACTGTTAACTTAAATAATTGCAATTAGGTCAAATTAATAAACCTTCTTGAGTATTCAGATCTTTTTGGTATTTATGAAAACTGACACTTGTCAAGTTAGCTGAACAACTTTGATATTTTCTGTCACCTTAAAGTTCCGTCATCATAAAATCTATAGCGTACTTGTGGCTCAGTGGTAGGTGTTTTGCCTGCCATGCAAAAGGCCTGGGTTTGATTCCCACGCCGGTTGGTCTGCAAATTTTTTTTTTAATTTGCAACAAGTTCAACTGTCAGGTTACTGGGTTCGAGGCATAAACGCAGAGGTCCAAGATGTTTTTCAAAGGAATTATGTTTTTATTAACAACAAACAGAGAAATTAAACAAACAAATATACTTTAATAACAAAACAAACCAAAGTATGTATAACGACACCGGGAGACACGAACTACACTTCACTGACATTTACGAGGTGAAATCAACCGATGCAAGACCATAAACTCAACAAAAACAAGCCATTTATTATAAAACTAATGAGCAACTCGGTTCAGGTGAGCGCCCACGTCACCTGACCGAGGTGCATCATGGGAACTGAAGTGAAACCAAAACAGAACTACAACAAAAAGTCTAAGGGTGCTTTGGCGCCCTCTAGGGGTTATCCCTGACATCAACAAACTCAAAAATGTATAGTTCTGTTTATTTAAAATTGGAAACATCATTACTTAAAAGAAATTATGTAACTGATTACCTCAAATATTTTGAGTTTTGCCAATTTAATCTGGTTTACAGTGTGCTGTAACAGTAGACCCTGTAAACAGAACATGTACTGTTCACATAGGCCTTTATGACTCTGTATGCATTATTTTAAATATTACACATTTTATTTAAATGACAAACAGAACAGTGAACAGTGATTTTATGACATTCATATTTATGTTTCTACTGTTATTACTTGACTACTGTATCTGTACATGAATCCTCTTCCTGAAGGAGACCTTTGATGCACTGTAGACTGATGAAAGATTGCCTCTAAACATATAAAGCACAGGGCTGTGTGGGACGAGGAGTGGATGTCACGTCTCTGTAGCTTTGCTGCCTCTAGAACTTGGCTCTCTGAGGAAGGAAACAGACTAGAACCATGTCGAAAAATTGGAATGATCTGTATCAGAAGGTAAGATTGGACAGAGTGATACATATACAGGTATAGTGTAAAGCTAATTAATATTTAAAGGGAATGCATTCTTATTATTTGCCATTAAACAATTTTAGAGATTGAGAAATGTAAATGTTGATAATGATTGATTATGATAATGATAGAAATGGGCACGCGTGTGTGTGTGAGAGAGAGAGTGTAATTTAATTATTTCAAAAAATACAAGACACCACTTAAACATTCTGTTTGTTATTGCAGTTCACAAAGGTTCAGTTCAGAGAGGCTCATGGTGCTGCTGTAAAGCCAAACTTAACCTTGACTCTGATGCATGTAAGCGAGTTAATGTTAATAGAATTACAAGGCTCACATTTGATTTTAAAATATGTCTGTTATTATTTTCTGTCTCTTCAACTAAAAGTGGGTTCAACATTGTAGATAGTCATTAGTCCTCACCAACTGTATATAATCCATTTAACTCTGCCTTCTTACTCTCTCAGCCCCTCTCTAGCTCTTCTGTATTGTCAGGAGCTGATACAAGTGCCATGAAAAGAAGGACATTGTTTCCCTCTTGCAGTCCCAAGACATATATTTAGATTGTCTAACCGTAGTTCCTCCATCTTCTGTGTCAGCAACTGCCATGGTCTTCTCTCTTTTCTCCACCAAGCTCCTAGCCACTGTGTCTCCTGCTAAGACTCCTGATCCTCCAGGACCACCAGCTATCACCCCAGCTGCACCTGAGCAACAGCTGGTGGGTCTTTTGATGAGAGTTTGTACAGCATCATGTGTATTGTTTTCTTGGTTGTGGCTGTAATGTTATGGATTTTTATTGTATGTGCTATATTAACCTGGCTGTTGATGAGCACTGTTCAAGAAACGGACCAAGTGGACAGTCTGGCCAAGGACTGAAACTGATTTAACACTCAGCAACCAGAAGGCCAGCACCATCGTAGCTCTCTGCCAAAACTTTCTGCAATAATGACAAGCAGGCTGACCACCAGACACTTTAGACATCCCAAAATAATAATTAAAGGGCTGATAAAAAATAGACAAAAAATTTGTAAAACTTTGTGTTTTAATTGGTGGTGTGAATAGTCTAAGATGCAGATTGGAACTCTATCTACAAAGATACAATACATATTTGTTGTTCTGTTTTATTGATGTTTGACCACCAATTTCACAAGAAAGTCACTATTTTTATTTTTTTATTTTTTGGCGGGGGGGGGGGGGGGGGGGGGGAGGGGGGTAGTATATTTTAAATTGTATATGAATTTTATATGTTTGTTGATGTTCTAAGGAACTGAAAGAAGGTGGAGAGATAATGAGTGCAATATATAACTGTATAATGATAAAATAATTTGCTAATAAATTTCCATTATATTTTTCACCAGATTAATATTTAATTCATAATAAATTTGCCTTAATTCCAGCAGGTCACAGTCATGTAGAGAAGGCAACTACACTGTTGCATTGCTTTTCATGTTTAATCTATTAATTATTTATTTGATTAAATTAGACAAAGCAACCTTTTGTGTAACCTCATGTAATGATTCATTAGGCAGTATGTTAAAGTTTTGTGACACTTGTAAGATTTTTGGATTAAAAAATAAAAAAGTCATGCTGTGGAATCAAACTTGTCACTGTTGAATCCATAACCTCCCCCCCTGCTTAATGCATGAAAATTTTCATTTTTGATGCAAATCTCAAAATAACATAAATTAGCAATCTATAACTATAGGGTAACAGGAAAGATGGTAATAACTCTAACTTTTTTTTCTAAATTTTTCTTTTCTTAACTCCTTTCTCCATCTTCTTTTCACCTTCTTCCCACCATCAAGCAGACTGTTGTTCCCCAGCTTCAGACTTTGGACAAACTAATTTGTTATTGGTCACACAATGTTTAGGATCACTATTTAAGCAAGAAGCCGTCGGGAGTCGTGTTGCGTTCTGCAGACCTCCCGACTTTGTTGATCAACCAATAAAGTTGTAACCTTCTGAAATCAAAGCCTGCATTGTCAATTAATTTCCACGACATCCTGGCGCTGCAAGCAGGGTTGGCAAAGGGGCAAAGGCGTGGCTGATCACCGTGGGCATCCTTGGCAGGCAGCACAAACAGGTGGCCACCTAAAAAGGTAAGCAACTTTTGCTTATATACTTAGTTTGTGTTGTTTGCTGGGATAACCCATGGTGGTAAGAACGCTTGATAAAGACCTCTCCAAATTAAGTAATTTTTGAATGGGCTTTGGTTTCAGAAGGAAAATGCATGCATCAGCTTACTAACCATTGAATGGTAGTATTTGAATAGTAACTGGTAAAATAAGCATTGCATTGGTCTGTTTTGCTGTCAAGAGGGCTTTGATAGATGGTAGTAATAGCAGACGGGTATGAGGAAGCGCATTTGAAGGTCTATCTGTGTTGCTAAGAGGGCTTTGATAGATAGCAATGCATACCGGTAGATAGACGCTGTATTAATTGGTACTCATTGTCAAGAGGGCCTAGATGGATGGCAATGGAGTAGGTTAATAAGGAATTGGGCTTAATTAGAAATACTGCTTGTGTGAGGATCCGCAGTAGTTGATATAAAAATATCCCTTTTATGAGGAACGTACTTGGGTATGTCAAAAGAATTGTGTAGCCACCTAAACCGTATAGTATGAGCATTGTGTGTATGAGCCATTCTAAGAAAATAAATAAATAGATAGATAAATAAAATAAAAGGGACAAGTATGCTTGAATGAGCCCTGATTAGGACCGGGGACAAAGTATGCGTGAGCTAGAGTTGACCCAAAGGCATTAAACGGTGATCAGCTGGACGAAACAGAGAACCCAACTCTGTACATTCAAAGACAGTTAAAGAAGTGGAAGCAAGAGATAGAAAGTGACCCTGAAGGGGATGCCTTGTTGTCTATGCTGTTTAGACAAACTATAGTAAATGCCATGCCTCAGCCTGTAAAAAGCAAACTGGAAGATGTAGTCGGTTTAACCTCAAAATCACACAGATTTCTGTGATCACGTCTCACATGCTGTTGAACAGTACAGGAAAAATGAGCAGAAGTTGAAAGCTCAAGAGAAAGAGCTACAACGGAAACTAGCTCAGTTACAGCTTGAAGAACTGACTAAGAAAAACAAGAAAAAGGTTCTAGCTACTCTAATTACAGCAGAGCAAGTGTCTGGGGGCGCCCCAGGCAATCCTTCACCCATGATCCAGCCAACTGCAGTCACAGCGCTGACAGCACCAGCAGCCCTACTTCCAAACTCACCCCAGATGTCTGCACCAGTCATCAATGTTTACCTGCAAAGGCAGAAAGAGTGGAGAACTAATCAGCGCCAGAGGGGACAAAGAGACACTTATGCTAACTTTCCACCAGGCGTATGCTGGGGGAGTGGACTGGGGACTGGTTCCCCACACATCCATGGCCCCAGCCCCCAAGGGGTGTGATGGGAGAGGGGTGCCAGCAGCCTCCTCGAGATCAAGTTGCTAAGAGGGCTTTGATAGATAGCAATGCATACCGGTAGATAGACGCAGTATTAATTTGTACTCATTGTCAAGAGGGCCTAGATGGATGGCAGTGGAGTAGGTTAATAAGGAATTGCGCTTAATTAGAAATACTGCTTGTGTGAGGATCCGCAGTAGTTAATATAAATATATCCCTTTTATGAGGAACGTAGTTAGGTATGTCAAAAGAATTGTGTAGCCACCTAAACCGTATTGTATGAGCATTGCGGCTTTTTTTTATGGATATCTCGTTATGTGGAACGTACAGTTGTATGTCAATGGTTTTGTATGCTGCAGATTAATAGATTGTATGGGTTATAGCAGCAAATGTATATCTTTTTTATGAGGAGTGCCTGCTTGGGTACCATTAAGTTGTAAGCAATTGCATTGTTTGTGTTTAATTGATGCTGTACTGTCTAATACTGTCTGATATTGTCTGAGTGAATGAGAGCTCTATGTGTGTCTAAGTGTGTGTCTGAGTGGGAGTGAGAGAGAGAATCTGACTGAGTGATACCATAAGCTCTGTGTCCAGTGAACCGGCCTGAGGGAGTTGCATGTGCAATCCACCAGAAGGGGGGGTCGGCTGCTGCCAGACCGGAGACGTGTGTGTGAATGAGCCCTTATAGGAATAGATAAATTAATAGATTAAATTGAAATAAAGGGACAAGTGTGTGTATGAGCCCTTCTAAGAAAATAAATAAATAGATAGATAAATAAAATAAAAGGGACAAGTATGCTTGAATGTGCCCTGATTAGGAGCGGGGACAAAGTATGCGTGAATTAGACCTAATTTCCAGGAAATAAGGCACATAGTATGAACGTATAAATAAAGAGATGGTTTGGAGTGGTGAATGTATGTGGTGAATGTGTGTGAACCCAATATTAATACTGTTGCATTCATCGGTTGTTGCAAGATAATATTCACTGTGTATAAAAATACTGTGCTTTTTGGCAAGTACTAACAGGAAAGTAGTGAAATATTGTATATTAAAGAGTGGCTATCATTGCTAAGTCTTGTTAATGAAGGTGGATGTTTAGGTGATTATATAGTATTGTACGTTGCTGTAAGCAAGTTTTGTTACTAAGTAAGTGCATAAGAATAAAGTAATACAGGAATATTTTGGTTTTTGGGAACAGAGGCCATAAAGCATAATGGCAGCCTCTCCGGTGGAGATATTGGTGTTAAAGCATCCATTGTGTGGAGATCTCATAACTAAGATCTCAAGTAAATGGCAAAAGGGAACTAAAGATATGATTACAAAATGGCCAAAGGAGGGGACATTTGATTTGGCTTTGTGTAGGGAAATGGAAACTTTGGTAAAGAATTACAAGACTGCGGCTAGAGAGAAAAAGCGTGTCCAGAGAGAGTTGAAAAGACAGCAGAAGAGAGAGGCCCTAGCTCTGTTTAAGAAAGAAGGAGAAGAGTTGGCAAGAAAGAAAAAGCAAGTGAAGAAAAAGTCTAAAAAGTCAGATAGTGAGGCACAGAATACCAGAGGGGAAGCGTTAGTTACACCTCCCCCATATGTGCAGACAGAAGGTCAATTCCCAATGGTTAAGGGAATGGTTGAACTTTCGGGAGAAATGCAGATGGAAGGTCATGTAGATCTTGATGCAGATTATAGAGAGCCGGGTGTGAAGTCAAGAAAGAGACAGGAAAAGTGGTTGGAGAGAGAAGAAAGCACACCGTTAGATTGTTATGAGGAAGTAAGAGCAGATCTACAGAGAGTGAAAAAGTTGTATGGAAAGGAAGTGAAGATAGAGAAGGTAGAGGGAGAAGAGGGGGTGCATGTAAGTGGAGAGAGGATAGACAGGAGCAACGAAACACCAGGACAGTCAAGATTTCAGATAGATACAACATTAAGGACTGGACGTAGGCCATTGTACAGTAGAGAGGATGGGGATGAGGAGAAGTTGTCATTCAATATAGGCAGTTGGAAACAGGGAAGTAACACTGGGAGACTTAGAAACTTAGCTCCACAATTCCCAATTTTAATTAAAGGTGCACAGGGACAATATGTACCATGGGCAACTCAGGATCTTGAGGGACTTGTCAACCGCCTCACTAACATTCACGAGGGTGCAGGGAAATGGATTAAGGTCTTAGAAGAGGAGACCTCAGGCAAGCTGTTGTCGGTTGGAGGTATGAAAGCTCTTTTGGCAAAGATATTGGGGGGAGGAAAGATGGAGGAAGTTCTCCAGGCGTCCAACATGAGTGAGGCTGTAGATACATACCATATGGATGGAACTGTCTTTGATGCTTTCCGCCCCGCTGTGTGGCAGGCCTTACATGCAGAGTATCCAACTCGAGTTGACCCAAAGGCATTAAACGGTGATCAGCTGGAAGAAACAGAGAACCCAACTCTGTACATTCAAAGACAGTTAAAGAAGTGGAAGCAAGAGACAGAAAGTGACCCTGAAGGGGATGCCTTGTTGTCTACGTTGTTTAGACAAACTATAGTAAATGCCATGCCTCAGCCTGTAAAAAGCAAACTGGAAAATGTGGTCGTTTTAACCTCAAAATCACACAGAGTTCTGTGATCACGTCTCACATGCTGTTGAACAGTACAGGAAAAATTAGCAGAAGTTGAAAGCTCAAGAGAAAGAGCTACAACGGAAACTAGCTCAGTTACAGCTTGAAGAACTGACTAAGAAAAACAAGAAAAAGGTTCTAGTTACTCTAATTACAGCAGAGCAAGTGTCTGGGGGCGCCCCAGGCAATCCTTCACCCATGATCCAGCCAACTGCAGTCACAGTGCTGACAGCACCAGCAGCCCTACTCCCAAACTCACCCCAGATGTCTGCACCAGTCATCAATGTTTACCTGCAAAGGCAGAAAGAGTGGAGAACTAATCAGCACCAGAGGGGACAAAGAGACACTTATGCTAACTTTCCACCAGGCGTATGCTGGGGGTGTGGACTGGCTGGACATAACCGATCAAGGTGCCCCACACATCCATGGCCCCAGCCCCCGAGGGGTGTAATGGAAGGGGGTGCCAGCAGCCTCCTCGAGATCAAGTTCAAACCCCAGTAAACCCATGGGGGGGGGGTCCAAAGCACGGGTATTAGGGGTGCCCAGAGAATCCTACGGGGGAGAATCAGTTAACTATTTTAACAACTAATGCTGAACAAGAACCCATGTTACACACTGAGGTAGGCGGTAAAAATACACCCATGTTATGAAGATGAAGCTTACTACAGCACTAAGCTAGATAATGTAGCACAAGGTTACCCACCATGCTATCAGCAGGGACTTGCAGCAGTACATTATGCGTATGACAAAGCTTCCACATTGACAATGGGTTATTGACAAGTAGGTGGGTAGAAGCAATGCCATCTGCAGATGAAGGTGCAGGAACAGTTATAAAATTTCTTACAAGAGAAGTAATTCCTAGATTTGGAATTCCGTCAGAGATCAGTTCAGATAATGGATCAGCGTTCATTCAGAAAACTGTAAAGCACGTACTACAGCAGTTGAGAATAAAGCAAAGATTTGGGTGTGTCTATCATCTACCGTCCCAGGGGATGGTAGAAAGAATAAATGGTAATCTCAAAGATAAGCTTAACAAAATTTGTGCTAGTACAAAACTTAACTGGGTTGATGTTTTACCCCTTGCACTAATGAGTTATTGCATGCAAACTAACAGAAATACCCACTTAACTCCGCATGAAATGCTTACGGGTTGACCCATGCCTGTGCCATTCTATAGAGATCCATATAAAGGCCAGACTTCCCAAGAATCGACTTTACAGCAGTTAAATGTTGATCAAAAAGTACCCAATAATAAAATTGCTGATAGGAAAACAAAAGAGAAACTCTTAAGCATAGCACACAGTAATGAGTGGTATAAGTGGGCTGCCTACACAGCTCAGGAAAACAAATTAACTAGTTGTTTGATTTGCACCCCATCACCATTAAGGAAATTTAGAGGAGCACCCAATCAGTATGACTTTAGACATTGTGCAAATTCACTCAGCAGTTTTGTCATTTGTATGTTTTCAGAAGACCACTGTGTCCAGCAGAATGTTTAGCAATCCTGAGTAGTCCAGATTACTTCAATAACTACCATACACTCGAATGGGGAGAATGGTGCCAGCAGTTGGACGTAAGAATAGAAACTAAAAAGATAGAGTTCTATCTCTACATTTTTCTACATTTAAATTACAGCATGGGGGAGTTTCAAGGTAATTGTATGATGATGTGGCACCTAGACACTGACTCTTTTCAGCAAAAAGTCCATCAGAAAACTATACTTCATGCAACAGTAACTTTGCAAGAGAATATCACTATAACACATAGCTGCATGAACCAAACATTGCTGTTCCCACTAAAGTTCCGTTATGATGACAAAACAATACCAGTAGCTGATTTCTTCTGGCTCTGTGGGGGAACACTGTGGAGAGCCACATTACCAAAGGGCTGGAAAGGGATCTGTGCTAGAGTACGGATAATTCAAGAAATGTCAATAATAAATTGGAACATAGAACAACCAGTGGGGAGTAACTCAAAAGCTAATCATAGAGTAAAAAGGGGTTATCAGACTGATCCTAACGTGCACATAGATTCAATAGGACAACCCAGAGGTATGCCTGATGAATTCAAAGCAAGAGATGAGGTAAAATCAGGATTTGAATCGTTTTTTATATGGATAACACCTAATAAAAATGCTGAATGGATTAATTATATTTACTATAATCAGCAAAGGTTAATCAATTATACAGATAATGCATTAGCTGCCTTAGGACAACAGGTACATGCAACAAGCAAGATGTCTTGGCAAAACAGGTTAGCACTAAATTGGTTATTGGCTGAAAAAGGTGGTGTGTACATCCTGTTCGGTGATCAATGTTGTACATATATTCCTAATAATACAGCACCTGATGGGACTTTTACTGAGGCCATGAATCAACTAAAGAATCTGAGACGTGAAGTAACTGAAAATGCTGGGAGAGATAATAAAATATGGGACTGGTTAGACCTAAAACTGGGAGCGTGGGGAGCATGGTTTGCTAAATTTGGTATGTTTTTGAGTTTTGCTATAGCAATGGGAAGATTGTTATTCTGTTGTGTACTTCCTGTATTAAAATCTTTGTTCCTTAAAGCCACAGTTCAACAATGGAGGTATTAAAATGGCAGGATGTAAGACCTCCCCTAACCAATGATAAAGACATTTACAGCTCTGAATGTGATTCACAAGAATCAGAAGAGGATTCTTGCACCTCGGACGAGGGCAAAGAAGATGATTAATGATGAGCCATGCCTTGGGTGAAAGCACTGGCCTGGCCTTTACCCAAAAGGTGACCCTCTACGATGCGCAAAGTATCTGGGTTGAGTAGTCTTATGTTAAAAGAAGGCTGTTTAAAACTATATCCACTTTTAAAATTGTATTATGTTATGCATGTTCCAGTTTAGATTATATGATTTATCCTGTTAGTGTTAACCTAAAAATCACTGTATTAATTTACTTTTCATGTTATGTTATGTTATTGTGTTATGAAAAGTACAAGGTCATGGAGGTCAAGTCTTTTACTCCTTCCTAGTCAAGTGTGGAAGGAGAGGTTTGGCTGACTCTCCACTAGAGTGTGAATGCATAGGTTGGTCATTGATAAAAGTCCAGGTAGTGTAAGTAAGACTAATACATGAATTTGCACTCTAGATAAAACGATTTTTGTGGGACTTATAAGCCCCAGAGGGGGGGATATAGAATACATTTTTATTTGATTTTATGTGACATACCCTACTTTTAAGAAATAAAAGATACCCCAGCTTGAAATAATGAGAGACTTGTGTGAGAGGCTGAGCATATAGGCCTCTTGGAATGTGCCTGTTTAAGAAATCTGATCTATACATCGAGGCACCTAGAACTGGGGAATTTAATGAAACCCAGATGTTAAATGTAAAATCAGCGCAGGAAAACTGGCCGCCTTTGTTTAGGATCAGAATTTAAGCAAGAAGCCGTCGGGAGTCGTGGTGTGTTCTGCAGACCTCCCGACTTTGTTGATCAACCAATAAAGTTGTAACCTTCTGAAATCAAAGCCTGAGTCGTCAATTAATTTCCACGACAATGCCAAGTCCTGCTGAAAATTAAATCATCATCTCCATAAAGCTGATCAGCAGAGGGAAGCATGAACTGACACCAGCTGCAGTCCTGTCCTTGTGAATCTACCCCAAATTTTTGAACAGGTGTTGTTTCACTGTTGTCTTAAAGGCTGCAGTTGTCTCTCTTGATTTTGCACCTTTTACTACCACATTTTTTCCCCCCTTCCATTCTACTTCACATTGATGTGCATGGATACAGCACTCTGTGTCCAGCCAGCCTCTTTAGCAATGACCTTTTGTCATGTAAAGGATCAGGAAACCTTTGCAGGTGTTTTGAGTTAATTAGCTGATTAAGGTGGGACACCATGTGTCTGCAATATTGAACTTTGTCGCAAAATTTTAGTCTTCTTAGATACCATTTTTTTTTTACCTGAAGTCTAGGTCCCTTGACCCCCAGGAGAAAACATCACTGATAAAACTGATAAAAAATATTAGTGACTGGATGTGTTGCTGCTGTACTGAAAGCTCATTTCCTCTTTTATTCACGCTATACATGCAACAAACCACAAGTAAGAAACTGTCATACTATGGCAACACTTTAACAGTAAGGAGACCTGATCAAAAGTGGAAAACCAGACGCTTCCAACAACCCTTCTGAGTGGCGCAATCAGCTGGCCTCTGATAGAGGAAGAAAAAGTTCGACATCAGCAAATAATGAAAGATATGGCTACACGTCCCAATTCCATGTTGCTGATTTGCAAAAAAAACAATGTTATTGCACAAGAGAAAAAGCAGCTCACAGCCTTACGAAACAAACGTATATTGCAATATACTAGAATTTATATTGCAATACATTAGGAAATATATTTCAATATATGAGAAACTTCCCCGTATATTTGCAATATATGGATGGATAACCTATTGCTATATATTGATTAATATATTTTAAAATACATTGCTGTGCCAACAAAACTGTATTACTGCATGTATGTTTATTGAAACAAAGTATTTTTTTTATGAGATAATCAAGGTCCAAGCTCCAAATCATATTTTGCCTAAAAAAAAATATGTATTTTGTCTTAAAATGACACTATAATTTAGCTTATTTCACTAATAGAAATTAGTATTCGACTAAGTGAATTATATTTTTTTACATGCACTTAATATTTTTGATACATTTAAATCAAAATATTTAGCAATAGAGTAATTATACTGATTAGTTTCAAGAACTACAATCATAAATCATTCCAACTCAATATTCTTTATATTTAACAACAAAAACTTAAATAATGGAGTAAATTGCCCCGTGCAAGTGCTCATGGGAAGTCTGGTGTAACATCAGAGACAAGAAGCGAGGACACACTGCTGTGGGAAGAAGCACCTGGAACATTCCTTACAATTCCTGGTGAGTAACATGTTACTGAAATAATGACTCTGTCTGCATTCATACACAACTTTATAGGGTGTAAGTTACTGTTCTGAATCCTGTCACAGCCGCGCTCCAGAGCTAACGATAGCTACCTAGCAACAGGCCAGCCCTGGTGTTCATTGTGATTTAGCTTGTCTGTTCCAACCACCAAACTGCTCAGCTACAGCGCGGTTAATACAGATAATTAAAATCTGGTGTAAAAGGAGAGATTTATTCGTTTAACACAGCATGCGCGTGCATGTCGTGCTTTCCTCCGGGTTTCTCGCTGTAGTCAGCCATGGTTGTGCAGCAATATTTGCATTTCTCCCGCCAAGTGCGGTGTTTTTGCGCAGCTTACCGCCACTGTGGCGAGGATATAAAACAAGCACGTTCAAATAATTAAAGCATTTGTAATGGTCCACTTCACACACTGAACCACGAGTCTGTGTGTTTCACTCGGATACTTTAAGGAGGAAACGCAGACCAGAGCAAGTTTAAACAGCAGAGATGAGGTGCAGTGTCACACTTGTACTTACTTGTACATTATTGTTCCTTTTTTAGGTGCCAGCTTATGGGATGGCAGTGTGAGCTCTGCACATTTGTCACATCATCAAAAGGAACTTCCATGATTATGGAGTGAAGCATGGTACCACTGGTCATGGATATTTAGTGAATGGATTTATTTAGACTGTCATTGCTTCTTTAAGACCTGAGGTCTGCACACACATTTGTATGGATCCCACAGTTTTGCAGGAAACTGAAGTGTGAAGGTGTTCAATGTTTCAGATGTCAAATGTGACCCATTAGATTCTAATACAAAAGTCTACTTTCCACTTATTAACTGTATAATACTTGTGGCAGAAGTATTGTTTATGAGACTGTTTACTAATAAGATCAATTCAGCTCATTGTTTATGATCTTGTTACCTGTCATTTGCAAAGTAAACCAAGTTTTAGTGACATAAGTTTAGACTTGTCATCTTGTCATATTTGGCAAATAAATGTTTAATTAAAATTGTAATGTGTAAAATCGATTTTTTGTATATAATTTGGTGCCATTACATACAGTACATTGACCTGAATTAAAATTCTCCCTGAGTAAAGGGTAAATATATTTAAAAAAAATTAAGTAAGTGCAACATATTAAATCTGTGATGGAGCAGTTTGAATTAAGTTCAGTTAAAATATTTAGTAAATGTAGCACATTTGTTAGTTAAATAATAATCACATTTTCAGTTTCTTCTAACCTTGCATTTCAATTATATCTACTCAATTATTTTACTCTTTTTCATTTCGGATAACCATTGCATTAACTTCTGATTACATTTACTCAATTTTTAACTGACTTCTACTCAATTCATGAAGTATATTTTAGATGATTTTGCAAGAGTAAAAATGTTTCACCAAAAAAATTGAGTACAGCACAGTTTTATTTTTTAGAGTGTAAGGCTGGTGTCACAGTCGGACCAGACCAAGAACTCAACCAAACACCACGTCCTTTATCTGAGTATTAATCACCATCACCTGTCGCCACGCAGCGCATGCACATAAAAACCGCACACCACGCCTCAGATGACGTCCAGGCTCATATATTGAAAGTGGACTCAAACGCCAACGTTCTAGTAAGAAGAAAAATTCTAGCAAAACTAACTACTTATCTGTATGCTTCCTTTCAGAAGTGATCCTGCTCCAAGTGCCGAGTGACAACTCCTGTGCCGCCATGTTGTGTGGTTTCTCTTGTATTGTGTCTTCGTCCGATCTAACTGTCCAGAGCTCCTGTTCCAAGATTCATCCAAACACAAAACCTGGTTCGCTCAATCCGTCGCTGGTCATTTGATATCATCCTCGTAAATACTGCTGAACTGCATTTCATACTCTGTCCTGAAGTATCCTCCTGTATAATAAACTTACTCATCTTTATACTAACGATCTAGTAGAGTCTGTCTTTGTTACAGAAGCCTGGACCTTTCACCAACTTTCAAGGATGAGTGAGACCGATCCGGTAGCAGTGCTAGCGACTATGCTACGTCAGCAACATCCTTCGCTTCCTCAGTGCCTCAGGTGTCCAGTCCCATGGCGCGATCAGCGCCCTTCTCTGGAGCGACGGGGAATTGCAAGGGCTTCTTGCTACAGTGCTCTCTCACATTTGCCATGCAACCCATGTTATATCCCACTGATCAGGCAAAAATAGCCTATGTCATTTCTCTTTTTGTCTCAAGCATTTCTCAAGCATTGCAATGGGTGGAATCAATCTGGTCTCAGGCAGGGCCAGTGATAGAGTCATATGACTGCTTTGTAGAACATTTGAAGGAAATTTTTGAACAAACTGACAGTGAGGCGTTGGGAGGAGAGCAGCTATACCACCTGAAACAAGGTAACCAATCCATCTATGAATATGCCTTACGTTTTCGTACTCTAGCAGCTGCTAGTGGGTGGAATGAGCAGGCTCTCATCACCACCTACCGTCAGGGGCTGGAACCCAATCTGAGACTCGTGCTGGCTACCTATGATGACGACATAGGATTGGAACGGTTCACCTCTTACTGCACCAACACAGGGGGGTGCTGCCGTTCTCCTTTCTTGTCCACTGATACAGACAGAAAACCCTGCAGGGAGGAACCACTGGAAGAAAGGGACGAACCACTGGAAAAGGGAAGAATCACACCGGCGGAATGACACAGACAGCTGACCCAGGGTCTCTGTCTGTACTGTGGCAACGTGTGGCATCTCAGGAGTGAGTGTCCCACTCTTCCTCCTTGTCCCATGGTGAGTGCAATTTCTTCTCAGATAGAAAAGTTACAGCCCTTAACCACTAGAGTTAGCCTTACTGCATCTCATGTTACTGTTTCAGTGGCAGCTCTTCTCGACTCTGGGTCAGCCGGCAAATTCATCTCCGGGGATTATACCAATATCTCAAACTCAAGACCATCCCGACAGCGAAGGCCTACCAGGTCCAATCCATAACAGGAAGACCCCTTTCCAAAAGGTCTGTACACCTGATCGCGGGTGCTGTCAAACTACAAATCGGCCTGTTGCATCTTGAGGAGATCGTGTTTTTAGTCCTAGAGGAATCTACCTCCAACATTGTCCTAGGACGCCTGTGGCTCATTCAACACAACCCTACCCTATCTTGGACTACTGGTGAGGTTTTTAAGTGGGGAAGAAGTTGCTCTTTGACCTGTTTTCCATCGCTACCGTTAAAACTTCAGCGTTTACCACTCCAAGCTACTTCAATCGAAAGCCCAGTAGCCAAAGAAGCCGTGGCAATTCCTCACCAGTATTCGACCTTCTCTGACATCTTCTGCCCCTAAAAAGCAACCCAACTACCACCACATCGACCATGGGACAGTGCCATTGACCTAATCCCAGGCGAACCGTTACCGCATTGACAAATTTATCCACTATCCTTTCCTGAGAGGATGGAGGAATATATTTCTGAGGCGATTCACCAGGGTTACATCCACCCATCAACTTCACCGGCAGTCTCTAGCTTCTTCTTTGTGGCCAAAAACGATGGTGGTTTACGCCCATGTATTGACTTTTGCACTCTTAACCAAGCCAGGATAAAATTCCGATATCCATTGCCCCTGGTCCCAGCAGCCCTAGAATGTCTTTGCGGGGCTGTACTATTCACCAAACTAGATCTTAAAAGCGCCTACATCTTGGTTAGAATCAAAAAAGGGGATGAATGGAAGATGACGTTTGTAACACCTACCTGTCATTACGAGTGCTTGGTGTGGCCTTATGGACTAGTCAACGCCCCTGCCGTATTCCAGAACTTTATGCATGAGGTCCTCCAAGACTTCCTTCACCACTTTGTAATCGTTTACGTCGACGACATTCTAATATTTTCCAAGTCCAAGCGTGAACATTGCCATCATGTCACCCAGGTGCTCCAACGTCTACGAGAGTTTCAATTGTTTCTAAAAGCAGAGAAATGCTCTTTCCTACAGGCATCAGTTCATTTTCTTGGTTATCATTAACCGACAGGGAGTGAGGATGGATGAAGCAAAGATATCAACCATAACCAACTGGCCTGAACCCACAACCATCAAAGAATTACAATGGTTTTTGGGATTTGCTAATTTCTACAGGAGATTCATAAAAAACTACAGTATCACCGCAGATCCCTTGACTTCATTACTTCGAGGTAAATCAAAGTCATTAACATGGACTCCTGAAGCCATTTCCGCATTTCAATCCCTAAAGCAAGCCTTCATTTCAGCACCAATCCTTGTACATCCCAATCCAGACCTCCTTTTTGTAGTAGAGGGGAATGCTTAAACAACCGGAGTGGGAGCTGTCCTCTCTCAGCAGCAAGGAAATCTGCTTTTACTCCATCCATGTGCCTTCTTTTCACGAATGTTCAATCCGGCAGAGATGAATTATGACACTGGAGACCGGGAATTGATAGCGATAAAGATGGCACTAGAGGAATGGACACATTGGCTGGAAGGGGCCGCACACCAGTTTCTAGTCATGACGGATCACAAGAACCTGCAATATCTGAGGAACGCCAAAAGACAAAATCCACAACAAGCCAAGTGGACCCTGTTCTTCACCCGGTTCGACTTCACGATCTCCTACCTCCCGGGTACGAAGAACATCGAAGCTGATGCTCTATCGGGTATACATGTACCCAGTGAATCTGTAGAGGAACCCGTGCCAATACTCCCCGAAAAGATCTTCATCAACCCCATTCAATAGGAACTCTCTTCATTCTTGACAGAACTGACGCCTGTACCTCCAACCGACTGTCCTCCACTCTGCCGTTTCATTCTTGAGAAGGATCGTAAACTCATTCACTCAGTACACTGTTCATTGGGCACTGGACACTCGGGGATCAACAGGACACTTTGTTAGTACAAGAACGTTTCTGGTGGCCAAACATGGAGAAAGACATGAGTAGGTATGTCAGATGATATCAAGAATGTGCCAGGTCAAAAACTCCTCGACACTTACCGGCCGGAAAGATCATACCCCTACCCATTCCTCAACGACCCTGGTCGCACTTGTGAGTAGATTTTCTCACTGACCTACCAGAATCTGAAGGAAACACCTGTGTACTGGTCATGGTGGACAGATTTTCTAAAGGTTGCCGACTGATCCCTCTTAGAAACTTACCAACTGCAATGGAAACAGCTGAACTACTCTTTAACTGGGTCTTCCGTTACTACAGAATTCCGGAGGACATAGTCTCAGATCGAGGACCCCAGTTCATATCTCGAGTTTGGCCATCATTTTTTTGTCTCCTAGACGTGACTGTAAGTCTATCCTCAGGGTATCATCCCTAAACTAATGGACAGACGGAACGAAAGATCCAAGAGATAGGCCGTTTAGCGTGCATTTTGTTTGATATTTTTTTTTACTGTTTTTTCCACTGAGGGACTATTCTGTTATTCTGAAGGTTTTATTTATTCATAATGAAGGACAGTTGTCCTTTTGGAAATATTTTATTTACTTTTAAAGTGGTTTTGTTCATTTATGTAACATCTGTACCACCGCAGCACGGGGAAATAAGATCTAGCTCACCGGATTACTGAGTTGACTCTTTATCCCCACCTAGTGTGTCTACGTGTGTATTGTCTACACTTTAACACTAATGAAGAGCACCTGTGTACCCCCCGTGTGTCTACCTATATATTCCGGTCGAACCCGTAGCACTTTGTCTGTTCACTGTCGTGCACCTTCCGTATTACTTGCGTTTTTGATTTACATTCAATGCACAAAATCTCTTCTCTATTTCCCATAGGACTGAGCGGTGTCTGCAGGTGTGGTTCTGTTTCCACGGCGAGGAGTCATCACTCCGGACCGAACCCGCTGGCCTCCGAGCCTGTTTAGTTTTGTTTATCTTTTGTTTTTTCCCACCTGCAGACCCCGGCTGGGGAGAAGCTCTTTGTGAAATTTTGTGTTGGTGATTTTCTTTACACTTCAAATACGAAAAGAAAGAAAGAAATAAAAAGAAGTAAACAATGGAACCTGCTTCTGCGTCCGCTTCCTTCGAGATAGACATGATAGATGAACAGACCCTCCAGGACGCAGCAGGAACCCCCCTGCCAGAGGAAGACGCCCCCGTGTTAGACTACATTAAAGGACAACAACACGAGATCGACAGCCTGGCTCGAGCTGTCAACGACCTGGCGCGCAGAGTAGAGCAGCTCATGAAGGGATGATCTCCAACCTTCTCTCCTGGGCCGCGCTCCGCACCCTCACCACCGCGCCCCACCCCTCCGGAACGGTACGCCGGGAACCCGGAGGGGTGCAAGCGTTTTTCTCCTAGCCTGTGAGCTGTGTTTGGCGGAGTATCCGGACTTGTCGGACCTGCAAAAGATCAGCTTCGTAATGCAACAGCTCACAGGCTCCGCTATGGATTGGGCAACAGCCGTGTGGAGCGCAGGCGGGATCGCCGCGCTCAGCTATCAGCAGTTTCTCGCTGACTTCCGCACCATCTTCGATCATCCAGATCACGGAAAATCGGGGGAGCAACAGCTGCTGAGGCTACGGCAAGGTAACGCCACCGTCGCAGACTATGCGATCAAGTTTCGGGTGCTGGCGGCGGAGAGTGGCTGGTGTGATCGCAGCCTGTTAGCCAGATTCCGAGACGGATTACAGCCCGAGGTGCAACTCGAGCTCGCCTGCAGGGACACCGGGATGTCCCTGGACGAGTGCATTGGACTGGCGATCAGGCTGGATCAGCACCTCCGCAGCCAGAAACGTCATCTCCCCCCGAAAGCCGCAGGAAAACGGCCGGATTACGGCCGCCGCACCAGCCTCAGCATCCCCCCGGCGGAACTGCGAGAAACACAACCAGGGGAACCTATGGACCTTGGCACATCCTGCCTTACTTTCCAGGAGAGACAGCGGCGGATTTCCACAGGGCTTTTCCTGTACTGTGGGGGGGAAGGACACAAGCTGCCCACCTGCCCGTTACTCAAAGTAACACACCTCACTCCACCTCGCACTCACTACTCTTTTTGTTTGAAAGCACAATTGTCATATCATAATCACTCTATTTGTTTTTCCCCTTATAGATTCCGGGTCGGCTGGAAACTTTATTTCCTCATCCCTTCTTTCCTCACTGCGAGCTCCATTGTCGAAGCTACCATGCCCTATGGCGATCAAAGCTCTAGATGGCCAAAATCTTAAACAATCGCCTGTTAAACAAATATCTGCGTCACTTCGGCTAACTTTTCCCGGTCATACCGAGGAACTAAAATTCTTTGTACTCCCTCGGTCCGATCACTCCGTCGTGCTGGGTCTACCCTGGCTCAGCTTCCACAATCCCAATTTCGATTGGGCGAAATTCTCGCGTCATATCCTGGGCACCTCGATGCGCGAAAACATGTACACCGCCGACATTGACGGTCCAAACGACTTCCATTGAGAGTCCGCACGCCTTAGTATCTATTAATGTGCCATCAGAGTACGAGCGATTTAAAGACGTGTTTAGCATTAGGGCAGCCGCACGACTTCCCCCTCACCGACCGTGGGACTGCGCGATAGAGATTTTGCCGGGGAAAACACCACCGAGCTCACGCATTTATCCATTGTCAGTGGAGGAAACTCGGGCTATGGAGGAATATGTGGGCAAAGTTCTCCGGCAGGGTCTTATCAGCAGGTCCACGTCACCCGCCTCGGCAGGTTTTTTCTTTATAGACAAGAAGGGGGGGGGGGCGGGGGGGCTTACGCCCCTGTATTGATTACCGTGGTCTCAATGCAGTAACAATAAAATACAAGCACCCTCTGCCGCTGGTACCGGCCGCTATCGACCAACTCCGAGGTGCCTCCATCTTTACCAAACTTGACCTCCACAGCGCTTATAATCTCGTTCGTGTGCGAAGAGGCGATGAATGGAAGACGGCGTTTAGCACAACATCGGGTCATTACCAATACAACGTAATGGCTTATGGACTGGTAAACGCACCTGCGGTGTTTCAGGGGTTCATGAACGACGTGTTTAGAGATATGTTAAACCGGTTTGTTATAGTTTACTTGGATGATATCTTAGTATACTCCCGGTCATATTCTAAACATGTCCGACATGTAACCGCCGTCCTTCACCGGCTACGCAAACACGGGCTCTATGCGAAGGCAGAGAAATGCGAATTCCACAGAGAGGAGATTGCATTCCTCGGCTATCGCATAGGGCCACTGGGGGTTGAGATGGAGACGACCAAGGTCGCGGCGGTGCAACAATGGCCGGAACATAAGTCAGTGAAGGCGCTACAAAGTTTCCTAGGGTTCGCTAATTTTTATAGACGATTTATTCGAGGTTTCAGTATGGTGGCAGCGCCACTCACTACGCTATTAAAAGGGAAACCGAAACACCTTCGCGAGTTTCCCCCGGAAGCGCGCAGGGCGTTTCAACGTCTCAAATCTGCGTTTACCACTGCACCAATCCTAAGATTACCCGATCCGATGAAACCTTTTTTAGTTGAAGTGGACGCATCGGAAGTGGGAATAGGAGCGGTGCTGTCACAACATCAAGGCAACCCTGAGAAACTCCACCCCTGCGCTTTCTTCTCTCGTAAATTAACACCTGCCGAGCGCAACTATGATATTGGCAACAGAGAACTGCTAGCAGTTAAAGCGGCGTTGGAGGAGTGGTGGCACTGGTTGGAGGGAGCTGAACATCCATTTATAGTGCTCACAGATCACCACAACCTAGAATACATCCAGCAAGCGAAAAGATTAAACCCTTGCCAAGCCCGCTGGGCGCTGTTCTTTACACGCTTCCGCTTCCATATCACATATCGTCCCGGGTCTAAAAACAAAAAAGCAGACGCGTTGTCACGTTATTATTCTGCCCCCGAATGCACTACGGAACCGGAGCCCATTCTGCCCTTGTCTCTCGTGGTGGATCCGATCATGTGGGACCTCGACTCGGAGATAGCACAGGCGCTGCCTTCCTGGGAGGACCTACGTGCCGGAGCCATTACGAGAGCGAGTGACAATACAAGCGCACACTAGTGTGGCATCCGGACATCCCGGAGTAATTCGGACATTCAAGCTCCTAGAACCAAAGTTCTGGTGGCCGGATATGCGGAAGACGGTAAGAACAGTTGTTTTATCTTGCGCTATCTGTGCGGCGATGAAAAGTCCTCGCCACCTGCCAGTTGGTAAATTAATGCCCTTAGCAACGCCAAACAGACTGTGGTCCCACCTTTCTGTGGACTTTGTCACGGACCTGGTAGTTTCAAAGGGTTACACGACTATTCTTGTTGTAGGAGATCGCTTCTCTAAGGGATGCAAATTCATCCCATTCAGCTCCCTTCCGTCAGCCTTCCAAGTTGCAGAAACCCTTTTTTCAACAGTTTTTCGTTGCTACGGCATACCCGAAGATATTGTGTCAGATCGTGGTCCCCAATTTATCGCCCGAGTCTGGAAAGCATTCTTTCAGATGTTGGGGACCACTGTTAGCCTAACGTCGGGCTATCATGCCGAGTCGAATGGTCAGGCAGAGCGGACTGTCCAAGAACTCGTGAAATATCTTCGAGCATATTGTAGCAGCCGACAACATGACTGGGCATGGCTGGGCACGGCTGGGGAGAAGCTGTTTGTGAACTTTTGTGTTGGTGATTTTCTTTACACTTCAAATACGAAAAGAAAGAAATAAATAAAAGCAAGTAAACAATGGAACCTGCTTCTGCTTCCGCTTCCTTCGAGATAAACATGATAATTTATAGTTGTTTCCATGTTCCTATATCATGTTTTAAAAAATAAACCTCATTCAGTTACTGAAGAAACTATATTGATGTATTATTCAATACATTATTATTTTATTTCATGTTTACCATGTATACAATATATAATATATGATTTCATATAAATCAATATATTTTCCAAAATATTTAAGACATATGTTCCCATATAAATCTGACTATATTGTCTTTTACAATGAGTTATATTATCTCATATAATTTTACACATATATTTCCATACATTTACAATGCCTTTTCCAGTATATAATCTCATTTAATGTGGGACATAATTCAATATATATAACAATATATTAAACAGTATAACAATGTATTTCTTCACTATATGAAAATGGCAATAATTGCATTATTTTCATATATTTTCATATATTTTCCAATTTCCTATTTCATATATTTACTATATATTGCTTACATATATATATATATATATAATATTATAGAATATATCATAACACATATTACTATGTACAGTACTATTCACAATAAATGAATACACATGAAATATATTGTCACATATTATATTGAGAAATATATTTTTTTGCATACGGGCTGGAGCTATATCTTGTAATAGTATCTTGTAAACAAATATAAGGATAACTGCAAATATAGCCATATACATGTGTTCAGGGCCGCGGTCTGTCAGTAAGTTTAAATAGATTAAAAAAATGAAAATAAACACGTTTCTGTGTCTGCTTATCATAAGGAGGAGACACTTCATGGAGCAGGTGGTCCAGACTGACCCTGAATATAGGATTAAGCGGTATAGATGATGAGTGAGTGAGTGAGTAATTACTGATCAGCTCAACATTAATTCCCAATCACTAAACCTCACCTTCCTCCTGGAGATAATATACGTACCGCGGCCGTTTCCACACCCAGTGCCTAAAATGTAAATGTCTATAGAAGTGCTTATTGTCCACACATAGAGTTCTCTTTACAGTGTGTGTGCTGTTTTTATTTATCCAGTCAGAGTCTAAAGAGAGAAATACAACAATAACCTATTATCAAGTTATACAAAAGTACAAGCTGTAGTGCTGCAGAAATGAGAGCAGACAGGACTGCAGAGAGAGAGGAGCAGACCTGGTGATCATAAACAGCAGAGAGGAACAGGTGAGAGAGAGAGAGAGAGAGATTTTAACAGACTTTATTAAAGAAACAATGTCAGACTTATTTACATATTGTCATGTGTCTGGTGTTACAGTATTTACATACTTATAGTGTGTTTATTTTTTATTTTCTTAAGTAAAAATAATTCTCACTAAGCCCCACCCCCTTCCCATCCATTAACACCTCCTTTTCCCAGTTTTATTTTATTTATTTTTTGTCCATTGATTTACAGTCCTGTTCAAGGTTTATAGTTTGGTTTAGCTGCTGTCCATCTTCCCCTCCTCCTGTGTAACAGTGGTTGTTAGTATTCTGTTACTTATTCCGTAGTTTTTTTGCAGTTACTTTTGATCAGTCATTAGTGTTTTCATAATTTTTCTATTTTTTTACAGTCGTTAAAAGCGGTTAATCTACTCGTTAATGTCTATGGGTACGTGTGTGTGTGTATGTGTGTGTGTGTGTGTGTGTGTGTGTGTGTGTGTGTGTGTGTGCTGTATCCTGCTCCTTCACACTCCTGTGCTGCGGGGCTCAGGGTCTGACTGCGTGATTTCCTTTTTGTGGAAGGTTCTGTGGTTAACGTCTCCTCTCTTTTCCTTCTTGGACCTTTATGAGCTGTGACTCGGGTGTGTCGCTGCTCTGGATGTCATTATGCTCGCTTTAGACTCGGACTTCCCGGTGTTTTCCAGCTGGCTGTCCCTGTGCTGCTGCTCCTGTTTCCCAGTTGAGTCGCTCCTTAAGCTCCCCAGCTGAACAGCTTCATGTGGAAAGCTCAGCCTTTTATGTGCAACATCCATGCAGTCGAAACATAAAACTTATTTTAAGTGTTTCTTCTTTGTCATTTAAAACCAATAAAATCTGCCTCCAGAAAGACAGGATGTATCCCGCACCCGAGCGGGATAGAGTAGCTCTCATGGGGCCGACAAACTCCCTGAATTGGTCGAGCTCCTTTTATGAATTGCTTCGTCTTTTATGAACAGATGTTTTGACGTTTGACGTTATGGCGTTTGAGATCACCACATGTGTAGCAGGGACAGACAGAGGGGTAACTTAGACCGTGGATCCTCTTACACGTATTCCACTTTTAGTCAGTGTGCTGACGAGGTTTATCTTGGTCAGGAACACCACCACCACTTTATTCATCCAGGAGTCAGAGTAGATGTTCCCACACCCGACCTGCTCACCCACCGCTAACAGCACCTCCTCCATCTGTGCACCGTCCTCTGGACGCACCTAACACCATACTGGAGAGACAATGTCTCCACACCAGCCTCAGAGGCCCTGGTGACACGCCCACTTTCTCTCACTTTTAATTAATTACTTATTTTTATTTTTTACTAATAGCATTTGCTAAATAAAGGAAAAACGACAGACTTCCAATATTTGGCAGAATGCCTAACAGATTTCCGCACACTCATCTCACATCCAGTGCATATGCAGTGAGAGAGTTTTATATCCCTTTTATTTGAAATATTCATGATGTCTACCCTACTAACATTAAATTAATACATTGTTGACCTTATACATGAGGAAATTTTAAATAGATAGAATGTTAAAACTAATAAAAAGCTAAACATGTTAGAAAGATTGAAGATTCATGTACGACCGTATAATGATTAGAAACCACCAGCGATGTGGTTTTATATTAAGAAGTCGTACCTGGAGGAAGCCTTTCACCCCGGGGACTTTGTTTCAGGTTTTGTGTTGGGAAGTTGGCTAGGACTTCATTTCCCAGAGTGCACCTCTGTAACATGTTTAGAGGTGAGTATCTCAGACCAACGATATAAAAGTTCTCTGTCAGGATTATCATTATATATCACTATATATCATTAGCCCTAATCTATCACAACTTATAATAAGGTGGTCTAGTGTTTCCTCCCTCCCACAGAAAAAGCATGTTGTAATCAGTAAGTGCTCTCATGAACAAGTCTGGATCTGTGAGAAGAGAAATAAATAAATGTTTCCAAATAAATCATGCTGAGTGTATTAATCAGTGGGACGAGTTCTAACTGTGTCTTCATAAAATTATTATTGTTTATTATTATAACTGTTGAGCACAACACCATTATTTGGCTCCTATATGTTTATCTGTACTGCCTGACTAACTAGTAAGCTGTGATAATATAAACCTCACCCTCTCTCTCATCAGGCTTAGTGTCCAGTACTTCATGATATTGCAGTTGTTCTCCTTTCAGTGGAACAGTTTATCACAAACTCTTAGTAATCTCACTGTAATATAAAGTCACATGACCAGAGCAACATATATAAGTGTTCACCAGCATTCACGATCTATAAGATAAGATGATCATGTGACCCTCTAAATTTTCCTGCTCACATTTTGTCATTACAGTACATGAACTTTCTCTACTTATTTGCTCGAAGTATGACATTTTTGTTTTGTTTGCTTTTTTTATGGTCATGTTCAGTATTTTACTCATTTTAACTTGATTATCCTTTAAAAGATTACCGGCAAGAACTATATATGTTATATATGTATACGTTATAGGCAACAAATTAGTTATGTGGGTAGTGACCCTGATTTTTTCCCCCCTCAGCAAAAAGTAATTCAATCAAGTCTGCTACAATGCGATTAGATGGTAACACTTCAAAATAACTGCACATCATACATTAGTTGATGATGAGTAAATTCTTAGTTCATCAGCGTAAGTAAATGATTATTAAACTATTTAAATGTACATGTATACATTAATTGTTTAGACTTCCTGATACTAATTGTTTAAACACACTGTTAACAAATGCTTCATTAAGATATATTTTTGCTATAAATCATGATTCATTCAGGTAGTTAAAGATCATTTTGCTAGTTAACTATTTCTGTGAGCTCATCTAAAGTGAGGACTATTTTCTTTTAAAGCATTAAAAAACTCAATTATGAATGGAAAGAATGGAACTATACACCTTTATACATGATATAAAATACAAAAATAAACCTCTGCAATCCCACATAAAAAAATATAAAAATGAACAAAATAAGCCACAAAATGAAGAAAATGTTTAACCAATGAAAAGCAGAGAAAAGAAAATTATATAACAAACAAATTATCCAAAATATATCACATTTAACATTTAAGAAATGTTTAACATTTAAGAAACAGTTAACATGGCTGAGTGAGAATTCAGTGCAAACTGTGAGTCACAAAAAGTGCAAATCTGAAAACCTTCAGAAAACATAACTCTAAAGTAAAATGGAAATAAACATCAGCAATCTGATATAAAAAGTATGATTCTGTAAAATGTAAACATTGCTGAATAAAATGTACCAGTTCCTACATTAGATTACAAATGTGGCAAAATACAACAAATACATCCTTTATGAAGACAATCATTAGCAACAATAATCAAAATTAATAAATATTCAACTACCTCAATACTAATATTCAAACAATAGAGAACAGCAGTGAATATCGCGGATGTGTTTCAGTTCATTGTCCAACTTTAGTGTGAACTCTTCCCTTGGTCAGTTGACTTTTTTAGGGGCAGCACCTTTCCAGAAACGTTAAAGGCTTTGATTGTATCTTCTGTCTTTGTGGTTTTCAAGGTTTTAAATTTTTAATCTTATTTATCTTTATAGTGTCTGAATATGACTACTTGTACTTGAAATGTCATGAATCACATGGCACCATCATGGTTTTTCTTTGCTAGCCATTCATTCTAACACTGGATCACAGAAGAGGCAATACACAACACATACATTCTCTATAAAACAACAATAAGATAATACATCAAAATTCAACTACCTCAATCACAGCAAGGTGGTCAGAAAGTACACTCTCAGTCTGATTTCCCCTAGGCCTCCAAATCTGCTCCCTGTAAGATCGCTCAAATGATGGTATGGGCATCAGTGTGTGGATTTACAGTATGTACCACCTGCTGTGGCTGACTGTGTAATGGTTGTACCTTAGTGCAGGGAGTATGCAGTAGGCACGCCACTTGTCACTGGTAACCGTAGGACTTCTGAACAGCTCAATGAACAGTAGCAAGACAGTTGTCGCCTAGTAGAGGCTATCTTTAGCACTATTCGGATGGGACTAGATTTACTGGGGGACGTTAGAGAAATTTCTGTTTCACAGAGGTACTTTGTGATTTTAATCCCGTCCGAATCTGCCATGTCTGTCTTTTCCTCACACGACCTCTGTGAAAATTCCAGACCAAATTACCTACTGTTTTTCAGCAAACTCAGCGGTCCTCTGAGAATTCTAATCCCGTCCGAATGCGAATGTCTGTGTTTGCCGAAAAAAAAAAAAAAAATTCCGAAACTCCGTTTTCCTGTGTTTTTTGGTCAGCGTGAACTACCGTACAATCTCTAGCGTGCGAGTATTCGAGTTTCTGCTTTCTACATTCCAGTAGAAATCCTTATCCTCAACACGTGATCTTGTGCAACACCCACATGTAAAACACAGACACGCCCACCTCCCTAATAAACACGGAGATGTTAGTCCCGTCCGAATCCATACATGAAATGACAGACATCGGCAGAAAAAAATTCTAACTCAAACGTCCCCCAGTAAAACTAGTCCCGTCCGAATAGTGCTTTTGTCGAACCCTGTGACATTCAGAAGTCATAATGCACTGACAAAATGGGCAATGATTAAATGGCTGATAAAAAAATAGATTAATATTTTGGTGGTGTGTGAATAGTCAAAGTTGCAGATTGGATCTCTAAATACAAAGTCACAGTACTGTACATATTTTGTACTCTGTTTTATTGACGTTTGATCACCAATTTTGGGATACATTTTAAAGTGTATATAATTTTTATGTGTAGGCGGATGTTTTAAAGAGCTGAAAGAAGGTGGAGATATAATGAGTGAGTGCAATATATAAATGTGCAGTATAATGATACAATAATTTGCTAATAAATTTGCAGTATATTTCTGATATTTCTATCAGAAATATCAGTACAAACAGGAGTCAAGCAGAATTTGGCTTTTTTACAGACTAAAGATAAAAAAAAATGGCAAAAAGATTTGGCTCTTAAAAGTACATCACACATATTAATACAAATACACTGTTGCATTGCTTTTCATGTTTAATCTATTAATTATTAATTTGATTATATTAATCAAATTGACCTTTCTTTGTGACACAACATGAAGCATTTAGCATTTCTGATACTTTTACAATAACCTAACTTCATTTTATGATTAATTACGCAGTATGTTAAAGTTTTGTGACACTTTTGTGAGTTTTTAAAAAGTCATTCAATCGAACCTGTGACCTTTGAATCCACAACCTCGCCCTGCCTAATGCATGAAAATGTTTATTTGATTCATTCAAATGATCTCAAAATAATATAAATTAGCAGTCTATATCTAGAGGGTAACAGCAAAGATGATAATAACTCGAACTTTAACTATTATTTCTCTATTTTTTTTTTATTTCCTCTTTTCTCTGCCTTCTTTTCACCTTCTTCCCATCATCAAGCAGACTGTTGTTCCCCAGGTTCAGACTTTGGGCAAACTCATTTGTTATTGATCACATGACTCTCAAAGAACACTTTCCTCAAAGTGAGGCATCATTCAGCTCTTCTGCGTTGTCGGATCTGGTGTCTTGCATCCTCCTCTTCACAATAGTCCATAGATTCTCCACAAAGTTTAGGCTGGGCAAGTTTGCTGGCCAATCACGCACAGGGATACCATGGTCCTTACACCAGGTATTAGAATAAGATATACCTTTATTTGTCCAATGGTGGGAATATTTCGAGTACTTTTGGCAGTTTGAGCAGATGCCAAGTCCTGCTGAAAATTAAATCATCATCACCGTGAAGCTTGTCAGCAGCCGGAAGTGCTCTAAAACTCTGTACATCACCTCTCTTCCTCCAGACTCTGGGACCTTGATTTCTAAATGAAATGCAAAATTTACTTTCATCTGAAAATGGGACTTTGGCCCATTGAGCAACAGTCCAGTCCTTTTTGTACTTAGCCCAGGTAGGTAAGAGATAAGAGTAACTTGCCACAAGGAATATGAGAGTTGTAGCCCATGTCCTGGATACTGTACGTCTGTGTGTGGTGGCTCTTGAAGTACTGACTCCAGCTACAGTCCTCCTTGTGAATCTCCCCCAAATTCTTGAACAGGCTTCGTTTCTCCGTCATCTCAAAGTCTGTGGTTATACCGCTTGATTATACACCTTTTTTTTAAACATTGTTTCCTTTCATTCTACCTTACATTAATGTGCTTGGATACACTATGTGACTAGCCAGTTTCTTTAGCAATGACCTTTTTTTGTCATTTAAAGGCTCAGGAAACCTTTGCAAGTGTTTTAAGTTAATTAGCTGAACAGGGTGTGACAGCATGCGTCTCCAATATTGAACTTGAACTGTTGCTGCTGCTCTGATGTGTAACTTCCTCTAACTTCATTTTAGAAATCCTAATCTTCTGAGATACTGAATTTTAGCCTGAAGTCTAGCTTCTTTGACCCCAAGGAGAGAACATTACTGATAAAACTACACTCAGAGGGTTTGCCTGAAGTCTCACTGCATTAGTGACTGGATGTGTTGCTGCTGTACAAAAAGCACATTTCCTCTTTTATTCACGCTATACATGCAACAAACCACAAGTAAGGAACTGTCACACTGTGCCAACGCTTTAACAGGAAGGCTTTTATGGGGCCCCTATACAGTCCTTCCACAGTCATGTGACTACCAGTTTACTGAACATTTTATTAGTATATGGATGATGATTTTATAATGTTTTTTTTTTTCTTTTTTTAAAGCCTTTTTTTTATTACTGAGTCCTGAATTGAAGCACCTCATTGAAACAAACAGAACAAAGTAAGGAATAAAACATTCAGTGACATGTTATTACAGTTGTGTGCAAAATGACATTTAAGTGATTATTTTATTAGTTAATACATTTATTGATTAGTAGCTGTGTTGCTGCTCCTTTTATTATTATTATTTTTATTATTATTATTATTATTATTATTATTATTACAATTGTTGTTGTTGTTATTTGTTGATTTATCTATCTATTCATTTGTTTGTTTGTTTTTAAATATCAAACATGTTGATTCCAACAGTGGGGTTTGGGGTATATGTGCAGAATATTCGTTCTTCCACACAAAACTGTCAAATCCTGACCTCCGATTGTGTACCGTTGTGCTGAAACAGGTTTGAGTCTCTTAGCTCAAGTAAAATGAAATTTTAATGTTACAGCATACACAGAAAGTTTATCCTATATGCAGTAGTGCTTCCAGTGTTGTGGCAACAGCTTGAGGAAGTAGTACGTTTGGGAATGGTAGTCAGGTGCCCCCATACTTTGGGCCAGAGGCATTTTACACAGTAATTTCCTCTGCAGCTTCACTCATCAAGCAGATTATGATTCTGCCATAAAGACAAGATTTTACATGTTCAATAGTGTGTGAGTTTGCAAAAGTGTGTGCATTGTGTGTGTTTATGTAGTTGTTTCTGTGAGCTGTTTTTTTTCACACACTGAAAAAACAGCTCACAGAAACAACAACTACATTACAGAGAGCAGTGGTTAACACTGACCTTAGATCAGTGAATCAGCATCAGGCAACAGTGTAACAGCTTTGTGGAATGATATATGAAAATCATAATAACATACAATATATACTACTAAAATGTGTAACTTGTAACTAAATAATTTGAGTAAGGTCTTAGTGGAATGTCTTAGTACATTACCTTAACACAATTCTAACATTATTTTTTTGACAATATTCATAACATTATTGATGGACTTTAACATGCACAGTTATGTGTGAGTTTTGCAGTTCACACTTTGAACACAAGAAGTGAATGACGCTGCTGCTCTGATGTGTAATTTCCTCTTACGTCATTTTCAGCACAATTCGTTCCCTATATAGAGCACAGAGACTCAGTCTGTCAGTCATTTCATGTGTTAGTGGGGCTTTTATACAGTACAGAGCTGTATAAAGTATTTGCACCTATTTTTTATTTTATTTTAATTGTACCGCGTTTACGTAGGTTTGTACGTTTTTTTTTGGCCCTTATGAAATGAAATCATAATTTAAAAATTACATTTTGTATTTTTGTAACATAACATTTTTGATGATTCCAATCATTTAAATGTAAGAAATATGCAAAAAAAAAAAAAAAAAAAAAAAAGGTCTTTCAAAAATTTAAATACTTGTTTACAACACTGTAGTTTAAATATGTTTTTGTGTTTATCTGTGCAGGATAAGATGGCAGAAGCTCTCCTTAATCCTGCAGACTGTGGTAAAGGTCGTGGCGCTGGCGGTAAGACACAAGGAGAAGCTCAATACACAGGTACAGAATGATTACGTTTGCTTGGGCAAAAGTGTTGCAAAGTGCAGAAATGCCATAATTCAGTATTTTATTACACAGTGAAGTTGATGGTGGATTTATGTAAGAATTTACACACCGTTAGGGAACACAGTGGAAAACACTCCTTATTTCATAGGGCCGCATGAATCTTGACAAAATGTGTATCATGAGTTTTCTCCATGGGAAATGAGTGTCATGGGTTGGGTGGTAATACGGGCAGATGTTAACATGGGCTGAAATAGGGCAAGCATAGCAAAATGCAACAAACAAAACATGAACAAATCGGAGTTGGTGAAGCATCGGCTTAGAGTCTCACACAGGCAAACATGGAGCTGAACCTAACCAGAGACAAGACTAGAGAAAGGTTAGTAGTTAGTCAGCCAAAAACATTGATTGCACTTAAAGAAAACAAAGTGTTGTCTGCACAGGACTTTCCACTAAAAGTCAGCTTTCCCATTTTTAACAGTCAGAGAACTTCATCACGTGTGTTAGTTTATATTATTATTATTATTATTATTATTATTATTATTATTATATCAGCATAATGTTAATGTAACAGTGCACTGAAAAAAAGGACTTGTAAGATTTACTTGATAAAATCCTCCTAACAATTTGCACGTGTAGATTTTAAGTAAATTTTATTGCTCTAATATTAAGTCCAACTTACCCATCATGGTCAAGTAAAATCTACTTAATCATTAAAGTAATGCTCATGAAGAAATCAAGTAAAAGTTACATAATTATATTTAATTCACAAGTTGGTTTTATGTAAAATAATCAAGTAAGGTTAATTTATTGTTATATCAGCAGGAACCTTGTTTTTATGAATTATTAAGTAAATCTTACTATAATTTTGTTTTGTGAGATTTTCCCTTACTTGGTTTTATCTATTTATATTACTCCCTATAATAATGTGAACATTGCTCATTTATGTTTTGTAAAGAAACTGTAATTATTTCATCAATATCTTTCACAAACCACACAACAAAAATATTATTAAACAGTTTATTCACCAACATTACTGAACGTTTTTGACATTAACAGTCTCGATGCAGGTTGTCTTTTTAATAAAATTGCATTCCGTTAAATTTTGCATCCATAGGAACAGTGAGCAGTGCACATGACTTTGCAGTATTGCCACATTCTTGTGAAATTTCCTTTCCTTTAAGTATAATGGATACATCATCCGGTTCTTCCCCTTCAACAGTACGGACTACGAGGATTTTAAGATGGTGCAAACAGGCATCACTTCGTCTGTCTTCCTGTATAAAATTTACTAGAAAAAAAGATAAAGATAATTATTTTGATAAACAAAAATTTAATTGCTTTAATCACCTGTGCTGACTTACACAAACTTACACTTACTCACACAGAAAAGAACATAATAAAAGAACATAATAAAAAATGACCATCATTTCGTACACTTCAGATTGTTAAACTTGGGTTAAATTGCTTTAGAAATAATCTTGCATCAGTAAAACATTTGTAGAACATTGCATGAGATGGCTACATTTCATAGTCTGATTGCTTTGCACATTTACAGTGTCAGGAAATCGTATAATGATGAGTACTGAGTTTGTATTTAGTTCACCCAAACATGAATTCTTTCAATAATTACTCAGTGTTACAAACCGTTATGTTCATGTGTATTAATTTGCATTTGGTATATGCTTGTGTCCAATGCAGCGTGAGATCTACCTGTAAATGAACATACACAATTTGTTATACTATAACAATGGTATAAAACACTTAACCAGTATTTTATATTTTGCAATGAAGAACAAATAGAAATAACAGCAACATTATAGCAAGCCAATATGTATATAGATTTATACTTGCCTCAATGTGATAAGTAGAACAGTATCTTCTATAGAGTCCTACAGTAGTCCTGTTGATAGAAACATCTGTTAACAAGATTTTACATTTAATAAACAAATTACAGATTACACATTTAAATGCAGGATAAAAAATCATGGGTTGTGTATTGATTGAAAACAGCACAATGCATATTATGATATGGAAAATATCTTCCATTCCAGTGATTAAGAAACGGTAACAATGCCAATTTTAGAATCTGTAGAAGCTCAGTGGTCCGAGCACAACCTCTCACGGGCGAACCTTTCTCTGAACACGCCGTTTTCACGAGGGTGGGGGTAAGAAACACACATCTCAGTTTATTAATCCGCGCGCTCGGTTGGTTATTATTATTATTATTTTACCACATGACCCCTTGGGCGTTCCATAGGTCCAGGTTTATATATCACGTGAATCTCAACACTATTAAAAACTGAAATATTGCTAATTGTAAGTCCTGAGATTAAGATGAACATTAATTGGAAGTCAGGAAAATGAGAATCACATCCAAAACAGAAAGGTAAACTTACCTCGAACACAACAAACTCCAGCTCCAGCCGCACCGCGCAGCACCTCTGACTGATCCACAGCGCGGGTGCAGCGTCTCCAAACACACATGCGCGGTGTAATTTGAAATTTAAACTAAACTTTCAAAGTAAAACGTATTTAATATTACTAGGTTTATGTGGAGTGACTATAAAAAAATTTAATATTACAAGTAAATACGTAATAATATTTAACTCTTTCCACTCAGTTAATTTATTACATGAATTAAATGTGTAGGTAGGTTAACTTTTATTTAGGAAATTCTAGTTCTCCTTGAAATTTATGTTTACCATGTAAAAATTAGGATGGTTAATTTAATATATTTTACCGCACCAAAAAGTCATTTTTTTTCAGTGTGGATAACAGAAGGGATTTTATATTAACGAGGCTGTTGAGACTAAACTGTAAATGCAATTTTTATATATGGAAAATAAATATTATATATGGTTCTCCTGCTAACTACTGTCACAATGCTGTGGATCACATTCAGTATTCTGATTTTAGAAAGTAACCAGACCAGATACACTGAAAAAAAAAAAAAAAGAAGTAAAATTTACTCAATTTTTCTTTTTTAAGTTTTTGCACTCAGGTTTTTCAAGTAAATTTTACACTTGTGAAAATGAGTAAAATTTATTTAAGGAAGTTTAGTAAAACTAACAAATAAATAATTACATATCACATGGCCTCTTTAAATCATGTTAAGTAGTATTTACTTACTGATCTGATGTAATTAATTGATATAATTAAGTAAAACTATTTTCTATTTTAAGTAAATTTTACACATTTTATTGTCAATGTTAATTATTTTAAATAAATAAAATGAATCACTGTTACAATATGACAAAATAGTACTGTGACAATAAATAACTCTTGATTGCACATTTATTAAAATGTTTATTTAAAGGAATTAACATGCCCATATATAAACAAGATTAAAGCTTCATATTTAAACAGCTCAAGCAGCAGTAAAGTGCAATGACATTTTTGATTATAAAACGTTTGCTTATTCAAGCCATCTTAACTTACATGTCTATACAAAAACTGGACAGAATCTTAACTAGAGCACGTATTAGACCAAATATTAACAGCCTGTTTTTACAAATAAATCCTGCTTTTCAAGTAAATTCAGCACGTCCATGGCCAAGTGCTATGTAGCAAAGATAATACAGCTGACAGGATCCACATAAGAAATATACAGTATTCTGCAATATAGAAAACATAAACAGTAGTAATTAGTAGTCTGGAAAAGACCATTTACAAATACATTCAAAATAGTTTCACTCATATAATGATGGAACAAACAGTGGAAAGTTTTTTTTTCGGGATTAAGTTACTATGCAATTCATCTGATCACTCTTCATAACATTCTGGAGTATATGCAAATTGCTATTATAAAAACTTAAGCAGCAACTTTTTTCAATTTCCAATATTTATGTAATTCTCCATTTTGGCCACGGCTGTCTATTGTCTTTTCACTTTTAACTGATTTTTTATTTTATGTATTTGTTTATTTTTTGTCCCGCCTCAGGTTAGTGTGTGTGGGTGGAGTTTGCATATTCTCCCCATGCTTGGTGTGTTTCCTCTGGACTCTGATTTCCCACGAGTCCAAAGACATGAAGAGTAGACTAATTGCCATTTTCAATCACCTACCGTCCCCCTGAAGCGAGGTGTTCCCCAGGGATCTGTTCTTGGCCCATTACGTATTATTCGCATTTTATGTAATCCCACTCGGTCTGATCCTTCAACATCATGTTCTTAACTATCACTTTTATGCCGACGACATTCAACTTTATTCTATCTGTACACCTGCTCCATATGCCCAAATTGACAAAATCTCTGCTTGTGTTAAGGACATTAGAGATAGCTTAACTTAAATTTTCTGAAACTTAATATGGATAAAACAGAGATAATTTTCATTGGAACCCCATCACTCACCAGCAATATTTCCACCAATTTCATTTGTGAGATTGCTGGTTCCCACATCAAGACATCTACTTCTGTCAGAAATTTAGGAGTTATCTTCGACTTTACACTCTCCTTTCAGTCTCATATTAAATCTGTCACTAAATCTGCATGCTACCATTTACGTCGTATTGCCCAACTGTGTCCCTTCATCAGTACCAAAGATGCTGAAACTGTAATCCATGCATTTGTCTCATCATGCATTGATTTCTGTAAAGCCCTTTTCATTGGTCTACCTGCCAGTTCCATCTCCAGATTACAATATATTCAAAATTCTGCGGCTAGAATACTCACTCATACTAAACGCTCTGCTCATATAACCCCAATCTTGTATAATCTCCATTGGCTCCCAGTTGCCTACCGTATTAAATTCAAAATTCTTCTCCTTGTTTTTAAATCTTTAAATGGCTTAGCCCCCCTTATCTTTTCAATTTGCTTGTCCCCTACATCCCGACTTGCTCACTTCGTTCTTCCAATTCTGGCTTTTTGTGGTCCCTCGGTACCGCCTCACTTCAATGGGGGGCAGATCATTTGGAGTTATTGAACCCAAACTTTGGCACTCTCTTCCACACTCTCTCCGTTCTGTTAATAATATCTCAGTATTTAAATTTTTACTCAAAACTCACATGTTTTCTGAATGTTATACATCTGATTCGTTAAACTGAACTCCTTTGGTTCAATCCACCTGTCCTCTGCATGTCTGTCTTTTAGGTCTTGTTCTGTATTTCTTTTTGTTTTGTTATGGTGTACGCGGCCTCGTGCCCCCAGTCCCCTGGTATGGGCTCCAGGCCTCCTGTGACCCTGTACAGTATTTGCACTATAGATAATGAGTGAGTGAGAGTGTTTATTGTTTAATTGCTAAATTATTTTAATGCACTGAGGATGATGTTATTTCTTATTATTGTCTTATTTATAGCCTGTTTATAGTGTCTGGAGCTATGTTTATATTGTTTTGACTGTACAGCACTTGTAAATCTCACGTCTCTTGTAAACAAATTGCTCATACATGGATTACTGCAAGTATGGCCATGTACATGTGTTCAGGGATGCGGTCTGTCAGTAAGTTTAAATAGATTTTAAAAAATGAAAATAAACACGTCTCTGTGTCTGCTTATCATTAGGAGGAGACACTGCATGGAACAGGTGGTCCAGACTGACTGCAGTGTGTGAGATGCTGCTGTGTGTTCTCCTGCTGACTGTCATCACAGTGCTGTCACTCAATTACAACATCCTGAAGACAGAATACAGCCAGTTACGGACCAGTAAAAAGAACCTGACTATAGAGAGAGAGCAATTAAAGACCAGTAACAACAACCTGACTATAGAGAGAGACCAGTTACAGACCAGTAACAACAAACTGACTATAGAGAGAGACCAGTTACAGACCAGTAACAACAAACTGACTATAGAGAGAGATCAGTTGCAGAAGGAGAGAGATGAATACCTGTGGAAATTATGTGATTTGGGTAAGTACATAGATTTAGCATTATATTTTCTGTCCACCAAGAGGAAATATAACGCCCAAGATTTCACCAAGTTCTTAGATAGAAAGAAAGCATCTGATTAATATTGGTGACACTTTACAATCCTGATTCATAACTCAATTGTGTAAGGAGTGAGAAAGAATTCATCATTCATAGATTACTAACATGGGTGGCACGGTGGTGTAGTGGTTAGCACTGTCGCCTTGCACCTTCATGGCCTGGGTTCGATTCCCGTCTCTGTGTGCATGGAGATTGCATGTTCTCCCCGTGCTTGGTGGGTTTCCTCCCACATTCCAAAGACATGTAGGGTAGGTTAACTGGCATTTGCCAAATTGGCCATGGTGTGTGAATGAGTGTGTGTATGTGTGTGTTCAGGGTGTACACTGCCATGTTACCTAAGTCTCCTGGGATAGGCTCCAGGCCCCCCGTGACCCTGAATACAGGATTAAGCGGTATAGATGATGAGTGAGTGAATGAGATTACTAACATTAAGTACTAGATAATTCCTTCATTAACTAATTAGTAATCTTTAGTAATTAGTTGACTATTAACTGTGCAGTAATTACTGAAGAGTCTTAATCAGTCTTCCATTTCTCCTGGAGAACTAATAGCTAACTTTGTCTGTATTGTAATAACACCTGATTAATTACTGATCACCTCAACATTAATTCCCAATCACTAAACCTTACCTTCCTCCTGCAGACAAGTTATACAAAAGTAAAGGCTGTAGTGCTGCAGAAACACCATGTGATCTTCATATTCGGACTGAGAAATAAAAAGAGAAAATGAAAAACATGGTACAAATAGTCAATCCTCAATATTCTATGTAATATTAATTACAATTAAAATGATCAGGTTAGCTCTTTTAAACCCCAATCAGGGTCAGAACAACCTTATGTTACATCATAATAAAGTCAGCACATGAAAGGTGATATATTGGTGCATATATTCAAAATGTTTTCTTCTTACATAATGTAGCATAAACAGGTAAAAATAAATAATGTCACTACACATACAATAGATCAGAAACTGTGTTTAATCTCTGTAAATTCTCTCAATTTATCAAAGGGAAGTGTGTCAGCTTCTGCTCCAGTCTTTATTTCATATCTAATAAGACCAAGAGCTGGACTGAGAGCAGAGAGGACTGCATCAAGAGAGGAGCAGACCTGGTGATCATAAACAGCAGCGAAGAACAGGTGAGAGAGAGAGAGAGAGATTTTAACAGACTCCATTAAAGAAACAACATCAGACTTATTTACATATTATGTGTCTGGTGTTATTTACATAGTTATAGTGTGTTTTTTTTTTGTAACAATGTGGGTCGCGCGAGGGGCAGAGCCGAGCTTAAACTCTTCAGAATGAGGAAGTCCGCAGGCTGCTACTGTACATTTATACACGCGGTTGCCAGGCAACGCCACTGTCAGCCAATCAGCCTGGACGAGCCGCACCTGGCTGCATGTCTATATTAGGGTTCTGATACAGGCGCACTTTGTGCGATCATTTAGGTAGCACCGGTAAGGTATCGGGGCCAAAGACCAAGGGAAAGAAAAGAAAGAAAGAAAAAAAGACAGACAGACAGTGTGCTGTTCAGAGACAGAGGCAAAGTCCTAGCCTCTGTCTGTTTAAGACGCCAGCGAAAGAGAGAGAAAGTGAAACGTATCAGTTCACCGTCCGCACGCGGTTGTGCACAAAACACAAACCCTTTCCCTCCCATTAAACCTCGGTAAGGGCGAACGCCCCGGGAGGATATAGTTTTGTTTTATTTTCCAGAGCCCCGTCCGTTCTCGCGTCGACGGCGGAGCTCTGTTTACTTTGTGTTTTCAATTTTCTTTTGTTTAACTATTCATGACATGTGTAATGTACTAACATTAAATAGATAAATTGTTGACCTAATGCATGAGAAATTTAAAATAGATAGGAAGTTAAACCTATCTTCGAAAGATTGAAGACACATACACGACCATTTAGTGATTAAAAACCATTAGCGATGTAAGAAGTCGTACCTGGAGGAAGCTTTTCACCCCTGGGATTCAGGTGTTGTGTTGGGATGTTGGCTAGGACTTCATTTCCCAGAGCGCACCTCTGTCACATGTTTAGATTGTTATTGTCTGTAGTTTGTTTAGGCAGGTGTGTATAAATAGTCCTTGGAGCAGCCAGCAAGTTGTCTTGCATCTGTTTTAACATGACCCTTTCTGGGGTGTTTTTTATGTTCAAGTCTCAGCCAATCAAACTATTGGTAGCGTTGATCATGTTCAGGATTCTGTTTCGGGTTTTGTTTGTTTGTGTTTAATTTGTTTTTATTAAATGTTTTTACATCTGTTCCTGTGCTTTGCCTGCATCCTCCCAAACCTGACAGCTCCAGTAAATATTAATATCATATAAATGCAGAGTATAAAGTAAAATAACATAAAATAAATGAATAAATAAATAAACACATCTCTTGAAAAGCTTCATATCACCACCAGACTCTTTTTGTATAGAGATTATATCTTCTCTTAAAAAAGATCAATAACTCATGTTCAACACAACAGAAATCCTCATTCTGTCCCCTCACTTCACATCTTAAATTAAGGTGGTCTAGTGTTTCCACTATGCTGCAGTGAACACATAGCGCATACTGATTCCACCAAAGCTACAGCACACAATTTCTGTGGGGAGAGTCAGTAAGTACTGTGTGTCCACTGCTACATAATGATAAAAGTTCTCAAGTTGTTTTGTTATCAAATACACAGGACTTCATCGCTGAACAGCTGCAAGGAGCTCATGCTTGGATTGGTCTGAGTGACAGAGACACAGAGGGAGAGTGGAAATGGGTGGACGGTACACTACAGACCTCTGGGTAAGAGACCACACGTGTGTGTCAAAATGTATATGTTCTAGTGCATTTGAGACTGTAGAGTAAATAAATTAAGCTACATGAATCCTTTTTATATTTTTATTGATCAGAGATCATTCTGTTGTGATGTGTGTTTTAAATCTCAGTACTAAAGGCTAAATCAGATTGTCTTTCAGTTACTGGGGTCCAGGTCAACCAGATAATTGCTATAATATTGAGGACTGTGGTCACACTGGGTATCCTGATGGACACCACTGGAATGACAGAGCGTGCTATGATAAACTACTCTGGATCTGTGAGAAGAGAAAATAACAAAATGTTGCCAAAAATATCAAGCTGTGTGTATTAATCAGTTGGACAATTTCTGTGTCTTCATGAAATTATTTTTGGTTTATTATTATAACTGCTGAGCACAACAACAGTATTTAGATGCTACTGTATATGCTTATCTGTAACTCGTATGCTGTGATAATATAAACCTCACCCTCTCTCTCATCAGGCTTAGTGTCCAGTACTTCATGACATGAGTTGTTCTCCTCACATTTTGTCATTCTATGAACTTTCTCTACTTATTTCCTTGAAGTAGGACATTTTTATTCATCAGCAAAAAGTAATTAAATCGAGTGTGATAAAATTAGATTAGATGGCAACACTAAATAATAATCATCATGTATCCATGTATCATGTATTAGTTTAGCATAAGTAAATACTTAGTTCATTAGTGCAAGTGTAAGTAAATCATTAATAAACCATTTAAACCTTGTATAGCGTCCGTGTCTATGAGACTCATTTTCATGTTTTATCAAAAGAAAAAATATATAATTAATTATTTTTTCGAACTCAGACTCCCTGACCTTGGCTCATTTTCTGTGGAAGGTATATATCAAAAAACATTTTCAATGACCACACTGTGTACACCCTCCTACGCATTTATATTACATAGAGGATGTTCAGGTCCACTGGACCCGGGGCTAATAAAAGTGTCAAAATCCTGGGTTAATTCCTAAAATTAGAATATGTGCATGTTTATCCATAGTTTTAAAATGGAAATGCATACATATGAAAAAACATTCTATTACACTGGAAAAACATACAAATAAACATGAACAAAAAAACATACCATTACACTGGAAAAACTTACAAACACACAATAAATTGCACACAACAATTCATTAACCATCTGTAACATTACTCATAACAGGAGCAGCTAAGAATTAGCTCAGGGATAATTAGCACTAGTTGAGAGGCAACAGTTAATAGTCTGCTATCTTAGCTCTTTCAGTAAGCTAGCGCTTAGCATAATGATATTAACTTGCTTATAGAACCATATTTGTTCAGGCATTTTACACAAACAATGGAGCTAATTGTTTACATGTGTCCAAATCTATTATATTAATATACGTTAATGAACAAGCTAAGCGCTAGCGGTTAGCATTGTGATATTAGCTTGCTTATAACTCCATATGTGGATGTATATTACAGAGACGCCATGGAGCTGATGGTTTACATCAGTGTTTAATGGTCTAAATGAGACTTTTATTCCTTTTAATCACTAACATTTACACTCGGCAAACACTCCAATAGCATTAGCACTGCTACAAAGTTATCATTAGTGCCTAAAACAGTAACATCCTAGTGTGTCTAGTTGCAAATTTAGTGAGAATTATAAGGTTATCACGCTATGATTCGCTGCATTTTCCATCATGATGAGTCTTGGAGCTGATATCTGGCACGGTTCTTTGATCACTTGCGTTTTTGACCTCAGTCCCATAATCCTTTGCGCCTTAGCTTTAGCTTTTAGCTTGCAAAATACAGGAGAAAAAGAGTTCTCACACGAAAAAAAGTAGTTGCGCACAAACGGGAAAAAGCATACACTTACACGGGAAAAAACATACACATATACGGGAAACATGATTTGCCCTTCTGGGCCACCGTAGCTTCCAGTGTTGTGGCAACAGCTTGGGAATGACGATCAGGGGTCCGTTCTTCGTACGTCGCTAACTCAGTTAGCTGGATTTGATTGTTGTGGATTTGTCCTGATCTTGGATTGTTTCGTTCTTCGAAGCGAAACTCGCGCTTGCTGTCATAGCAACATGTCCGTAAGCTTAAGGTGTATTTCATTTAAACAGGATTTAGGCTGCGCTCCTGGCGGGTTTGATTGGTTGAAATGGCGAGGTGACATTTGATTGGTTAAAGAGCATGACTGACGCGGACTGACTCACATGGGAAAAGAAAAGTATCTTGCACACAATTTGGATGGATGTATTTAAACATACAAACAGTATACATATACATGTGTGTGTGGCAGTGGCCATCATTCGTGTGTTAATCTCTGTGTGTGTCTAATAATGTGTAACATTCTGTCCCCCGATTGCGTCTATATAAGTGGAGGTAATTTTCTCAAATCTGTCGCAGTCATGTCTTGTCTGTTTCTGAGAGAGCAACCGGTTACCAAAGGTGCAAGGATTATACGCAGAGTTTTCCAAATTCCTTGTGTATTGCGTGATAGACAGGATCCTTTGGCGCAGCATGACAATATACTTCTTGAGAGATACCGCTTTTCTCGTGAGGGTATCCTTTATATAATTTCTTTGTTAAACCCCCATGTGAAATGGTCGACTCGCTGGAGTCGAGCGTTAACAACCGCACAAACTGTGCGTATTGCCCTGAGGTTCTTTGCGAGTGGCACTTTCCTTTACACCGTTGGAGACGCAGAGAATGTGGTGAAAAGTGCTGTCTGCCGTGCCATTCGCAAAGTTTACTTGGCACTTAAACAGTTTTTGAGCGTATTTGTGGTATTTCCAAGCCACTTAAGACCCCAGGCTGTAAAACAGAATTTTTTTGTCATTGCAGGTATAGATATTGTTGATGAAAATAATGCAATTATAATCATTCCAATAAATATGAAGTGTGTCCCCAGGCTTCCCTAATGTGATTGGTGCCATAGACTGCACCCATATTCCTATCAAGGCCCCACTAGGTCCCAATGAAGGAGACTTTGTGAATCGAAAGGGTGTTCACAGTGTTAATGTGCAGGTAAGTTAATATAAGAACTATTTTAATGTAATGGAATGAAAATGTCTGCATTTGACTGACTAAGTATGCATTTTCCTATTTCTAAGATGGTGTGTGATTCTTTGTGCCACATTACAAGCGTGGAAGCAAAATGGCCTGGTTCAGTGCATGACTCCAGAATTTTCAGAGAGTCATATTTGTGCCAAAGATTTGAACGTGGTAAGGAAAATAGAAATTGTGAAGCTCAATGTTTTACTTACACTTACAATAAGCTGGGCCTAACATAATTGACTTTTTCCATAAAACAGGTGATTACGATGGGGTTCTAATTGGAGACAGGGGTTATGCCTGCAGGCAGTATTTCATGACTCCATTCCCAGACCCAAACCCAGGTCCACAAGCCCGACACAATGCAGCTCTAACTAGGACAAGGGCATGCATTGAAATGACCTTTGGGCAACTGAAGGGAAGATTTCAGTGTCTGAAAGGTCTGAGGGTTGCACCTGACAGGGCTTGTGACATTACTGTTGCATGTTCTGTCTTACACAACATCGCAACCATCAGAAAGGAGAGGACCCCTGTAGTGGAGGTGCATCCTGATGATGACCTCCAACCAGTGCACTTGGATCAACCTAGTGGCAAAGCTGCACGGGACAGAGTTGTGGAATACCATTTCACATAATTCTAAAAATAATAAAAGAACACTACACAAATATGCTTCTTCTACTGTGTTTTATTTGAAATTAAGCAAATTTCATGTTTTGCTTGAAATAAGTGAGAGCGAGTGTTATACAAGGTCAACAATAGTAGGGTACTATGTGTGAAAGTCACATCACTTACTGTAAACTTCCTTTTGAAGCAACTGAATCTCAAGTGATAATTTCTGATTTTTTAAATTATCCACTTCAATTTGTGTTTCCACTCTCCGTTTCATCAGAACCAAGTATTCATTTTTAAGTTGAAGGTTTCCTCAGTACAAAGATCAGATGTCCCTCTGTGCCAGTTGTAGAGGAGAAAAAGAAAATGTAAAATGAAAAACAAAAGGGGGACACCAATACGTGCCTCTCCCAACAAAATTCAATGACAAGTATAACACTGGCCACCTCAGTTTCACTTCTGGGCATGGAGTCTTCTGGAGCACTTTCTATAGACCTCTCTGGAGCCCCATCTGTGGACCTCTCTGGAGCTGGGGACTCCGGCAACTTTCCGCACAAATAATAAAATACCGTCATATAACATACACATAAAGACACATACGCATGTATAATACATTCTTACAGATAATTCCTCTGGACACTCGTCAGACAGGGTTTCCTCACTGTCCTGTGCGATGGAAACAAAAGTAATTACAAAAAGGTGCACTCTTACCTCATTTTCTACAGTAGAGTTTAAAAGAAAAAAGAAAAACCAAACACAAACACTTGACTTACTACACATGCTTCAGCCATTACTTGTGGGACAGGTAAACGTGTGGGCGTGTTGTTTCGAACTGCACATAAGTGGCAAAACAGCATTTCCAATACAAATTAAATCAATTACCAGAAATAAAGATGGTGCTGCTGCTGGTCCCTGGCTGTGGGTCTAAGGAGGTGCTACCTCCAGGGATGCCCTCCACAATTGGTTGGTTACTATTTGAACCAAGGGCTAGCTCTTCTGCTGGGGTATAGGCAGAGGGTGCCGGTCCACCACCTGTTTTGTTCTGTTCCGCCTTTTTTTTGGTTGCTGTTTTCAACCATGAAACACATTGATTTGCCAGTGTGTTAAAAGAAAATGAAGATAACTACGCTGAAAATTACCATTTTGTAAGATGTTCTTGTACTTCACTTTTATTTGTTCCCATGTTCGAATGGGTCCACTGCTGGCGCTGACATTAAACATGACAGAGCAATTTATACAAATAAGATTTGAAATAAAATACACATTTTATATATATATATATATATATATATATATATATATATATATATATATATATATATATGTGTGTGTAATACACACACAATTACACACACACATTTTATATATATATAAAATGTGTGTGTGTAATTGTGTGTATATATATATATATATATATATATATATATATATATATATATATATATATATATATATGATATATATATGTGTATATATATACTTTATGCCAGCCCTCTCTCCTGGCTTTTGCAGCATTTGCTGTGTTTCCCGGTGTCTTTATTAAAGTTTGAAAGTCACCATAACCTTCTAATAAAAGCTCTTGCTCCGCCTGAGAAAAAAATTGAGCTGCTCTTTTGGCATCTCGTCACCCAATCGCAGGGGTTGTGATCAGTGTTTCTACTGTCGATGCATATCGCCTTTTAAACAAACGCACGAACGCGCAATAATCCTAGAAAACTCAATCCAGCTTTACAAATCATCAACAACAGGTGTGCTCAAAGAACCGAATTAGCCGCATCGTAATTAGCACGATGATCTCATTTTAGATCTGTCAATTCATCTCGGATGTTTCAAGCGACGTACGAAGAACATACTTTATGCCAGATGCATTTTACACAGATATTTCCTCTGCAGCTTCACTTACTCTCTTCATCTTTCTCTCTTAAAGCTGATTATGATCCTGCCATAAAGACAAAATTTGACATGACTGTGTGTGTGTGTGTATATTGTGTGTATTTATGTAGTTGTTTCTGTGAGCTGTTTTTTCACATACTGATGTGTGACAGAGAGCGATGGTTGTCACTGATCTTAGATCAGTGAAGCAGCATCAGACAAACAGTGTAACAACTATGTGGAATGATATTATATGAAATATTAATAATAATAATAATAATATATAACATATACTACTAAAATGTTAACATGCATACAGTGGCGGTTTTAGGCATGGGCGAACTGGGCAGTCGCCCAGGGCGGCATTTTTTCACGACTCCAGGGGGGCAGCACTTGGAGGGGAAATGCGCAAGTTATGCAAGTTTGCTGAAAAGGTGCCGCACTGAAGCGGTGAGAAGCTCTGCCCATGTGCAGTTAATTTTAATTGACATTTGATTTCCATGTCAATTCTTTTAAATGGAACCTCACTTAGCAGAAAAGGACACAATGGTGCTTTAGGGCTTGCTGAAGGGTTCCTCAGTTGGCATTTGTGACAGGAATGGCACCATGTTTATTAATATAAATTTACTATGAGAAGAGTATTTTAACCACCTAAGTGCCCCACCATTTGGCTATGAAATACAGTGGAACCTCAGTTTACAAATGCCCCAGAGTATGAACAAATCGCTTTACAACCAAAAAATTTATCTTTTTTCGGAAACCACTCCTCGGAACATGATCCAGAACCAGCCGTCGCAAGCTGCCGCCATGAGCTGAACAAGTGGCACGTGTGTCACACAGCATCAGTTTTGTTCAGTTTTGTGGATTGGGTACATGATAACCACCCCACCCATCTTCCTCTCCTCCATTCCTTCAAATCAGCTGGCCTCCCTAATTAAGGTGAGTGAACAGTACATGTAGAAATTAAGTTTTTGCTCTCTCCTTTACGGTTTATATTTCTATGCTATATACAGTATACTGTGATTCTAGCTTTATAGCTTATTATATCATTATATAAATGTTATAAAATTCATGATATGCAGTCAGTGTTATATAACTGGTAAAATATAACTGCTATAAAAATCTCCACTTTTCTTTTAAGGCTTTCGATCAGTGGCTGTGAGTTTGTTTGGCTACAAGAGCATACAAGAGCAAACATAGTCAACTTGAAAATAAACCAAACCGGAAGTCTCTACAAAACTAAACAAAACAATGAGCTAAACTAAAGAGGCATGACATTAAACAAACAGCTAACCAACATGTCACAAGTTTAAGTCAAAAGATGCAAGCCAAAAAGCAGAAGTTAAACAGTCTATTTATAATCAACTAACGAGCCACCTAGGTTCAGGTGAGTGCTCCGATCACCTGACCGAGGTGCATTCTAGGAAATGAAGTTTACCTTTAACAAAAACTACAACAAAACACAAGAGTCTCTGGGTGCCAGGCGCCCTCTAGGGGTTGACCCTGACATCAGCATTAATTTGGGCCAGCAAAAGTAATTCAAATAAACACCCTTTTCATACTGTGATGAACAGAAAAGCATATATAGGAACAGGTAAAAATGTAGACAGAAACATGGAAGAAGACAGAGAGAAACAGATTCTTCCAGTTAGTCAGTCTCAGAATGGAAAAGAAGCAATGGTTGGAGCCATTTCATTTTCAAAAACACTCCTGAAATTTTAATCTCCAAACAGGAAAATATTGTTTAGCCCAGTACATCATTGCTGCGGTACATCATTAGTAGGTGGGTTATAGACATAGTTGTGAAATGTTTTTTTAAACAGGGCTGCCAAAGTAACACAATATAACGAGTTATGCAAAAACCTTTTTTCAATGTGAGATTAAAGTTTGCACGTTCTATCATTATGTGTATTGTAATGGGCATAACGATAGAATGTGCATTCAATTTACTGCTTTTCATTGTCATACAGCAATTCAGTTAAATATTGTCATCTCACAGATCCACAGCAATGCATAACTACAGGGATAATCGGCCCAGTTCCTCACAGGATCAGATGCTTCACCAGTTACACCACAATCCTCATCTCCTGCTTGACTGTTGGGTTCTCCATTTAACCAGTATCTGAAGGAGAGAATCATCTGCTGAGGATCTGCTGTGTTTCTCAATTTAATGAAGAGTCAGTAACTGTATCATGTACAAAATATTAGTTCTGCGATTTCTTACCCATTGCTCAGTGGTGTATTGTCCACCCACTTCCACTCGCCCTCTCTGTCTCTGTCATTTAGACCGATCCAAGCTGCTCTGCCTTTCAGCAGTTTAATGATGAACTCCTGCGATACACACACACACACACTCATAAGATGAGTCTCATAGGAGAGGTTGTTGCCCCTGCATTATAGCCTCTGCAAAAGTTTTCAAATGTAGTACAGTCCCTAAACATGATCCTCTAAGGTGCCCCTAAAGTTGAGCAAACATGACAAAGTGCTTGCTAAGATGTGTTACGTGGTGCGGTATGGAGAGACGCACCACGCGATGTTTTTTAATTATAAGAGCCCTTATGCTGGGGGTTAGAGTGGGTCAATGAAATAGGAGTTAGTGAGAGTGCTTGTGATACACACGGGAAGACCTTCCCGTTTGGAGATAGCGTGAGATTATTAATTAAGGAACTTAAAAGGAAAATAAATGAAAAGTGAAAACACAAAATAAACAGAGCTCCGCCGTCTACGCGAGAACGGATGGGGCTCTGGGAAATAAAACAAAACTTTTATCCTCTCGGGCCGTTCACCCTTACCGAGGACTTATGGGAGAGAGAGAAAGTTTGTGCTTCGTGCACTAACAAACTGTACTGAACGCGCATGCTGAACTGCTGCGTGCCACTCTCTCTATCTCTCTCTCTCTCTCACTCGCTCTCACGGACGTCTTAAATAGACAGAGGCTGGGGCTTTGCCTCTGTCCCTAAACAGCTGTCGGTCTGTCTGTCTTTTATTTTATTTCTTTCTTTCTTTTCTTTTTCTTTTCCTTTTCTTTGGCCCTGATACCTTCACCGGTGCTACCTAAATGATCGCACGAAGTGCACCGGTATCAGGACCCTTAAATAAACACGCCGTCAGGTGTGGCTCATTCAGGCTGATTGCCTGACGGCGGCATGCCTAGCAACCGTGTGTATAAATGGCCGTGCTTTTGCCTGTTCAGAACGCGTGGTAACAGCTTGCGGATCTGCCCGTTCTGAACAGTTTAAGCACAGCTCTGCCCCTCGCGCGTCCCGCGTCGTTACAAAGATGTAGTTTAAATGGTCTTTAAAGGCCAGATTCATACTGTTGCTAACATGCGCTGCTATAGATGGTTTACAGGGAAGGTGGTATTGCCTTTGCAATTAGAGTATTGAACAGCTCAAGCTTGTTCCTCCTTACAGTAACAAAAATTGTTCCATTGACATCTTTACTTTTTTTGTCCCATCTTTACTTCTAATTAAGATTCCCCACTAATACCACATTCTGATCCTTATTAATGCTTCTCTGATTTTGATGTCAAAAGATTATTAGCATCGGTGGGTTTATATAGGGCGGGCTGATTCGTCAGTTGGATGCGTCACTCTCAGGTGCCCTTGCTTCTTTCTGGCCTTGGCGTTCAACACCTGTGTGTTTGTTAGTGCTTGGCTAATTCAGTCAGGGCTCAATTTTTGGGTTGATTTTGTATGTCAATTGGAAAGCCACATGAGATCATGCCACATAACTGGTTAATAGTTGCCTACTTGAGTATGTGTAAAGTTGCATTTAATGGGCGCTTTTAAGCTATATGTAGAAGTTAAGCTATGTTGTGTTTTGTTTTAGCATCCCATTGCTCCCATACGGTGTGACTTTTGTTGGTGTGGCAGATGTACATGGTGTTTCATCACTATGGACTCTGCTTTCGTGTGGCGGTTGATTGCATTTTCCAGTTGATTAGCGTCAACTTGTCGCTTATATGCTGTTCAGCACTTACGCCAGCTCAGCTAATGTATTGTGGCTGATTGCTGCAGTGTCTGGTATGTATGAATGGAACATGTTTAAGGGTGTCAGGTTTCATATACAGTGGAATAATTAGTTCCGGAAGCGTGCTGGTATATCATGCGCTGGATACGTGTGTTTGTGTGGGTATGTGTGTGCATGTACTGTATGTGAGATTAGAGGAGGAATGACTGCCTCCCTCGCTCGGATAGTCTTACAGAGTAGTACCTCACTCCCTCTCTTATTTGAGGGAGCTACTGTGTCAGACGACTTTCACACACACACACACGGACGCACGCACGCACGCACGCACGCACGCATGCACACACACACACACACACACACACACACACACACACACAAAACACACATTATTAAAACAAAGCATATTTTGGTTTCCACATCTCTTGCTCATTTATTTAGTAGAATTGAACCTGTGTTTCCTTGAGTAGCACCTGCGGGCGCATAGTATTTCCCTGGGTGTAAGACCTAGGGTGGTGTAATCGTCTCTCTAGTGTTACTGTTTCTGTTGCCACACTTTGCTACATATGGATCAATTTTTTTCTAGAACACTCTCAATGTCTATATGGAAAAAAAAATTGAAGAACTAGAATTTGGGTCACACTAAGGAAAGGGATAAAATCAATACACTGTATAATACTACAATTTCTGCCAGAAGCTTGCTAAAGGTTAACAAAAGCAAAAACTTGCTGAGGGACATTCAGCCAAATATTAGGTGTGCTGTGTGATTTTATAATTTTGAGTCTAGGTTAATATCAGAAAAATCAAAAATAAATTAAAACTTAAGATGTAATGAAGCTACAGTACTACATTACAAGTGTGGGAGATTTTTTGTCTTCCACCTATTGATGTTGCCTCAGTACAAGTTATTAAACATAAACTTAAATTTAGTAAAAAGAAGCAAAGAAAGACTTCTCACTCAGTGCAGATCTGGATGAAGTAGACAAGATTTATTGCAGCAATAAACCCAAGTGAGCCAGCTTAGCAATGCCTAGATTAGAAGTCTAAGCACTACCAAAGACAGACTGAATTCTACAGAAATAATCATGCCCTTTTATACAGTTTTATCGAGGGGAAGTCCCCATCCTTATCACCCCCACCTTCGTTAGTTCTCCTCATTCCTGGAAGATGTCCACCTAATTCCTGGAAGATGTTCCCATTATAATCCAACTTGTTCTTATAAATTCTCCTATTATAACTATAGTTTTTATATCTTATTTTAATACGTCATATACCTCGTCATCTGACTCATTTTATTACGTCATCTACCTCGTCATCTGACTCCGCCTTATGCTCATATTAGTTCCCATTATGTTTTAATTCTCTTATTAATTGTTTTCCATTATCTTTACATTTTCCTTTCTTCAGTTTTTAAAAATTCTTTACCTATTTTTACTATACCTTGCGTGGTTTTCCGGTTTGTTCTTCATTTCTCAAGAGACCAACCATGGGTAAGCATCTCCCTCGTATTGCTTCTTTACTTTTTTCCTCATTTTCCCTCTTTTGATGTCTGACACATTCTTACTTTTATATTTACAGCTAGTCGCAACTGCTCTAACACTAGCTACATCCCTCTGGATGACTCCGACAGTCAGGGCAGTCCGGATTATGCTCCTTCTGAGGACTATAACCCTACTGAGCCTGTTATGGACCGGGCCTCTGTGAGTTCTGTTCAAGAAGAACCTGAGTCCTCTGGATCCTTGATGCAATATCTACAGGAGAAAGGCCTCACTTATTTTAGGAAGGGTGACTGCAAGCCTGGTCCTTCTAAAAGACTGCGTTTGGAGGCCGATAGTCCTCCTCAATCTTTTAGGCCCATAAGGCCGGAGTCCAGCACTCCAGCGCCATCCATCCAAAGGTCTGACTGTTATGTATCCGTTGGCACTCAGACCGATTTTAAGGTGTCTGTTGGTACCCAAACGGATTTTCCTCCCGTGCCTATGCCACTTTTGAATCGTGGTCATTCTACTTTTATTCCTCTGACTGATCTGATTGTTGACAATTATAATATATGTTTTTTTTAATTAAATGCGTTCCTTCGTGCACCTGTTTTTCTGTGTCTTTAGATTCGCCTGGTATACTGAGTATCTCTATCTCCTTACTGTGGCCCCCTGTGCCTGCTCTCCTGATCTCTTTCATTTTTCCTGGTATCTTGTGCATGGGTCCTTCTTTGCTTAATTTTTATCCTTTGTTATTCAATATAATATTATTAAGGTTAATATTATGTTGATTAATATTGTCATATTGTTACATTACAAATATATTTTACTAAAATATGCTTACACAAGCTACAGTGTGTGTGTATATATATATATATATAAAGAGGTGAATGCATCGGTAAAATAAACAGTTATGTTTTCTGACAATATTTTTCAATTCTTAATTTTCTAAATTCAAAATATAACTTATTTAGAGTATATATTTAAAGGAAATGACATTATCACTACACATCAATATGACTACACATAACACATATATAACAATCATGCAGTATTTGCAGAACTTTAATAACTCAGATACAACAAAATACAAAATCTTCTGCAAATTGGGTTAATGCTTTGCATAAATAACATTAATAAATCAGTATTTGGTGGAATAACCTCGAATTTAAGTTACAGCGTTCATGTGTTTTCACTCTCCACCAATTTTTCACATTGCTGTTGGATACCTTTATAGCACACTTTTTCTTTTTTTTTCTTTTTTTTTAAAACCAAACAGCTTTGCTTGATGGATTGTGACCACCCAGCTTCCTCTTGATGACATTTCTGTCAAATTCTCTGGAGTAAATTGCAGTTCTCTCTTATTTTTTTTTCCAGAGTTGTATATATATATATATATATATATATATATATATATATATATATATATATATATATATATATATATATATATATAAACGCATATAATATATCTAATATATTTTTATGTCACATCTATTTAGTCCAACACTGCACAAACCCCCTCCTCACCCCCCCCCCACTCTCCCCTCACACACACACACACACACACACACACACACACACACACACACACACACACACACACACACACACACACACCTGTTCCTTTAAGCTGTTTATGATCACCAGGTCGACTCCTTTGTTCATGCAGTCCTCTCTGCTCTCAGTCCAGCTCTTTTTTTCCCCATTAGACATGAAATAAAGACTTGAGCTGAAGTTAAACCAGTTGCGGTTGTCTATAGAGATAAATGGAGAGAATTTATACGATTAAAACACACAGGTTTGTGTTTGGTTATAGTTATGCTATCTATTTCACCCCTATGCTTTAGGGTATAAAATTAAAACAAACAAGTATACAAACTAATAAACCAATAAATAAATTAGAATATTTACTGACCAGGGATTTATTTTTTAAATAATATCCCAATATCAAGTTGCTTTTCCCCCCAAATGATTGGTTTCAGTGTTAAAAAAGAGTGATTTAATTAGATTATTTATTTTGAGCATGTGGTGTGTGTTTACACAGCACATAACTAAAGAAGCAAGAAACTGGACGAAAAAAAAAAACATAATTGTAAAGATATTTGACTCGTAAAAGAAAAGGTGATTCAAAAGACACAAAGTGAAACTTTAAAATGTAACTAAATAAAGAAAATATATTTTCTCCTTTTGTTTCTCAGTCCAGATATGAAGATCACATGGCATTTCTGCAGCACTACAGCTTGTACTTTTTGTATAACTTGATAATAGATTATTGTTGCATTTCTCTCTTTAGACTCTGACTGGATAAATAAAAACAGCACACACACTCTAAAGAGAACTCTATGTGTGGACAATAAGCACTTCTATAGACATTTACATTTTAGACACTGGGTGTGGAAACGGCTGCGGTACGTATATTATCTCCAGGAGGAAGGTGAGGTTTAGTGATTGGGAATTAATGCTGAGGTGATCAGTAATTAATCAGGTGTTATTACAATACAGACAAAGTTAGATATTAGTTCTCCAGGAGAAATGTAAGACTGATTAAGACTCAATAATGAGTGTGCAGTTAATAGTGAACTAATACAAGCATGATTACTAATCAGTTAATGTCAATAAACAACTATTAATTGATTATTTCTTACTCATTACAAAGTTACCTATCACTTATGGATCAGAAATATGAAGTGTCACCAATATTAATGAAATGCTTTCATTTTAAAACCTTGTTGAAATTATATGAAGGAACATGTAAGAGGATCTTCTACTTACCCAAAATTGCCCTCCAGTATGCATCTCTCTCTATAGTCACGTTGTTGTATTTGATCCACAGCACTGTGACGGCAGTCAGCAGGAGAACACACAGCAGCACCACACACACTGCAGTCGCTCTGTAACACCTGCTCCATTCAGTGACTTTTTCTTGGGAAGAACGAAACAATAAACTCTTATAAAATGGTTATACACAAAGGACATCTCAGTTGTGTGCCTTAGACACAATGCTGCACACGTTTAAGTGCTTCAAACCAAAATATGTTTTCTTACTGCTGATATCCTGCTACTAATACTGCAGATATAAAAAAAAAACTCAGATCAGAATTCATTTAAAGATACCCGTTTGATGAGTTTCTATGTTCCTCTTTGTGACAGTATCCTCCGTCTGCACCTTGGGGTTATGACCTCTAACACTGTCTGCACTCTCATAGATTTCCACCACCATCTCCACTCGCTCTCCTCGCTTCATCTCCTCAATGATGATCACGTCATCATACGTTCACACCGACATTCATAATCCATTTCAGACTCAGTGAAACACTATGTAGTTTTTCTCTGCCTGTGAGGAAATGACTGTACAACTGTGTTTGTGAAATAGTGCTAGTTGTCAGTTAAGGAAGTTGCCACACACAAGCCTCTGAAAGTCAAAGTGATTACAACAGAGCTTATAGTGGCCATAAAGGGGAAGTCACTTGAAATAAGTAAAATAAATAAATAAATAAATAAATAAATATACATACACACCATGTAAAAATAAATAAATAAATAAAAATAAAAATACTAAATGAATTTTAATGGGGTTTTCACAGGGGCATTTGGCCGAGCTTCATTGCAATCTGCCCACAGGAAGAGAAGATATACTAATTTGAAATTCAAATAGAAAATGCCCTTATTTGAAAAACAATAATGTACTTTCATTACCACAGATGGCGCTAAAGTTTTCTAAACTTGCTAATAACTGATAAAGAATAAAAAATCCCCCAAAAAAGTGCTTTACATTTTTATGCATGCTTACACTGTAAGTGGTCATTTGAAATCTACTTTATAAACGTGATCTCACATCTTTACTCCACATTCTCTATAGAAAGCAATAAATATAAAGTTCAAACAAACACTTTTCTTAATTGACTTGGCTTGCAAAAATCAGATCTGTGGAATTTGCTTGGAAATGCAGAATGTCAAGGATTTTGCTTTGGGACTTTTGTAAATTTTTGTTGTATTACTGTATACCTACTTTGACTTGGCTTGCAAATACAGATTTTCAGTAAATATTTCGGTTTGTGATTTGGCTTTTTTGGTGTATTAACCGCAAATGAAATCATGGGCACACCTAGTATGAACTAAATGTCCTGCCCCTTTTGCATGCCCATGTGTGAGACTTAAAACCAATTTGTAACATACATTCTTTGTGTGTGTTCTATGTCGTTGCTGTGAGTTGCAACCTTACAGTAAAGTTGCATTAAAGCCTCTGAAAAAGTAAATCTACAAATAATTCCTGATCTACTGCAGGATCGACTAATTAATATGACAAAAACCTTATTGTTTTTTTTTTTCTTGTAATAATATTATAACATACACAAATATGACACATTGGTGCAGTATATGCATCATTATAAAACAACAATATTATTTTTGCATGTATATAGTTGCAGGACTTTAACAAGAAATGTATGAGTGAAAAGTGCATTTTTTACCTTATGTCTTCACACCACACACAATAAGACAGTTATGTCCCTTTTCTGATGTGTAACTTCCTTTAAACAGCAGCAGCACAGTTAATTTAGTGTAAAGTACACTAGGAAGGAAGTGCAGTCATTCATTCATGCTCACACAGAGACACAGTAGTTTAGTGTTTTATTGTCTTGTCTAGATATGGTTAAGCGTTCTTCTGAGCAAATGGTGGTGAATATCTATGAGCGTGCAGATGCTGTTAGATGTCACAATCCTGACCCTGAAGGCAGTGACACAAAGAGATACCCAGATACAACACCACACACTGGTAAGTGTTTAGGTTTACACGGCTAAAAGTGTTTCCACATGAAGAGATGCAGTAATTCAGGCTTTTATCGATTCGTGTGTTTCGGTGTGTTTCCACAGTGAGTGGAGATGATGGTGAATATCAAAGCATGTGCTTTTTTCTGTTATGCCATGTGTAGAATACTGTGATGTATTTAAATTGCATATACAAAACTTTTAGCTAGTCAATCTCTTATTCTTGAATTTCACAATGATAGGCTTACACTGTTTTCTGCCAATTCCCTGAGTGAACATTGACAGCCATTGTATATTTAGATACCTGAAGTACCTACCAGCCCACACACTATAAAATTAATCAACTTTGGCTGCATTCCATTCCGCAGTGTACTTTAAAATGTGATCTCTTCCCTACTCCCTGCTCCCTGTGCTGGAAATGTCATAACTTCTCTCAACAAAATTCCAGCCTTCTAAACACCCTGTGATGTCACCAACGCAGACATCACGTCCTCCTACTGAAATTAAATATTGAATATTTGTTGAAACAAACACTGATACATTAAAAAAAAATTTCTCTTCTATTGTGTATAACTCGTAAAAAAATTATTAGATTAATTTATAAGATGTAAAAAGAAATATATTATTGTGCAGTTTTTTACACAGCCTATATAATGGGAAGGAGTTACTGATTAAACTTATTTTAAAGCAGGATTATAAATATTGTCCTCTTTAACATCACTTCTCCCTACATAGGGTATGATTTAGTCGAGTTGAATACTCAACCAGCAAAAAGAAAGATGAGTTCCACCAAGATAGATATGCAACTGTTCGGAACCTCCACTAGAGGTCACTGTTTCTGATTGTCTGTTTGTAGTTTTTGTTGGTCGACTCAGTTTCCCAGAAGGCACCTCAGTCAGGTGATGAGTGCTCACCTGAACTGAGGTGGCTCATTAAAGTTTCTATAAATAGCAGTTTGTTCTGGGAAACTGGGTCGAGCATTGTTTGTTGGTATGTTTGTGTAAGTATCCTTTATGCATTATACATTCTTGGTTTTTGTTTCTTTGAGTTTTATATTTTAGTTATATTGTTTAACCTGTTTTCAAGAGGGCTCTAGTTTTGTTTTCTGTATATTCCTTGTTTTAGTGGATTCATGGAGCTGTTCTGTTCAGTGTGCAGTTAGGCTGTCTCCTCCTGTGTAAGTACTGTTCTTTGTCTCCCAGTGTCAGCCTTCTTGTGTAGTTCTTTGTCTGTTTAGTTTTGTGTAGCCACATGAGGGCCTAGCCGCTAGTAGGCTTTGGCTGCTAGTAGTGTTAGCCACTAGTAGGGTTAGCCTCCACTAATATTTCATGGTATTTCTTAATATAATTCATTTACAAAGAAATACTCAACTTTATCACATTCATTTGTGTTCGTGTACGCGGGGCGCCGGACAACCGAGTGTCTATGTAGGCACGTAAATTTTTGAAAAGCATGTGACTTGAGGCTGAGCTCTAATTGGATTTCTTCAAATCACCCTTGGGGCGCAGTACTGTGCGCCATGAACCCTCCCACTTTTGTTCTTAGCAAATCAATATTGTTTTGATTTGGACCGTTCTCAACGAAGAAAGGAGAGCAAAATTTCTTTTCAAATAGAACTACTGGCCTGTTTATGCAGCTTTTGTTTTTGTGCATTTTTTTTTTTTTTTTTTTTTACTGACAATAAACCCACTTTAAACTTCAATTCACTGTTTTAAAGTACATTTATTGCATGAATTATTTTATACTAGTAGTAATGATGCTTAATCATCTGATAAATTGCGATTTACAGGCGAGTATTAAAAGTTTAATTTAAATTTTGTTTGTGCCCCCCCAATTTTTTTTTCACCAGCCGCCACTGATAAAGTGTATACTATAAATTGTACATTAGTTAATCAAACTAACCCGATGTGTTAAAGATTCGATTCACCTCTGACCCAGAACTGAAAACCTACAGTGTGTCTGCGTGCACCCTTGTGTGAGTGATAGTCTCTGTAGAGAAACTGGTGTGTGTGTGTGTGTGTGTGTGTGAAAGTCATCCTACACAGTAGGTCTCCTCCTCTCCTCTCTCTGGTCTCAACCACTTCAGCCACAATTCCTTTCAAAGGTAAAGTGCAGGTTAATTTGTTTTATTTTTACTTTATATTTTGTATATAATTTTTACATGAATATTTATGGGTTGTGGAATGAATCGTCAGAGTTTTCATTATTTCTTATGGGGAAGTTCGCTTCGATATACTTTGAGGTACAAGCACGCTTCAAGAACGAATTATGCTCGCAATCCAAGGTTTAACTGTACTAATACAAGGTTCAGTAAACTTCTCAGGTTAAGTCTGGCAGTCACATGACTGTGTAGTGACATTGTAGGGATGGTCTAAGGACTGCCTTAACGCCATCCTGCATAAGTGTCATCACAGTGAGTCAATTTCTCATTTGCTGTGTTGTATTTTTTAAATGAATATAAGAGGAAATGGGCTTTCAACAGTGTTGTAGTTTTGGTGGAGCCATTTTTGCGCCAGCTCTCTGTTGTTTGGTAGTCGACGTCGGGTTGAGCGAAATGGCAGTGGTGCCACCCAATGGTTTGTTTCATCAATATACATTTCCTTGTCCATTATTTGAAGGAACTCAAAATCTTCAATAGACAGCGCAGACTTGTCATCCTTAGGAGTTTTAGCAAACACATTATCATCTAAACTCTGTTCCAATTGTGGGAACGCCTAGATAACGCGGTGAAGATGTACAATCTTCTTGCTTAGAAGCAGTGAACGTGCCTTTTATTTTCATGTATTTCATACAAGGATTGAATAGAGATGGTCGTCTATTTAATAACACTTTTGAAAGTGCTCACATCAGTTGGCAAATGAGCTCTCACTAAGCACACTTCTACTATAACCCAACCTAAATCCAGTCTTTGGGCATAGGGTATGTTGAGCGGTCCATTGGTCTGCTTACGTACCTTATGAACACTCAATATATTTCAACCCAACAGCAGAAGTATTGGTGCATCAGGATCATATTCTGGAATCTTGTCTGCTATAGATTTTAGATGAGGGAAGTATCGCATGACATCAGGTGTTGGAATTTCAGACCTGTCATCTGGCATCATATCGCATTCGATGAGTGTAGGAAGTTCTACCTGAGTTTTCCCATCAATGGACTAAATGTGAAGCCAAATGCTCTGCGTCCTATTTTCTCCATAGAACCTGAGCATGTTTTTAAAGTATATGAAAGGGACTCTCCTGTGATGCCAAAAAGGTCAAAGAACTTTGATCTGGCCAATGATCGATTGCTTTGATCAAGTACTGCATACATTCTCACAGCACTTTCGGGTTTACTACAAGGATATACTGTCACCAAACAGATCTTAGAACAGGATCTGGGACCTTTTATGCCTTTTATGCCTTTATGCCTTTTATACATCATCAAATGACTGTAGCCCGGTACTCACTAACTCCCATCATATCAGATGTTTAGTTAGGTCAGTTGTCTCTAAAGGTCTCAGAGGATAGTCTCTGAAAGAGGATTCAGACGAGTTTGCATTGTATGTGGTATGCTGTGGAGCACTATAGCCTACCCTGTGTCTAATGTGCACCTTTGGTGTTGATACCTGGCCTGTATTCTTCTCATGGAGTGGAATAAATGTAGGAGCTCCTGGAGTAGAATCTGGAAACTGGTGTGCTGCCTGAGACATCGATTGCATGTGAATTTGTTCATTTTTGTCTTGAGACAGAGAATGAGTCTCCACATACTCACTGGTCCTTTGTGCTGCATTTTGAATAGCTAATGCTGAGAAGTCCTTAAGCGGTTCATAAACAGCTTCATAAACTGCTGCTTCAGCAGAAGCTGCTACTGCTGCCCTTTGTTTTTGTAATGCATGCAAATTAGCTTCTAATTCTGCTTTGCGTCTCGCTGCTTCAGCTTCCAATTCTGCTTTCTCTTTCATCATCTATGCCTCTTTTTCAGCATGTGCTGCTTCGGCCTTTGCTCTAGCACAAATAGCTGCTGAACTGGCAGAATCTGTTGAATACACATATGAACATAAATGTTGACAGTACTGTATATCTGCATATAAAAGTGATGAAAACTCACTCTCATTATTGTCAACTATAATCCCTTTTATCTTTATTCTAGTAACATTGTATCAAAAATAACTTACAAGCATATCTTTCCCAAGGCACTGAATGCGTGAGCTGAACAATGCTACACGTTGCCTGCACACCAAACCAAGTAAACTCGTTTGCATATGAGCAGAAAAAATAACAAACCAAAACTAGAGAGGCACATTTCCTGAAGAAAATGTGAGTGGTGCTTGCCGTGACATCATAGAGCTTTCCATGTCATAGTCAGAGATGTAGCTGATGTCATAGCTGATGTTGGTCTCAATGTTAAGTCTGTGGGACTTTTTGTTGGCCTTAGAAAAGTCATAGCACCCCATTCCTGAATAAGCCGCACGATTTGACACCTCATTCATGGGTCTACAACAAACGGTGCGGGACTAGTTATGCGCCAAAGTTTTGTACGGAAGAAGAAAAAAAGGAAAAGAAGAATAATAAGCCTGTGAGTGTCGCCTTCGCAAGCACCACTAATAATACAAATGGCTACTATACACCACAACCAGGTGATGGACAGAAGAATGTGGATAAAAGTATATGGACACCTAACCATCTTGTCAATCATGTACTTCTCCAAGCTGTAGCCACAATGCTGGAAGCACTATATAAAGTTTAATCATACAGATCTGGCCATTAAGAATGCACGCTTTTTCCCATGAGATCTCTGGAATTTGGCATGCGACATGCCGCGAGATCCCTCAAGCAACATACGAGAATTTAAATAAATGTGTTGTGCTTCACTGAATATCCGCCAGATTGCGCATGGAAGGACTTTGTCTAAAAGCCAGACCAAGTACCACGAAGAATTGTGTATAATTAGTTAGCCTAAAACAATATTGTTTCCAATGCTGAAGCAAACATGAATTTTATTTTGTTTTACAATAATATTTTATGATGAACGTGTGTATATGTGCTTCATATTATGTTCATAATGATGAAAAGAGATGCCCTAAATTGTGAGGTGCCGTATAGGGCTTAAATCAAACTTCACTCATGCACACACATGTGAAACACTTGCATACACATATATGAAACAGTCACACATCTATATATACTACTAACCGCTCACACAACTACATATGAAATGCGCGCACACACACCTATGAGATGCGCGCACATATACAGTAATTATGCGAATGTCCTGATTCGTGAATATGTCAACATGTCTTCGTTACAATGTAAAAACGTGTCGAGCACCATCAGAAGACATGAATGAACAAATATAAACACGAAGTGTTTCGGGCTTTTTAGCTGTTTGTGTCCAGCATTGAATAATTATTTCATCCATTATTTGACCACGGCTGGAAATAATAGCTGGAATGTGATTGTGAATTTATGACTGAAATAAAGCTGTTCATCGGCATGCATGAACCCGCGGCTCGTACTTTCACTTTACACAAGGTGCAGATATTCTCCCCCAGAAAGTCATCGCCCCTTGCAATAATGCAGATCAAACATACTACACCTGTCTATAAATAAAAAGGAATATTTAAGCATATACGCAAAATGTATTTCACTTAAATATTACAGATTAAAACAAGGAAAGTAGACGTGTTGAGGTTCAGTTCATTGTGATGCGGACAAAAGGTCCAGGAAGGAAACGGTTTCATTATTTTACAAAATCTGAATATATTCAGTAAATTTATGAATTACACTAAAAGTATCAAATCCAACTATGAAGTCTAATTTAATTGATACGATTAAAATTTTATTTGTTTCTATTTATGTTTATGTTTTGCTGGCATTTTAGGCAGAGACGTCTGCTCGGTCTTGTTTTTTTAAACCCCTCAATTCTGCCAATTCCCCCCATCAGTGAAACCGGGTTGATAATTTCACACTTATTGTGAATGAAAGGTGAGAAGAGGGATTACAGTGACTGGGGGTCTGCATGTGTTCACCTCGGAGCGCGCTGTATTGAGCGAAAAGACTAAAACAAAAACAAAATCATGTTTGCTTCAGCATTGGAGACAATCTTGTTTAAGGCTACACTTTTGTATTCTTTGTTGTACTTCGTCTTTTTGCACACGCGTGTGCATCTTTAAATTTGAACAGAAAATAATAGTGGGCTGGTAGGCACGTTATTTTTTCATGTAACTTAAACGGCACTCGTGTAAATAGCTTTTTCATTGTATATACTACCTGTCAGGGAATACCCCTAGAGGGCGCCAAAGCGCCCGAAGACTCCATTTTGTGGTTTTTGTTTATTGAACTCCATTCCCCAGAATGCACCTCGGTCAGGTGATGGGAGCGCTCACCTGAACCGAGGTAGGTCATTAGTTTCATTATAAAGGTTCCTGAGTTGATTTCATCCCTGTCTTGCATCTGTTAATTTTGGTTCGCTGTTAAGTTGAGTGGTTTATCATTTGTTTAATTGAATCTCCTAGTCAGTGTTATCTCCTAGTTCTGTGTATCTCCTAGCCTGTGTATCTCCTACATCTGTGTATCTCCTAGCGTAGCATGTATCTCCTAGCCTGTGTATCTCCTAGTCTATATGTAGCTCCTGTTTAAGTTCATGTTTTGTTCCCATCTGTTTCCCCTTTGTGTTCATTAAAATACTTTCACCCGCCATCACCTCTGCCACTATGCCTTTCCTTCGACCCACGTACAGCTCACGTAACACTACCATATCATATATGTGTGTCTAATACTGTTTTATTCATATTTTACATTACATGCAGTTTGTAATTTACTTGCAATTGTAATTTTTAAATATAACCTACGTATCTACAGTATAAGCATATTTAATGACTTCAGCTGTGAATGAGAAATTTGTTCTGGCTTTTAGATAAAGTCCTTATTGGATATAATTTTATTATGTAATTAATTATCATATAATAAATACAATTCTTATTCTCTGTATTCTTGTCGAATATAGTCCTTCAGAGCAAGCACGGTGTCAGAAGATTCTGCTGAATCTCTTCTCACCTTTCATTCATGATAGGTGTGAATGTATCCAACTGGGTGCGCTGTTGGCAAATACTGTAGGTGGTTTTAGAATTAACAAGACAGAGCGAACGTCTCTGCCTACAGTTCATTTTCCCAGAAAATTAAATCAGACTTCATAGTTGAATACTGAGTTGATACTTTTAGTGTAATTCACGAATTTACTGAATATTTTCAAATGCAGATTGACCTGTATATCAACATGATAACTAGTGAATGCTTTAGTGAAGGGCTCTAAAACAGTGGCAATATGAATGACAATGGAATATTACAGAACGTGCGAGTTGACGCCCATGCACCGATCACAAACCATGTTGGATTTTATTTAAAATGCCCCAAATATAAACACATTTCGCACACACACAAACGTACGTATGTATGTGTATGTGTGTGTGTGTGTGTGTGTGTGTGTGTGTGTGTGTGTGTGTGTGTGTGGCTTTTAAATTAAAATCCAACATTTTAACACATTAAGTATATTCGTGTTTAATTAAATTGTTAAATCCTCATGTTCCAGTGTTCATGAAGTAATTTGGTCATGTTCACCCATGGGGTGACACTATGATTATTCATTTTTTATTATTATGCTTACTTACTTAGAGAGATTCTGTTTGATGCAGATTGACCTGTATATCAACATGATAACTAGCGAATGCTATTAAATGCCACATATGTTTACCACATGGGTGAACATGACCAAATTACAGCATAAACACCACATATACAGTACAGGCCAAGAGTTTGAACACACCTCATTCAAAAAGGTTAAATTTGTATTATGGCAAGAAAAAAGCAGCTAAGTGAAGAAAACAATGAGTGGCCATCATTACTTGAAACTTGATTTCAGCCTGCAGCACATCTTGTTCTACCACCTGCTTACGAGCCGCCCTCACGTCATGCCCCAACCTCGCCAAGGCGGACAAACCACTGGAGCTCACTCACGTGCCCCCTGAGTACCACAATCTCAAGGCTCTGTTGAGCAAATCGCGTGCGATTTCTCTTCCTCTCCATCGGCCTTACGACTGCGCCATTGATCTGCTCCCAGACACCGTTCCCCCCAAGGGCCTTCTGTACTCATTGTCACTCAAGGGATGCCAAGCCATGGACAGTTACATCACCGAATCCCTTGTGGCGAGGATTATTCGTCCTTCCTCCTCTCCAGCGGGGGCCGGGTTCTTCTTCGTGGGCAAAAAAGATGGTTCGCTTCGTCCCTGCATAGATTATAGGGGCCTGAATGAGATCACTGTGAAGAACCGGTATCCCCTCCTACTAATGGCTACCGCCTTTGAGCTTCTCCAAGGAGCCAAGGTTTTCACCAAGCTTGACCTACGCAATGCTTACCATCTTGTCCGCATCCGAGAGGGTGACGAGTGGAAAGCGGCCTTCAACACCCCTACAGGGCACTATGAATACCTCGTGGATCTGTTTGGCCTCACTAATGCCCCCGCAGTCTTCCAGGCCCTCATTAACGATGTACTCAGAGACTTTCTCAATTTATCAGTGTTTGTCTACCTCGATGACATCCTTAACTTTTCTCGGGACCTGGAGGAGCATCAATACCATGTTCGGCAGGTGCTACAGAGGCTTCTAGAGTACACACTGTTTGTGAAACCAGAAAAGTGCAAGTTCCACACCACATCCACCACATTCCTTGAATTTGGCATTGGGCCTTCAGGGATCCAGATGGAACCCGCCAAGCTTCAAGCCATCATGAACTGGCCCAAGTCCACCTCACGTAAGGAACTCCACAGGTTCCTGGGGTTCTCCAACTTCTATCACCGTTTCATCCGAGGCTACAGCTCTATCGCTGTATCGCTCTATCACAGACCTAACCTCTCCCAAGGTCCGCTTTTGTTGGAACCAGAAATCTGAGAGGGCCTTCACCAAACTTAAGAAGCTATTCACGTCCGCTCCTATCCTCACCATCCCTGACCCGTCACGTCAGTTCATTGTGGAGGTCGACGCCTCCAGCACTGGAGTAGGAGGCATTCTCTCTCAGAGGTCCGCCCATGACAACAAACTGCACCCCTGCTCCTTCTTCTCCGACCGCTTAACTCCCGCCGAAAGAAACTATGGCATCGGAGATCATGAGCTCCTGGCCATCAAGCTAGCCCTGGAGGAGTGGAGACACTGGCTAGAGGGACCATTCATGGTCTTGACCGACCACAAGAACCTAGAGTACCTACGAGGTACAAGAACCTCAACTCACACCAGGCCCGTTGGTCGCTATTCTTCGCCAGGTTCAATTTTACCCTCTCCTACTGTCCAGCAACTAAGAATACTAAACCAGATGCTCTCTCCAGACAGTTCATGCCCACCCCAGACTCCACTGCCAGTAACACCATCCTCCCTTCTCCTTGCTTGATTGCAGTGACTGAGCTAGATATAGAAACAAAGGTGAAGCAGGCCTTGTACCACAAACCAGGCTCCAGTGATGGACCCACTAAACGTCTATTCGTCCCACGCACTGTGCGCTCCCAGGTCCTGGAATGGGCACATTGTTCCAAGCTCTCTTGCCATCCCGGCTCTGCCCGAACCCTGTCCCAAGTCCAGCAGAGCTTTTGGTGGCCAACCATGAAAGAGCATGTCTCTGGTTTTGTGGCAGTTTGTGATGTTTGTCAGCAATATAAACACATCAACACAGCCCCAGCAGGCCTCCTCAGACCCTTACCAACCCCGTACCATCCATGGTGTGATATTGCGCTTGATTTTGTGACAGGATTACCTCCCTCTGATGGCCACATCTGTAACATGACCGTAGTGGATCGGTTCTCCAAGGCAGCCCGCTTCATTCCCCTTCCAAAACATCTGTCTGCCAAAGAGACTGTGGAACTCATGATCCTCCATTTTTTTAACCTCCACTGTCTTCCCAAGGATATTGTCTCTGATCGTCATCCGCAGTTCACCTCTCAGTTCTGGAAGACCTTCTGTAAGCTCATTGGAGCTACCCCTAGTCTGTCATCAGGATTTCACCCTCAGTCCAATGGACAAACCGAAAGGAAGAACCAGACTCTCGAGGCTGCTCTCAGGTGCATGACCGCCCAGGATGTCACTTCCTGGAGCAGGTTCCTGCCTTGGGTGGAATATGCTCACAACTCCCAAACCTCGTCATCCACTGGCCTGTCCCCCTTCCAGTGCTGCTTGGGCTACCAACCACCTCTGTTCCCTTCCCTGGAGGAAGAAGTTAATGTCCCATCAGCGCAGCATTTCATCCGACATTGTAAGAAGACCTGGCTACAAGCTAGAAGGACGTTACTATGATCCAGCAAGGCGTACAAGAAACAAGCGGATCGGAGGCGTTCTAAAGCTCCAAGGTACAGGGTGGGTCAGAGAGTCATGCTCGCCACCATCTCCCACAATCTCTCTCCCAATATGTGGGCCCATTCACAATTACCAAGGTCATCAACCTCTGTGCTGTCAAACTCTTGCTACCCTCAACCATGCGAAGAATAAACCCCACATTTCATGTATCCCAGCTACGCCGTCTCACCTCAAGCTCATTGTGCCATTGATTTCAAACCTGTGGCTCGCAGTTTCACTTTACAAAAGCCAGTGTTTTGATCAAAAGGTGATAAACGCATGCAATTTATCGATAAAAATGCAGACATACTGCATTGATCGATGGAAGTTGTTGATAAATAAAGATTATTATTATAATAATGATAATTAAATTGATTATTATATTTTCGTTTTATTATAAACCTCTGCACCACTTATTATAATAAATAGATTTAAATGTTCGTAAAGGTAGGGAAAAAAAAAATAATAAAAAAAAAATATATATATATATACACATACATACATACATACATACACAGTACAGACACACCTTCTCATTCAAAGAGTTTTTTTATTGTGTTCTTTAGCCCAAACAAGTCTCTTCTGCTTGTTGCCTGTCCTTAGCAGTATATAGTCTAAGGACAGTGGTTTCCTAGCAGATATTCTACCATGAAGGCCTGATTCACTCAGTCTCCTCTTAACAGTTGTTCTAGAGATGTGTCTGCTGCTAGAACTCTGTGTCGCATTGACCTGGTCTCTGATCTGAGCTGCTGTTAACCTGCAATTTCTGAGGCTGGCGACTCGGATGAACTTATCCTTCGCAGCAGAGGTGACTCTTGGTCTTTCTTTCCTGGGGCGGTCCGCATGTGAGCCAGTTTCTTTGTAGCGCTTGATGGTTTTTGTGACTGCATTTGGGGACACTTTCAAAGTTTTCCCAATTTTTTGGACTGACTGACCTTCATTTCTTACGGCCCAGTCAATCTGTGGGTTGTGTCGGATCAACCAGGGGAGGCCCAGGACGACCGTGGCATGAGATCCCTCCATGATAAATAGCGAAGGCTGCTCAGAATGGTTGCCTGAGACCCTTAGACTGAGCAGAGGTGTCTTGTGGGTGATAGAAGGGAGTGGACTCTCGTCGATGGCCTGAACCTTGAGATGGGTCTCCAAAGGCAGGGCAGGGTTTCTCAGGGCTTTGGCTGAGGCCTCGTTGATTAGGTTACGGTCCGAACCGGAGTCGATCAATGCCTGCACCAGGCATGTTGTCCATGGATGAGGAGGATGGGGAGCAAGCGGCGTTGGTCTGGAGGTCTCTTTAGAGAAGTGCCTTCTAGCGCTCCAAGCTGGACTAGAGGACGCCTCCTCCTTACTGGACAGTTCTTAAGTACGTGATCCACGTGTCCACAGTAGAAGCAGGCTCCCTCCCCTTGGCAGCGCCTCCGCTTTTCCGGCGAGACGCGGGCTCTGCCCTGTTGTATTGGGTCCAGCTGAGGGTTGGGTCACGGGAGGACTCTGACCGGTGCCATCCTTGCCACTCTCCGAATGCGGAGACGTGAATCCACTCGGCCGGCCAGATCCATAAGATCTTGGAGTGATGAGGGAAGTTCTCGAGCAATTAGCTCATTCTGGAGTGCTTCTGTCAGTCCTTTGAAGAAAACATCACTCAAAGCACGACTATTCCACCGGCTGGAGAGAGCTAGGGTCTGGAATTATATGGCATAATCATAGGCCGAGCGTGAGCCTTGGTGAAGCTTTAGCAGTTTGTGACTTGCCTCCCTTCCATGACATGAGTGATCGAACACCCTCTTCATCTCTTTAGCGAAGTCCTCGTAGTTAGAGCAGCAGGGGTCATGAGTGTCCCAGAGAGCAGTGCTCCATTCTCGAGCCCGTCCTGAGAGGAGCGTTATCACATATGCCACCTTGGAGCGTTGAGTGGAGAATGTGGAGGGTTGGACCTCGAATATCAGCGTGCACTGAGAGAGGAAGGAGCGACAGGTACCAGGGTCACCTTCATAGGTCGGGGGGGCAGGGAGGCGTGGTTCGCGTTGCATGATGGAGTCATGATGCTCTGAAGAGAGCTGGAGCCGTTGGAGCTGCGCCGTGACATCAGCAAGTGCTTGCTTGGTGCTGAGCAGCCCCTGGTGGTGAGTTCCAAGAAGGGCACTCTGACTCTCCAATGCTGCTTTCATGCGATCAACATATGCTGGATTCATATCGCTGGCTGGATTATTTTGTCACTATTGCGGAGCAGAATGAGGTGAATCCAAGTGCAGATGACATTTAACTATGGAGACGGAAGCGAGGTAGGAATGCGGAAGCGAGATCAATCAAAGCTGCATCCAAGCCAAATCGCAAAACGAGAGCCGTAGTCAAAATAGGAAGCGTTAAATCGGTAACCAGGAAATCAAGCAGCGAATCAAAAATCCAAAAAACGTAAAACAAAAGCCGTGGTCAAATCAGGAAGCGCGAGCACAAAGCCAGGAGATCAAACAGCGAAGCAACAATCCAAAACGAGAGGCGAGGGACGAGAAAATGAGAAAATGAAACTAACTTGGCAACGTGAAAGCAATGAAACAAAAAGCGAGAAAATTGAGGTAAAAATACGCAAGATAATTCAGCAATTGAAGCAGTGTGCAGCACATGCTTAAATCACTGGAGTAATTAGCGGAGAATAGGAAACAGGTGCACAGGAGGGGCGGAAACAGGACCATGGGAAGAGATACCTGTCGGAAAAAACAAAGGCACATGTCAAAAGTGACAGCGCGGGAAAAATGCAGACAGGACGTGAATCATGACAGTATGAATAAACCGAGATGCCCATCCCCGTGAAAATGGCGAATTCAGGGAAAGGCTCCCTGCGAGAGGTTTTGTGTGGACCACTGAGCTTCTTCTACGGATTCTAAAATTGACAGTTACTGTTTTTTAATACCTGCAGTGGAAGAGACTGAGAATTTATTTACCATAAGCTTTGTTGTATTGTTTTTAATCACTGTATACACAACCTATGAGTTCACCTAAAATATTTTTTATGTTACACTCTAAAAACTGCTGGGTTAAATGTTAAAGTGCTGGGTTATTTTATCTATTTATTATTATTTAGTAGATTGCCTGTTGGAAATACCCCAAATGAAATTAATCCGCTGTTTTAACCACTGCAGAGATAGTTAATCAGCGGTAGTTTTCACTACTACTACTAATGATAATAATACTGAATGGAGAAAGCACAGTCAAATAAGTAGGAGAGGAGAGTATTGAAGGAGAGAAGAAAATGAAGAATAAATACATATCAGTATTTAAAGTTTGAGCCCGCCATGTTTATGAGCTCTGTCGCTTCCTGTCAATGGGCGCTTAAGAGAGAGAACACATGTTTGGCTTCAGTAGACACACAATACTTCAGATTGAATAAGAAACAGATTTTATTTGTTGCTAATAATGGTTAGCTTTGTATGCAGAAAAAGGCTATTAATTGCTGGCTGTCGGTAAAGGGAGAGAACGAACTGCAGTAGCTTCCTGTGTCTGAGGTGTGAAAACAAAACACCATGCTCTAATATAAGACCTGCATTTATATACAAATACATTCAGCTGGAACTACTGTCAGATCTGCTGTTATAGAAAATTATTAAGTATCCAAACACATAGCATACACCATGAATGTAGCAGCATGATTTGTTTTTAAATGTTCCTGACAAAATGTAATAACAAATGTTTATTACTTCCGTGAACACAATAATGTAACTAACCAATGTCTGCTTTTGTCATCCCTTTAATGAACAGATGTAATTTCTGATGATGCAGCAGGCAGGTGTGTGATGGAGCTTCCAGACTTATGATCAGTTATAATAATTAAATATAAGTATAATATTTTTAAAACCATATACAGTATTTTATACATATACTAATAAAGTGTGTAGTAAACTAATCAGGGTGGTCACATGACTGTGTAGTGACCGCATTAAGGCCTTCCTACTTAAATGTCCTCACAATGTGTTAATTTTTCATTTGTCTTGTTGTGTGATAAACATAAATAAAACAGGAAATAGATTTTCAATATAGCAGCAACACATCAAGTGGCTTATGCAGTGAGACTTTCAATCACTCTGAGTGTTACCCAACCCCTTTTGAAACATGACCGAAACGAGGTCCTCGACGTAGGGCGGCGAAGCAAGCACTGGGGCATCGAGGCAGGGTGGCGGAGCTTGCTCGCCGTCGTCGAGGCAGGGCGGTGGAGCTTGCTCGCTGTCTTCGAGGCAGGGCAGGGGAGGAAGAAGTTCGACGTCCTCAAAGCTGGGTGGAGGGGCGAGCAGTGGTTCAAGCAGTGACGAGCTCTCTGGGTTAACTGGGCCCTTAGCGGGGCTCTCTGGACGTTCTGGCCCTCCACTGAGGCTAACTGGCAGGTCTGGGCCTCCACTGAGGCTAACTGGCAGGTCTGGGCCTCCACTGAGGCTACGCTGGGTGAGCAGTCCCTGGAGCAGTTCCACCTGCTCCCGGAAGGTCTCATATGCGCTTACTATTTTCTTCAGCGCACAACCTGTAGATGTCCTTTTTTAGCTGGGGGAATGCTACTTGCCGCCGATACTCATCGCACTCCGCCCTCCAATGACGCTCGGTCTGGGGTTCCTCCTCACCCTGGTCACCGCCACACATAGACCTCCTGGCCCGTACTTTATGGGACTCACGTCACCCCGAGCTGTGCCATTTTTGAACAGAGTGTGGCGAATCGCGAGCCGGTAGCCTTCCCAGCTCGGCTGCTCACTCAGCTCCTCCTGTCCAGTCTCTCCCCGTGACGCTTTGCAGAATCTCCCTCCGCTCGCTCCTGCTCGCACCGGCGTCATTATCACAGCCCCCCCCAAAAGTATATCCAGGGGAGGCCCTTCCGCTATGCCTCTGTACAGGTCTGGCATTCTGGTTCCGGGACGAGAACGCTGTGCACGTCTGTGCTGCTGCTTCGTACCTGGATTGTTTGTTTGTTCGTTCCTGCTGCATGTTTTTCCACCATTCTACTGGGCTTTTTGGATTATTCCATTTCATATTGCTGTGGCTTGAATCAAACTGGACTATAACTATCAAACTTTTGCTGTCTGTGAGTTTGCCACCGGGCCGCTGTGAGACCTCTGCCCTGTTAGCGTCTCCACCACGCCCTGCTCTTCTGATGGGTGAGTGAGCGCTCTCTCAGTCGGTTGGGCTGTTTGCTTACTGCTCGCTACTTGGGAGTGCTGTCTCTTATTTAGTCTGCTGTGGTGAAGTGGCGCTTCAGGGTTTGGCTAGCGTAGTTTTTGCCCGTGTCTGGCTCTAACTTGCTCAGTACTGTAATGTTCTGGGCTAAAGTTTTTCTATTTTTCTCTCCTCTTTTTTGTCTCATTTTACAGCTCACTTCCGTTATGGAGATTAGATATTTACCATCGCAGCTAAAGGCTTTGAACTGCCATCCGTGTCTTGACTCCATGACGTATGATCACTGCCGGAGTTTAGGGATTCTCCGGCGTCCACGGTACATCCACTGCTCATGGCATGTGTTCAGGAGTAACACATGCCATGCTCTAAGCCCGAAGCCCTTCCGTGCATCTGGACTAATCAAAGATTGACTGCTTCCAAATAACTGGCCGCTGGCCGTACTGTTCATCGCTCTCTAATTTATCTCACTGGTTTCCAGCATCATACTTCAAATCTGAATTCTGTACATCGTCACTTTGCACTTCTGAACTGTCGCTCAATATCGGACAAAGCCCTTTATCTCAACTAAATTATCATTGACAATAAGCTTGACATTTTTCTTCTCACTGAAACCTGGCAAGCTCCGGATGACTTTCTTCAGTTAAATCTTCCTGCACCTGATGGATATAAGTATCTCGCCCGACCTCGACTGCATGGCAAAGGGGGTGGTCTAGCTGTCATTTACCGGGACAATCTCAGTCTGAAACAACTTGATTTTCACAGCACAAACTCATTTGAATACATGATATTGAAAGCTGACTGTCTCACAATTATCCTGCTCTATCGTCCTCCTAAAGCCCTGTCTAGCTTTTTTTCTGAACTCAGTGAACTGTTAACCCTTGCCTGTTCATTGTCATTTTCTATTCTTCTGCTTGGTGACTTCAATATTCTGTTTGCCCCAACACTACCCAATTACTATCTGTAATTGAATGTTTCAATCTGACACAGCATGTTCACATTCCTACCCATACTCGTGGTCATACCCTTGATCTAATAAACAAACTTAGTGAAAAGATAATGGAAAATTATTTTAAAGAAAAATAGATTATAATGGGAAAAAATATGGAGTCAGATGACGAGGTATATGACGTAAGCAAACAAGATAAGAGAAAATGTAATTACAATGGGTGACAATACTTGGAAAAAGTTGGATTACAAAGGGTTAATAATTTGATAAGGAATAAGAAAAAAAATGTACAAGGGAGGGGGCTAGGTGAGCGCTCCTTTCCTTGAAAACTGTATAAAAGAAGTGCCCATATCACAGGCACTTCAGTCAGATTTTGGTGATGCATGGGTACACAACCTAGGCATTGCTAAGCTGGCTCACTTGGTTTTATTGCTGCAATAAATCCTGCCTTACTTCATCCAGATCTACAAGAAGTCCGGAGTCTTTTCTTTGGTTCTTTTTAAAGTTAAGGTTTTTGTGTAACATTTGTAATTGAGGCAACTGTAACTAGTGTAGGAGAAAAATCTCCCACATTTATTGGTGACCCTGCCGACGTGATTGCCTTCACGGAGGGCTCCTCCGGGGACCTGGGACCAGCGCGGGCTGACAGACCATCAACTTTTGCCGGCATAAGAAAAGGTAAGCAGAAAACCTGTTTGATCAAATTTCTGCATTAGAAGTTCATGGTCTGTTAGTATGCGTGTTTCCAGCTGGAGAGAGGTACTCCTAAGGTATATTGAACAAAGTAAATTTTAAGTTGGCAATATTGATAAATTAATTACTATATTTAAATTGGTTGTAATATTTATGTTAACAAGTAAAAGACTGGATGAAGTAACGAAGTATTAAGAGATCTCCATAAGTTTTTTGTTTTGTGACTTTGTTTTATATTCTCTTTATTACTATTTTATACGTTGTGTGATAAGTGAGGTAACGCCACTGTGTTGGGTCAAGGCCTGACGAGGAAACTTGCCAACCAGTGGGGCTGGACCCACGAAAAATTCCTGCAATACACTAAGTAGGAGCTGCGGACTCCAGACGTGGTAGGTGGAAAATTCCTGAGTCCGCCGTTAGGCACAGAACATATAGGTGACTCACCGTTCTGAGACGCGTGTGCAGCCAGGTGTAGTGTGAAAATTCCTGTAGGTGAGCGCTATTTGAAAATTCCTACAGGTGGTATTGATGTTTTCTGGGCCCAGGTTGTGTGATAAAATATTTTATTGTTGAAATTGTTCGAGTACTCAAATTTTTGAAATTGTAGTAGAAAGCGCTTGTGTCGTATATTGTTTGTATGTCTTGCATGTGTGCCGTTTAAATGTGAGCGTGTGTTATATTTATGTGAAAAGTCTGTATTGAATTTATGTATGTTTGTAAGAAAATATAAGGCCTAGTTAAGAGGGCTATGGTATTAGAAATAGCCTAAAAAGAAGTTAGATGATTTGCTATAAATTAATAATAAATTTAAATAGAAGAATATAAGAAAATAGCATATAGGTGATAGATAATATCTGTAGTATTAAAGAATACATGTGGTTGTGCCACATAGAGCTTACTGTGACATAGGTCTTGTCTGGAGCTTACTGTGACATAGTTCTGTCTGTGACATAATCAGTGATGCGCCACCAGACATAAAACTCACTGTGACATCAGCTTCTTCTGTGACACGGGAGCAGTACAGGTACTGAATGTACCAGCCTAGTAGTATTATAAAATAATAATTTCTTTGGACTAGTGTACACATGCGCAGCAACATATGTTATTAAAGATAAGCTCAAGTAAGATACAAAAGGTACCTTTATGTGTAGTGTAGTCGACGACACAACACTAATGATAATAAATATAGTGCATAAAATAATAAATGCACCTAGGTTATAAATAATAAATATATATTAAATAAAAGCAAATGTTAACCGGATTCAGAGTAATTAACTGGGACGAGCAAATAAGTGAAGAAGGAGTCACAACCAAGTGCGAATGGGAGTTTAGAATTTCAGAGTCGGATCAGAGTGAAACAAATAAATGGTTGTTGAATAATCCAGGAAAAGACTTACTTATAAATACAGAGTGTGACAAGGGAGAGTGGACGCTTAGGCTTTCATTAATACCTGACGTGTTAGACCTCAGCTGTAACACACACACTTTAATACTTAAATGAGCTCTTTCCTAGGGTTCATTCCAAAAGAAGTTCGTTTAAGAGTAATAAATAGTACGCTAGAATTTGGAGGACTAGGAGGACCCCCTGGTTTGACTCCACTCATTTCACTGCTGCGACAATACCCAGTTTTTGATATATTGCGTTTAGAGGAAGGTACGGGAGGACGAAAAGTAAAAAGGTATAGACTAATTGATCACGAGAGTGGTCCGGTAGTGCTGTATCGTGAGTGGGTGATAAATAATAATAGCGAATTTACGCTGATACCTATAGCCCCAGACGGTAGAATAATCTTTCAGACCCTTGACAAAATAGTCCCGCCTCTGATTCTGATATCATCACAAAATTAATGCTTAAAAAAGATATAAAGAAAAAACAGCTGTTAAAGACCAGCAGTGGACATAAAACGCACACTAAGAGAATTACAAGAAATAAGCGAGAGAAGAGGCACAAAACATCGCACTATAAAACCGGACAAAAGTGTGTGATGGGGAAGTTATTCTGCCGTGGGAAAAACGCATGGCCAAAGCCAGCGACACCTGTAGACATAATTATAGCCCAACACAAGGAAGATGAAAAGTATATCAGAAAATGCATGGTAAAATGGCATGACAGGACATCAGGAGAATTACAATGGCCTAAAGAGGGAACATTTAAAGAAGAAAATTGTAAAGAAGTAAAGGAGATGCTTAGACACACCACTAAAGAAAAGGGCAGTAAGGGAAGAATTAAGTTAAAACAAAAGCTAGAAATTTTAGGATGGTTTGAAAATGAAGGAAAAAAGAAGGAGGGAGAAACTGAAGAAGAAAAACAAGAAACAAAATCAGGAAAGAAAGATCAGAAGTTAGAGGAAGTGAACCCAGAAGGGAAGAAAAGAGAAAATAAGCTTAGAATTAGAGAGACCACCACCATACATTGAGGAACACATGCAACAGAAGGGTGGAGGAATGTATCCACTACAGAAACTGCATGAACAAGATAAAGGAACATTTGGATTTGAAGGACAAGTATTGGGAAAAATTAAAGTAACCTCATGTGACACTGAGTGGATGAACAGGCAAATGGAAGAAAGACCAGAATCAACAACTTCCGGAAGTGGCAGTGAGGACGGACGGGAATGGAGTGAAGAAAGAGCGACAGAACCATATGCATCGAGAGAATCTGAAGAGCCACAAACAAGGAGAAGAGGTATGGAAAGACTGAAAGAACAGAATGCGCAATTTCTGTCTGAAGTACAGGGGTTTGCAAACAAGAAACAAGTCACACCTGAAAAAAAGGGTACATGATCATTGAACCTGAGAGAGAAGCAAGGAAAAGAATAGAAGAGAGACAGGCAAGCACTTCAAAGCGTAACAGCCAACTACACCCAAAAAGCAGGAAACAAGTGGACAGAAATGAATATCAACATGACAATTTTGACATTGCAGAAGAAGATGGTTATAGTGATGATTCCCTCGATGAATCGTTTAGGCGACTGGAAAAGCACCTCGACAGACGCCTGAATGACTCTCTGAAGGAAGCAAGAAAGGCTGTATCTGAAATGAGACCATCTATGAAAAGAAAATCTACACGCTCAAAGAAACCCTCAAGCTGGCATGTCACCTCATCCTGGCCTAATGAAGAAGACATTGGACCTATACACTTTAATGACGAACCACATATGTCAGACCCGGAAGAATATACTGTGGCTGGACACTACCCACTTGTGTCAAAAGGAAACCAGTATCATTATGTGCCATGGTCATTTATGGATATGACAGGTCTGGCTAACCAATTACCAGATTTATGTAATGGAGCACAGAAATGGATAACACAGCTAGAAGAGAAAACCACTGGACACCTCCTGGCAATAGATGTAAAGGCTATTCTGGCACAGACAATTGGGAAAGTGAAAACCACGGAGATTCTCAACGAGGCTGGTCTGCAAGCAGCAACTGGACAAAATGCAGGAAATAGCCTAGCGTTTGGAGCATTCAGGAACAAGGTTTGGAACGCTCTGCGAAAAGCTTACCCAACCAAAATGGATCCAGGAAAGCTGGAATCAGTAACACTGAAAGAAGATGAGAACGTTGTTAAGTTCATCACTGATTTCCAGACCAAGTGGAGAGAAGAAACTGGAGGTTCCTGGGATCAAACAGACACAAGTAAGAGCCTGTTCCGAATGATGCTGAAAAAATGCATGCCTCAAGAAGTCCAGACAGCCCTAGAAGGCGTGGTGGGACTGAATACACTACCAGGGGACACATTTCAAGCACACATTGTACATTATGTGGAACAATACAGGAAAAAGAAAAAAGAGGCCAAGGAAGCTGCTGAGTCAATTGCAACCCAGTTACACAAAATACAGCTAGGGGAATTTGCAGCTGCAAAGAAAAAGGAAAAAGAAAAAGGAAAAGTCCAAGCAGCAGTAATGGTGCCTGAAAATCAGACAACACTGCCCCCTACTGGACCAGCACAGCAAATGCAGCAACCAGTGCAACAAATGCAACAACCAACAATGACCCAAGCCCCTCCAACATATGCGCAACCTGGAAACCAGCAAGGACAAAATCAACCCATGAGGTGGCAAAGACAGGGCCCCGGGCCTATTGGAGGCAGGGGACAAAGAGGACCATTCCAACAGCAACCAAGAAGACAGCAATTTAGAATGAATGCCCCAGGGCAAATGGGCCCGAATCAGTGCTGGCAATGCGGAGGAGTAGGACATATTAGAAGAAACTGTCCACAAATAACTTGGGGAATGCAAAATGGACCACAACCTCAAGGACCATATGGAGCAGGACAGGCACCTCAAGGGAATGTGGGACCTCCTGGTCCAAGACAACCTGCTGGAACATGGACTCAAGGACAACCCAAAAATCAGTGGGCAGGTCCCTGGATGGGACCCACCCAAAATTGGAATTGACGAGGCCCAGAGGAGCCAGAGGGGGAGCAGATGCAGTACGTTTCAACACTGCATCCACATCAAGAACCAAATGTGATGGTGTCTATAAATAATTCACAACCAATTCCATTTATGATTGACACAGATGCTACTTACTCATGTATAGGACGTGAAGGCTCCCAGCTCCCTCTCTCAAGCAATGCGATAAAAACCACAGGCTTCTCCGGACAATCACAGGTATTGCATTTTACGGAGCCACAAATAATAACATTAGAAGACACCACTGTAGCAGCACCTTTATTATTTTCACCGACTACTCCAGTTAATTTACTGGGAAGAGATTTGTTGTGCAAACTTAAAGCAAAAATTCAATGTAATGCTAAAGGACTGTATGTAACAATAGGACAGTTCTTACAGATTGCAGAAAAACCCAATAACTTGGATACAGTGTATTGGCTGGTGTGCACAGGCAAGGGAGCTCAACATGCACAGGACTTATGGGAAGAATGGATTCTACAACGACGACCAGAAGAGCAACTTTGCCATTGCACTGTACCATGCACTATGAGCAAGGAAGCCAAGATGAAGAATATGCACAATTATGGTCAGACGTGATGGAGAACACAGTCTCTGATGTGGTACTAGGAGATATAATTGTAGGTGCTCCAGGAGCAGCCATCAGTGTACATCTGACTGAACAAATAGAACACTGGCATCAAGTACCAAACACAGCACCCCACATCTCGTTACTGGTGGGAGAAAAGGCACAATCCAAAGAGCTAGGACTGATGGTCAAGCAAGCAGCTGAAGTGACTAAGTGGGAACAAACCCCTAATCCTTCTGTACACATTTCACAAGATCAAAAGTTTTTGAAAATAAACTTTTCAGGAATAGAAAGAGTGAGGACAACACACACAGAAATAGATGGGAACATGACGTTGTCAACACACCCTCAGAGGGGGATGTGTAACACTCCGTTGTCATCGCATACACAAATGTCAGTTAAGATGGTAGAGCAGATAGATGAAAAAGCCATTCAACAGATGTAGGATTAGTTAAGTCTGGAGGACAAGCCTTAATAAAAATAAGACCAAATGCAACATTGCCTTACCAAAGACAATATCCATTGACACCTCAAGCTGTAGCAGGGATTAAACCTACTATAGATGGCTTATTGGAAGCTGGAGTATTAACTCCTACTAAAAGTCCTTGTAACACTCCTATATTTCCTATCAGGAAGCCCAACTCAGACAAATGGAGACTTGTGCATGATTTACGTGCTATAAATCAAATTGTAGAAGCAGAATTGCCTATAGTCCCTGATCCACACACATTGTTGTCCAACATACCAGAAGATACACAGTGGTACACTGTCATAGACTTATGTTCAGCATTCTTTAGTATTCCACTACATCCAGCATTACAATACTTGTTTGCCTTTACATATGAAGGACGACAGCTGACTTACAATCGTTTACCACAGGGATACTGTGAAAGTCCATCAATATTTAACCGCGTACTAACTCAAGATCTAGCCTCATTAAATATCAAAAGTACTATGATGCAGTACTGTGATGACCTACTGATTTGTAGTCCAACGAAAGAGCAATGTGAAACAGATTCGTTAAGAGTCTTGACAGTATTAGCTGAAAATGGACATAAAGGTAGCAGAGAGAAGTTACAATTCTGTAAACAGAAGGTAGAATATCTAGGCAGAGTGTTGGAAGGAACATCTAGGCATATATCTCCTGAACACATAGAAGCAATAATGAAAGCTCCTAAACCACGAACTGTAAAAGAGATGCTATCTTTTCCAGGCATGGTAGGATTTAGTAGGGACTGGATTTGTGACTTTGCACTAAAAACAGCACCCTTGAGAGCAATAATCAAAGTAGCTGGACAAACAAAAAATAGTGCAGTGTTAGAATGGACACCTGAAGCACTAGAAGCGTTTGACCAGTTAAAAAGAGAACTCTGTACAGCACCAGCACTTGCTAGTCCAGAGTATAATAAGCCATTCCATTTGTATGTCTCAGAGCGTGGAGGTTTTGCCACAGGGGTTCTGACTCAACAACAAGAGCCTAGTAAGCAACCAATTGCTTATTATAGTACAGCGCTCGATAATATTGAAAAAGGCATGCCACCCTGCTATCGAGGTGTGGCAGCTGCAGCCTTTGCTTATCAAAAAGCCTCATCAATTACTATGTGACATCCTGTTGTAATGTACACCACCCACGCATTGCATGCACTCCTGACTAGCCCATCATTTGTAATTACAAATGCTAGAAGAACAGGATATGATGTAATACTCTCTGCACCTGAATTGACTATAAGAAGGTGTCAGACAGTAAATCCAGCAGATCGCATGATGACCCCAGCAGAGGGAGATCCACACGATTGTCATCTTGTGTCAGCAGAACATCTGAAGACACGCCAAGATTTAGAGAATCAACCTCTGTCACACCCAGATTGTATATTCTTTGTAGATGGGTCATGTTTTAGAGATGGGGATAGCAATAAAGCAGGCTATGCAATAGTAACACCAGACTTAGATGGAAAAGCCTTCAAAGTAGTACAAGCTGAACATGTGCCACAACCCTGTTCAGCCCAGCTAGCTGAATTAATCGCTTTGACAGGTGCTTGTAAACTAGCAGAAGAAAAAGCATGTACGATATACACAGACTCAGCGTATGCGTATGGAATATGCCATCTGTATGGCCCCAAAGGGGTTTTTTAACAAAGGGGTTACTTTTGTAACAAAGGGGTTACAAAAGAGCAGACGGAATACCAGTAGTACATGGAGAAGCAATTTCAGACTTGCTAGATGCAATCAAAATACCATCTATATTAGCTATAGTAAAATGTGCAGCACATAAGAAAGATGGTACGTTTGTTAAGTGACGGAAATGAAGCAGCAGATGAAGCAGCTAAGAAAGCAGCAGTAAATCAGGCAAACATGATGCCAGAATCCGCAGCACAAACAGACAATGAACCAAGTTCACCAGAGTCAAGTGTTAACCCTGATGAAGGGCCAAGTTCGAGTTCAAGCTCAAGTTCCAGCTCAAGCTCAAGTCCAGACTCTGAAGAAAGTTTAGTACTTATACCAGAAGATAACGCACCCCCAGCACCAGACTTATCCTCACTAGCAGACATGCAGGCAGCAGCATCAGGTGAAGAGATTCGAAAATGGTTAATAAGAGGAGCAACAGGTTCAGTAGGAGTAATCCTCAAAGGAGTTGTGCTCTGGACTGTCCTGGCTGTCCGAGTCATCCAAAGGGATGTATTCAGTGCTTGGGCAGTTGCGCTTAGCTATAACAATAAAATAAAATACGTAAATACAACAAATTAGGAAAATAAGACAAATAATTAAAATGAGTGCGAGAGAGATGCTTACCCATGGCCTGTCTTTTGAGAACTGTAGAGTAACCCGGAAGAACTAAGAATATATAGTAAAATAAGCACCGCCCCTATATTTTTTAATAATAAACAAACTTAGTGTAAAGATAATGGAAAATTATTTGAAAGAAAAATAGATTATAATGGGAAAAAATATGGAGTCAGATGACGAGGTATATGACGTAAGCAAACAAGATAAGAGAAAATGTAATTACAATGGGTGACAATACTTGGAAAAAGTTGGATTACAATGGGTTAATAATTTGATAAGGAATAAGAAAAAAAAATGTACAGGGGACGGGGCTAGGTGAGCGCTCCTCCCCTTGAAAACTGTATAAAAGAAGTGCCCATATCACAGGCACTTCAGTCAGATTTTGGTGATGCATGGGTACACAACCTAGGCATTGCTAAGCTGGCTCACTTGGTTTTATTGCTGCAATAAATCCTGCCTTACTTCATCCAGATCTACAAGAAGTCCGGAGTCTTTTCTTTGGTTCTTTTTAAAGTTAAAGTTTTTGTGTAAGATTTGTAATTGAGGCAACTGTAACTAGTGTAGGAGAAAAATCTCCCACACAGCCAAGTAATCCGAGACGCTCATTTCCACAGAATCCAGCAGAATCTGTATTAGGATATTTTTAAAGCAGACTGCATCGTGCCACCTTGTCATTTATTGTTTTCCTATAACTTCAATGTTCTATAAGAAATATTACCAATTTAGAATGAAAAAAAAATCACATCAGTCAACAACAGTGAAGCAATAATTTTTATTCTTTAAATAATTTGATTAATTGCCAGTAAAGTTTTGAATATTAATCAAGTTAGTAAATTAGTACATTTTAGTACTAATTAGTACATAGCACTTAGCCTGATGAGAGAGAGGGTGAGGTTTATATTATCACAGCTTACTAGTTAGTCAGGCAGTACAGATATACATATAGGGGTCAAATAATGTTGTGCTCAGCAGTTATAATAATAAACAATAATAATTTCATGAAGACTCAGTTAGAACTCGTCCCACTGATTAATACACTCAGGTTTTCTTTATTTAGGAACAATTACTTATTTTCTCTTCTCACAGATCCAGACTAGTTTATCAGAGCACGGTCTGTCATTCCACTGCTGTCTGTCAGGATACCCAGTCTCAGCACAGTCCTCACCATTGTCAGGAGCCCAGTTCCTGAAACTAAGACAGTTTGATTTAGTCTCCAGTACTGAGATTCCAAACAAATCCAAACAGAATGATCTCTGCTCAATAAAAATATCAAAGAAAAAGGATTCATCTAGGTTTATTTATTTACTCTCAATGACTTAAACAGCAACAACAACAACAAAAAAACATATTGCTGACACACATGTGGTCTCTTACCCAGAGGTCAGTAGTGTACCGTCCACCCATTTCCACTCTCTCTCGTTGTCTCTGTCACTCAGACCAATCCAAGCTCGACCTCCCTGCAGCTGTTCAGCGATGAACATCTGTGTATTTGATAACAGAACAACTTGAGAACATAAGCATCTCTCTCTCTCTCTCTCTCCCTCTCACTCTCTCTCTCTCTCTCTGTTGCATGCTGGAAGTTGGTAGGTAAGAATAATGTGTGGATGGTGTGAGGAGCATGTGAGCGACTGTTTGAACAGTATATTTTACTTCTATTTTTCAGGTCTTTCTTTTGGTGTGTCACATCAGATTTATATGTATAAATTTAAAAAATATATAAAACCCAAAATTAATAATATTTTATATACACAGTAAAAAAAAAAGTTAAAAAAAAAAAGCCATTCTATCTGAGGGGAGAAAAGGCCCTATGGGATGAGCTGGCAGCAAACCAAGCATCAGAACCCACTGGGTCACACTCCTACCTGGGGTAAGCTGTGAAGCGAGTCCCACTGTTACAGTAGAGCAAGTCAAGTCAAGTCAGGTAGCCTATTATTGTCATTTCAACCATATACAGTTCAATACACAGTGAATCAAAATGATATTTCTCCAGGACCAAGGTGCTACAGAGAAAACAAATCAACAACATAAATTAACAAAACTAGCTAAGAACTATACAAAAAAAAAGAAAAATACAAAAAAGATGACAAAGTGACCTGTGCAAATAGTAACAAACATGACACAATATAAAACACTGTGACAATGTAGGGCCAACCAGTTAGCAGGTAGTAGTGGTAGCTGAGCTAGTGGGATTTGTGAATAATGTCAGCATCATGGGTGTCATGTCATTCAGGCTTCACCTTTGGGTGTTTACAGTTTGGTAGGACCATTTATTTTTGGCTCCTTGCTATGCTGTCATTCAGGCTGATGTTTCTGAAGGAACCCTCTTTGGAGATTTTCTTTAGAATCACACAAAGTGGGGGAAAAATACCAGACCGTCTGAAGCAGTGCTGGTAAGAGTGTTATGGAAGAGCAGGTCGGAGAATGTAGTGATCCTGGACCTAAATATATAGGATGCTCTTGTGAATTCCAAGCTCCATGACTGGTGGGCAGTATAACGGGTAAGAGTGATGGAATAGAAACACAGAGGTGTGATGTGATGTATGGTGAAAATATTAAATATGGGTTCAGTGGCACGAAATGTTGGAGGAAAACATAGTGAGGATCCCAGGGACTCCTGTAGAGGAGAAGGATAGTAAAAAACTGCACTAGAAGTGTTGTGGAGGGAGTTGAATGGTGAATGGTTAATCTGATATCAAGTTAATCAATGTGCATATGAAAGATGAGAAAGATGCTTCACGAGACATTGAAGTACTGCTGCTGTGAAGAGTAAGAACATCATCATATACAATAGACAAAATTTATAATTTTCTAAATGCGACTTTTCCCAGATAGCACTACTTTGAAAATTGAAAATTATATATTGCTTTAGTATTGTGCAGCATGCTCTCTCAATAATGCCATCACATCAGGAGCTCATATGAGGGTTGGTTACCAATCTAATAAATAAATAACATTGAAATAACTATATATCAAAGACAGTGGATATCAACGCTGGTCCAACAATGTCGCCTGTGTTGATCGTATGCTCCCTGATAAGCGGTGGCACATTAGTTTGCTCTACTGGCTGGCCAAAGCTGTGAGTCAAAAAGCTATTTGTGACTATAATTCTGTTTCCTAAATATTGCCTATGGGACTGAATATTAAATGATCCACAATGACTAAAGAATTTATAAGAAAATGCAATGCATCGAGAGGACAAGACAAAAAAAAAAAAAAAACAACTTGCCTATTATTGCTCATACATACTAGTATGTTCATACGTTCATTCACAAGCATTTTATATGCTCCTAAAAACTTTTAACAATTTTACTTGAAGTAAATGTCCCATTATCATCAATCTAAATGGATTCGCTATGATGCCAGCTAAACAATAGTGATAATGTGTTGTTATTCATTTCTGTTTTCTCTGTTGTTATTTATGGCTAAATGACATAGATGCAGGTGTAAAAGGTTAAAAAAAATGTATATAGATTAAATAAATAATATTCAGTTACGACAGCTAAAAACAATAGATATAAAGTAAATTGAGGTATAGTTCATAATGTGTAATAGTTTTTTTTTCAAAATGAATAAGATTTTGTTCAGATTTTCCCAAAAGGGGGAGGGTGCTGAAGTATAAACCTCCTTGAAGTTGGCTTAAAATAAATCCAGTTGGCATAAAAAAAATTAAAAAAAATCTAAGTATGGTGTGGCATGGAACATACTGGGTGGATGTGGGCAGAGTGGGAGGACAGAATGGAATGATTAAAATCTCCAGAGATAATGAGAAGGGAAAACCATGAAATTCAAAAATGTTCAAATACTTTTTCCTGCAACTGTGGGATATGCAGCAAAGCAAGACCCCACAAGACCCTACCAGAGAGGAGAGTAAGTATGTATACCACCTTAGCTCATTTTGTAGGGAAAGAGGGCTGTAATTCAAGGACTGAAAAATACTGAGACAGAAATGCATGGCAGATGTTGGAATTCCCATCATAGGTATGTGAGGAAGGAAGGTGAGGCTCATAAAACAGAGCAATGGGGATCTGAATGGGATCTGGATGGCAAGATAGGTCAGGGTCTCAATTACAATTTTAAGCATGCTGGTAACCTGCTAAATGTTGCTGTAGTGTTATCCCTGAAAAGCTTTGCACTGGGGCTCTTCTGCATGAGGCAGGTGGAGGTCCCTGTATAAACCCCCTGTGGAGAAGTGTACAGCTGATCTCCAGTAGAGGATCATGTATGAACAGACACATATCACTCCACCATAGCTACAAGACACCCCTTCTGTGGGAGAAACAAAACACTAGACCACCTTTTTTAAGATGTGATAGTTTAAGGCTAATTTTAGCCCTCTGACTGTATGGATAGTATGATGTGGGCAAATCCTGACAGAGAATACAAACCTCAGGCCTGAGATACTTAGTTGCACACACAAAAAAAATAAATAAATAAATAAATAAATAATAATAATAACAATAATAATAATAATAATAATAATAATAATAATAATAATAATAATGATGCATACACAATTTTAAATAGGCCAGGCTAACTACCTGGCTCACACATAAAACAAAATTAAAGGGAGTTTCACATTGAATAAAGAACTGATGTTGAAAATCCTTTCATTGGCTAATCTCAGGATTTGTTGATCCTAAAATGGCACACAGACTGCAGGATTTTTGTAAGGTTTGGATACAGGGTGATAATTTAAGTGTTTTATTTAATTTAAGTTGTGTTGTAAATAATTCAGTAATTTTAGCTTTTTAACAAAACATCCCAAAAACAAAAGGTTCTGTAGGTGATATGAAGGATTTCAAGTGTGTTTATTTAATTTTATTTATTTAATATTATATTAATTTTTATATTCATATTATTATGTTTGTAGTTTAGTTTATGTTATTTTACTTAATTCTTTGCATTTATATAATATTATTATTTACTGGAACTGTTTGGAAGGATGCAGGCAAGGGATAGCCACAGATGCATGAAAAAAATAATTAATTAATTAAAAAAAAACATTCAGAACTTGAACAAAATTAAAACTTTGTCTAGCTAAGAGTTCAACATAGCAAAACAGCCCAGAAACAGAAATATCAGTAGGTGTAGTGGGTGAAAACAGGTGATGACCATCCAAATATGTGACAGGTGCTGGGAAATTAAGTTCCAGCCAAAGTCCCAACACAAAACCTGAAATAAATAGCAAATTGCTAAATAAAGCAACAAATTGCTATTTATTTACCTTATTTCTTATTCTTCTTATTATGTGTTTATTATGTGTATTTTTACTGGTTTGGAATTTACTTTATATCTGTGTTAAATATATTCATGCATGAGGTCAACGTTTTTAATTATTTGATGTTAGTAAGAATGACGTGTCATGAAATGTTAAAAGGCAGTTAAAAGTCAAGTGTCTCTCTCTTTCTCTCTCTCTCTGTCTCACCTGTTCCTCTATGCTGTTTATGATCACCAGGTCTGCTCCTTTGTTCCTGCAGTCCTGTCTGCTTTCAGTCCAGCTTTTCTTCTCATTAGACATGACATACAGACTGGAGTTGAAACTCCTCACGTTGCCTGTGGAGAGCAGTTGGGATAATTTACAGAGGGCAAAACACACAGTTTCTATTGTAAAGTTATATATGTATATATCATATTATATAGCGTATAGCGTGAAAAATAAATCACGTCTTTACACAAAACCGCATAGGTGAGATAGGGGTATAACAACAGGAATAACAGAGGGGGGCGGGTTATCAGGGGTGGGGCTTGTAGAACGACTTTCTCTCTCTCACACACACACACACACACACACACACACTAATGGATTGGCAAATGCTAATTGCTGTGTTGTTTGGAGCATGTGCTGATGCATGCCCGTGTCCAACAACAGCAAAGGCTTGAATGAAGAAACAAAAACAATTTTTTTTTTTTTTTTTTTTTTTTTACGTAAATATTATTATATTCATGTAAGAATCTCTTCATGATAAAATGACTTGTGGCATGAATCCAAACAAAGTGCTTCAGTTTCAAATAATCATTCAATGCTGGACACAAACAGCAAAAAAGCATGATAATAATAAAACAGAATAATAATAATCATCATGTTTTTTTGCTGTTTGTGTCCAGTGTTGAATAATTATTTGACCACAAATGTCTGTAATAATGAAATAAAGCTGCTCACATTATGCACGCTTTCACTTTTGAAAATGCATTGTTTATTCAGAAAATTTATATTTGTGCTCTGTTGTTCTTCTGGGGTACTAATTTTAAGTTTAAAAGTTGGACATGAATCTGACATATTTACATCAGCCACATTATGAAAGCCCAGATTGTACTCTACATAAATAAGAGAAAATGTATTAGCCACTATATTGGTAAAGATTTGAAATTGACACAAATTTAAGAAGAGCGCTGAATCACTGCAGGTCTTCAAAAAGGCCTCAGACCACTAAGGGTTAACTGAGGACATTTAACTGTTGGGAAGAAAATGTAGTTATGAATCTATCTACGTACTTACACAAATCAATAAGTGTCCTCAGGCATCCATCTCTCTGCCCCTGGTCTTTCTTTATAGTCAGGCTCGTATCTGACTGTTTTTTCTCTTCAGTCAGCCTGTTGTAACTGGTCTGTGGCAGGTTGTATTTGATCAACAGCACGGTGATGGCAGTCAGCAGGAGAACACACAGCAGCACCACACACACTGCAGTCAGTCTGTACCACCTGCTCCGTGCAGTGTCTCCACCTAGAGGTAAATAGACATGAGCATACAATTTATCCTCTCTACATATAGCATATACATTTTTGTTTCAACCGCCTCATTCATATCAAAGCCCTTCAGCAGTCAGAGAAACATCTCAGTATCTCTATACAATGGAACCTTGGATTGCGAGCATAATTCATTCCTGAAGCGTGCTCGCATAAACAAATTAAACTGCACTTCACTGTTGAAAAGAACTGCAACAGGGCAGTGTCTCCAATTAGAGTGTGTTTCTGTGTGTGTGTGAGAGAGAGGAGGAGGGGGGTCTGTGAAGGGGCATGGTGTCCAATGACTCGTGCACACACACATAATGGAATCACTGCAGGCTGATATATAACCTCTCTAATGTGACTTTTTCTTGCTTTACACGTGCACACACACGTGTCTTATAATAAACAGTACACGCATGCTGTACACACACACATACAAACACAAAATAAAAAAGGCTTTACGTGCACATGCATTGTCACAGTGTTATAGTAAACAGTACAGGCGTGCACTGATGTTGATTATACCAGTGAGAGACGAGCACTAAGACCGAGTAGGGGAGACAATTACCCACAATTCCACAGCGCAAGAGAGAAAAACCATTGGCTCAATTGTGGGCTCATGTTTGCCTTGAGCCCCCCATTGCTAAATCCCCCAATGGGTAACATATAGGCTTTCTTTCGTTGCAATCGGCCCATGGGAAGAGAAGATTTAAATGAGAAGCAGCCTTATTAAAACAAAATAAGGTTTGTGAATAATAAAAAAACATGGACATGGATAGCAGAATGGGAATGGAAAAAGAAACTTACTTTGTGCTACATTAAATATTTCTACTTTAAGGTTTACGCCTCACTCCAAAACATTATCAGTTTAAATTACACTTTTTTTGCATAAAGACAAGGGTACAGCTGTGAAGAGGGAGAGGAAAGGATACAAAAAAAAAATTAAGTTTGACAGATCAACCACTGGAACAAAAACAAAATTTAAGAATTGTGGGACGTCTTTGTACACAAATTAATTACAAATATAGGGAACATTAGTAGCTGATTTTCAATTACCTTTAAAGCTAATTATTTTTTATGATTCCATTTTGTCATGCCTTTACTTTATCTTGTTATTTCTGGGAAAAATATGTAGCTTGTTTCTAAGAAAACATATCTACCGTCTGTTAGGAACCTCCACTAGAGGTCACTGTCCGTTAGTGTGTTTTTTTTTTTGTTTTTGTTGGTCGACTCAGTTTCCCAGAAGGCACCTCGGTCAGGTGATGAGGGCTCACCTGAATCGAGGTAGCTCATTAGACATCTTATAAATAGCAGTTTGTTCTGGGAAACTGGGTCGAGCATTATCGTTATCACAGTCAAGTCGGCATTCTGTTTTTTTTTGTTTTTTGTTTGGTTTTTGTTTCTTTAAGTTTATATTTTAGTTTATGTTTTGTAACGTCTCAGGTTACTTGGCTGTAACCCTGTTCCCTGATAAAGCGGGAACGAGATGCTGCGTGAAAACACTATGGGAACATCTCTTTGTTGCCCGGTTGTGAAGCCTGTGCATGCCAAAACCGCCGAATACCTTCGGCTTATAACCTCTGCCAGGCATGACGTCACCGAATAAGGTGCACCTGCAGGTTATAAATAAGAGTGAACCGGAAACATCCTCAGGTCAATTTTGTCTGAAGGACGTCCAGGCACGCCAGCAGTGCGGCATCGGAACGCAGCATCTCGTTCCCGCTTTGGGGGACGTAGATCCGAAGAACACGTACTGGACACAGTAAGTGAAGTCTTTCCTGCTCCGGAGCTGTGAAGGCGGAGGACAGAAGGCCTCGAGAACAACTGGGTGCATGGTCGAGAATGGAACCTTGGGAAGATAGTTCGGGTGAGGATGCCGAATAGCTTTAGAAGTAATAGCCATAAGAAAAACCATCTTAAGAGACGGAAGCCTGACAGGCGCTGTACTCTAGTGGTTCGAAAGGGGTGCCGGCCAGGCCTTCGAGTACGATAGTTAAGTCCCATGAAGGGACCGTCGCTCTAGTGGGCGGCTTCAACCGTTTAGCTCCACGAATAAAACGGGCAACTAAATGGTGCTTGCCCACAGAAACCCCATCATTCAGAGCGTGACAAGCCGAAATAGCGGCTACGTACGTTCTGAGCGTACTAGGGCATAAGCCCGAGGACAACTTTTCTTGCAGAAACTCGAGCACTGAAACAATCTGGCAGTGAACTGGGTCTACATGTCTTGCCATGCACCAATTTTCAAATACACTCCATTTGAGGGCATAAGTTCTTCTAGTGGAGGGAGACCTGGCACTTAAAATGGTTTCAATTATGCTGGCTGAAAGCCCAGCATGTCTTAGTTGGTCCCATTCAGGGGCCGAACGTGAAGGTTCTAGAGCTCGAACTATAGGTGGAAACGCATAAAGGCGTAATCTGGGCCACATGTGGGCCATTGCGTCCAGACCCAGGGGAGCTGGATTGACTTCCTACTTCGGGGTGGAGTTTCCATTCCCCATGTTTTACAGCTTGTCTGGATAGCAAGTGTGCTCCTACATTCATATGCCCTGGAATGTAAATCGCCCTGAGGGACAGGAACTTGTCCTGTGCCCAAAGCAGAACCTGGTGCGCTAGCTTGTTCAAGCGGCGCGAGCACAGTCCACCCTGGCGATTTATGTACGAGACTACCGCAGTGCTGTCCACCCGCACTAGGACATGGTAGCGTCTCAACTGCTGGAGGGAGTGTTTCAGGGCCAGAAACAGAGCCATCATGTCGAGGCAATTGATGTGCTCCCTTGTGCTGGACGGCCATCCAAGACCGCACCCCAGCCCGTGAGGGAAGCGTCTGTCGTTAGCATCTTGCGACGACAAGATGGACCTAGAGTGGGACCCAAAGTCAGAAACCGGGGTCTGAACCACATAGAAAGGGTACGAAGCCCCAGGCGCGTAACCCTTATTAGCCTCTGGGGGTTGGCCCTTGAATGAAACCCCCTGGCTCTTAGCCACAGCTGAAACGCTCTCATGTGCAGAAGGCCCAAAGGTATCACCGTGGATGCAGCTGGCATGAGGTCTAAAGATTTCTGAAAGTGATGAACAGTGACCTTCTGGCCTAGCTTGATTTCCTTCAGGGTGTTGAGAATGGATTCGACACGAGCAGGAGACAACTGTGCCCGCATTGTGACCGAATCCCATGTGACACCCAATATGTTGTCCTCTGAACAGGAAGGAGAACGCTTTTTGTGGCGTTGAGTCTCAATCCTAAAGAATGAAAATGGGCTAGGACGACATCCCGATGTCGAAGCGCTAGCTCCTGAGACTGGGCCAGAATCAGCCAGTCGTTTATGTAATCCAAAATACGGATGCCCTGGAGTCATAAAGGAGCCAGAGCTGCATCCATGCATTTTGTATATGTGCGGGGTGACAGAGCTAGGCCAAATGGAAGGACCCAATACTGGTAAGCTTCGCCCCTGAAAGCAAACCTCAGGAACTTCCTGTGCTGTGACAATTGTTTTATATGGAAATATGCGTTCTTGAGATCGATTGTCACAAACCAATCCTCTAGTTGGATTTGAAAAACAATCATTTTGACAGTCAACATTTTGAATCTGGATTCCTGAGATAGCGGTTCAAGCCGCGAAGATCCAAGATCGGACACAACCCACCCCCTCTCTTGGGCACCAAAAAGTACCGACTGTAGTAGCCGACTCTCTGTCTGGGAGGGGAACATGTCCTATGGCCCCTTTGCCCAGCAGAGTCTGTAACTGCTGGGCCAGCAGATGTGCTCGATCCGGTTTCACGGAAGTGGAGACCACGCCGTTGAAACGCGGAGGACGATGTGCAAACTGAATCCTGTAGCCTGTGCCTACAGTCCTTTATACCCAAGGAGATACACCTGGCAGTAGTTTCCACGCTGCCAGCTTCTCCGAAAGGGGCATGAGCTTTGACATTTCGGCTGCATGGGGGGGGGGGGGGGTGTTAGGTGTTGGGAGATGAAGTGTGGCAGGAGATGCCTGAACACCCAACTTTTCATTGGAGACCGGCGCTCCCCGAAATACCAGTGGTGGCGGGGATTGAACACCGGCCTCCCGGGAGTGTCAGGGAGGAGGCCCTGTTTTGTGATGAAAATCCAGGCGCCCCCAGGCACGAACCTCAGGGCTTCTTCTTTGAAGAGAGGAAGCTCCTCAGATCCGGTCTTTTCGAAGCAGATTTTTGAGAAGAGCGGCGAGCCCCACCCCAGTCTTTACGGGGGGGTGCGCGGCTGGTCACGCTCTCCTTCTGCACCTCACGCCTGATAGGGGCCAGACCTGACCGGGGCCGGGTGGCCGACGGTCCCGGTTCTTGAGCACGGCGGGGAAGGATCCTCCCAAAGGCCAGTTCATATAGCTTCGCCTCCCAAAACCTAGTGGCGATGGAATTAACAGCGTTGCCAAAAAGGCCGGAAGGCGAGACGGGGGCATCGAGGAGGACAGCACGATCCTTATCCTTGATGCCCGTGAGGTTCAGCCACAGATACCTCTCCGTGGATACCATGGCAGCCATAGAACGGCCCACAGCACGGGCCGTCTGCTTGGTTGCACGGAGAGACAAGTCTGTGGCTCGGCGCAGGTCTGCAAACGCCCTGTCATCAATAACCCCGCCGGTGTTCAGGTCCTTCAGCAGGTCAACCTGGTAAGCCTGCAAAACCGCCATGGTGTGCAGTGAAGCACCAGCCTGTCCTGCTGCCTGAAAAGCTTTACCCACCAAAACAGATGTCAATCTGCACAGCTTGGAGGGGAGAGTAGGCTTTTTCAGGGAGGATGATGTCCCTGGAGAGAGATAGCCCGCAAGCGTCTCTTCTATCTGAGGCATCATTATATAACCGCGTGCTTTCGCATCAATGATATCCGAATAAATCGAAAGCACAAAAACACGCAATGAATACAACTTGCTCCATGAAAGAATTAATTCATCATGGAGGTCACCAAAGAAGGGGAGAGAGAGACGTTGAGGCTCCTCCCCCCGGCCACCCGACAGAAACCTGTCGTTCAATCTCGAACGCTTGGGGGAATCTTGTTGCTGTGGCAGTCGATATGCAATCGCTCTACCGCACGCGTTATAACCTCTAATAATTCCTCATAAGCTCTATCAGCACTGGAGGAGCGTTGTGAGGAGGCTACTTCCATGGAAGCGAGAGAGGAGGATTCTTCCGCTCCTTCACAAGAAGCGCCGGAGCGTGCTTACGAAGCGGAAGCTAAAACTTCCTGATCCGGAGAGAGCGCGAGAGAAAGGGGAAATTCCGTCTCGTGCGCGTCTGCCAGATCAGCACGCGAGCCCCAGGAATGCGCCGCGGCTCGTGGTTTCTCTTTAAAGAAAGCGAGCCGCGCGCGAAGCACCTTAATAGGGAGAAGATCACAGTACTCACAGTCTCACTCGCATCTCTTAAGCAACTCCGCCATATCCGTGAGTTAATGCTGTTATTTTCCTTTTATTTTCGCTTTTGTTACGGCTTGCACATGCACACGCAAACACAAAGCGGTCCTGAAGACAAAAAGATCTGAGGATGTTTCCTGTTCACTCCTATTTATAACCTGCAGGTGCACCTTATTCGGTGACGTCATGCCTGGCAGAGATTATAAGCCGAAGGTATTCGGCGGTTTTGGCATGCACAGGCTTCACAACCGGGCAACAAAGAGATGTTCCCATAGCGAGGAGCGTTGTTGAGCGGCGGGGGGAGTACTGTTACGAACCTCCACTAGAGGTCACTGTCCGTTTGTGTGTGTTTTGTAGTTTTTGTTGGTTGACTCAGTTTCCCAGAAGGCACCTCGGTCAGGTGATGAAGGCTCACCTGAACCAAGGTAGCTCATTAGACATCTTATAAATAGCAGTTTGTTCTGGGAAACTGGGTCGGGCATTATCCTTATCACAGTCAAGTAGGCATTCTGTTTTGTTTGGTTTTTGTTTCTTGTTTCTTTAAGTTTATATTTTGGTTTATGTTTTGTAACCTTTGTTTTCATGAGGGCTCTTATTAGTTTTCCTTATATTCTGTGCTCGGTTCCTTGTGTCAGTTCCGGTTCCCTGTGTCAGCACTCAGCTCCCAGTATTAGCTCATTTCCTGTGTTTGCCCTGAGCCCTAATTATAGTTTAAGTTTGTTGTTTTAGTATGTTTGTTAATAAAAAGACTCTTTCTTTCAACAACCCCTCTGCATTTATGCCTGCCCTATTTGCCCACTGCACCTACATCAGCCAGTCTGGCCAGTAGTCACAGCCAGGATCGTGACACCATCTTTTGATTATTGTTATGCCTGTATTTTATACAGTATATACAGTAGACTTCATATTGTTAACCTAGCTATGTCCGTGACTTAATTCACGTGGAATTTAAAAATGCACAGTGGCACCTGTTGAATTTTGGAATGAACTAAACTTTTATGCAAAAGTTTGGGAACCCTTGATAAATAACAGATTTTAGTGTTTTTTTTTTTTTAATGATTTTTTCAAAGTCGATTTTTTAAATTATTGTATAAGGCTGTTTTCAATTGAAATTTCTCTTCCCAAGGGCTGATTGTGATGAAACAAATTCTATATGTTACCCCAAGCCTAGCCAAATATTGCTTTAAAATAAAATAATACAAATTTATACCCAATTAAATTAATTCAGTAGTTTTTTGCGTGATGTGTACACAAACAAACAGACAAACAAACATTCCCAAAAAGATCATAATGTGTTCTATTACTATTATATTGTTCCAAATATCTGTAATGTATAGATGTAATAAACTTTACATGTTTATTATATATGAAGATATATAAAATGCAGTAAAACATTGATTAACTAAACAAAACCAAACATTAGTGTGATTACTTACTTAAAATATAGTCTTAGGTGTCATGCACACTCGTAACACGACCGGCACTAGGACCTGGAAGTAATACGGTCGGGTTTCCAGGAAGCATAAAAGGAGACAAAATGGCGCTTCACATTGCTCAGTCATTGAGTTCGCCCATGCCTTGTCTGACGCTTCGCCGACTATTCTGTGAGTACTCACCGATTTGGGTTGCTTCTTTGATTGAGTGTGTGTTGCTAGAACGCGGATTTATTTGTGTAGATCCTAGCTCTTTGTGTAAGAGAGTTCTTAGATAAATTGCGTGGTTATCCTGCCTACTCGCATTGCTTCCGCGTTTGGGTTTACCATCCACGCTACACGGGCTAACTGCTAAGGCTTCTGTGCTTACCCTCCGATAGCTTGTGACAGAATGACTGAGCCAAAAGCAGTAAATCCAGCGGAGTTTGCTCGCCTCTGTGATGTGGTTGACCAGCATGCCGAGCTGATCATTAAGCTCCGTGGAGAAGTCGTGTCTCTCCAAAAGGACCTCCAAGACGTCGCGGCTTTGCGCCGCGGGGTGGCGGAACTACGGCAGGAGAATGCGACCCTCCGCGGGGCGGCTGCTCACTTGGTTGTTGCCACGCCCATCGCAGTGGCTGCGGCACCGCCACCCCACCCCCCTTGTGATGTTTTCATAGCTCTACCGGATAAGTGGGATGGCACAGATGGGAGGTGCAGTGTCTTTCTAACCGCATTGGATCTTGTGTTTGAGTTTAATTCCACCAAATACTCCACAGACCGACTGCGCATTGCGCTTCTCGTTTCGTTGCTATCCGGGCAGGCAGCTGAGTGGGCCACGGCGGTCCTCAGATCAGATTCAGACACGGCCTACTCATACGGAGAGTTCACCCATCAACTGAAACTAACATTTGAACATCCTGCTGCTGAGGTGGAGACAGACACCAAATTATATCATCTGCGGCAGGGAGGGTCGTCCATGAGTCGCTACACAGCGGACTTTCGTACTCTAGCCGTGCAGACCACCTGGGGAGACGCCGCCCTCTGGACGGCCTACTACGAGGGACTGGCCTCACGGATTAAAGATGAACTCGCCGGGCTGGGGAACCCATGCAACTAGGACGCGCCTCCTTGACCGCTGCAGAACGGGAACGACGCTTCAGAGAAGGGCTTTGCGCCTACTGTGGGTCAGCGGCGCACCACAGGGCCCTCTGTCCACTTCGCCCGGGAAACGCTCAGGCCCGGTGAGCAAACGGGGCAGTTCACCGGGCCCCCTCCACCTCTCGGTCACGACACCCAATAATTCCTGTCTCACGGTACAAGTACACCTCTGGTTTGGCCACAAACGGGTCGGAAGTACTGCGTTCATCGATTCCGATGCCGCAGGTCACTTTATTGACTCTTCGTTCGCCAAAGAACTGGGAGTGGAACTTGAGGTGTTATCCCAGCCCGTTTGTATCACATCTGTCGACGGTCGGCCCCTTTCCTCCAGCCCCATCACCACTCAGACTCAGCCGCTCACCCTTGTCATCGGCCAACATCACGAACGGATCCAGTTCCACCTCACCTCCATTTCATCGCCACCCATCATCCTTGGACACCCCTGGCTGCTCCAACATGACCCCCTCATCTCCTGGACGCAAAACCGGATCCTGCAGTGGGGGCCGACCTGCACCGAACTCTGCCTGCGGGGCCCGGCTGGGACGTGTTCTAGGGAGTACGAGGCACCCGATGTCGACACCAACGCCATCCCCGTCATCTACCGAGACCTGGCTGAAGTATTCTGCAAGAGACGAGCCACACACCTTCCTCCTCATCGCCCCTATGACCTGACAATTGAACTTCAGCCTGGCTCGGTCCCCCCTCGCGGCCATCTTTACTCCCTCTCCGCCGCTGAGACGCAGGCGATGGAGAGATATGTTTCTGACGCCCTTCGCCACGGCACCATCCGGCCCTCCTCCTCGCCTGCCGCCGCGGGGTTCTTCTTTGTGAAGAAGAAAGGGGGCGACTTGCGTCCCTGTGTCGATTATCGGGGGCTTAATAACATCACCATTAAGAACAGACACCCTTTGCCTCTTACCAACTCAGCCCTGGACGCCCTCTCTGGCGCCACCATTTTCACAAAGTTGGACCTCCGGAGCGCCTACAACTTGGTGCGCATCAGAGAGGGCGATGAGTGGAAGACGGCTTTCATCACCCCTACTGGACACTACGAGAAGAGCTTGGTCATCCCATTCGGACTCTGCAACGCACCCGCCGCCTTCCAACAGTTCATCAATGATGTCCTTAGGGACATGCCTGGGCGGTGGGTGTTCGTTTACCTGGACGATATCCTTATTTATTCACGCACTGCCGAGGAACACACCCAGCATGTCAGAGCGGTCCTTAAGAGATTACTCGCCCACCAAATGTACTGTAAGTTGGAAAAATGCGCCTTTCACGAGCGCTCCACCACGTTCCTGGGTTTTGTCATCTCGCCCCAGGGTGTGGCCATGGACCCGCAGAAACTGGAAGTTGTGCATCATTGGCCCCTACCCAAGACCCTCAAGCAACTTCAACGGTTTCTCGGGTTTGCGAACTTCTATCGTCGCTTTATCTGGGACTACAGTACGGTTGCCGCCCCTTTAACCGCTCTGACTCGACCCTCTTCTCATCACTTCAGCCTCAACCCTGCCGCCATCACCGCCTTTCATGACCTATGCCACCGGTTCACCAACGCCCCAATTCTACTGCACCCAGACGCAAGTAAACCATTCGTTGTGGAGGTGGACGCTTCGGATGTGGGCGCCGGGGCTGTTCTCTCTCAACGAGGTCCAGACCAGAAGCTACATCCCTGTAGTTTCTTTTCCAAAAAATTTGACCCCACTCAGCAGCAATACGGGGTAGGGGACCGCGAGCTGCTGGCCATAAAGTGGGCTTTGGAGGAATGGCGACACTGGCTCCAGGGCGCCAGAGAGCCGTTCATCGTCTGGACCGACCATCAGAACCTGATCACCATCCGCAACTTAAAACAGCTCAACCCGAGACAGGCGCGGTGGGCACTATTTTTCGAACATTACAACTTCCACCTATCCTACCGCCCGGGGTCCAAGAACACCAAAGCTGACGCCCTCTCCCGACAACACAAAGAGGACGTTCCCCGGGCGGACCCCGCACCTGTCATCACACCCACCAAGATCATTGCACCACTTCACTGGGAACTGGAAACGAGGGTTCGACTCTACGTGCCGAACACCGTGAGGACCGAGGTGTTGCGATGGGGTCATTCCTCGCCATTATCCAGACACCCCAGCGCCAACTGCACCCTCCAATTCATCAGACGTGCCTTCTGGTGGCCATCTATGGCGAGTGACGTCAAGGAGTATGTCCAGGCGTGCCCAGTGTGCGGCAGGTCCAAAAATACCAACCAACTGACACCAGGGGAACTCCAACCACTCCCCGTTCCCCATCGGCCCTGGACGCACATTGCCGTCGACTTCATCATGGGCCATCCGGCCTCCGAAGAGAAAAACACCATCTTAACCATCGTCGACCGGTTCTCCAAAGCCGTGCACCTGGTGGCCCTCACCGGACTCCCGTCAGCCAAAAAAACAGCAGAGCTGATTTTAGAACACGTAGTCCGACTGCATGGGTTCCCAAAAGACATCGTCTCGGACAGGGGGCCCCAGTTCACTGCCCGGTTCTGGAAGGCCTTCTGCCGTCTGATCAATTCCACCTGTAGTCTATCCTCTGGTTATCATCCCCAGACTAATGGTCAGACGGAGCGGACCAACCAACAACTGGAGCGCTACTTGAGATGCTTTGTTGCCGATCGCCAGCGCTCCTGGGCCCGCTACCTCCTATGGACTGAGTTATCTCACAATCTCCATGTCTCTTCAGCCACCAATCTCAGTCCATTTGAGGTATGCCACGGTTTCCAACCTTCAATGTTCGATCATCAAGAACCGGAGGTTGAGGTGCCGTCAGCCCAACAGTTGGTTCGCCGGTGTCGACGGCTGTGGAACCAAGCAAACGCCGCCATCCAACAGGCCAACAACCGCTACGCCACTCAACATCGCCGTCGACACCCGCCGGGACGATTGTACAATGTAGGTGACAAAGTATGGCTTTCAACCAGAAACCTTCACCTTCGCACAGAATCCAAAAAGCTGTCACCCAGGTTCATCGGTCCATACCGCATCACCCTCCATATCAATCCTGTCACCTACCGACTCCAGCTGCCTGCGGCGCTCCGGATCCATCCGGTATTTCACACCTCCCAGCTCAAACCCTTCATCACTTCACCAATGGTTCCCCCCACCCACCCTGCTCCTCCTCCCCGTATCATTGAGGGTGGTCCCGCCTACACCGTTCGCCGGATCCTTGACTCACGTCCTCGGGGCAGAGGGCTCCAGTACCTGGTCGATTGGGAAGGTTACGGTCCCGAGGAGCGATCTTGGATTCCGGCTCGGTTCGTCTTAGACCCCGAACTCATCCGGGACTACCGTCGTCAGGTATCCTCCACCCCAGGAACGTCGAGTCGGTCCTGGACAGGGGGGTACTGTCATGCACACTCGTAACACGACCGGCACTAGGACCTGGAAGTAATACGGTCGGGTTTCCAGGAAGCATAAAAGGAGACAAAATGGCGCTTCACATTGCTCAGTCATTGAGTTCGCCCATGCCTTGTCTGACGCTTCGCCGACTATTCTGTGAGTACTCACCGATTTGGGTTGCTTCTTTGATTGAGTGTGTGTTACTAGAACGCGGATTTATTTGTGTAGATCCTAGCTCTTTGTGTAAGAGAGTTCTTGGATAAATTGCGTGGTTATCCTGCCTACTCGCGTTGCTTCCGCGTTTGGGTTTACCATCCACGCTACACGGGCTAACTGCTAAGGCTTCTGTGCTTACCCTCCGATAGCTTGTGACATTAGGTAAGATTTGTGCAGTTTTATAAGAACATTTGCTGCTTTGCTTTACTAACCAAAACCAGAGGAGTAGTTCTTAAAAGAGGAGTTGTAAAAACGAGTTTTGTGTCTGTAAACGGTCAGAGTAATATATTTCAGAGTTATACTGTAACAAATACACAAAATCTGTGTCTGTCGTGGCCATAGATTTTGGAATCAAATTCGGACAAAACACAGAATTATACACAAATCTTCTTTTTTTTTACGCACAATTATTTTTGACAGTGATTTTATTCCATCGAGCACCAAGTAAAGTACACTTTGGAATGGAATGCAGTTCAGAGCTCGAAAAGTTCAATAAATTGTGTGCTGGTGATTACAAGATCACCATAATCTTCAAATTTAGTTTCATTTTAAATTAAATACTCATTATTTATTTTCCAAAGCCACAGGGAGCCGCAGCAGGGGGATGACAGAGCCACATTGCTGGCCCCTGCTCTAGCCTGTAGTACATCCTTCCCCATTTGGTCTCTGGTCAGTCGATATGGTCAGTCGATATGAATCCTTTTCTGCTTCCTTTGAGTTTAACTTCTCATACAACTCACTAATACTAAAACTATCAGTTTAATCATACATTACATTACGTTATACACATTACATTGTTGCATGTGAAATACAAAGGGAGTGCATAAGTGATCCATTTAGTGGACCTTTTGTTTCTAACATTCAAAAAGAGAGAAAGAGAGAGAGAGAGAGAGAGAGAGAGAGAGAGAGAGAGAACAAATAATGCTGGAATAAAAAAAAAATCCAGGGTTTGCTACTGTACATACGAGTTATTTAAAGCAATAACAGAAGTATTTATTGCCAAGGACCTGTGTCTCTATAGCACTACAGAAAATGATGGATTCACACACATGAAAGCTAAACTAAAGCATAACAGAATTTAATCAGTATTCAAAATACATTACTAAATGTGATTTTATTTTACCTGACTTCTTAGATTTCTTGCTGCTGGTCTCTAAATTTACCCGATTCAGAATAACACATTCATACAAGTTCTCGGTGGCTCCGGAATCAGCTCTCTTGTCTTCTGCCAATTCTACATTCCCATAAACCTCCATTCTTCTCTTTACAATAATCCTGATCTAGATTTCAGTCTGTATATATAAACTTGTACCAGTATTTAATTGTCTATACTTTAACTACACTCAGAGTGGCTGTCTGAAGTCACACTGAATAAATGACTGAATGCGTTGCTGCTATATTGGAAGACTATTTCCTCTTTTATTAATTTTAAACACGCGACAAGACAAGTGAGAATGACTGCAAAGATGCAATCAGTTGTCCAATCCAGTGCAGTGTGTGTGAGGATAAGTAACTTACATCTACTTCTTCAATATCAGGCATGTCTCAGCAATGGACTGTTCTCTCTGTTGCAATCAGGAAAGTGGCTCCGCTCCAATACAGAGAGACTGAGGAGGAGCTTCTTCCCACAGTACATCACACAGGACTAAACCATTTTGCACATTCACACTTATGGACATTTATCTCCTTGCACTAATTCTGCACATTCATGCACATTTACATATTTATAATTCATTTCTTTGCTTGTTTCAGATAATCACTTTAAATAAGTCACTTTCATGCATATACTCATTATTTATTTAACAAAGCTACAGGGAGCCGCAGCAGAGGGGTGACAGAGCTCCAGACAGCTCCGGAGTCACAAGTTGATGACCCAAGCCTTATGCTGTTTATGATCACCAGGTCTCCTCCTCTCTCTCTGCAGTCATGTCTGTTCTCAGTCCAGTTCGTCTCCTCAGTAGAGATGTAGTAAAGACTGGACTGAGAACAGACATGACTGCAGAGAGAGAGGAGCAGTCATGTCTGTTCTCAGTCCAGTCTTTACTACATCTCTACATCTCTACTCTAATGTAGTAAAGACTGCAGCTGAACAATCTCCATCCTTGTTTAACAACACCTGATCACACAATGCAACATAAAAATTTTCATGGTGTTTCAATAATTCTCAGTTTTAAGTGGACTTCTCAGGCTGTTTATTTGAATAAAATATTATTTAAAGCACTTGATCACATTTACTTATGTAATTGGACTGACACTGCTTTCTCTCCTTAGTCAGGCTGTTGTAACAAGTCTGTACCTGGTCTCTCTCTTTAGTCAGTGTTGTAACTGATCTGTAACTGATCTTTGTCTGTATTTAGGTTAGTGAATTTGATCTACAGCACTGTGAAGTTTTGTGGGTAAATGTACGTGTAAGAGCTGTGCTTGTTGAGCTTGTGTATACACGCACTACTGCATTACAGTTTAGTGACTTTTTCTCACTTAATAAAGTCATGAAACTTCAGCAGTTTTATTAAAATGTGAAGTCTGATAACAATAAGAAGTTTATAGAAGTCCAATAAAAACATGTCAATTTAAATGAAATTTGGTTTATAGAACATGACAGGCTGTGTTTCTGCCTTAGCATGAGTTAAAATATTTTAGAATCTGTGCTACATTGTATGCATGATGGCAATGACGATGATGATGATAGCATTGACAATAATACACAGAAACTAGAAAGGTACATTTTCTGAAGAAAATGTTAGTGGTGCTTGCCGTGGCAAGACTCGGGCCTAGGGCATGGCTTGACAGCTTCACCATGGTCCTCAGAGACAGATTGATTGCCTGAGTAAAGTGAGCCGATCCCTATGCTAGCATGTTGCTACCATGATTAGCATTTTGCTAGCATTATGCTAACAATATTACCATGTTGCTATCATCATTAGCATGTTGTTAGCATGATGTACCATCATTAGCATGTTGTTAGCTTGTTAAAATGTGTTAACATGAGTAACAAGGTGCTAGCATGACCCCAATCTGATTAGCATGTTGTTAACATGATGCTGGCATGACTGACATGTTGCTACCAACATCTTTAGCATGTTGTTAACATGATGTTAACATGACTAGTATGTTGCTAGCATAATCCTAACATGATTTTCGTGTTGCTAGCATGATGCTAACACTATTAGCATTGCTGGCATTAGTTGTGATTAGCATTGCTGGCATGAGTCAAAAAACATAACCGACAAGAATGACTCAAAATCCCTCTGGCTACTGTGCAAGACCTTTATGTGTCATTCCCAAGACGAATTGATGCTGCATTGGCCGCAAAAGGATGTGGTTATTGTTACCTAAATTATTGTGGTCTAAAACCAGGCGTTTCCGTTTCATTGTCCAACCCCTGTATATGTCTCTACGTACATCATGAAATCTTCTGTAGTCTAAATAAATAATCTTCAACTCATTTATTTAAATGTTGTTAAAAAAAAAAAAACATTGTTTAAAATAATGTGCATCACTCACACTCATAATTCTGAATTGAAAAATGATCACTGCAAGAACAACACTCTCGCATGCCTTCCTTTTATTATCAACTATGGCGGTGTAAGTCAGCCGATGAGATTGGTTCGTGCAACGCACACAGATTTCAGACTTTTTAATTCTATAGGATCAACAAAGATGAGTGTGTGTGTGAGAGAGAGAGTGCATGAGAGAGGGAGAGAGAAAGAGAATATACATTGTGCTGAGAAGTAGAATGGAATATTCACAATGAAAAGTTTGACTCACATTAATCGTCTGTGTCCATCATATATATTCTCCCAGTCTGGCAGTAAAAGAGACATAATGTCTGTGTGCAGGCTCTGAGCTTAAATAGTACAGCCTCTTTATTTGCTAATTTTGTCATAAACTCTGTTTAATGAGCAACTTTACTTAAACAATATAAACTTAAACAATGCCTAAAACAATACACAAAACTTCATTACCCATTTTAATATTAATTAACCCCCGTTTAGCAAAAGTTACATGTAACTCTGACTTCAGCCTGAGATACGCAGCAACCCGCAGTGTGTGTTGAGCAGCACATCAGTAGCAGTGCCGTGTGTGTGAGGTGTTCAGGTGTTTAAAAAAATTTAAGTAACAAGTGACATTTGTTTTTCATTCCCTCCCATTTTTCCCTCTAACAGTGTTTACATTCTCACAGATATCCATCATCATCTCCATCATTGTAATTAAACACTGAATTACTACAATCTTGAATTTTACAACACTTTTGCCCAAGCAACCTTAAACATTCTGTACATCTAGCCGTATTTTCTTCTTCTGTGTCGGGTTGTGACCTTCAGCATTGTCTGTAATCTTGTAGATGACCTTCACCATCTCATCCTGTTCAGGAGAACACCAAAACATCTTTAATCTGTAAAAGTCTCACTGAAACATGAAATGTCTATGTCTCTGCGTGGACGTGACTGACAGACTGAGACTCTGTACTCTGTATAGGAAATGTGCTGCTGTCAGTAAATCAAGTTAGAGGAAGTTAAACATCAGAGCAGAGACATCAGTGTCTTCTTGTATTTAAAGTGTGAGACATGTGAGACAAAACTCACTCATATCCCAAATGTCCACGTTAAAGTACAGAAGTTATAAAAATATGAAAATAATGTTATATTTGTGTTATAATAATGTACACACCGCACCAATGCAGTATATTTTGTTCCATATTATGTCATTCTGCAAAGCTGTTAGACCCTTTTCCTGATGCTTTTAAGCCACTGTGTAGCACCGCCACATAAAGGGCACTTTTCATATGGGGGAATGTAAGCCGACTCAATGTTAAAGAAGCTGTGGAGCCATATTAATTGTGCCCGGGAAGATTTTAGCTTTTTGTGTATTGGTTCCTGCTCGAGCTGTCAGTCTGCATGGGAAGACGGTGTTGCATGTGGTCACCTGACCCGGAGATAAAGCGTGCCCGGGAAACAGCACAGGAAGGGAGTATGGGAATACAACTCACTGTTTATATAGCAGGCGGCACGGTGGTGTAGTGGTTAGCACTGTCACCTTGCACCTACAGAGTCTGGGTTCCTGGCCAGGTTCGATTCCCGTCTCTGTGTGCATGGAGTTCTCCCTGTGCTTGGTGGGGTCCTCCGGGTACTCCGGTTTCCTCACACAGTCCAAAGACATGTAGGTTAGGTTAATTGGCATTCCCAAATTGGCCATAGTGTGAGTGTGTGTGTATGTGTGTGTGCCCTGCGATGGATTGGCCTCGTCTGGAATTGGCTCCAGGCCCCACCTGACCCTGAATACAGGATTAAGTGGTATAGATGATGAGTGAATGAGTGTTTATATTGCAATTGCCACGGAGGATACAAAGAGACTGACTGAGGCTGTTCCTTGCGGGTTTTTCTTTTCATAAGGATTACCACTGCTTCGCCAGAGCACTCTTGCTTCGAGATCAGCCTCCCGGTATTATTCCATAATTTCTGGTGAGACCAATTCACCTTTTCTCACCCACACTATTGCAATAACCTGGACTTTGGACATTCTACACACTCACAGTTTGTATATATTTTGTAAATATTGTTTTGTTGGCATTGATGCACCTTATTGTTTAGTTTTTGTATTATACACTGTTGGGTTTCGCTAATTGGCCGTGGAGTTGTCATTACTGCTCACTGGTTTTTAATGCACGCTGACACTAAGATAAAGATCTCTCTTTTTGGTGTAATTCTTGTCACGGTCTGTGCAGGCGAGATGGGTCCAAGCGCAGAGCGCGTAAGGGAAACAGCGGCAGTTATTTTGTGATGTGCTGCGCGCTGATTGTTTTGTGAATGAAAGGAGCCATGGCGCAAACCTCGAGCAGAGAGTGCAGGAATGACGAGCCGACGTGCACTGAATGCCAGTCCGATCAGTGGGGAATAATTGTGATCGAGAGCATGCATGGTTCAAAGCCGAGAATGCAACTACAGTCCGTGATCCTGAATCGTGGTCATGAAACGTGAGCGAGGGTCGATATCCAGAAATCCGAAACAACAATAATCCAAAGCGTAAAACGAGAGCAAAGTCCGTGAAGTAGAGTGTGGGTCGAGTTTCAAAAGTCGAGGCAGAGAAAAACGCTGGAAAATTGGGCATGAGGGCACACAATAATCTGGCGAGCTGTGGTGGTTTGTGAAAGAGTTATATAGAGCAGAGTAATGAATGAAAATGAAGAACAGGTGTGCTGAGCCGGTGAATGAGGCGGCAAAATAGCTGTGGACTGGAGTGAGGAACGGATGCACGGATGATCATCGCTTGGCTTGAGGTGTGGGCATGACCTGGTGTACCGTGACAATTCTCACTTTAATTAAATATTTTGACCATTACAACTCATCCAAAATTAACATTAACCACCGCTCTCTTTCACACATCAATATTTGAAAAAATAGCTTCAAACAGCCACATAAATACAAATGGTGAACACACACTCGCTCGCTCACACACAGAGTCATGCAAAGGCGGCAGGACTTTTATTTAATATAAACATTGTAACAGACAGTTTTGCTTTATGGGAGAATCTTCAGGACCGATCCGCTTTGTAAGTTAGGAATACTTAAAAAAAAAAAAAAAAACAGACTGAGATAAAGAAAGCTGATGAAAGTAGTGTTTAAAATGACTCACACTTATATTCTATATCGCTTTATTCTGTGTACATTGTCAAGGGAGGCCTGGATGCCAACCCATTACAAAGCACACACACACACACACACACACATAAAACAGTGCTAACTGCTATTGTGCCACATTGTTTAATAAGACAATATGGTCAAAAGTATGTGGACACCTAATCATCATCCACTTGCAAGCAGTTGCCACAATGTTGGAAGCGCCATATAAAATTTCTTCGTTTGTTATAACATGCTATTTTCCCGTTACTGGAACTGAGAGACCGGAGCCCCACTGAATGAGCAGAAATTGAAGGCTCAAGAAAAAGAGCTACAAAGAAAACTAGCTTAGTTACAGCTTGAGGAACTGACGAAGAAAAACAAGAAAAAGGTCCAAGCTACTCTAATTACAGCAGAAGCAGAGGGGGCTCCATTCAATCCTTCACTCATGATCCAGCTAGCTGCAGTCACAGCGATGACAGTACCAGTAGCACTACCCCCAAACTCACACCAGATGCCAGCACCTGTCATCAATGTTTACCCACAAAAGCTAGGGCAGAAAGGGTGGAGAACAAATCAGTGCCAAAGAGGACAAAGAGACACTTTGTCCTCTTGCTAACTTTCCACCAGGCGTATGCTGGGGTTGTGGACAGGCTGGACATAACCGATCAATTTGTCCCACACATTCATGGCCCCAGCCCCTGAGGGGTGCGATGGGAGGGTGGTGGCAGCAGCCTCGTCGAGATCAAGTTCAAGGCCCAGTAAACCCATGGGGAGGTCCAAAACAGGGATATTAGGTGTGCCCAGAGAATCCTACGGGGGAAAATCAGTTAATTATTTTAACAACTAATGCTGAACAGGAACCAATGTTACACATTGAGGTAGGTGGGAAAAATACACCCATGTTAGTTGATACAGGAGTGGTTTATACATGCCTAAATTTAAGTCATGCCTCACATCTCCCCTTGTCTGGGAAATTTGCCAAGACAGTAGGATTGTCAGGACAAAAGCAGTTGATTATTATGACCGCTCCAGTCCGTCTACAAACTAACAATAAAAGTGTGACTATACCTGTATTAGTCTCAAGTCAAACACCGGTTAATTTATTAGTCAGAGATGCATTATGTAAATTAGGTCTGCAAATAGTCAAGTCAAGTCATGTAGGCTTTTATTGTCATTTCAACCATATACAGTTCAGTACACAGTGAAACGAAACAACATTCCTCCAGGGCCAAGGTGCTACATACATGCAACGACATAAATTTAACAACACAACATAAATTAACAACGCAAGATTTTTACATTTTTAAGTTAACCTAAAAACTATCAATTTCCATACAAAAAAAGAGACAACAATAGACAACAGGCAACAGACAACAAAGTGCACGTGCAAATGTGCAAACGAAGAGCTACATGACAACACAACAACATAACAACGTAACACGTTACAGTAAAGAAATACCTTTTTTTTTAGATAAGGTATGAGTTGTGGTAGTGGAGAGAGCAGCAAGTAAACACTGTGTTCAAAAGAGCAGCAATTTACATTGTGTTAAAAAATAGTGTGCGCAAGTAGCAAAGTGACATAAATATTGTGCAAATATTGCAAAGAGCAGTGTAGATAGGTGGGTATGAACAAATTAAGGTTGTTGTAGATCAGTGTGATTGTGCATGTGTGTGTTCATCAGTTCAGTCCGGATGTTATTTAGTTCATCTGTTTTAGTGATTTGTGTGTGTGTGTGTGTGTGTGTGTGTGTGTGTGTGTGTGTGTGTGTATACGCATGTGTGTTTATCAGTCCAGTCTCTTTGTGTTGAGGAGACGGATGTCTTGTGGGTAAAAACTGTTACATAGTCTGGATGTAAGTGCCCAAATGCTTCGGTACCTTTTTCCAGATGGCAGGAGAGTGAAGAGTGAGTGTGAGGGTTGTGTCCGGTCAGCCACAATGCTGGTGGCTTTGCGGATGGATCGTGTGGTGTGGATGTCTTCGATAAAGGGGAGAGAGACCCCGATGATCTTCTCAGCTGTCCTCACTATCCACTGTAGGAACTTGCGGTCTGATATGGTACAATTCCCAAACAAGACAGTGATGCAACTGCTCAGGATGCTCTCGATAGTTCCTCTATAGAAGGTGATGAGGATTGGTGGTGGAAGCTGTGCCTTTCTCAGCCTTCTCAGGAAGAAAAGACGTTGTTGGGCTTTCTTGTACAGAGAGATGGTGTTGAGGGACCAGGTAAGGTTCTCCTCCAGGTGGACACCCAGGAATTTCGTGCTCCTGACGATCTCCACAGAAGAGCCGTTGATGCTGAGCGGAGACTCCGTGTCCTCCTGAAGTCAACAATCATCTTTTTTGTCTTACCGACGTTCAGAGACAGGTTGTTGTCTGTACACCAGTCCGTTAGCCTCTGCACTTCCTCTCTGTACGCCGACTCATCATTCTTGCTGATGAGACCCACCACGGTCGTGTCATCAGCGAACTTGATAATATGATTGGAGCTGTGTGTTGCTACACAATCATGAGTCAGCAGTGTGAACAGCAGGGGACTGAGCACACAGCCCTGGGGGGCCCCAGTGCTCAGTGTGGTGGTGCTGGAGGTATAGCTTCCGATCTGCACTGCCTGAGGACTTTCGGTCAGGAAGTTACAGAGGGAGGTGTTCAGGCCCAAAAGGCTCAGCTTCCCGATCAGGTGTTGGGGGATGATTGTATTGAATGCTGAACTGAAATCTATGTACGGCATTCTGACATAAGTGTCCTTCTTGTCCAGGTGTGTCAGTGCCAGGCCATCTTCTGTGGAGATGGCGTCGTCCGTCGAACGGTTTGAACGATATGCGAACTGCAGGGGGTCCAGTGAGGGAGGCAGCGGGGTCTTGATGTGTCTCATGACGAGCCGCTCGAAGCACTTCATGATAATGGGTGTGAGTGCAACAGGGCAGTAGTCATTGAGACAGGACACAGAAGACTTCTTTGGCATGGGGACGATGGTGGTAGACTTGAAGCATGTGGGAACGTCTGCGCTGCTCAAAGAGATGTTGAAGATGTCGGTGAGAACATCTGCCAACTGTTCTGCACCTTCTCTGAGCACTCTGCCTGGGATGTTGTCTGGTCCAGCAGCTTTATGAGGGTCGACTCTTCGCAGAGTTTTTCTCACATCAGCTGTGGTGAGACACAGCACCTGGTCGTATGGAGGAGGGGTGGTCTTCCTTGCCGTCACATCGTTCTGTATGTCGAACTGTGTGTAGAAGCTGTTCAGTGCATTTGGAAGGGAGCTGTCACTGTCACAGTCCTGTAGGTGGTGATGGATTGTATGCCCTGCCACATGCGCCATGTGTCACCACTGTCTCTGAAGTGATTGTGGAATCTCTGAGCATGTGCACGCTTCACCTCTCTGATGGCCCGGGGCAGTTTGGCCCTTGCTGTTCTTAGGGCCGCTTTGTCCCCCGCACTTAAGGCAGAGTCTCTGGTCCTCAGAAGTGCACGCACCTCCACAGTAATCCATGGTTTCTGGTTGGGTCGTGAGATTATGCTCTTGGAGACAGTGACGTCATCGGTGCACTTGTTGATGTAGCTGGTCACTGATGACGTGTACTCCTCCAAGTCGGTGAAGTCGCCGTAAGTTGCAGCCTCCCTAAACATGTTCCAGTCAGTGTTCTCGAAACAATCCTGAAGAGCAGAGATGGCTCCTGCTGGCCAGGTTTTCACCTGCTTCAGAACCGGTTTTGAATGCCTGACGAGTGGTCTGTATGCTGGAATTAGCATAACAGAGATGTGGTCTGAGTAGCCAAGGTGGGGGCGGGGCTCTGCCCGATATGCACCGGGGATGTTTGTGTAAACAAGATCCAGCGTGTTTTCCCATCTCGTTGCAAAGTCCACATACTGATGGAATTTAGGAAGCACTGACTTGAGATCTGCATGGTTGAAATCTCCAGTGACAATAAACAGTCCATCGGGGTGTGTGTTTTGCAGATTACTGATCTTTGCATACAGTTGACAGAGCGCCTCCTTAGCATTAGCACTAGGTGGAATGTAGACCTGGGGACCTGTGACTTCAGTTGTTTGATAACTCAGGACCGGAATCCCCTACAGTCTACCTGAGCCTCCGGGAACAAACTGGACTCCTTTTAATTTTAATTTTAACACATCTCCTGTTATACTGAACTTCCAGTCTTACACATTATTATGCTGAGCAATCCCTGCTATCCGTTATCACCCAGATGAGGATGGGTTCCCTGTTGAGTCTGGTTCCTCTCAAGGTTTCTTCCTATTACCATCTCAGGGAGTTTTTCCTTGTCACCGTCGCTCATCAGGGACAATCTTATCATTTTGATTCATATACATTGCATAAAAACTTACTTCTTTTTATTGTGTAAAGCTGCTTTGCGACAATGTCAATTGTTAAAAGCGCTATATAAATAAAATTGACTTGACTTGACTTGAATGTACTCCCCACGATTATGTAAACAGTGGTGAATAAAAAGATCTACATCTAACAGTCACAATCTCCAGCAACGATGAGCAAAAGCTAGAAACTAGCACAGAGTTCTTACACCATTTCGTGTTGACATAAACACACAAGTCGCCGCTGCCGGTCTTACTGCACAGAGCCGCATTTCTGTCGGCGCGAAACGAGGCGAGTCCGTCTAGTTGAATGGCGGCATCTGGAACTCTGTCACTGAGCCATGTCTCCATGAAAACAAAGACACAGCAGTCCCTCACCTCATGCTGTTTAGCCTGCTGAAGTCGGATGTAGTCCAGTTTATTATCCAGAGAGCAGACGTTTGATAAGATGATGGACGGAAGAGCCGGTCGGCTAGGGTTTGTTTTTAGCCTAGCACAGACTCCCGCCCGCTTGCCATGCTTCCGCTTCCTTGCGCACCCCTAACGATGTCCCCTCCTCTGGCTACCAGCATCAGGCAACACCAAGGACTAGAGGCCAGGTTCCCTGAGCAAGCCGAGGTAGCGTAGCTTTTCATGCAGCTCATCTTGAATTAAATTTGCCGGTTTATTTAGTTGTAAAAGTGTCTTATATCAGGTATATGTATACCTGATTCAAAGCCAGAGAAGAGATAAAATCAGAATTTGAGTCTCTTTTTTAAGGATAACACCTAATAAAAATGTTGAATGGATTAATTATATTTACTATAATCAGCAAAGATTTATTATACAGATAATGCTGTAGCTGCCTTAGGAGAACAGGTACATGCAAAAAGCAAGATGCCTTGGCAAAACAGGCTAGCACTAAATTGGTTATTGTCTGAAAAATAGGAGTGTGCATCCTGTGCGGTGATTAATGTTGTACATATATTCCTAATAATACAGCACCTGATGGAACTTTTACTGAAGCCATGGATCAACAAAAAAAACTGAGACATGAAGTAACTGAAAATGCTGGTAGAGACAATAAAATATTGGTCTGGTTAGACCTAAAACTGGGAGCGTGAGGAGCATGGTTTGCTAAATTTGGTATGTTCTTGAGTTTTGCTATAGCAATAGGATGATTTTTGTTCTGTTGTGGACTTCCTGTATTAAAAAAATCTTGGTCATAAAAGCTACAGTTCAACAAATGGAGGTGTTAAAATGGCAAGATGAAAAACCTCCCCTAACCAATGATAAAGATATTTACAGCTCCGATTGTGATTCAAAAGAATCAGAAGAGGATTGATGCACCTCGGATGAGGACGAAGATGATGATTAATGAAGAGCCATGCCTTGGGTGAAAGCACTGGCCTGGTCTCTCCCCAAGGCGACCCTCTACAATGCACAAGGTATCTGGTTTGAAGATTCTTGTGTTACCACAAGGCTGTTTAAAATTATATCCACTTTTAAAATTGTATTATGTTATGCATGTTCCATTTTAGGTTACATAATTCATCCAGCTAGTGTAAACCTAGAAAATCACTGTATTAATTACATGTCATGTTATTGTTATTGTGTTATACTTTCCATAAGGTCATGGAGGTCGAGTCTTTTACTCCTTCCTAGTCAAGTGTGGAAGGAGAGGTTTGGCTGACTCTCCATTAGAGTGCGAATAGATAGGTTGGTCATTGATAAAACAGTAAAAATGATCAGTATAAAACTGAATTTAACCAGTACAGGATGATGTAGTAATTAGTAATTAATGGTGGTCATAAAGGGATGGACATGGTCAGAAACAATGCTCAGGTAGGCCGTGGCATTTAAACGATTCCCAATTGGCACTAAGGGGTCTAAAGTGTGCCAAGAAAAGATTCCCCACACCATTACACCACCACCTCCAGACTGCACAGTGGTAACAAGGCATGATCGACCCATGTTCTCATTCTGTTTACTCAACCGACTCTACCAGTTGAATGTCTCAACAGAAATCGAGACTCATCAGACCAGGCAACATTTTTCGAGTTGTCCAATTTTGGTGAGCTCGTGCAAATTGTAGCCTCTTTTTCCTATTTATAGTGGAGATGAGTGGTACCCGGTGGGGTCTTCTGCTGTAGTAGCCAATCCGCCTCAAAGTTGTGCGTGTTGTGGCTTCACAAAAGTTGTAACGAGTGGTTATTTCAGTCAAAGTTGCTCTTCTATCAGCTTGAATCAGTCGGCCCACTCTCCTCTGACCTCTAGCATCAACAAGGCATTTTCGCCCACAGGACTGCCGCATACTGGATGTTTTTCCCTTTTCACACCATTTTTGTCAATGGTTGTGCCTGAAAATCCCAGTAACTGAGCAGATTGTGAAATACTCAGACCAGCCCGTCTAGCACCAACAACCGTGCCAAAACAAAAATTGCTTAAATCACCTTTCTTTCCCATTCTGACATTCAGTTTGGAGTTCAGGAGATTGTCTTGACCAGGACCACATCCCTAAATGCAGTAAAGCAACTGCCATGTGATTGGTTGATTAGGTAATTGCATTAATGAGAAATTGAACAGGTGTTCCTAATAATCCTTTAGGTGAGTATATAAATGTATATAAGACCAATAAAGATGTAACACATAGAGTGACTGTGGTGGTGGAGACGTGGTCAAGCGCCATGATGTGTCTGTTACAGTGAGATCGCAGAGCGAGTGGGTGAGAGAGATAGATAGATTCAGGTGTGTCTGGATGTGAGAGAGAGGGAGAAAGAACACCAAAACATTTTTAATCTATCAAAGTTTCACTGAAACATGAAATGTCTGTGTTCTCTGTGTGCACGTGACTGACAGGCTCAGCCTCTGTACTCTGTATAAGGAATTAAATGTGCTGGTGCCAGTAAAGTTGCCAGTGAAGTTAGAGGAAGTGAAACATCAGAGCAGCAGCATCAGTGGCTACTCGCATTTAAAGTGTGAAGACATTTAAGATGCAAAACTCCCGAAGCTGCATAAGCTGCATGTGCCGAATGTGGACATTAAACTACATAGATTACATAAATATGAAAATAACATTATAATTGTGTTATAATAATTTATACATTACATCATGTAATATATTTTTCGATATAAAGTCATCCTGCAAATCTGATGCTTTTATGGCACTGATCTAAGATCTGCATTAACCGCCGCTCTCTTTCACACATCAGTATGTTTAAAAAAAAGCTTAAAACAACCACATAAAAACACACATGATGCGCACACACACCCCTGCACACTCTCTCACACACAGACATGCAAAGTAAGCAAGATTTTAACTATAAACTTTTTAACAGTCAGTTCTGACTTTTTAACAGTCAGTTTTGTTACCCATTGTAAAGCACACATACACACACACACACACACACACACACACACACACACACACACACACGGTGGACAATTTGGGTAACACCAGTTAGCCTAACCTGCATGTCTTTGGACTTTAAGAGGACACCGGATTACCTGGAGAAACAGCCTTGTTTAAAATTACAATATGTATAAAAGTATGTGGACACCTAGCCATCTTGTCCATCATGTACTTCCCCAGGCTATTGCTGAAAGCACTATATAAAGTTTCTTTGTATGTTATTGTCATGCTGCCAGTCCAATACACTGTTCTAAGACCTTTTCACCCTTTGACATTTTCTTTCCCACGCTGTCAGATTCCCCACCACGTGGTCATGTTTTTCCTAGACAGTCATGTATTTTTCCGAGGCCTTGTTTCCGGCCTGTCTTTACACCAGTCTCGCATCTCACGCTGATTACTCTGGCATTTGAACGCATGCTGTGCGCTCTTTCATTGCCGGATTATTGCATGCATTCTAGCAAATTCTCTCCCGTTTGTAGATTCAAGATTTTACATCGCCAAGTTTGTTCCGCCCCTTGTTTTCTCACTCTCGTTTCACGATTCTGATTTGTCGCCTCACTCCTTGTTTTCTCCGGTTTTGATTTTACACTTTCCCCTTTGACTACGGCTTTTGTTTTACATTTTTGGCTCTGTTGCTTCACTCTCTGATTCCCTGTTATTGATCTTATGCTTCCCTTTTAGAATATGTTTTCTCTTTTACGATTTGGCTCAATCACTCCGACTCCTGGTTTGTGATTTCTGTTTCTGTTTTGTCGCCTCTACTCTCTTGCCTCTACTCTCTCGCTGTCTGGGTGCCTCGGCACATTCTCTCTCCTTCTCACTCTCATGTCACGGAAGAGAGATATTTGCATAATCTCCCTCACTGTCAATCTTCTGAACCTGAATTCCTCACCCTCAGCCACGCCCCCTGACAGAATAATCCAGCCATCAACATGAATTCAGCAGAAGTTGACCGCATGAGGACAGCATTGGAAAGTCAAGGACGTTTTCTCAAGGCACACCAGCTGAAGCTACATAGCACCAGAAAGGCCCTCGCCGGCTACCCAGCTCCAACAGCTCCGCCCCTCTCTGGCTCAAGGTAGAGACCTCGATGCACAAGAAGAACCATGCCTACCTGCCTCTCCTGTCAGGTTCGGTAGAGGTCATTGTGGATCCAAGTGCAGAGATTTGGGGTGTATGCCGATTGGAGTGAGGTTAAAGAGTGCTTGTGATTCACTTCGTGCTGCTTTGAAGCTGTATCAAAGCTCCGCGTTGAGCAGAGGAAGTTTTGCTGTAATGCAGAAGCAAGTAGTGCCGGCAAGAGTGGGGCGATTCTGGGGAATGCGGAAGTGCGCGGAGTTGGAGTGTAACCTGAGCCGTGTGCCGGCGCGAATGCCTGAGGCATGGAGTGAAGCCAGAACATGCAGAGCCGGCATATGAATGACAGCGTGAGGTTGGCAGGGAGCGAGGATTAATCGTGTTCGAAGAGCAGGCAGAGGTCGTAGCCGGAATGACGAGAGAAGGGTCCGTAATCCAAAATCGTGGTCGGGAGAGCAGGTAAGCGGTCGGCAATGGGAAATATCCAAATAACAATAATCCAAATCGAAAGGCAGAGACATGGTCGGAAAAAACAATCGAGGTCAAAACTAGGCAGACAGAGACAGAAGAAAACGGTGCTGAATTGAGGCTGGTAAGGCGCACAATAAACTGGCGACATGACGGCTTAAATAGGATTGGAAATTACGTCAGTGATAGACAACAGGTGATGAAAGGAGTGTCCAGGTGATCATGACGAGGCTGTGGCTTGGCATGACATGACATCTCCCATCTATGGGGTGATCCTGGCACATTTCGATCCTTTCTCTCTCAGTGCTCATTGATCTTTGAGCTACAGGCATGCACCTTCACCTCAGAACACTCCAAGGTGGTGTTACGACCTCTACCTAGGGGTTTAATGGGCATAACATAATAAAGCCTCTCACCACCTTCCCACTCCCAAGTAAAGGTAGCCACCAGGTTTAACAAAGTAAATGTAGCCTTTATTTAGACTCAGAGTTGAGCAATTCCCAAAACAACAAACAAAAATACTCTACCGTGCCTTAGGCTTACCTAGTCAAAAATCAAATATAAAATAAAATACAAAATTGTCTAACCTAACTTCCTAAACAAAAAAACAGGAGAAAAATACAGAGGTAAAATAAAAGGGGCTTCTCACTCCTTCAGAGGCTACAAAGTGTTCAATATATACAGAGATTATTTTTCTAGTTAATAAGACAACTGAAGTGTCAACATTTTCTACACAATGATGGTCACAGATCAGATTTGCACATTTTATCATCACATCTTACAAGCTCGAGTTCACACACAAACGGTTTAGTTGGGAGTGGCAGGGCAGAGAGAGAAGGACAGCTGTCATCGGTGGGTTTTTAAAAAAAATGGGATCCCATCTTGTCCAATCAGCTTGCTTCAATCTATTCGAATATAGGAGATCTCCTATAACTCCACCCACACACATTACACATAACTCAACCTACAGACATTCTCACACAACACACACTCAAAACACAACAACTCCAAAGAATGAAAGAATATATATGTGTGTATAATGTGTGTGTGTGTGTATATATATATATATACACACACACACATTATACACACATATATATGACTCTTGGTCATAACAGTGGTGTATGTCATAACGGTCCACTCGGGATGACCCCAGTAGTGGAGTACTGTGCTCTGGGATGCCCACGACCCCTGCTGCTCTAACTTTGATGATTTTTCCAAAGACATGAATTAGTCTCCCGGGAAGTTCCCTCCTCACTCCAGGAACTCATGCATCTGGCCGGACCAGTGGACTCACGCATGCGTCTCCGGAGACCAGCCAGTATTCCACCACCCAAAAGTGCCCCTCTGCTCCTCTTACCATACAAATTTGAACAGAACAAACTCATGCGATTAGGCAGAACCAGCATCTCCGCGAATGAGAGCTGTCTCCGCCGCCTGGAGAGAGTTTGCTACTACTGTGGGGGCTCAGGGCATATACAGGGCGAAGCTTACCAGTATCGGATCCTTCCACTTGGCCTAGCCCTGTCACCCCGCACATATATAAAATGTACGGATGCCCTGGAATCATAGAACCAGAGCTGCATCCGTACATTTTATATTCTGTATTGTATAGACGACTGGCTGATCCTGGCTCAGACTTAGCAGCTAGCGCGAACCCTGTTCCCTGAAAAAGCGAGAACAAGATGCTGCGCTCCAATGCCCCACTGCTGGCGTGGCTGGACGTCCTTTCAGAAAAAAATTGACCTGTTTCCAGTTCACTTCTATTTATAACCTGCAGGTGCACGTCATCAGATGACGTCAGCTGACAGAGGTTATACTAGCCAAAAATTTGTCGTGTTTGATACACACATGCTTCACAACCAGCTGAACAAAGAGATGTTCCCATGGTGTTTTCACGCAGCATCTCGTTCCCGCTTTTTCAGGGAACAGGGTTACAGCAAAGTAACCCGAGACGTTTTTGCCCATCGGCTCAAGTTCCTCCAGCCCACGTCGGCGTTCATCGCCGAGTTTCCCCTTTCTCCCAACGCCGGTCCTGCATGCTCCTGCTTCATTGCAAGGCTCAGCGCTCACACGCCGGTATACTTCTCGGGTTACACAGCGGCGCCATGCACTTCCCCATTCCTGCAAGGCAGACGTCATACACACTGCCGAAATTGACAAGAGAGGGTTATAAATACCTTTTTATAAATAATAATTTTGTAAATGGTCCCACAGATACTTATTACTAATAATTTGGTGGCATCTTCCTTCTGTTATCAGCTGGTATATAGATATAATTATAATCATTTTTAATAATATACTATATCCATAAACTAATAAAATGTTTAGTAAACTAATCAGGGTGAGTCAGGTGGTCACATAACTGTTAGTTTCTCACATGTCTTGTTGTGTGTTTAACATAAATAAAACAGGAAATAGATTTTCAATATAGCAGCAACACATCCAGTCACAATTGCAGTGAGACTTCAGACAGACACTCTGAGTGTCGTTTTAGCCAATTAAATATTGGTACAAGTGTGTGGAAATTTCAGTTCTTCATTCATAAAAGATAGAAAATAAAGAAATAAATCTCTACTTCATATAATTTCTTTATTTAACTAATCAACCAAAGTCTTGTGAAACTAAACCAAGCATTCCAGGACACAATGGTTGACCCCTCTGCAACTCTCCATCACTGTAATTAAATGATCATGGATCAGTACTCTGTCGTGACCTTCTGTAATCTTGTAGATGACCTTCACCATCTCATCATGTTCAGAAGAACACCAAAACATCTTTAATCTATAAAAGTCTCAATAAAACATGAATTGTCTGTGTCTCTGTGTGGATGTGCCTGACAGGCTGAGACTCTGTACTCTGTATAGGGAATTAAATGTGCTGCTGTCAGTAAATTAAGTTAGAGGAAGTGAGACATAAGAGCAGAGACATCAATGGTTTCTCATATTTAAAGTGTGAAGACATTTGAGCTGCAAATCTCACGTATATGTCCCGGATGTGCATATTAAAGTCCAGCAGTTAGAGGAATATGAAAATAATATTATAATTGTATTATAATAATGTACACACTGCTCCAATGCATTATATATATAAATATTGTTTGTATGATGTCATTCTGCAAAGCTATTAGAATTGTTGCCTGATGCTTTTAAACCACTCATCTGAGATCTGCATCACCCACCGCTCTCTTTCACACATGGTGAAAAAATAGCTAACAACAACCACATAAACACACATGATGCACACACACTCACCCCTGCACACTCTCACACACACACGCATGAAAAGTAGGCAGGACTTTAATTATAAACTTTTTAACAGTGAGTTTTTGTCATGCACACTCCCTCCGCGACCGGCACGAGGACCCGGAAGTAAGACGGTCGCGCTTTCAGCAAGCATAAAAGGAAACAAGATGGCACTTCACATCGCTCAGTCATTGAGTTCATTCATGCCTTCACTATCACTTCACCAACTATTTCGTGAGTACTCACCTATTCAGATCGCTTCCTTGATTGAGTGTGTGTTGCCAGAATGCGGGTTTATTTGTGTAGATCCTTGCTCTTTGTGTAAGAGAGTTCTAAGAGTAAACGCGTGGTTATCCTGCCTGCTCACGCTGCTTCCGCGTTTGGGTTTACCATCCACGCAACACGGGCTAACTGCTAAGGCTACTGTGTTCATCCCTCGGTTGCTCGTGACAGAATGACTGAGCCTAAAGCAGTAAACCCAGCGGAGTTTGCTCGCCTCTGCGCTGTGGTTGACCAGCATGCCGAACTGATCTATAAGCTCCGTGGTGAAGTCGTGTCTCTCCGAAAGGAGCTCCAAGACGTCGCGGTTTTGCGCCGCGAGGTGGCGGAGCTGCGGCAGGAGAACGTGACCCTCCGCGAGGCAGCTGTTCAGTCGGCTGTTGCCATGCCCCCCGCAGCGGCGGCAGCACCGCCCCCTCCTCCCCCCCTCTGACATTTTCATTGCTTTACCAGATAAGTGGGATGGCACAGATGGGAAGTGCAGTGTGTTTTTAACAGCATTAGATCTTGTGTTTGAGTTCAATTCCACCAGGTACTCCACAGACCGACTGCGCGTTGCACTCCTCGTCTCATTGCTATCTGGGCAGGCAGCTGAGTGGGCCACGGCGGTTCTCAGGTCAGATTCGGACACAGCCTATTCATACGGAGAATTCACCCGCCAACTCAAACTGACCTTCGAACATCCTGCTGCTGAGGTGGAGACCGACAGCAAATTGTACCATCTGCGGCAGGGTGGGTCGTCCGTGAGCCGCTACACCGCGGATTTCCGTACCCTGGCCGTGCAGACCACCTGGGTGGACGCCGCCCTCCGGACGGCTTACTACGAAGGACTGGCTTCTAGCATCAAGGACGAGCTCGCTGGACAAGAGCTTCCAGCTACACTGGAGGGTTTGGTTCAGCTCGCCCTCTGGATTGACCAATGCCTGCTCGCTCATCCGAGGCCAGCCCCCCGAACCCTGCCGCCCATCACGCCCCTTTTTTCACATTCCACGCCCCGATCACCAGCTTTCACCACCACCACTAGGGCGTCTGCCGGGTCTCCACCTCCCGCCGTGGTTGACACGGGAGCCGAGGAACCCATGCAACTAGGACGTGCCTCCTTGAACCCTGCAGAGCGAGAACGACGTTTCAGGGAGGGACTCTGCGCCTATTGTGGGTCAGCGGCACACCATAGAGCTATCTGCCCTTCACGCCCGGGAAACAATCAGGCCCGGTGAGTCATGGGGGCAGCTCACCGGGTCACCTCCATCTCGCCGCCACCACACCCAGCATCTCGCGTCTCATGGTTCAGGTACACCTCCAATTTGGCCACAGATGAGTCAAAAGTTCCGCGTTCATCGACATCGGGGCTGCTGGAAACTTTATTGATCCTCCTATGCCAAGAGATTGGGGGTGGAGACTGAGGCATTATCCCAGCCAGACTCGGCCCATCATCCTCACCATTGACCAACACCAAGAAGAAATCCGCTTTCACCTCACCACCATTTCCTCGCCACCCATCATCTTAGGATACCCCTGGTTATTGCAACATGACCCTCTCATCTCCTGGTCTCAAAACCGGATCCTGCAATGGGGTCCGACCTGCCTCGAACTCTGCCTACAAACGCCGGCTGGGACATGCTCTAGGGAGTCCGAGGCCCCCGATGTTGACACCAACGCCATCCCTCCTGCGTATCGAGACCTGGCTGAGGTCTTTTGTAAGAGACGTGCCGACCATCTTCCTCCGCATCGCCCCTACGACCTGGCTATTGAGATCCAGCCAGGTTCCACTCCACCCCACGGCCGTCTATACTCTCTCTCTTCCAACGAGACGCGGGCAATGGAGGAGCATGTGTCCTCCGCTCTCCGTCAGGGTACCATCCGACCCTCTTCCTCGCCCGCCGCCGCAGGATTTTTCTTCGTAAAGAAGAGTTTGGGCGAATTACGTCCTTGTGTTGACTATCGGGGGCTGAATAACATCACCATAAAAAACCGACACCCGCTGCCTCTTACCAACTCAGCCCTGGACGCCTTCTCTGGTGCCACCATTTTTACAAAGTTGGACCTCCTGAGCGCCTACAACTTGGTGCGTATCAGAGAGGGCGATGAGTGGAAGACAGCCTTCATCACCCCTAATGGACATTACGAAAGCCTAGTTATCCCCTTTGGACTCTGTAACAGCCCCGCAGCTTTCCAGCAGTTCATGAACGATGTTCTCCGGGACATGTTGGGAAAATGGGTATTTGTATACCTACTACGCACCGCCGAAGAACACATTCGACACGTCAGGGCTGTCCTTAAGAGATTGCTCGCCCACCGACTGTACTGTAAGTTGGAGAAGTGCGCTTTTCACAAGCGCTCCACTACGTTCCTGGGCTTTGTCGTCTCATCCCAGGGTGTGGCCATGGACCCACAGAAGCTTGAGGTTTTACGTCATTGGCCCCTACCCAAGACTCTCAAACAGCTTCAACGGTTTCTTGGGTTTGTGAACTTCTATCATCGCTTTATCCAGGGCTACAGTACAGTCGCAGCACCCCTAACCGCCCTAACTCGCCCCTCACCTCATCCCTTCCAACTCGACTCCACTGCCATCAGCGCATTCTCCAAACTCTGCCATCTATTCACCACCGCTCCAATTCTCCTCCATCCAGATGCCGACCAACAATTCGTTGTGGAGGTGGACGCCTCAGAGGTGGCCGCTGGAGCTGTTCTCTCCCAGCGGGGTCCAGACCAGAAATTACACCCTTGTAGTTTCTTCTCCAAGAAATTTGACCCCACTCAGCAGCGATACGGGGTAGGGGACCGCGAGCTGCTGGCCATAAAGTGGGCTTTGGAAGAATGGCGACACTGGCTCCAGGGCGCCAGAGAACCATTTATCGTCTGGACCGACCACCAAAACCTCATTACCATCAAGAACCTGAAACAACTCAACCCCAGGCAGGCGCGGTGGGCTCTATTTTTTGAGTCTTTTGATTTCCACCTATCCTATCGCCCGGGGTCAAAGAACATCAAAGCCGACACCCTCTCCCGACAACCGACATCTGTCCTGCCACCTTCCAGAGTCATCGCCCTGCTCCGTTGGAAACTGGAGACGAGGGTTCGCCAGGCACAGGCCATGGAGACCGAATCGGCAGGGGCCCCGCCTGGACGACTCTTCGTACCCAGGAACATCAAGGCCGACATCATCAAATGGGGTCACTCCTCACCGCTGTCGGGGCACCCAGGCACACAACGCACCCTCAGATACATCCAGCGCGCTCTGGTGGCCCTCAATGGCCAAGGATGTCGAGGAGTTCGTTCGGGCGTGGCCAGTGTGCGCCAGGGCCAAGACCTCCAATCAACCTACCCCAGGGGAACTCCAACCACTCCCAGTCCCCCGTCGACCCTGGACGCACATTGCCCTTGACTTCATCACGGGCCTGCCGGCATCCGAAGGGAAAGACGTCATCATGACCATAGTGGATCGGTTCTCCAAAGCTGTGCACCTGGTGGCCCTCACCGGACTCCCATCAGCTAAAAGGACAGCCGAGCTGATATTAGAGCACGTAGTCCGTCTGCATGGGTTCCCTAAGGACATCGTCTCGGACAGGTTCTGGAAGGCTTTCTGCCGTCTGATCAATTCTACCTGCAGTCTCTCCTCGGTCTATCACCCCCAAACAAATGGTCAGACAGAACGGGCCAACCAACAACTGGAGCGCTACGTGAGGTGCTTCGTTGCCGACCGTCAGCGCTCCTGGGCTCGCTATCTCATTTGGGCGAAGCTCTCCCACAACCTCCACGTCTCCTCCGCCACAAAGCTGAGTCCATTTGTGGTATGCCAGGGTTTCCAACCTCCGATGTTCGAAGTACCCTCAGCCCAACAGTTGGTCCGAAGGTGTCGGCGGTCCTGGACTCAAGCCAAGGAGGCCATTCAGCACGCCAATACCCTCTACACCTCACAACATCGCCGTCGACACCCCCCGGGACGATTGTACCACACAGGTGACAAGGTATGGCTCTCCACCAAAAATCTAAACCTCCATACAGAGTCCAAAAAACTCTCGCCTAAATTCATCGGTCCAGGGGGTCCATCACCCTCCGTGTCAACCCTGTCACCTATCGGCTCCAGCTGCCTGCGGCGCTCCGGATTCACCCAGTATTCCACACCTCTCAGCTGAAACCCTTCATCACGTCACCAATGGTTGATTGGAAAGATTTGTACCAGCTGAATGAATTATACTGTATTACCCAAGTTGGAATACTGCTATGAGGTACAGAGCCGTGTTTCAAAACTATTGATGCTCATGTTTTTTCCTGTTGATTCATCTAATTTATGTGACGACATGGGCTCCATGAATCTGGAGTCTATCACTATGTAAAGCAGCAGTGTGTGTGTGTGTGTGTGTGTGTGTGTGTGTGTGTGTGTGTGTGTTTCAGTTCCTTTTCAGTACATTTTCTGAATTATTTAAACCAAAACTGAATCACTTTATAATAATTTGACATTACATTCACACCCTGAAGAGAGAAAACCAGCTATTAGATATTGATAGACATTAGTTCAGTTTAGTATTCTGATCAGTGTGTGTTCAAACAAGACAAACTCTAATTCAATAAACTTCATCCCTTTTCTAGCAAAACAATAAAATTAAGAAGAACCACAGCTTTATTTATTTAGCCAGAAAATCAGTGGACTGATCGTATGTTAAGAAAATATCTACAAGTACATAAAATATCCAAAATAAAAAGGCATTGGATCTGTGCATGTACAGATCTGGCTATTAAGAACGCATGTTTATTGAAAAGGGATCTCGCGCGCTTTCGCGGCAGCTCGCGGCAAGCTGTGAAAATGCCATTCATTACCTGTAGGGGGCAGTCGTGTTTCAAGCAGTTTTAAGAGTGTAACATAAAAAATATTCCATTTGTAAAATAGCATATGTGAAATCATAGATTGTGTAAAAACAATACAACAAAGCTTATGGTAAATAAATTCTCAGACTACCTATTTACAGTACATGGAATTTTACGGGGTTGTCACTGAACGATTTACCCTGACAAAGAGCAATATAAGAACAGTGCTAGCTGGCACACCTTAAAAAATAATTCGGCATCTATTTAGAGTCTAAATATTTTTTTCTAAACTTGTGCTACTGTTGTTTGCTTACAATATTTGTTAATAAATTGTTTTATTTAAATGAGGCTTGGGCTCCGGGATGTTGAGCCTATTTCTGTACGTAGTCTAATCAGAGCTCTACCGCCCGTTCGAGTGTAATTCATGAATTATGATTATAATAATGAAATGAGATGCCCTTTATTGTGCTTTAAAATTAATCTACAATTCATTTCAAACCCGCAGCTCGCAGTTTCACTTTACAAAGGGCAGCGTTTTGATCCAAAGGTGATAAACGTATGCGATTTATCGATTAAAATGCAGACATACTGCATTGATGGATGGATGTTGTTGATAAATATTTAAAATGATAATTAAATAAATAGTTGTCCATCTTTTTTGTGTTTATCTTTTCGGTTTATTATACACTTTTGCACCACTTCATATAATAAATAGTTTTAAATGGTAGTAAAGGTACCATTTGGTCATGTACCAATATGCATCAAACTGAATCTCTCTGAGTAAGTAAGAATAATAATAAATACTAAATCATTATATTGTCACCCCATGGGTGAACATGACCAAATTACTGCATAAACACTGGAACACGAGTTAATAATTAATAATTTAATTAAACACGAATATCCTTAATGTGTTAAAATGTTGGATTTTTATTTAAAAGCCCAATATATATTTATGTGTGTGTGTGTGTGTGTGTGTGTGTACAAAATGTGTGGCATTTTAATTAAAATCCAACATTTTAATGTGCGTCAAGATGCATAGGCGTCAACTCGCACGTTCTGTAATATTGCATTGTCATTCATATTGCCGCTGTTTTAGAACCCTTTACTAAAGCATTCGCTAGTTATCAAGTTGATATACAGGTCAATCGTGAATTACACTCAAAGTATCAACTCCAACTGTGAAGTCTGATTTAATTTGCTGGGGAAATAAAATTTAGGCAGAGACGTCCGCACTGTCTTGTTAATTCATCTAAAACCCCCTACCGTATTTGCCAACAGCGCACCCAGTTTGATAAATTCACATCTATCTGAAAGGTGAGAAGAGATTCAGCAGAATCTTCTGACACCGTGCTTGCTCTGAAGGACTATATTCGACAAGAATATAGAGAATAAGAATTGTATTTCTAATGAGATAATTAATTAAATAATGCAATTATATCAAATAAGGACTTTATCTGAAAGCCAGACCAAATTTTTAATTCACAGCTGAAGTAGTTAAATATACTTATACTGTAGATACGAAGGTTATATTTTAAAAGTACAATTGCAAGTAAATTACAAACTGCATGTAATGTAAATGTCATGCACACTCGCACCGCGACCGGCACGAGGACCCGGAAATAAGACGGTCACGCTTTCAGAAAGCATAAAAGGAAACAAGCTTCACATCGCTCAGTCATTGAGTTAATTCATGCCTTCGCTATCGCTTCACCAACGATTTTGTGAGTACTCACCTATTCAGGTTGCTTCCTTGATTGAGTGTGTGTTGCCAGAACGCGGGTTTATTTGTGTAGATCCTTGCTCTTTCTAAGAGTAAACGCGTGGTTATCCTGCCTACTCGCACTGCTTCTGCGTTTGGGTTTACCGGCCACACAACACGAGCTAACTGCTAAGGCTGTTGTGTTCGTCCCTCGGTTGCTCGTGACAGAAAAATATGAATAAAACAGTATTAGACACACATACATGATATGGGAATATATACAATGAAAAAGCTATTTACACATGAGTGCTCAAATGTAAAGCAAACACAATTATTAATTTATTGTGTATATTTAACTTCATTCAACCGTTTAAGTTACATGAAAAAAATAAGGTGCCTGCCAGCCCACTATTATTTTCTGTTCGATTTTAAAGATGCACACACGTGTGCAAAAAGACGAAGTAAAACAAAGAATACAAAAGTGTATAATTTTTATTAAAAGTTAGCCTAAAACAATATTGTCTCCAATGCTGAAGCAAACATTATTTTGTTTTTGTTTTAGTCTTCTCGCTGAATACTGTAAGGGACTGCCCCTAGAGGGCACTGTGGACATGTGTGTTTTTTAGGTTTTGTAGTTTTGTGTGTAGACTCAGTTTCCCAGAAGGCACCTCGGTCAGGTGATTGAGCTCACCTGAACCGCGGTGGCTCATTAAAGTGGTTATAAATAGCTGGCTGTTCTGGGAAACTGAGTCGAGCATTAAGAACGTCAATGAGGGCATTATATTTAGTTTGTTTGAGTTGATTTGATTTATGTGTGTGTGGTTTTTCTTGTTTGAGTTTGAATGGTTGGTGGGCTTGTTGTGGTGTGTGGTATGTGTGTGTGTGTAGTCTGCTCATAGGAGCCAGCAGAGGTCTGGGTCGCTGTTCGAAGCGTGAGTGTGTGTGGTTCGCTCATAGGAGCATGTGTGTGTGTGTGTGAGGCTCACTATTAGAAGCGCCAGAGTGTGTGGTTCACTCATAGGAGCGTGTGTGTGTGTGTGTGTGAGGCTCACTATTAGAAGCGCCGGAGTGTGTGGTTCGCTCATAGGAGCATGTGTGTATGTGAGGCTCATTGTGAGAAGCACGAGTGTGTGTGGTTCGCTCATAGGAGCGTGTATGTATGTATGGTCCGTTAGTAAAGGAGCCAGTGTGAGTGGTTTGTGAGAGCCTGTGTGTGTTTTCTTTATATGTGGGTTTTACGTTGAGTGTTGTGTATTTGATTTGTTTAATCCGTTCGTGCCTTGTCTTATGTTATTAAAAGACTATTTTTTGGTAAAAAAAACACCCCTCTGCGCCTATGCCTGACTTCTTGAAGCGCTTGGTATTAACAACAACCCGAACTAGCCAGAGCTCGTGACAGAATGCTCGACCTAACCTAAGAGCATAGCAGAGGTGCCCCATGACTGAACCACAGTTAAAGTCCCTTCGTCCCAGAGCCTCACATGGAGGCCCCAAGCTTCGTCCCAGAGCCTCACGTGGAGGCCCCAAGCTTCGTCCCAGAGCCTCACGTGGAGGCCCCAAGCTTCGTCCCAGAGCCTCACGTGGAGGCCCCAAGCTTCGTCCCAGAGCCTCACGTGGAGGCCCCAAGATTCGTCCCAGAGCCTCACGTGGAGGCCACAAGATTCGTCCTAGAGCCTCAGTGGAGGCTTCACCGTCGTCCAAGAACATCAGTGGAAGTCCTGGCGGCAAGGAAGACACAGCACTGCATTGGCCGCCCGACCAGGAGGACAACTCGGCGCTGCATCTCATGCTGTGCTAATAGCAGCAATCCAGTGCTGCCTCCTCCGCCCGGCCTCTGTGATCCGGTGCTGCCTCATCAGCCAAGTCCACAGACAGAATCCAGGACAAAACTTCACCACCCGGCCAAGACATCGTGCGCCCATCATTGCTCGACCTCGAGAACAAGTTTCTGCTGTCTCCGATACCTAGCTTAGAGGAAGGATCGCTGCTGCATCTGCCGCCCAGCATTGAGGATATTCCAGTGCTGCATCGGCCACCCGGATTGGGGGACGACACAACGCTGTACCTGCTGCTCGAGATACGAGAGCAATCCAGCGCTGCCTCCACCACCTGGCCTACACCAGCGATCCAGTACTGCCTCAGCTGCTCGGTGCAGGTAAAGAGTCCAGCAGCTGCCTCCACAGCTCGGCATTGGTGGCAATTCAGACTCCTCACCTTTCCACCTTGCTGGAGGAGCGAGAGCGGCAGCGTCATAAGCCAGGTGAAGGGACCATGGACAAGGATCGCCAAGAGCGCTTCAGAGGAGCGTTCTAAGTGGGGGGGGGGGGGGGGGGGGGTACTGTATCCCTAGAGGGCACTGTGGACATGTGTGTTTTTATTTTTTTGTAGTTTTGTGTGTAGACTCAGTTTCCTAGAAGGCACCTCGGTCAGGTGATTGAGCTCACCTGAACCGAGGTAGCTCATTAAAGTGGTTATAAATAGCTGGCTGTTCTGGGAAACTGAGTCGAGCATTAAGAACATCAATGACGGCATTATGTTTAGTTTGTTTGAGTTGATTTGATTTACGTTTGTGTGGTTTTTCTTGTTTGAGTTTGGATGGTTGGTGAGCAGGATTGTTGTGGTGTGTGGTATGTGTGTGTCTGGTACGCTCCTAGGAGGTAGAGCGTGTCTGGCTCGCTGTTAGAAGCGTGAGTGTGTGTGGTTCGCTCATAGGAGCGTGAGTGTGTGTGGTTCGCTCATAGGAGCGTGAGTGTGTATGGGTCGCTCATAGGAGCCGGTGTGTGTGTAGTCCATTCATGTGGTCTCTCAGATAATGTCAAAGACGAACTGTCAGCACGCGAACCACTTTCCAATCTCCAAGACCTCATTGATTTGGCAGCACGCATTGATGCTCGTAAGCGCCTCAGGCAGCAGGAGCGCAGCCTGAGCCTCTGGCCATCACCACCCGCAGCTTCCACCAGCTTTATGGAGACCCCTCCTGAACCAATGCAGGTGGGCCGGACCGGTATTTCTCCTGAGGAACGACAACGGAGACGGGATAAGGGAGCATGTTTCTACTGTGGCCAGTTGGGTCATTTCTCACGAAACTGCCCGGTAAAAGGCCAGGCCCCTCGGTAATTTTGGGTGCACCGGGGGGCCCGGATCTTAAATCTTTTCCCAACCATCGCTCCTATTTTTCAGTAACCCTGACCCACAATAACCAATCCCATGACACGTATGCCCTGCTGGATTCAGGGGCCGACCAAAATCTGATCTGCTCTTCACTGGCGAACCTCCTTGGCATTCTTTCCACGCCCCTGAGTCACTCACTCACTGTGCAGGCCCTCGATGGTTGTTTCCTGGCACCCATCATTCATCGCACAGAACCAGTCACCTTGCACTTCTCAGGAAACCACTCAGGAGTGATTTCCTTCTTGATTGCTAAAAGCTCCCACGCCCCGCTCGTCTTGGGTCTCCCATGGCTACAGCTACACAATCCTCATGTAGATTGGGTCAATAAGAGAGTTCTGGAATGGAGTACCTCATGCCTATCATCATGTCTCCGTTCTGCTGTCAAAAGGGCTCCATCCTCTCAGCCTGAGGACCTCTCCAACCTCTCAAACGTCCCAACCGAGTATCACGATCTCTGGAAAGTTTTTAGCAAATCTCACACAGTCTCGCTACCTCCCCACCGCCCATATGATTGCGCTATTAACCTTCTTCCTGGTACTACCCCACCCAGGGGGCGATTATATTCTCTCTCACGCCCAGAGAGGGAGGCCATGGATCAATACATTACGGAATCCCTTGCGGCGGGAATCATTCGTCCCTCCTCTTCTCCAGCAGGTGCGGGGTTCTTCTTCGTGGAGAAGAAAGACAAATCTTTACGACCCTGCATCAACTATAGGGGGCTCAACGAAATCACTGTAAAGAACCGCTACCCACTCCCTCTCATGTCCTCAGCCTTCAAGTTACTCCAGGATGCACGTGTTTTCACTAAGTTAGACCTTCGAAATGCCTATCACCTAGTGAGGATTCGAGAGGGGGACGAATGGAAGACTGCCTTTAATACACCTACGGGCCACTATGAATACCTCGTGGTTCCCTTCGGACTGACCAACGCCCCGGCTGTCTTCCAGGCCCTGATTAATGATATATTGAGAGACTTCCTTAATGTTTTTGCATTCGTATACCTTGATGATATTCTGATATTCTCTCGCACCCTGAAGGAACACAGATCCCATGTCCGTCAAGTTCTACAAAGGCTCATGGAGAACAAACTTTACGTCAAGTCCGAGAAATGTGAATTTCATAGCGACTCCACCTCCTTCCTCGGGTTCCTCATATCACCATCAGGTATTCGCATGGACCCAGCTAAGGTAAAGGCAGTCACCGATTGGCCGATACCCTCCTCTAGGCGGGAACTTCTACGTTTTCTGGGCTTCGCCAATTTTTACAGACGTTTCATCCGAAACTATAGCTCCGTGGCAGCACCTCTCACGACCCTCACGTCCACAAAATCGTTGTTTCAATGGAGTGCACTGGCGGACAAGGCCTTTAAGGAACTCAAGCGCTGTTTCACATCTGCCCATGTCCTCACCTTCCCGGACCCATCCCTACAGTTCGCGGTCAAAGTGGACGCATCAGAAACAGGTGTGGGCGCCGTTCTCTCCCAAAGGTTCCCCAAGGATAACAAACTCCACCCCTGTTCGTTCTTCTCACGCCGACTCTCTTCGTCCGAACGCAATTATGGAATCGGAGACCGCGAGCTGTTAGCCGTAAAGCTAGCACTGGAGGAGTGGAGACACTGGCTGGAGGGGGCAGAACACCCTTTTTTGGTCTGGACAGACCATCGAAATTTAGAATATTTAAGGTCAGCCAAGAGTACTTTTCCAGGTTCAATTTTACCTTGTTCTATCGCCCGGGTTCTAAGAATACTAAACCTGATGCCCTCTCTAGACAGTTCTCCCTCCCTATGGATTCCCCCACCCAAGAAACCATTCTCCCTCCACATTGCCTGATGGCTGACACTCGTTTGGACATAGAGAACCAGGTACTACGCGCGCTTGAACATGAACCAGGTCCAAGCAACGTCCCCCCGAACCGACTCTTCGTCCCAAGCCTTCTCCGTCCTGCTGTATTAAACTGGGCCCACAGCTCCAAGTTGGCATGCCATCCGGGCGTTGCCCGCACTCTATTTCTCACTAAACAACGTTTCTGGTGGTCAACCATCAAGGAGGATGTTCAGGGCTTTGTAGCGTCATGCGATACTTGTTCCAGGAATAAGGCCACTAATCACCCCCCGGAGGGCCTTCTCAGACCACTCCCTATCCCTCATCGCCCATGGTCTCACATCTCCCTCAATTTTGTTACAGGATTACCACCCTCAGACAATAATACCTGCGTCATGACAGTTGTGGACCGATTCTTCAAATCCGCTCACTTCATCTCACTCCCCAAACTCCCTTCAGCTAAAGAAACAGCCAAACTCCTGGTGTCCCATGTTTTCTGACTCCACGGTCTTCCTTCAGACATCGTCTCTGACAGGGGCCCGCAGTTTTCCTCACAATTCTGGAAAGCCTTCTGCAAGCTTATTGGTGCCACGCCCAGCCTATCCTCTGGATTCCACCCCCAGAGCAATGGACAGACCGAAAGGATCAACCAGGAACTAGAGAAGTCTCTTAGATGTATGGCGTCACGGGACATGGCCTCATGGAATAGAGCTCTCCCGTGGATAGAATACGCCCACAACTCGCTCCCCACGTCCTCCACCGGAATGTCACCTTTTCAATGCTGTCTGGGATACCAACCGCCTCTGTTCCCTGCTCAAGAGGAGGAAGTCGGAGTGCCTTCTGCCCAAGCGTTCGTGCGGCGCTGTAAAAGGACGTGGCAGCAGGCCCGCTCCCAATTGCGACGCTCAGTAAACATTTTCCGATGTAAAGCCAACCGCCACCACTCTGCAGCCCCCCGATATCGCATTGGCCAAAGAGTAATGTTATCCACCCGCGACTTACCCTTGAAGACCACATCAAGGAAACTGTCTCCCAGGTATATTGGGCCCTTCTCCATCTCCCGGGTGATCAACCCCTGCTCTGTTAAGCTCGCCCTGCCATTATCCATGCGCCGGATAAACCCCACCTTCCATGTGTCTCAGATTCGATGACTGGTCTCCTGTCTGTAATTCATCAGTTTGTAATTCATCTTTGAAGCCTGTGTCTATTATTCATACCTGAAATCAGATTTAAATTAATTTAATTAACCTGCTAATTTTAAATAACATATTTTGTATTACGTCAAAACAATTCCATTAAGTAGTACTCAATTGCATTGTGCAGGGGGGTGGTCTAAAATGAAACCAATATTTTTACTTTACAATATATTTTACTTATTTTTTTTGTGCGCGCTACTTGCAGTTACTCATTTTCAAGACTTTATTTTTAAAGAGCTCATTTAATTAATTTTAACACAATTCTTAACTGTTGTTGAATTTAATTAATAATATTGCTTGTAATCTGTTGCCTCAATTTTATTGAGTAGATATAGGGTATTATTTTTTACAGTGCACACTGTATGACTACAGATCAATCCCTGCTACCCTCTCAAGGCTTCTTCCTATTGCCATCTCAGGGAGTTTTTCCCTCAGCACCGTCGCCCTCGGCTTGTTCATCAGGGACGATCTGATCATTCTGATTCATACACATTCACATTTCATACAAATTACCATCATTTTGATTGTGTAAAGCTGCTTTGAGACACTAACAAATGTTAAAAGCGCTATACAAATAAAACTGAATTGAACTGAATGGTTAAATATTAATCAATTCATTCATTCATTTATGTGTGCATGCAGCCTTCCTCTTTGAAATCCACAAAACAAGTTATATTACAGACAAGGTTCCAATAGCTGTGGTTTCTTTTGTACTCTGTACACCACATGTGGTCTGACAAAAGTGTGGCATTAAACATTCAAGAATTACAGCCATTTTTACACACATATACAGTATATTGCCGACATGACCGACGTTACATGGCCAGGTGTGACCTGTTCCCTCATCACTACATGACTAATCAAGCAGATAAAATGCCTGGGATGGTTCTGATTGTTATTTTTGCATTTGGTAGGTGTTCATTCAAACTCTTAACGTTAGATCCAAAGATATGTCTATAAAGGTGAAGAATGCCGTCATTAGACTGAAAAAGTTAAAATAAAAATGGATGAATGAATAAATAAAAAAAAAAGTAGCCTGAATCTGACAAGAGAGGATTTTAAATCTATTTTTAATTTTATTTATTTATATTTTCCTGGGGCATGAACTGTGTGCACTGGATCAAAGGTCAACTTATAAGTTAAATGGACACCAATACACACATTTTCCCCCACTTATAAACCAACTGTAGTGTTCAGTGCTTACAAAACTTTTCATTCAGTCACTCGATCCAGCCAAACTGGAAAACTATTTTTCCCTTTGCATTAGAATGCGTGCAGTGATGGGCGGGGCTTTGAGCTGGTTTTAACTCAACTGATTTGCAGATTTGAATCACATCACCTGTTACCCCTTTGCCCCATGATGTCTGCATGAGTAAAACAGAGTAAAGCATTCTGACAGATTTACATGAAAATACTTCCTTCATAATCATCTGTGCATGTTAATCACCTGACACAGAAAATTCATATGCAGAGGTTCCACTGCATATATTTGTCATGTCTTGGCAGGTGGAGGCAGACGCAGATGCAGGTTCCATTTTTTTCACAGTTTATTCTCTTTACATATTAACTTTTCTTCTGTTCAACAACAACTCAAAATAGTTTTTTCATGCACAACAGTGAACAGGCAAGGTGCTACGGGTTTGACCGGAATAAATTGGTAGAAACACAACGGGGACACAGGTGCACTTAATTTAGTGTTAAGGTGTAGACAGTACACACGTAGACACACTAGGTAGGGACAAAGCGTCGCTCAGCAATCCGGTGAGTTAGACCTTATTCACCGTGCTGTAGTGGCACAGGTGTTACAATATTCCTCGAATATACAGTATATGTGTAGAACTGAGTTTGGTCTCTCTACATATAGTATTTCATGAATGTTAATATGCGGTGCTGGTAATTAATAATGATTAAAGTCCAGCTTGGATAAATTCTCAACTCAGGAGGTGTTTATAAATCTTCTGTAACATCAGATCATTTATTTATTGAGGGACCCATTGTTTTAAGAAAAATAAAAGCATTGTTTAAAAGTATGTGCACTCCTTAGACCCATAATTTAGATTTATAAAATGATCAGTGCAAGAACAAAACTCTCACATAACAGCCTTTTATTATCAGCTATGGCGGTGTAAGTTACAGGATGAGATTGGTTCATGCTCTGCACACACATAGAGAACACAGGCTTTTTATATTACAATAATTCTATAAGTTTAATAAAGATGTAACACAGAGAGTGACTGTGGTAGTGTGGGCGTGGTCAAGTGCCGTGTTGATGTGAGATGGGAGGAGCTATGTGTGCAGACACTGTGCTTTAGATCGAGTCTGTTTATTTGCTAATTTTATGATGAACTGAGTTTAACACACAACCCTCCCATTACTGATGTTACTGTAACTGAGTGTAACTGATGTAGTTCTACACGACTTCACACAGAGACGCTCTCACTTCAGCCTGAGATACTGCAGCAGCTCACAGTGTGTGTTGAGCAGCACATTAGTAGCAGCGGTGCAGCGTGTGTGTGATTTGTTTAAAAAATTGATTAACAAGTAACATTTGTTTTCTGTTCCCTCTCTTTGTGTTTCCTCTAACAGTTTGCACATCCTCACTGATATCCACATCATCTCCATCATAAAACACTGAATTATTGCACCTCTACACTTTGTAACACTTTTGGTCAAGAAAACTTAATCATTCTGTACCTGTGTGTTGTGCTTCTGGGCGTGTCTCAGTGTCAGCTTCTTCCTCCTCTGTGTCGGGGTCGTGACCTTCAACATTGTCTGCAATCTTGTAGATGACCTTCATCATCCCATCCTGCTCAGAAGAACACCAAAATATCTTTAATCTATAAAAGTCTCACTAAAACATAAAATGACTGTGTCGTGACTGACAGACTGAGACTCTGTACTCTGTATAGGGAATTAAATGTTCTGCAGCCAGTAAATGAGGAAGTGAGACATCAGAGCAGAGACACCAGTGGCGTCTCGTATTTAAAGTGTGAGACATTTGAGCTGCAAAATTCACGCATGTCCCATATGTGCATGTTAAAGTCCGGCAGTTGCATAAATATGAAAGTAATATTATAATTGTGTTATAATAATGTACCGACTGCACCAATGCATTATATTGTTCCATATGATGTCATTCTGCAAATCTGTTAGACTTTCTCCCTGATGCTTTTAAGCCACTGATCTGAGATCTGTATTAACCACCGCTCTCTTTCACACATCAGTATGTGAAAAAATAGCTCACAACAACCACATAAACACACATGATGCACTTGCACCACTGCACACTCACACACACACACACACACAGGACATTTGAGGACAGATACTGTATGCTTTGTGAGTCAGGAATTATGAACTAAAAAAAAAAAAAAAAAACACCCTTCAACATATATAACACTTTATCCTGTGTACAGAGTGTCGGGGGGCTGGAGCTCAGGACATGTACGGCATGAGACAGGGTGCCAAACCATTGTAAAGCACACACACACACAGTTGACACCAGTTAGTCTAACCTGCATGTCTTTGGACGTTGATGGGACACTGGACAACCTGGTCTTGTTTAAAATGACAATATGGATAAAAGTACATGGACACATAACCATCTTGTCCATCATCTACTTCCCTAGAGTGTAGCCACGCCTGCGTCCCGGCACCAGATTAATCACCTTAATGACCAGCAATCTGACTGGATTATGGATTATTGGGCATTTTGGTCATCTTTCTTGTAGCTTTAAGCAGCAGGAGGTCCGGTGTCGCTCATTGCTCCTGATTACTGTGGAGCGGCCCTGTGCCTCCATTTGGCTGGATGCAGCTTTATTTGTCACTAATAATGGTTAGCTGCTCAGTATGCAGAAAAAGGCTATTAGTTGCTGCCTGCCAGTAAAGGAAGAGACAGAACTGCAGTAGCTTCCTGTGTCTGAGGTGAGAAAACAGAACATTACAACAAGACCTGCATTATTATACACATACATTCAGCTGGAACTACTGTCAGATCTGCTGTTAGAGAAAATGATTAAGTATCCAAACACATAGCAAATCCATTCAGTGTAATGAAAATGTTCAATAATTTAACAGTGTTGAAATAAACTGCATTAATTCATCATTATCTTGTTTAACAGAGACTGCAGTGTTTATACTGTATATCATGACTGTAGCAGCGTGATTTGTTTTTAAATGTTCCTGACAAAATGTATCCATAGACGTTTATTACTTCTGTAAACACAATAATGTAACTAAACACTGTCTGCTTTTTTCTTCTCTATAATGAACAGATGTAACAGTTGATGATGCAGCAGGCAGGTGTGTGATGGAGCTTCAGGAACTATGATTAGATATAATAATTAACTATCATCATAATCATTTTAAAATCATATACAGTATTGTATACATATACTAATAAAGTGTGAGTCATGTGACTGTGTAGTGACCGCATTAAGGCCTTCCTGCTTAAGTGTCTTCACAGTGTGTTAGTTTCTCACTTGTCTTGTTGGACATAAATAACATAAATAAAACAGAAAATAGATTTTCAATATAGCAGCAACACATTCAGTGGCTTATGCAGTGAGACTTTCAATCACTCTGAGTGTCATTTTAGACAATTAAATACTGGTACAAGTATGTGGGAATTTCAGTTCTTCATTCATAAAAGATAGAAACTGAAGAAATAAGTCGTTAATTCAGTTCATTTCTTTATTTAACCAATCAACCAAAGTCTTGTGAAACTAATCCAAGCATCCCAGGCCACTATGGTTGCCCCTGTGCACATCTCCATCACTGTAACTAAATGATCATGGATCAGTACTCTGTCGTGACCTTCAACATTGTCTGTGATCTTGGAGATGACCTTCACCATCTCATCCTGCTCAGAGGAACACCAAAACATCTTTACTCTATAAAAGTCTCACTGAAACATGAAATGTCTGCGTCTCTGTGTGGACGTGACTGACAGGCTGAGGCTCTGTACTCTGTATAGGGAATTAAATGTGCTGCTGTCAGTAGAATGAAGTTAGAGGAAGTTACACATCAGAGGAGAGACATCAGTGGCTCCTTGTGTTCCAAGTTTAAAGACATTTAAGCTGCAAATCTCACACATATACTGAATGTGCATGTTCAAGTACATCAGCTACTTTTTTTTTCTAATTATTGAAAGTAATATCATAATTGTGTAATATTATAATAATGTACAGACTGCACTAATGCTTTACACTGTTCCACATGATGTTAAGCTGTTAGACTTTTGCCTGATGCTTTTAAGCCACTGATATGAGATCAGCATTAACCACCGCTCTCTTTCACACATCAGTATGTGAAAAAATAGCATAAAACAACCACATAAACACATATAATACACACGCGCAAACACACACACACACACACACACACACACACACAAAAAACACGTTTGCAAAGACTTGTACAGGATTTTTATTTAATATAAACAGTCATTATTGCCTTATTGGAGAATTGGGACAGATCTGATTTATGATATAGGAATTATGGGCTTTTTTTTAATTATTTGTTTTTAACAGAGTGAGATCAGGTGAGAAAAGTACTGTTTAAAATGACTCACTCACTCACTCATAGTCTACACAGCTTTAGCCTTTAGTCATGGGGTGCTTGGAGGTCAGGAGGTACTGTATAGGGCATGAGACAACCCATCACAGGGCGCACACACACACACACACACACACACACACACACACACACACACACACACACACCATGCACACAAACCCGAGATGGGAATCAGACCTGAACCCTGCACGTGCAAGGTAACACTGCTTGTTTAAAAAGGCAGACAAATATGACATAGTTGTAAAAAACATTTTGTCACACTGACAGAGAGAGAGAGAGAGAGAGTGGGGAAGTGAGAGGGTCCTGACATGCTGCTCATGGGCCCAAATATCTAACCTCGACTCCAGGCTTATTATGACCCTGTACAGGATAATTTACAGAATGGTATAGAGAATTAATGACTGGAGATTCAGATTTAAACAGTGTCATTTCACATGCAGTCTGAGCAGCGTCCCGGCACCTGATTAATCACCTGAATGACCAGCAAACTGACTCCTGGATTATTGAATGCATTTCTGCATGTCAGACATTTCGGTCAGCTGTGTTGCAGTGTGAAGGTCTGATATTCCCCAATTTTATGTGGCTGGCTGCCAGTAAAGGAAGTGACCGAACTGAGGTGTGAAAACAACAGAAAGCTATTCTATGCTCTAAGCTGGAACTACACTCATATCTGATGTAATAGAAAATGATTAAGTATTTTAAAGTTTAAGTATCCAAACAAGCAAATCCATTCAGTGTAATAAAAATGTTTACTAATTCAACAGTGTTGAAATAAACTGCATTAATTCATCATCATATTCTTTAACAGAGACAGTAGTGTTTATACATCATGGTTGTAGCAGCGTGATTTGTTTTTAAAATGATTCTGATAAAAATGTAACAACAAATGTTTATTACTTCTGTAAACACAATAATGTAATTAAACACTGTCTGCTTTTCCTTCTCTTTAATGAACAGATGTAACACCTGATGATGCAGCAGGCAGGTGTGTGATGGAGCTTCACTTCAGTTTAATAATTAAATCTAATAATAAACATTTTCAAATCATCATCCATATATTAATAAAATGTTCAGTAAACCTCTCAGGGTGAGTCTGGTAGTCACATGACTGTGTAGTGACCACATTATACACTTCCTGCTTAAGCGTCTTCACAGTGTGTCAGTTCCTCACTTGTCTTGTTGTGTGTTTAAAATGAATAAAACAGGAAATAGACTTTCAACACAGAAGCAGCAGCACATCCAGTCACTTATGCAGTGAGACTTCAGACACACACTCAATTAAATACTGGTACAAGTGTGTGTGGGAATTTCAGTTCTAAAACTATCAGAGTGAGTGCAGTCATAACCCATCACAGCCAAACTGTTTGAATTCTATTATGCTCCAGTTTTAGCTTCCGTTCGTGTGAATCCACATTTTCTGTACTTCTGTAGAGGTTCATGTCCTTCATGTTAAACTAACTGATGACTTCTGCTATTGTCTACAACTAAGTAGATGTACAGCAGTGAGTACTGAAAAACAAGACCGTCCATGCTAATATTATCTGTTGCATCATCAGCTAACTAGGTTTCACATTTAAAAAGTATATTGGAAATGTAATGGAAACTACTAGACATTTATAAAAGATAGAAAATGAAGAAATACGTCTTTATTTCAGATCATTTCTTTATTTAAGATCAACTGAAGTCTTAGTGGATCTCATGGATCTTGTTGGAGGACGTAGCTCCACTCTGAGCACCCCGCTGCTATCTTCCTCCTGATAACTGGAAAGATTTGTACCAGCTGCATGAATTCTACCGTGAGGTACAGAGCCGTGTCTCAAAACTCTTAATATTCATGTTTGTTGCTGCTGATTGATCTAATTTATAAGTGACCCACATGGGCTCCATGAATCTGCGTCTATCACTATGTAGAGGAGCAGTGTGTGTGTGTGTGTGTGTGTGTGTGTGTGTGTGTGTGTGTGTGTGTGTGTGTCTGTGTCTGTGTCTGTGTGTGTGTCTGTGTGTGTGTGTGTGTGTGTGTGTGTGTGTGTGTGTGTGTGTGTGTGTGTGTTTACTAAAAGTGATTAGACTGACTTTGATGTTTGTGGTCAAATGTGTGTGTGGAAGGATAATCACAATACTAAACAAGCAAATGCAGATTTATTCATAAATGCTGTAATTAAATGTATCCATCATCATCATCATCATCATCATCATCATGACAATTACATAGTTCAGTTTCTGAACTCTTCTGAAGAGAAGAGACAAACTATAAGACAGAATTAATGACAGACATTAGTTCAGTTTAGAATTGTGATCAGCGTGTCTTCAAACAAGTCACATCTCTAATTGAATAAACTTCATCCCTTTTCTAGCAAAACAACAAAAACTAGAAGAAAAGATTCATTTATTTAGTCAGAAAATTAGTCAACTGACCATATCTTAAGAAAATATCTACAAGTACTTAAAGTATCCAAAAAAACTGGCCTTGGATCTGTGCATGTATATGAATTATATAAGAAAATTGATATGAAATGTGTGAATTAACACGTGGTAGCAGGTAAACTGAGAGGTCACATGATAAACACGTCTACACAAATGATAGCTACAAATGTTCCCACTGCTCATTACACACATTTACTGTTGTCTGCAAGTATTTTCTAATTTTCCTGTTGAATCTATAATTACCACTAAAACCACTTAAAAAACATTTTTCTTACAGATCCACTGTGATGTAGAGGAACATGTTCTGTCATTCCATCCTTTCATATCTGAATATGTCTTAATCTCACCACAGTTTTCATTACCACCAGAATTATTTGGTTCCCCCGGAGCCCAGAACCTGAAAGCCAGAGAATCAGAATCAGTGTTTAGTATCTTCAGTTTCACACCTTTAAATCCACCTTCTTCCCCTGGGTTCACTGAGATTTATAACAATAACATCTTCATAACTCTGAGCAATAAGAATATAACAGGAGATAATATTAGCACGGCTTCATCCATCTGCTGCAGTGCACAGGAACACTGGAGACTCACACTAGACAATGTGATGAACAAAGTTTAATGTTTGTCTCTTACCCACTGCTGTTGGTCAGTTCTGTACCGTCCAGCCATTTCCACTTTCCCTCTGTGACGTCTTTACTCAGACCAATCCAAGCCTCTTTACTGTCACCCAGCTGTTTAATGATGAACTCCTGTGAGAGAGAGAAGAAAATAGCTTAAACACACACACACACACACACACACACACACACACACACACACACACACACACACACACACACACACACACACACACACACACCTGTTCCTCTCTGCTGTTTATGATCACCAGGTCTGCTCCTCTCTCTCTGCAGTCCTGTCTGCTCTCAGTCCAGCTCTTCTTCTTCTTCTCAGTACTGATGTAGTAAAGACTGGAGCTGGAGAATGTCCATCCTTGTTTAATGACATCTGATCACAAAATACACCATAAAAAGTGTTTCCTTAATACTCAGTTTAAATGGACATCTCTGGCTGTTAGTTTATTTGAATAAAAATAATATTTAAAGTATTTGATCACATTTAATACCTGACATGTAATCAGACTGACACTGCTCTCTCTCCTTAGACGGGTGTTTATAACACGTCAGTAATTGGTTTCTCTCTATAGTCAGGTTGTTGTAACTGGTCTGTAACTGGTCTCTATCTATAGTCAGGTTGTTGTTACTGGGCTGTAACTGGTCTCTATCTATAGTCAGGTTGTTGTTACTGGTTTGTAACTGTTTTTTTTCTAAAGTCAGGTTGTAGTTACTGGTCTGTAACTGGTCTCTCTCTATTGTCAATATGTTGTATTTGATCCACAGCACTGTTACGGCACTCAGCAGGAGAACACCCAGCAGCACCACACACACTGCAGTCACTCTGTAACACCTGCCTCCTGTGGTGTTGAATCCAAATGGAAGAACAGATACAGAAACATGTGTTTATTCACTTTCCCACATAGAATCCTCAAAAAAACAATCAAAACAACACCTATTCACACACACACACACACACACACACACACACACACACACACACACACACACACACACACACACACAGACACACACACACACACACACACACACACACACACCTGCAATCACAAAGTTTTATGGATAAATGTGCATGGAAGAGCCGTGTGAACATAGACTACAGTTTAGTGACTTTTTCTTACTCAACAAAATCATGAAGCTTCAGCCGTTTTATAATAAAAAAAATAAAGAAAGAAAGAAATAATTACAATAAAAATAAATATATTACAATTAAATAAATCTATCAGAGCGATAGAAAAAAACAAAACAAAAGAAAAGGCATTAACTTCCGAGCTTAGCAACAGCAAAAAGCCTGGAAGACCACGGAAGATAACTTCTCTGGATGACCACAGAACCTTTTCACAACATTTAGCCAAGTCAAGAACAGCCTTGATTAGTGTCATTGTGAAAGTTTACAGTGAGAGCCAGCTGTATGGAGTAAATACACACGCTTCACACAAGTGCAAACCATTGGTAATGCTTCAAGGCTGAAAGGAAAGATTAAACATTGTAAGAAAACTTTTGAATTAAAGTTAAAACCAATATTACCTTGTACATGAATGCTAGTGAAAGAAAAGTATAGAGAAGGAATGAAACAGGTCATGACAAACATGCTTGAGACAGTGTTGTGGCATAAGTGTGTCTGGCTACCATTGGAACAAGGTCACTGGTGTTTTTTTTAATGAACTGATTACTGATAAAAAAAATAGCAGGATGAATTCTTAAGTGTATATAGATATACGGAAATTACTTTACATTTCAAATGGATAATGATCCAAAACATCCAAAACAGTGAAAACTACCCAGGGCAAAGAAATCTGATATTATTCTCTGTCCAAGTCAATAACCTTCATTTCAAGCCAATAGAGCCTGCCTATCATGTACACAGACATGACTGAGGGCAGAAAGACAAGCTGAAGGCACCTACAGTAAAGGCCTGGCACAGTATTTTAAGGAAGAAAACTCACATTTGTTCATACCCACGGGTTGTGCACAAAAATGTCAGTAATTTCTGAATGGTTAGGTGCCACACACTCCACTCCAGACCACTTAAATTAAAGCTAAACGTCTTGACTGTGATCACAGGACCGTTTCAAGCATGAAAAGCCTGTTTAAAGTAGTCTCAATCAGATTTAAGTCCGGACTTAAAACCAACCCAACTACCACCACCATGTTTGACTGATGGCATGATGCTCATTTTATGAAATGCTGTGTTGTTTTATGCCAGATGCAATGGAATGCACACCTTCCAAAAAGTTCAACTTTTGTCTCACAGTCCACAGAATATTTGCACAAATATCTTGAGGATAATCAAGATTTTTCATGCCAAATGTGAGAAAAGCCTTTGTGTTCTTGTTGGTCAGCAGCATCTTTTTGGCTTCAACTTGGAATCCTCCCATTGATGTCAATTTTGCCCAGTCTCATGAACACTGTTCTTAACTGAGGCAAGTGAGTTTTGTTCCCTTTCAAAAGCTACACTCGATGCTATGTGAAAACGCTATGGGAACATCTCTTTGTTGCCCGGTTGTGAAGCTTCTGCATGTCAAACCCGCCGAATACCTTCGGCTTATAACCTGTGCAGGCATGACGTCACTGAATAAGGTGCACCTGCAGGTTATAAATAGGAGTGAACCGGAAACATCCTCAGATCTTTTTGTCTTCAGGACCGCTTTGTGTTTGCGCGTGCATGCAAGCCGTAACAAAAGCAAAAATAAAAAATAACAGCATTAACTCACCGATATGGGGGAGTTGCTTAAGAGATGCGTGCCTCCGCGTGATAGATCTCTTTCGGACGGCGATCTTCACGAGTTCTGTCTCGAGTGCTTGGGGGAAGAACACGCTCGCCTCAGGCTTCAGGGAGAATGTGAGTACTGTGATCTTCTCCCTATTAAGGTGCTTCGCGGCGCATTCCTGGGGCTCGCGTGCTGATCTGGCAGACGCGCACGAGACGGAATTTCCCCTTTCTCTCGCGCTCTCTCCGGATCAGGAAGTTTTAGCTTCCGCTTCGCATGCGCGCTCCGGCGCTTCTCGTGAAGGAGCGGAAGAATCTTCCTCTTTCGCTTACACATGGAAGTAGCCTCCTCACAACACTCCTCCAGTGCTCACAGAGCTTATGAGGAGTTATTAGAGGTTATAACGCGTGCGGTCGAGCGATTGCATATCGACCGGCCGCAGCAGCGAGATTCCCCTAAGCGTTCGAGATTAGACAACAGGTTTCTGTCGGGTGGCCGGGGGGAGGAGCCTCAACATCTCTCTCTCCCCTTCTTTGGTGACCTCCATGATGAATTAACCCTTTCATGGAGCAAGCCGTATTCATCGCGTGTTTTTGTGCCATCGACTTCGACTTATTCGAATATCGTTGAGGCGAAAGCACGCGGTTATATGATGATGCCCCAGATAGAAGAGACGCTTGTGAGCTATCTCTCTCCTGGGACATCATCCTCCCTGAAAAAGCCTACTCTCCCCTCCAAGCCATGCAGATTGACATCTGCTTTGGTGGGCAAAGCTTTTCAGGCAGCAGGACAGGTTGGCGCTTAACTGCACACCATGGCGGTTTTGCAGGCTTACCAGGCTGACCTGCTGAAGGACCTGAGCACCGGCGGGGTTATTGATGACAAGGCGTTCGCAGAGCTGCGCCGAGCCACAGACCTGTCTCTCCGTGCAACCAAGCAGACGGCCCGTGCTGTGGGCCGTTCTATGGCTGCCATGGTATCCACGGAGAGGCATCTGTGGCTGAACATCTCGGGCATCATGGATAAGGATCGCCCCCGTCTCGCCTTCGGCCTTTTTGGCGACGCTGTTAATTCCTTCGAAATCGAAGCTATATGAACAGGCTTTTGGGAGGTTCCTTCCCCGCCGTGCTCAAGAACCGGGACCGTCGGCCACCCGGCCCCGGCCAGGTCTGGCCCCTATAAGGCGTGAGGTCCAGAAGGAGAGCGTGACCAGCCGCACACCCCCTCGTAAAGACTGGGGTGGGGCTCGCCGCCCTTCCCAGAAATTTGCTTCAAAAAGACCAGATCTGAGGAGCTTCCTCTCTTCGAAGAAGAAGCCCTGAGGTTCGTGCGCCTGGGGCTGTGGGGGTGTTCCCCCCCCCCCCCCCCAGGGAGGGGCGCCTGGATCTTCATTACAAAGCAGGGCCTTCAGCCTAGCACTCCCTGGAGGCCGGTGTTCAATCCCCGCCACCACTGGTGTTTCGGGGAGCGCCGGTCTCCAACGAAGAGTTGGGTGTTTGGGTATCTCCTGCCATACTTCAGGATACCCAACACCTAACACCCCCCCATCCAGCCGAAGTGTCAAAGCTCGTGCCCCTTTCGGAGAAGCTGGCAGCGTGGAAACTACTGCCAGGCGAATCTCCTTGGGTAGAAAAGACTGTAGGCACAGGCTACAGGATTCAGTTTGCACATCGTCCTCCGCGTTTCAACGGCGTGGTCTCGACTTCCGTGAAACCGGACCGAGCACATCTGCTGGCCCAGGAGTTAAAGACTCTGCTGGGCAAAGGGGCAATAGAACATTTTCCCCTTCCAGACAGAGAGTCGGGCTACTACAGTCGGTACTTTTTGGTGCCCAAGAGAGGGGGGGGTTGCGTCCGATCTTGGATCTTCGGGGCTTGAACCGCTATCTCAGGAGATCCAGATTCAAAATGTTGACTGTCAAAATGATTGTTTCTCAAATTCAACTAGAGGATTGGTTTGTGACAATCGATCTCAAAGACGCATATTTCCATATAGAAATATTGCCACAGCAAAGGAAGTTCCTGAGGTTCGCCTTTGGGGGCGAGGCTTACCAGTTTCGGGTCCTTCCATTTGGCCTAGCTCTGTCACCCCGCACATATACAAAATGCATGGATGCAGCTCTGGCTCCTTTACGACTCCAGGGCATCCGTATTTTGAATTACATAGACGACTGGCTGATTCTGGCCCGGTCTCAGGAGCTAGCGCTTCGACATCGGGATGTCGTCCTAGCCCATCTTCATTCTTTAGGATTGAGACTCAACGCCACGAAAAGCGTTCTCCTTCCTGTTCAGAGGACAACATATTTGGGTGTCACATGGGATTCGGTCACGATGCGGGCACAGTTGTCTCCTGCTCGTGTCGAATCCATTCTCAACACCCTGAAGGAAATCAAGCTAGGCCAGAAGGTCACTGTTCATCACTTTCAGAAATCTTTAGGCCTCATGGCGGCTGCGTCCACGGTGATACCTTTGGGCCTTCTGCACATGAGAGCGTTTCAGCTGTGGCTAACAGCCAGGGGCTTTCATTCAAGGGCCAACCCCCAGAGGCTAATAAGGGTTACGCGCCGGGGGCTTCGTACCCTTTCTATGTGGTTCAGACCCCGGTTTCTGACTGTGGGTCCCACTCTAGGTCCGTCTTTCCGTCGCAAGATGCTAACGACAGACGCTTCCCTCATGGACTGGGGTGCGGTCTTGGATGGCCGTCCAGCACAAGGGAGCTGGAGAGGTCATCTTCTCGCGTGGCACATCAATTGCCTCGAAATGATGGCTCTGTCTCTGGCCCTGAAACACTTCCTCCAGCAGTTGAGAGGCTACCATGTCCTAGTGCGGGTGGTCAGCACTGCGGTAGTCTCGTACATAAATCACCAGGGTGGACTGCGCTAGCGCACCAGGATCTGCTTTGGGCACAGGACAAGTTCCTGTCCCTCAGGGCGATTTACATTCCAGGGCACATGAATGTAGGAGCAGACTTGCTATCCAGACAAGCTGTAGAACAGGGGGAATGGAAGCTCCACCCCGAAATAGTCAGTCAAATCTGGGAAAGATTTTACGTAGCAGAGATGGACCTCTTTGCCTCACAAGAGACAGCACAATGCCCCCTTTACTACTCTCTGACTCCTCCAGCTCCCCTGGGTCTGGACGCAATGGCCCACACGTGGCCCAGGTTACGCCTTTATGCGTTTCCGCCTATAGTTCTGCTCCCGAGAGTCCTGGCGAGGGTTCGTCAACTAGGGTTGCGCCTCTTATTGATAGCACCCCATTGGCCGACCAGAGTGTGGTTTCTCCGATCTAATATCTCTCCTCGACGGCTCACCCTGGGTGATTCCAGTGAGGAGGGATCTTCTGTCTCAGGCGCAGGGGACAATACTTCATCGCCGGCCCGAGCTCTGGAACCTTCACGTTTGGCCCCTGAACGGGACCAACTGAGATAAGCTGGGCTTTCAGCCAGCGTAATTGAAACCATTTTAAGTGCCAGGGCTCCCTCCACTAGGAGAACTTATGCCCTCAAATGGAGTGTGTTTGAAAATTGGTGCATGGCAAGACACATAGACCCAGTTCACTGCCAGATTGTTTCAGTGCTGGAGTTTCTGCAAGAAAAGTTGTCCTCGGGCTTATGCCCTAGTACGCTCAGAACGTACGTAGTCGCTATTTCGGCCTGTCACGCTCTGAACGACGGGGTTTCTGTGGGCAAGCACCATTTAGTTGCCCGTTTTATTCGTGGAGCTAAACGGTTGAAGCCGCCCACTAGAGCGACGGTCCCTTCATGGGGGGACTCGAAGGCCTGGCTGACACCCCGTTCGAACCACTAGAGTCAGCGCCTGTCAAGCTTCTGTCTCTTAAGATGGTTTTTCTGATGGCTATTACTTCTTTGAAGAGGATTGGGGATCTGCAGGCTCTGTCAATCTCCCCATCCTGCCTAGACTTTGCCCCTGGGCTAGTCAAAGCTATTCTGCATCCTCACCCGAACCAAGGTTCCATTCTCGACCATGCACCCAGTTGTTCTCGAAGCCTTCTGTCCTCCGCCTTTCACAGCTCCGGAGCAGGAAAGACTTCACTTACTGTGTCCAGTACGTGCTCTTCGGATCTACGTCCACCGCACTAGCCAGTGGCGTAAATCAGAGCAGCTCTTTATTTGCCATGAGGGTCGCAACCGGGGGGCGGCTGCCACTAGACAGACTCTGTCACACTGGGTGAGAGATGCCATTGCCCTAGCCTATGAGGCGCGTGGTCACACTTCGCCTCTGGGAATCAGGGCTCATTCAAAGAGGGGGATTGCCTCATCGATTGCCTTGGCAAGAGGCGTACCCCTGCAGCAGATGTGTGATGCGGCGGGCTGGTCCTCTCCACACAGGTTTGTTAGATTTTATAGTCTGGATGTCAATGCTACTCCAGGTTCGCGGATCCTTGAGTCAGCATCCCAGAGCTAGGTCTGAGACCTCCTCGGCTTGTGCGCACACGCTACACAACCTGGGGGTCCAGACACTTGCAGTGCGGCGGCGTTGGTATTCTCGTTCCCATAGCGTTTTCACGCAGCATTGAGTGTAGCTTTTGAAAGGGAACGTCTCGGGTTACTTGGCTGTAACCCTGTTCCCTGATAAAGCGGGAACGAGATGCTGCATTCCAATGCTGCACTGCTGGACCTGAGGATGTTTCCGGTTTACTGCTATTTATAACCTGCAGGTGCACCTTATTCGGTGACGTCATGCCTGCACAGGTTATAAGCCGAAGGTATTCGGCGGGTTTGACATGCACAAGCTTCACAACCGGGCAACAAAGAGATGTTCCCATAGCGTTTTCACGCAGCATCTCGTTCCCGCTTTATCAGGGAACAGGGTTACAGCCAAGTAACCCGAGACGTTCTTTAGATTGCAGTTCTTTAGATGTTGTTCTGGGTTCTTTCATGAGCTACTGGATGAGTTGTTGTTGGGGTCTTGGAGTAATTTTGGTAGGCCAGCCACACCTGGGAAGTTTCAACATTTTCTCCATTTGTGGATAATGGATCTCACAGTGATTCGCTGGAGTCCCAAAGGCTTAGGAATGGCTTGGTAACCCTTTGCAATACATATTGCAAATACATATCATACCCTTACATACCCTTTACTAATACATATCAATTACTCTTCTGTTCTTGAATTTCTTCATATATTTTAGTGTGCTTCACTTTTTTGGACAGGTTCTATTTAAGTGATTTCTTGATTTAGCAGGGAAACAAATACTTTTTTACATTAGATTTAGGCAGCTCTTTCCCTTAATAAATGAAAACATAATTTTGAATTTGTACATCACAGCTCCACATGGCATAGCATGAACAAAACCAGAGAACTTTCTTAAGGCGAAAACTGAAACTTAAAAAAAAAAAAGTTTTATGAGCTGCGTTCTCTGACATTTAATATCTCCGCTCACTCATAAACACGTCTCTAATTTATAAAAGCCTGAATTACTGCATCTCAACACTTTAAGCCTTGCAAACCTAAACACTTACCTGTGTCTGGTGCTGTGTCTGGGTCTCTCTTTGTGTCATCACCTTCAGGGTCGTGACCTTTAACAGCACATGCACTCTCATAGATATCCACCACCATTTCCCTTTGCTTAGTAGAAAGCTGAACCATCTCTAATCTATAGAAGACACTAACACACTAAATTACTGTGTCTCTGTGTGTGAGCACGAGCGAACTGCTGCACTTCTTCCTAGTCTGCACTAATTTAAATGTGCTGCTGTCAATAAAGGAAGTTAATCGTTAGAGATGGATGTCAGTGGCTTTTTGTGGTCAAAGTGTGAAGACAAGCTTCATTTTTCAAGCATACACGACATTATCTGGTTAAAGTCTCGCAATTATATATTTACCAAAATAACATTGTGTTATAACAGTGTAGACAATGGTCAATTTATCATAATGGTGTTCCCTATAATGAGTTTATTTACAACACTCTTGATTTTTTTATATGAATTAGTCGACATGTTCCTGTAGTAGATCTGGAATTATTTGTAGATTTACTTTTGCAGAAGCTTTTATGCAGATTTATTTTGAGGTTACAATACAGAAGTGACACTGGTCTAAGATCAGGATTTAACAACTGCCTTCTTTCACACATTAGTATTAAAATTGCTCACACCAGCGACATAGAACACACACAGGATGGACATCACACATGGGCATGCAGTCTCACACATCGGTACACCCTAAAAAATGCTGGGTTAAAAACAACCCAAACTGGGTTGTTTTTAATAAATATTGGACTAACTACATGCTGGGTTAATTTAACCCAGCAAAATGGGTTATTTATTTAACCCAGCAAGATGAGTAAAATATTCAATCCAATTGCTAGGTCATATTTAACTATAATGTTGATTATAATTTTACCTCACAAATAGGTTATTATTATTTTTATGTTTTACATTTCTATGGGTAAAACCGTTTAAACAGTTAAATTACTTCGATATACTGGTCTATTACAAAAAAAAACAACTCTAAGTTTTGCAAACCATACATATATGCATTAAACACCCAATTAAATGTACAAATCATAGAAAAAATATTTATATTTATTTTTCAAAAGCACAAGATCAGATAATACAAAACAATTTCAACAGCGACATCATTACGATATTATTACTGTGCATAGTGCTGGTCATTATCTCCCAACATCAGGATGTAGGGGTTCGGCCTCGACCCTTCAGCCTGCTGGAGATATTCCACGGTGTTGGTTCCAACCTTAGAAAGAAAGAAAGTAAATGTTTATGGAAAAATTCGAGAGGGTTGGCTAGTATGCATATTTGTAAGATGATTAGTGTTTTGTAACACCTCAGCTATTTTATATGTGTTTACTAACGCTAGCAACTTAGCTAAATTCTAGCGTCATGCTGGCACTACAGTTGACAGTTTAGCTTTCATTTATCACTTCACCACCTTCGTACAGCCTGCAAGTATTCTACAAAGAATGCTAAAAAGCTCAGACATTTTTGCTGTTTCTTTCATACACAGGTAACGTTCTTTGGTTTGGCTAGTTAGCAACCATTGTCAGATAAATTAGCATGCTATAGCACAGACCAGGCTGAAAGTTTGAGTGTAACATTAACACGGTAACAGTAATACTTATTACATACAGTGAACAAATTCAGTCATAGGTGATAATGAAAGTGTGTATACAGACCTTATATTTAATGTTTATGTTTAAATGCATGAGGAGGAAGACCAAAAAAAAAAAAGAAGACACAAAGCTGACACAGCCACTGAACACACTGGTGAACTTTGGGGGAGGGGCGGTCTTGTCTGTGATGTTAGCTGTCACTAGCTAACCCAACTCCAACTCAGCAAGCTGGGTTAAACAAAATGTACCCAATTCCCTGTAAATAACCCAGAAAAATTACCCAACAGAGGCAACCCAGTGCTTGGGTAGTTAAAACAACCCAGGATTTTTTAGTGTATATGCAATAGGGGCAGGACATTTACTTGTAACCATAATTATAATAATATTTTTTTCTTATTAATTTTGAAACAATGAGAAAATCAGTCCCTCTGTATGATTATAATGAGCTGCACACTTCTGCAGGGTTTTACACTAGATTTTAGAGTGGAGATGTGGAGAATTGTGTTCAATTAAGTGTTAGGCAAGGTTAGGTTTGCATGTACTTTTGGCCATATAGTCTTTGTGTAATGTTAGTTTAAAGACATACAACTTGTTTTTATTTAATATTTAATTATAAAACGTATATATGAATACAGATACTGTACAAGTAATAGCAGTTTTGGATATCTATCCTGGTGTAACTAGTCTAATCTTTTCTCTGGTTGAATCTCAAACGACATCTAGTGGCTGAATAGTGAACTACACAGTCTTCAACTCACGGTCGCTACGTGGGGACCTCTTGCAGTAGACACGCGCAACACTGCCCTCTAGTGGTACAATGTTTCACTTACTAGTAATATAAAGAGTTTGGGTGTATAACCTCTTGGGCTCGTAGGTTAGAAACACTAAGCAGGTAATTATACTTATAAGACAACTGATCCTACTCACTTATTTATAATATAAATGGTGACTGTACACTCTCAGGAATAAAGTCATTAATCTTTAGAACCACACATTATAATCTTTAATTTAATTTCTATTTGTTTACTTAGAGACTTTATGTAGGTATGTTCTACTTATGTCTTCCAAGGTCAGTTTATATAAAAAATATACAAAAGATTACCTGAAGAGTATTATGAAAGTAGCCTTTATTTGGAGGTAGTAAGTCAGGTATTTTAAACTAAATAAGGTTTTATCATTTTCTTTTTTTCCCCAGATTTTCTCCATAATTTAGTTGTATCTAATTCTCACCCGTCATTGGTGCGTTCCCCTTCAAGGCTACTTCTACCAGTCTGGGAGGCTGAAACTGGAGACTAACACATGCTTCCGTCAAAACATATGATGCCTGCCAGCCGCATCTTTTCGAACTGCTCGCTCACACACAGCTGGGGGCAACATTACACACTCGTAGGACAATGCTATCCGCTCCTTCCCTCCCAACCCTGTCCTCTGAAAGAGCTCGACCAATCAGCTTTTTCTAGGCCTCTGGCTGAAAGACATTACAGAATCACCCAGGAATCGAAATAGCGATCTGTGAATTTGTGGGTCTTTCAGTCTTGTCTGTGTCCATTATTGGCAGAGATAAGGATCATCCAATATGGTATTATCACGATATAAATGTGTACCATGATTTTGTGTGTAGTATGATTTTATTAGAATTACATTTTATATAACAATTCTAATGAATTTTATCCAATAATTGGCACCTGCCACACAGAATCCTGTTGTGTAAATAGTTTAGAGCACACCACCTGCAGGAATCGCAACATTCTCAAATGTACACATATATATACTGTATGAAGTCAGTGTGCTGATACATGATACATGAGTATTAATTAATAAATTAATAATAATTAATTGTTCATTTAAATTGCTTCAAAATATATTTACCTATGCACCGAATTACTGCTGAAATTTATTATTTTATATAAGACAACTTATTTTAAATAACATACATGACTTCAGCACAATAAACAGTTACTTTGTCATTTATTTTATTTTTCGAGGAGTCTGAGTCTTTAATGTCATTCAAATTATAAAAATGTCCAGACTTTAAAGCATTGAATTACATGAAGACACAGACTTGTAGACACTTTAATGCAGATGGTGTCTACTGATGGACAGTACAGAGCAAAAAGGAAATGTTTTTTTATCCTGTTAAATTAATGGTGGATTAATTAATTTAAAATAAATTTGCTGTAGTCTCTTAGTGAGATTTGCATGATCGGGAAAACACATTGACCGTGTTTGAATAAGTACATGAAAGTCTGGAAATTTTTAAGCATTTTATCATTAAAGCATCAAGAACAGAAACATTTTCATATCCAACATTATTCTATACTAAGGTCACAATATCAGCCCTAACACTTGTGTGTGTTTAGAATTGTATAGGGTTGGAGTGATTATTTAGTGCTTATGATTATTTTAGTGTGGAAAAACAAGCCAACACACTAATTAATTAAGCAACCAAGACTTGTTCATTTTTCAAGTCAAAATTTATTAAAAATCTTTGCTCGCCTTACTCCTAAACCGAGGTCCCACTGTATAGGCTAGTAATTGATAGAAAAATAATAATAATAAATCTCTGTACATCTTTAATCAGTTATTATTATTATTATTATTATTATTATTATTATTATTATTATTATTATTAATCAATAATTGATTTGCAAGTTATATGTATTTTAATAGTGTGTTTTATAATGGTTTCAGTCTTTGTTTTAATAAATACTTAATATTTAATGACAGTAGTGTGAAATTTTTACAGCATCAGCAACAGGTATCCATGGTGCTTATGTTACCATGGTAACGGACAAGGAAACGGCGTATGCGCTGGTGACTTTGCAAGGTGTTCCGAATGGTGGAGTTTTGTTGGAAGTTCCCTTCACCTACATTCCCTTCAAATGGAGCAGGGAGAAGGAAGCAGCCTGTGAAGTACTCTTTGGAATGGAACGTAGCCTGTGTTTTGGTCCCTGGTCGTACTCTCGTGAGAATGCGCTGCCACATCATGGCCGAAAACTCTGACACAAGTAAATGTAAAGGTCACCTGATTCGTGTTTAAAGCGCACCCGGGAAGAAGCGAGGGGAGGGGAGGTAGTAGGGTGGATCAATGCTATTTATGTCACTATTTTCATTCAGAGTTTGTTCAGGAGAGTTGAGGAACCTGTTCCTTTGCGTATTATCCTGCTTAAGGGATTTTCACCACAGACGGCTTCTCAAAACCGTCACTTACTCTCACTCCCTCGTCTTGCTCCAAGACTAGTTTCACTGCTTCTGGTGAGGCCGATTTATCTTTCCCAGCAGGAAAGATACACTCGTTCACAATAACCTGGACGTTGGACATTCAAAACCTTCATTCACACACTTACATTTATATATATTTTGTAAATATTGTTTTTTTACTGGTGCACCTGTTTCCTTGTTTATCATTTAATACACATTTGTGAATTTTCTCCTCTGAGAGGCGTGACCTAGCGACTGCATTTTTAATTGACTGTGAGTCTGCCTGAACAGAATCCCGGGACGTTGCAGAAAGTTACTAAGACTAACATAATTCCTTCTGCAAACAAGTCCATTTGTGTTGAAATGACAAGTAATGCCATGACAGTAATGCTTAATATCAATACAGAAACACATTAAGAGCTTATTATATTCCAAATAGTTGAATTTTGGTCACATCTCTCAGAGGAGAAAATTCACTAATCAACTAAAATTGTTACTTGTTATGATGAAGTGCGCTGAATGAAAGCGTGTTCCCTTTCAAAAGCTACACTCGATGCTGCATGAAAACGCTATGGGAACATCTCTTTGTTGCCCGGTTGTGAAGCCTGTGCATGTCAAAACCGCCGAATACATCGGCTTATAACCTCTGCCAGGCATGACGTCACCGAATAAGGTGCACCTGCAGGTTATAAATAGGAGAGAACCGGAAACATCCTCAGATCTTTTTGTCTTCAGGACCGCTTTGTGTTTGCGTGTGCATGTGCAAGCCATAACGAAAGCCATAACGAAAGCAAAAATAACAGCATTAACTCACCGATATGGCGGAGTTGCTTAAGAGATGCCTGCCTCCGTGCGATAGATCTCTTTCGGAGGGCGATCTTCACGAGTTTTGTCTCGAGTGCTTGGGGGAAGAACACGCTCACCTCGGGCTTCAGGGAGACTGTGAGCACTGTGATCTTCTCCCTATTAAGGTGCTTCGCGCGGCTCACTTTCTTTAAAGAGAAACCGCGAGCCGCGGCGCATTCCTGGGGCTCGCGTGCTGATCTGGCAGATGCGCACGAGACAGAATTTCCAATTTCTCTCTCGCTCTCTCCGGATCAGGAAGTTTTAGCTTCCGCTTCGCAAGCACGCTCTGGCGCTTCTCGTGAAGGAGCGGAAGAATCCTCCTCTCTTGCTTCCATGGAAGTAGCCTCCTCACAACGCTTCTCCAGTGCTGACAGAGCTTAGGAGGAATTATTAGAGGTTATAGCGCGTGCGGTCGAGCGATTGCATATCGACTGGCCGCAGAAGCGAAATTCACCCAAGTGCTCGAGATTGGACGACAGGTTTCTGTCGGGTGGCCGGGGGGAGGAGCCTCAATGTCTCTCTCTCCCCTTCTTTGGTGACCTCCATGATGAATTAACTCTTTCATGGAGCAAGCCGTATTCATCGCGTGTTTTTGTGCCATCGACTTCGACTTATTCAAATATCGTTGATGCGAAAGCACGCGGTTATATGATGATTCCCCAGATAGAAGAGACACTTGCGGGCTATCTCTCTCCTGGGCCTCATCCTCCCTGAAAAAGCATACTCTCCCCTCCAAGCCGTGTAGGTTTACATCTGCTTTGGTGGGGAAAGCGTTTCAGGCAGCAGGTCAGGCTGGCGCTTCACTGCACACCATGGCGGTTTTGCAGGCCTACCAGGCTGACCTGCTGAAGGACCTAAGCACCGGCAGGGTTATTGATGACAGGGCGTTTGCAGAGCTGCCCCGAGCCACAGACTTGTCTCTCCGTTCAACCAAGCAGACGGCCCGTGCTGTGGGCTGTTCTATGGCTGCCATGGTATCCACGGAGAGGCATCTGTGGCTGAACCTCACGGGCATCAAGGATAAGGATCGTGCTGTCCTCCTTGATGCCCCCGTCTCGCCTTCCGGCCTCTTTGGCGACGGAATTAACTGTTAATTCCCGAAACAGTTAATTCTGTCGCCACTAGGTTTCGGGAGGCGAAGCTATATGAACAGGCCTTTGGAAGGTTCCTTCCCCGCCATGCACAAGAACTGGGACCGTTGGCCACCCGGCCCCAGCCAGGTCTGGCCCCTATCAGGCGTGAGGTGCAGAAGGAGAGCGTGACCAGCCGCGCACCCCCTCGTAAAGACTGGGGTGGGGCTCGCCGCTCGTCTCAAAAATCTGCCTCGAAAAGAACGGATCTGAGTAGCTTCCTCTCTTCAAAGAAGAAGCCCTGAGGCTCGTGCGTCTGGGGCCGTGGAGGTGTCTCCCCCAGGGAGGGGCGCCTGGATTTACATCACAAAACAGGACCTCCTCCCTGGCACTCCCAGGAGGCCGGTGTTCAATCCCCGCCACCACTGGTGTTTTGGGGATCGCTAGTCTCCAATGGAAAGTTGGGTGTTCGGGCATCTCCTGCCATACTTCAGGATACCCAACATCTAACATCCCCCCATCCAGCCTAAGTGTCAAAGCTCGTGCCCCTTTCGGAGAAGCTGGCAGCGTGGAAACTACTGTCAGGCGTATCTCCTTGGGTACAAAGGACTGTAGCCACAGGCTACAGGATTCAGTTTGCACATTGTCCTCCACGTTTCAACGGCATGGTCTCCACTTCCGTGAAACCTGACCGAGCACATCTGCTGGCCCAGGAGTTACAGACTCTGCTGGGCAAAGGGGCCATAGAACATGTTCCCTTCCCAGACAGAGAGACGGGCTACTACAGTTGGTACTTTTTGGTGCCCAAGAGAGGGGGGGGGGTTGCGTCCGATCTTGGATCTTCGCGACTTGAACCGCTATCTCAGGAAATCCAGATTCAAAATGTTGACTGTCAAAATGATTGTTTCTCAAATCCAACCAGAGGATTGGTTTGTGACAATCGATCTCAAGGACGCATAATTCCATATAGAAATATTGCCACAGCAAAGGAAGTTCCTGAGGTTCGCTTTCGGGGGTGAAGCTTACCAGTATCGGGTCCTTCCATTTGGCCTAGCTCTGTCACCCCGCACATATACAAAATGCATGGATGCAGATCTGGCTCCTTTACAACTCCAGGGCATCCGTATTTTGAATTACATAGACGACTGGCTGATTCTGGCCCAGTCTCAGGAGCTAGCGCTTCAACATTGGGATGTCGTCCTAGCCCATCTTCATTCTTTAGGATTGAGACTCAACGCCACAAAAAGCGTTCTCCTTCCTGTTCAGAGGACAACATATTTGGGTGTCACATGGGATTCGGTCACAATGCGGGCACAGCTGTCTCCTGCTCGTGTCGAATCCATTCTCAACACCCTGAAGGAAATCAAGCTAGGCCAGAAGCTGCGTCCACGGTGATACCTTTGGGCCTTCTGCACATGAGAGCCAGGGGGTTTCATTCAAGGGCCAACCCCCAGAGGCTAAAAAGGGTTACGCGCCGGGGGCTTCGTACCCTTTCTATGTGGTTCAGACCCCGGTTTCTAACTTTGGGTCCCACTCTAGGTCCGTCTTGTCGTCGCAAGATGCTAACAACAGACGCTTCCCTCACGGGCTGGGGTGCGGTCTTCAATCGTGGCACATCAATTGCCTCGAAATGATGGCTCTGTTTCTGGCCCTGAAACACTTCCTCCAGCAGTTGAGAGGTTACCATGTCCTAGTTCGGGTGGACAGCACTGCGGTAGTCTCGTACATAAATCGCCAGGGTGGACTGCGCTCACGCCGCTTGAACAAGCTAGCGCACCAGGTTCTGCTTTGGGCACAGGACAAGTTCCTGTCCCTCAGGGCGATTTACATTCCAGGGCATATGAATGTAGGAGCAGACTTGCTATCCAGACAAGCTGTGAAACATGGGGAATGGAAACTCCACCCCAAAGTAGTCAGTCAAATCTGGGAAAGATTTTATGTAGCAGAGGTGGACCTCTTTGCCTCACAAGAGGCAGCACAATGCCCCCTTTACTACTCTCTGACTCCTCCAGCTCCCCTGGGTCTGGACGCAATGGCCCACACGTGGCCCAGATTACGCCTTTATGCATTTCCACCTATAGTTCTGCTCCCAGGAGTCCTGGCGAGGGTCCGTCAACAGGGTTTGCGCCTCTTATTGATAGCGCCCCATTGGCCGACCAGAGTGTGGTTTCTCTGATCTAATATCTCTCCTCGACGGCTCACCCTGGGTGATTCCAGTGATGAGGGATCTTCTGTCTCAGGCGCAGGGGACAATACTTCATCCCCGGCCCGAGATCTGGAACCTTCACGTTTGGCCCCTGAACGGGACCAACTGAGATAAGCTGGGCTTTCAGCCAGCGTAATTAAAACCATTTTAAGTGCCAGGGCTCCCTCCACTAGAATAACTTATGCCCTCAAATGGAGTGTATTTGAAAATTGGTGCATGGCAAGACATGTAGACCCAGTTCACTGCCAAATTGTTTCAGTGCTGGAGTTTCTGCAAGAAAAGTTGTCCTCGGGCTTATGCCCTAGTACTCTCAGATCGTTCGGCGGTTTTGACATGCACAGGCTTCACAACCGGGCAACAAAGAGTTCCCATAGCGTTTTCACGCAGCATCTCGTTCCCGCTTTATCAGGGAACAGGGTTACTGCCAAGTAACCCAAGACGCTCGTTTCTACAAAATCCAGCAGAATCTGTATTAGGATATTTTTACAGCAGACTGCATCATGCCACCTTGTCATTTATTGTTTTCCTATAACAGCCCACACCAATAACTTCAATGTTATATAAGAAATTCTACCAATTTAGAATGAAAAAAAAAAAAATCACATCAGTCAACAACAGTGAAGCAATAATTTTTATTCTTTAAATAATTTGATTAATTGCCAGTAAAGTTTTGAATATTAATCAAGTTAGTAAATTAGTACATTTTAATTAGCAGGACACATGATCATAACTCATCATAACACTTAGCCTGATGAGAGAGAGGATGAGGTTTATATTATCACAGCTTACTAGTTAGTCAGGCAGTACAGATACACATATAGGGGTCAAATAATGTTGTTGTGCTCAGCAGTTATAATAATAAACAATAATAATTTCATGAAGACATAGTTAGAACTCGTCCCACTGATTAATACACTCAGTTTTTCTTTATTTAGGAACATTTTGTTATTTTCTCTTCTCACAGATCCAGACTAGTTTATCAGAGCACGATCTGTCATTCCACTGCTGTCTGTCAGGATACCCAGTCTCAGCACAGTCCTCACCATTGTCAGGAGCCAAGTTCCTGAAACTAAGACAGTCTGATTTAGTCTCCAGTACTGAGATTCCAAACAAATCCAAACAGAATGATCTCTGATCAATAAAAATATCAAAGAAAAAGGATTCATCTAGGTTTATTTATTTACTCTCAATGACTTAAACAGCAACAACAACAACAAAAAAACATATTGCTGACACACATGTGGTCTCTTACCCAGAGGTCAGTAGTCTACCGTCCACCCATTTCCACTCTCCCTCGTTGTCTCTGTCACTCAGACCAATCCAAGCTCGACTTCCCTGCAGCTGTTCAGCGATGAACATCTGTGTATTTGATAACAGAACAACTTGAGAACTTAAGCATCTCTCTCTCTCTCTCTCTCTCTCTCTCTCTCTCTCTCTCTCTCTGTTGCATGCTGGAAGTTGGTAGGTAAGAATAATGTGTGGATGGTGTGAGGAGCATGTGAGCGACTGTTTGAACAGTATATTTTACTTCTATTTTTCAGGTCTTTCTTTTGGTGTGTCACATCAGATTTATATGTATAAAAAAATATATATATATATAAAACCCAAAATTAATAATATTTTATATACACAGTAAAAAAAAGCCATTCTATCTGAGGGGCTGGCAGCAAACCAAGCATCAGAAACCACTGGGTCACACTCCTACCTGGGGTAAGCTGTGAAGCGAGTCCCAATGTTACAGTAGAGCAAGTCAAGTCAAGTCAGGTAGCCTATTATTGTCATTTCAACCATATACAGTTCAATACACAGTGAATCAAAATGATATTTCTCCAGGACCAAGGTGCTACAGAGAAAACAAATCAACAACATAAATTAACAAAACTAGCTAAGAACTATACAAAAAAAAAATGAAAATACAAAAAAGATGACAAAGTGACCTGTGCAAATAGTAACAAACATGACACAATATAAAACACTGTGACAATGTAGGGCCAACCAGTTTAGCAGGTAGTAGTGGTAGCTGAGCTAGTGGGATTTGTGAATAATGTCAGCATCATGGGTGTCATATCATTCAGGCTTCACCTTTGGGTGTTTACAGTTTGGTAGGACCATTTATTTTTGGCTCCTTGCTATGCTGTCATTCAGGCTGATGTTTCTGAAGGAACCCTCTTTGGAGATTTTTTTTAGAATCACACAAAGTGGGGGAAAAATACCAGACCGTCTGAAGCAGTGCTGTTAAGAGTGTTATGGAAGAGCAGGTCGGAGAATGTAGTGATCCTGGACCTAAATATATAGGATGCTCTTGTGAATTCCAAGCTCCATGACTGGTGGGCAGTATAACGGGTAAGAGTGATGGAATAGAAACACAGAGGTGTGATGTGATGTATGGTGAAAATATTAAATATGGGTTCAGTGGCACGAAATGTTGGAGGAAAACATAGTGAGGATCCCAGGGACTCCTGTAGAGGAGAAGGATAGTAAAAAACTGCACTAGAAGTGTTGTGGAGGGAGTTGAATGGTGAATGGTTAATCTGATATCAAGTTAATCAATGTGGATATGAAAGATGAGAAAGATGCTTCACAAGACATTGAAGTACTGCTGCTGTGAAGAGTAAGAACATCATCATATACAATAGACAAAATTTATAATTTTCTAAATGCGACTTTTCCCAGATAGCACTACTTTGAAAATTTAAAATTATATATTGCTTTAGTATTGTGCAGCATGCTCTCTCAATAATGCCATCACATCAGGAGCTCATATGAGGGTTGGTTACCAATCTAATAAATAAATAACATTGAAATAACTATATATCAAAGATAGTGGATATCAACGCTGGTCCAACAATGTCGCCTGTGTTGATCGTATGCTCCCTGATAAGCGGTGGCACATTAGTTTGCTCTACAAGCTGGCCAAAGCTGTGAGTCAAAAAGCTATTTGTGACTATAATTCTGTTTCCTAAATATTGCCTATGGGACTGAATATTAAATGATCCACAATGACTAAAGAATTTATAAGAAAATGCAATGCATCGAGAGGACAAGACAAAAAAAAACAAAAAAACAACTTGCCTATTATTGCTCATACATGCTAGTATGTTCATACGTTCATTCACAAGCATTTTATATGCTCCTAAAAACTTTTAACAATTTTACTTGAAGTAAATGTCCCATTATCATCAATCTAAATGGATTCGCTATGATGCCAGCTAAACAATAGTGATAATGTGTTGTTATTCATTTCTGTTTTCTCTGTTGTTATTTATGGCTAAATGACATAGATGGCAGGTGTAAAAGGTTAAAAAAATGTATATAGATTAAATAAATAATATTCAGTTACGACAGCTAAAAACAATAGATATAAAGTAAATTGAGGTATAGTTCATAATGTGTAATAGTTTTTTTTTTATATTTTCTTATATTTTGTAAAATTAGAAAATGTTAAATTCATTCTGCTCAAGCACACTGTCAAACAGGTCACTAGATGCTGGTTTTACGCAGTACTCCCAACTATGAGGTTTGTAGTTTTGCGTGGTGACCTGACAAAGTTGAGCACAGAGCACAATGAATTTCACATTTATACTTTATATAACCTTATAATTTTTCAGCGCTGATGGATTGCTGATGGATTGCCATCTTCTCCCCACATTATAAAACCAAAGAGTGTAGATTGGGGTCTGTCTGTACTGGTGCTGAAGATCTACAGAGCAGAGTGGAAAAGCAGACCCTGAAAAAGCAGACCCTGAAAATGTACCATGCGAGCAAGGCAATGTAACGCAACCCCGGGAATTTAAAGAAACAAAACTGAAAGCAGTCATTTGATCAATTTGTGAAGGTCTACCACATGAATGCTGTATGAGCTCCCGCCGCACTCGCACTCCTGTGTAGAGCCATTCTTCAAGATCTTGCTGCGCCTCCATGTTAGCAAGATTAATCCACAAGGGAAAAGTAATCATTTTGCTGCGGCAAACAGTCTCTCTCTCATAAACAGTGCTGTATACCTTCATCTCACCTCCCCCTCACTTTTTCGCCGCAGCGCTTTAAAGGCAGCGCAGGTGACCTCCTACGTCACTGCCAACCTCTTGCTACCCATCTGCGAATTCTCGCGAAAGTACCTTTCGGGACCACTGCCTATTGTGAAGAGTAATACAAACCCTTAAAGGACACTTATGGGGCACAGCTGCACTTTCTTTACAAGCTTATGCTGTTTATTCCCCCCCTATAAAAAGCCCTTTATGTGGCTGCGCTACAAGAAGGGGCGCCCTCTAGCGCTCTCAGTATGACTAGAGGATGCCTCCCTTTTACTGGACAGTCCTTGAGCATGTGTCCTGAGGCTCCACAATAAAAACAAACCCTTTGACTTTCGCTTTCATATCAGGTATGAACAGTGTTCGGGGATGTTACTTTTTAAAGTAACTAATTACATTACAAAATTACTGTCTTCAAAAAGTAATCAATTGCATTACTGCATTACTTTCTGATAAAAGTAACCTAGTTACAGTACTTTTCCATTGCAGAAAATGAACACTCCTTTCTGCTTCCTCATGCATGTTGTTTTAGTCAAGACTTTTATAATTATTCTACCATCATCACTCAGCGAAGTTTGGCCCATAATCTGTTAACTACTAATACCCCTATCTCACCTACGTGATTTCGCACGGTGGTCGTAAGTACGGTTCATCATGATTCACCGTGAGTTTCGGCGTTGTGATCAGGTTTCCACCTTTCTGTGCGTCGGTCCTTGCATAGGTAAACCGCATATGTGAGATAGGGGTATAACAGCAGGAATAACAGAGGGGGTGAGTTATCGGGGGGCGGGGCTTGTAGAACAACTTTCTCACACACACACACACACACACACACACACACACAGAAACACACACTAATGGATTGGGAATGACTGCTGTCTGGCTCACGGATTACATATATTGTCTGAATAACAAATTACATTTTTGAAAACGTAACTAAGTAATTGAGTACTTGAATGGCAGACCTAACACTTTAGATTACTCATTACATCAAAAAGGTAATCCGAGTTCCCCAACACGTTACTTTATAATGTGTTACACCCAACACTGGGCATGAATGCTTCTTGCAATCTCTTTTCTATGCTCATGGGAAGAGGCACTCATTTACAGTAGACTCGTTTCCTGTACTTCCTGGTTGTAAACGGGATTGCTAGTGGTCGTTCAACTAACATTTTGGCAACAGACATGTACTTTTTATTTAGCACATTTATTGTCCTCTGTGGTATGCACATGGTAATTTCTTTCATTTGAATCATAGAAACTATAGGATGCAGTGGGTGTTGTGGATTTATGCATGAATGCCAGTTATTTAGTCTTTCCTGCACTTATCTGGAGGCAGCTCTTTTGACACCAGTCTACAAAGTTATGAACAGTCCTCTGTACTCCTTGTCATGATACTCCATGAACAGGCTGATTTCATTATTACAAAATTGAGTTTTTGTATTTTGTGTTTTTTGTGTCTCTGCTTTTGTTTTATTTCCGCCTGTTCTGTTTGATTTAGCAGGTGACAGGTTGCTGAGCTGTACATGAAGTCTGCAGGGTAGACGGTGAAGATGAACAGAGCCAGGACCATTCCCTGTGGGGTTTCAGTATTAAACATGTCAGACTCACAGTCACAAGTTCTCACATACTTTGGTCAGTTTGTAAAGTAATCCAGTATCCAGGTAGATAGATGATGGTCAAATGCCATGTATTCCAGCTTATCCCTCAGAAGTGCACGTTGGATGGTGTTAAAAGCTCTCATTGTGCTCCCAGACTTATCCAGGTGTTAAAAAGCCCTATTAGGGGGAAATATGACGGCATCTTCCACTCCAGTGCCAGGTTGATAGGCAAACTGAACGGGATTCATTGATAGGCTCACCAGAGGTCGGAGATAAGTATATACCAGCAACCTCCCCAGAACAGAAGTCCCCAAAGTCTTTTGGGCGCAAAGTCTTTTGTACAGGTACCATGCAAAATGTCTTCCACAGCTGCTGCACCTTTCCCATCTTCAGACCAAACATGTACAACAATATGCTGCACAGATGGTCTGCACCAGTCTTAAAGAGCTTGGAACTTATGCTGTCTTGGCCTACAGTCTTCCTTTCACTCATGCTTTCTGAGCTCCATTCTCACCTTGGGCTCTGTAAGGGGCAGTATGTAGTAATGGGAATGGGGGCCGGGGGTAATTGGTAGGGGGAGATAGGTTAGATGAGTTGTAAGTAAACTGTGAGAAGTGGAGTTGCAGCAGTGAGGAATGGGTGGGGACCTGGGATTTGCATAGCTGATCAAATCTGTTAAAGAAAATATTCAGTTCATTCACCCACTTTTGGTCATCCTCTGCCTTCTCCTTTCCTCATTTCTGTAGCATGCTTCTCCATCTTCTTTTCCATCTTCTTCCTGTAGTATGCTTCTCCACCTTCTTCCTGTACCATGCTTTTCCTTCTCTGATGTTCTTTTTAAAATCTCTCTGTACAGTTTTCAGCTTCTCCTTGTTTCCTGTTTTAAAAACCCTCTTCTTCTCTTTATGGAGAGACTTCACATCTGGATAAATCCTATACACTGTACAGTCCTCTTTTTTGTGATTTTCCCCAATTTTTCTCCAAAATTTTGAATAGTATCCAAGCCCCCCCTTCCACATTAAGCCTACTACTACCAGGTAATCAGGAAGGGCCAAAGACTAAACCAAAAAAGCCAACCACATCTTTTCTAACTGCTTGCCGTAACATACTCAGAGGACAGAGCTATTCGCTCCTTCCGCTTGGTGAGCTCATGGACGTCCATGATTGGCTGTAGTGCTGTGATTAATGTGAGAGCATTAAGTGCCTCACATCCCACCCCGCTAAAAGAGAGCATGGCCTATCAGCTCTCTCTAAGCCCTCGGCTGCGAGAGGCTTACAACATCACCGGGTAATCAAAGTAGTGATATAATCCATTATACAGTCATTATAATAATCCATTATACATTATACAGTATACAGAATAACCTCCCCATGTAGGTTACACAATCCCTCCCACACAATTGTATCAAATCAGAGTCTCACTGTGCAGGAGACTCACACAAGGGGTTTGTACACAGCTAGAGAATGAATAAGATTTTGTTCAGATTTTCCCAAAAGGGGGAGGGTGCTGAAGTATAAACCTCCTTGAAGTTGGCTTAAAATAAATCCAGTTGGCATAAAAAAAAAAAAAAAATCTAAGTATGGTGTGGCATGGAACATACTGGGTGGATGTGGGCAGAGTGGGAGGACAGAATGGAATGATTAAAATCTCCAGAGATAATGAGAAGGGAAAACCATGAAATTCAAAAACGTTCAAATACTTTTTCCTGCAACTGTGGGATATGCAGCAAAGCAAAACCCCACAAGACCTTACCAGAGAGGAGAGTAAGTATGTATACCACCTTAGCTCATTTTGTAGGGAAAGAGGGCTGTAATTCAAGGACTGAAAAATACTGAGACAGAAATGCATGGCAGATGTTGGAATTCCCATCATAGGTATGTGAGGAAGGAAGGTGAGGCTCATAAAACAGAGCAATGGGGATCTGAATGGGATCTGGATGGCAAGATAGGTCAGGGTCTCAGTTACAATTTTAAGCATGCTGGTAACCTGCTAAATGTTGCTGTAGTGTTATCCCTGAAAAGCTTTGCACTGGGGCTCTTCTGCATGAGGCAGGTGGAGGTCCCTGTATAAACCCCCTGTGGAGAAGTGTACAGCTGATCTCCAGTAGAGGATCATGTATGAACAGACACATATCACTCCACCATAGCTACAAGACACCCCTTCTGTGGGAGAAACAAAACACTAGACCACCTTTTTTAAGATGTGATAGTTTAAGGCTAATTTTAGCACTCTGACTGTATGGATAGTATGATGTGGGCAAATCCTGACAGAGAATACAAACCTCAGGCCTGAGATACTTAGTTGCACACAAAAAAAATAAATAAATAAATAAATAAATCAATTAATTAATTAATTAATTAATTATAATAATAATAATAATAATAATAATAATAATAATAATAATAATAATAATAATAATAATAATAATAATGCATACACAATTTTAAATAGGCCAGGCTAACTACCTGGCTCACACATAAAACAAAATTAAAGGGAGTTTCACATTGAATAAAGAACTGATGTTGAAAATCCTTTCATTGGCTAATCTCAGGATTTGTTGATCCTAAAATGGCACACAGACTGCAGGATTTTTGTAAGGTTTGGATACAGGGTGATAATTTAAGTTGTGTTTTTATTTAATTTAAGTTGTGTTGTAAATAATTCAGTAATTTTAGCTTTTTAACAAAAGATCCCAAAACCAAAAGGTTCTGTAGGTGATATGAAGGATTTCAAGTGTGTTTATTTAATTTTATTTATTTAATATTATATTAATTTTTATATTCATATTATTATGTTTGTAGTTTAGTTTATGTTATTTTACTTAATTCTTTGCATTTATATAATATTATTATTTACTGGAACTGTTTGGAAGGATGCAGGCAAGGGATAGCCACAGATGCATAAAAAAAAAATTAATTAATTAATTAAAAAAAAACATTCAGAACTTGAACAAAATTAAAACTTTGTCTAGCTAAGAGTTCAACATAGCAAAACAGCCCAGAAACATCAGTTTCTGAAATATCAGTAGGTGTAGTGGGTGAGAACAGGTGATGACCATCCAAATATGTGACAGGTGCTGGGAAATTAAGTTCCAGCCAAAGTCCCAACACAAAACCTGAAATAAATTGCAAATTGCTAAATAAAGCAACAAATTGCTATTTATTTACCTTATTTCTTATTCTTCTTATTATGTGTTTATTATGTGTATTTTTACTGGTTTGGAATTTACTTTATATCTGTGTTAAATATATTCATGCATGAGGTCAACGTTTTTAATTATTTGATGTTAGTAAGAATGACGTGTCATGAAATGTTAAAAGGCAGTTAAAAGTCACGTGTCTCTCTCTTCCTCTCTCTCTCTCTCTCTGTCTCACCTGTTCCTCTATGCTGTTTATGATCACCAGGTCTGCTCCTTTGTTCCTGCAGTCCTGTCTGCTTTCAGTCCAGCTTTTCTTCTCATTAGACATGACATACAGACAGGAGTTGAAACTCCTCACGTTGCCTGTGGAGAGCAGTTGGGATAATTTACAGAGGGCAAAACACACAGTTTCTATTGTAAAGTTATATATGTATATATCATATTATATAGCGTATAGCGTGAAAAATAAATCACGTCTTTACACAAAACCGCATAGGTGAGATAGGGGTATAACAGCAGGAATAACAGAGGGGGGCGGGTTATCAGGGGTGGGGCTTGTAGAACGACTTTCTCTCTCTCACACACACACACACACACACACACACACACACTAATGGATTGGCAAATGCTAATTGCTGTGTTGTTTGGAGCATGCGCTGATGCATGCCCGTGTCCAACAACAGGAAAGGCTTGAATGAAGAAACAAAAACAATTTTTTTTTTTTTTTTTTTTTTACGTAAATATTATTATATTCATGTAAGAATCTCTTCATGATAAAATGACTTGTGGCATGAATCCAAACAAAGTGCTTCAGTTTCAAATAATCATTCAATGCTGGACACAAACAGCAAAAAAGCATGATAATAATAAAACAGAATAATAATAATCATCATGTTTTTTTGCTGTTTGTGTCCAGTGTTGAATAATTATTTGACCACAAATGTCTGTAATAATGAAATAAAGCTGCTCACATTATGCACGCTTTCACTTTTGAAAATGCATTGTTTATTCAGAAAATTTATATTTGTGCTCTGTTGTTCTTCTGGGGTACTAATTTTAAGTTTAAAAGTTGGACATGAATCTGACATATTTACATCCGCCACATTATGAAAGCCCAGATCGTACTCTACATAAATAAGAGAAAATGTATTAGCCACTATATTGGTAAAGATTTTAAATTTACACAAATTTAAGAAGAGCGCTGAATCACTGCAGGTCTTCAAAAAGGCCTCAGACCACTAAGGGTTAACTGAGGACATTTAACTGTTGGGAAGAAAATGTAGTTATGAATCTATCTACGTACTTACACAAATCAATAAGTGTCCTCAGGCATCCATCTCTCTGCCCCTGGTCTTTCTTTATAGTCAGGCTCGTATCTGACTGTTTTTTCTCTTCAGTCAGCCTGTTGTAACTGGTCTGTGGCAGGTTGTATTTGATCAACAGCACGGTGATGGCAGTCAGCAGGAGAACACACAGCAGCACCACACACACTGCAGTCAGTCTGTACCACCTGCTCCGTGCAGTGTCTCCACCTAGAGGTAAATAGACATGAGCATACAATTTATCCTCTCTACATATAGCATATACATTTTTGTTTCAACCGCCTCATTCATATCAAAGCCCTTCAGCAGTCAGAGAAACATCTCAGTATCTCTATACAATGGAACCTTGGATTGCGAGCATAATTCATTCCTGAAGCGTGCTCGCATAAACAAATTAAACTGCACTTCACTGTTGAAAAGAACTGCAACAGGGCAGTGTCTCCAATTAGAGTGTGTTTCTGTGTGTGTGTGAGAGAGAGGAGGAGGGGGGTCTGTGAAGGGGCATGGTGTCCAATGACTCGTGCACACACACATAATGGAATCACTGCAGGCTGATATATAACCTCTCTAATGTGACTTTTTCTTGCTTTACACGTGCACACACACGTGTCTTATAATAAACAGTACACGCATGCTGTACACACACACATACAAACACAAAATAAAAAAGGCTTTACGTGCACATGCATTGTCACAGTGTTATAGTAAACAGTACAGGCGTGCTGATGTTGATTATACCAGTGAGAGACGAGCACTAAGACTGAGTAGGGGAGACAATTACCCACAATTCCACAGCGCAAGAGAGAAAAACCATTGGCTCAATTGTGGGCTCATGTTTGCCTTGAGCCCCCCATTGCTAAATCCCCCAATGGGTAACATATAGGCTTTCTTTCGTTGCAATCGGCCCATGGGAAGAGAAGATTTAAATGAGAAGCAGCCTTATTAAAACAAAATAAGGTTTGTGAATAATAAAAAAACACATGGACATGGATAGCAGAATGGGAATGGAAAAAGAAACTTACTTTGTGTTACATTAAATATTTCTACTTTAAGGTTTACGCCTCACTCCAAAACATTATCAGTTTAAATTACACTTTTTTTACATAAAGACAAGGGTACAGCTGTGAAGAGGGAGAGGAAAGGATACAAAAAAAAATTAAGTTTGACAGATCAACCACTGGAACAAAAACAAAATTTAAGAATTGTGGAACGTCTTTGTACACAAATTAATTACAAATATATGGAACATTAGTAGCTGATTTTCAATTACCTTTAAAGCTAATTATTTTTTTATGATTCCATTTTGTCATGCCTTTACTTTATCTTGTTATTTCTGAGAAAAATATGTAGCTTGTTTCTAAGAAAACATATCTACCGTCTGTTAGGAACCTCCACTAGAGGTCACTGTCCGTTAGTGTGGTTTTTTTTTTTGTTTTTGTTGGTCGACTCAGTTTCCCAGAAGGCACCTCGGTCAGGTGATGAGGGCTCACCTGAATCGAGGTAGCTCATTAGACATCTTATAAATAGCAGTTTGTTCTGGGAAACTGGGTCGAGCATTATCCTTATCACAGTCAAGTCGGCATTCTGTTTTTTTTTTTGTTTTTTGTTTGGTTTTTGTTTCTTTAAGTTTATATTTTAGTTTATGTTTTGTAACGTCTCAGGTTACTTGGCTGTAACCCTGTTCCCTGATAAAGCGGGAACGAGATGCTGCGTGAAAACGCTATGGGAACATCTCTTTGTTGCCCGGTTGTGAAGCCTGTGCATGCCAAAACCGCTGAATACCTTCGGCTTATAACCTCTGCCAGGCATGACGTCACCGAATAAGGTGCACCTGCAGGTTATAAATAGGAGTGAACCAAAACATCCTCAGGTCAATTTTGTCTGAAGGACGTCCAGGCACGCCCGCAGTGCGGCATCGGAACGCAGCATCTCGTTCCCGCTTTGGGGGACGTAGATCCGAAGAACACGTACTGGACACAGTAAGTGAAGTCTTTCCTGCTCCAGAGCTGTGAAGGCGGAGGACAGAAGGCCTCGAGAACAACTGGGTGCATGGTCGAGAATGGAACCTTGTGAAGATAGTTCGGGTGAGGATGCCGAATAGCTTTAGAAGTAATAGCCATAAGAAAAACCATCTTAAGAGACGGAAGCCTGACAGGCGCTGTACTCTAGTGGTTCGAAAGGGGTGCCGGCCAGGCCTTCGAGTACGATAGTTAAGTCCCATGAAGGGACCGTCGCTCTAGTGGGCGGCTTCAACCGTTTAGCTCCACGAATAAAACGGGCAACTAAATGGTGCTTGCCCACAGAAACCCCATCATTCAGAGCGTGACAAGCCGAAATAGCGGCTACTTACGTTCTGAGCGTACTAGGGCATAAGCCCGAGGACAACTTTTCTTGCAGAAACTCGAGCACTGAAACAATCTGGCAGTGAACTGGGTCTACATGTCTTGCCATGCACCAATTTTCAAATACACTCCATTTGAGGGCATAAGTTCTTCTAGTGGAGGGAGACCTGGCACTTAAAATGGTTTCAATTATGCTGGCTGAAAGCCCAGCATGTCTTAGTTGGTCCCATTCAGGGGCCGAACGTGAAGGTTCTAGAGCTCGAACTATAGGTGGAAACGCATAAAGGCGTAATCTGGGCCACATGTGGGCCATTGCGTCCAGACCCAGGGGAGCTGGATTGACTTCCTACTTCGGGGTGGAGTTTCCATTCCCCATGTTTTACAGCTTGTCTGGATAGCAAGTCTGCTCCTACATTCATATGCCCTGGAATGTAAATCGCCCTGAGGGACAGGAACTTGTCCTGTGCCCAAAGCAGAACCTGGTGCGCTAGCTTGTTCAAGCGGCGCGAGCACAGTCCACCCTGGCGATTTATGTACGAGACTACCGCAGTGCTGTCCACCCGCACTAGGACATGGTAGCCTCTCAACTGCTGGAGGAAATGTTTCAGGGCCAGAAACAGAGCCATCATTTCGAGGCAATTGATGTGCCACGCGAGAAGATGACCTCTCCAGCTCTCTTGGACGGCCATCCAAGACCGCACCCCAGCCCGTGAGGGAAGCGTCTGTCGTTAGCATCTTGCGACGACAAGACGGACCTAGAGTGGGACCCAAAGTCAGAAACCGGGGTCTGAACCACATAGAAAGGGTATGAAGCCCTCGGCGCGTAACCCTTATTAGCCTCTGGGGGTTGGCCCTTGAATGAAACCCCCTGGCTCTTAGCCACAGCTGAAACGATCTCATGTGCAGAAGGCCCAAAGGTATCACCATGGACGCAGCTGCCATGAGGTTTAAAGATTTCTGAAAGTGATGAACAGTGACCTTCTGGCCTAGCTTGATTTCCTTCAGGGTGTTGAGAATGGATTCGACACGAGCAGGAGACAACTGTGCCCGCATTGTGACCGAATCCCATGTGACACCCAATATGTTGTCCTCTGAACAGGAAGGAGAACGCTTTTTGTGGCGTTGAGTCTCAATCCTAAAGAATGAAGATGGGCTAGGACGACATCCCGATGTCGAAGCGCTAGCTCCTGAGACTGGGCCAGAATCAGCCAGTCGTTTATGTAATCCAAAATACGGATGCCCTGGAGTCATAAAGGAGCCAGAGCTGCATCCATGCATTTTGTATATGTGCGGGGTGACAGAGCTAGGCCAAATGGAAGGACCCAATACTGGTAAGCTTCGCCCCTGAAAGCGAACCTCAGGAACTTCCTGTGCTGTGACAATATTTTTATATGGAAATATGCGTTCTTGAGATCGATTGTCACAAACCAATCCACTAGTTGGATTTGAAAAACAATCATTTTGACAGTCAACATTTTGAATCTGGATTCCTGAGATAGCGGTTCAAGCCGTGAAGATCCAAGATCGGACACAACCCACCCCCTCTCTTGGGCACCAAAAAGTACCGACTGTAGTAGCCGACTCTCTGTCTGGGAGGGGAACATGTTCTATTGCCCCTTTGCCCAGCAGAGTCTGTAACTGCTGGGCCAGCAGATGTGCTCGATCCGGTTTCACGGAAGTGGAGACCACGCCGTTGAAACGCGGAGGACGATGTGCAAACTGAATCCTGTAGCCTGTGCCTACAGTCCTTTATACCCAAGGAGATACACCTGGCAGTAGTTTCCACGCTGCCAGCTTCTCCGAAAGGGGCATGAGCTTTGACACTTCGACTGCATGGGGGGGGGGGGGGGGGGGGGGGAGGTGTTAGGTGTTGGGAGATGAAGTGTGGCAGGAGATGCCTGAACACCCAACTTTTCATTGGAGACCGGCGCTCCCCGAAATACCAGTGGTGGCGGGGATTGAACACCGGCCTCCCGGGAGTGTCAGGGAGGAGGCCCTGTTTTGTGATGAAAATCCAGGCGCCCCTCAGGCACGAACTTCAGGGCTTCTTCTTTGAAGAGAGGAAGCTCCTCAGATCCGGTCTTTTCGAAGCAGATTTTTGGGAAGAGCGGCGAGCCCCACCCCAGTCTTTACGGGGGGGTGCGCGGCTGGTCACGCTCTCCTTCTGCACCTCACGCCTGATAGGGGCCAGCCCTGACCGGGGCCGGGTGGCCGACGGTCCCGGTTCGTGAGCACGGCGGGGAAGGATCCTCCCAAAGGCCAGTTCATATAGCTTCGCCTCCCGAAACCTAGTGGCGATGGAATTAACAGCGTTGCCAAAAAGGCCGGAAGGCGAGACGGGGGCATCGAGGAGGACAGCACGATCCTTATCCTTGATGCCCGTGAGGTTCAGCCACAGATACCTCTCCGTGGATACCATGGCACCCATAGGACGGCCCACAGCACGGGCCGTCTGCTTGGTTGCACGGAGAGACAAGTCTGTGGCTCGGCGCAGGTCTGCAAACGCCCTGTCATCAATAACCCCGCCGGTGTTCAGGTCCTTCAGCAGGTCAACCTGGTAAGCCTGCGAAACCGCCATGGTGTGCAGTGAAGCACCAGCCTGTCCTGCTGCCTGAAAAGCTTTACCCACCAAAACAGATGTCAATCCATGGAACAAGCGAATCCATCACCAAATAATCACAACTCCGGCACAAAGGTACGTTATCATGTCTACCATTCAGCTCGCTCAGTGTGTGGAGTGCAGGATGTTTAGACATTCTTCCTCCGTCATTAGTGATAATTTTATTTGTGATAGGTGTGTGTTAGTTAGCACCCTGACGGAGAAGATAGTAGCATTAGAGGAGCGCATCCAGACTTTAGAGAGGGTTAGAGAGCGCGAGAGCAGCGTTAATCATGTAGCGGAAAGTCTGGGTGCCGCAGGCGGAGATAATCAGCCCCCGACTCCGGCAGTAGAGCCCTCACAGCGGGGCGAGTGGGTGACGACTCGGCGGCATACTCGTTCAGCCAAAGCTAACGCTAAGGCTAGCCCACCGGAGCACACCTCTTCTGCGCTTCACGTGTCCAACAGGTTCGCTCTCCTCAGTGATGCACCCGCTGAGAAACCTGAAAGAGCTCTGGTTATAGGAGACTCGATACTGAGACATGTGAAATTAGCCAGGCCTTTAGGGGCGCCAGCGGCAGTGGTCAGGTGTATCCCGGGAGCCAGAGCACCGGACATAGCAGGTAATCTTAGGGCTCTAGGACAGCATAGGTTCTCTAAGATAGTGGTACATGCTGGAGCTAATGATATACGCCTTCGTCAGTCAGAGGTTAGCAAGAGTAACTTTACAGAGGTGTTTAAAATAGCGAAGGCGATGTCCGAAGAAGTAGTTTGCTCTGGTCCCATCCCAATGAGACGTGGCGACATAGCTTACAGCAGGTTATGGTCGCTGAACCGCTGGATGTCCAGGTGGTGCTCCGAAAACAACGTGGGCTTCATAGACAATTGGAGGACCTTTGAGGGCAAAACTGGCCTGTTAGGGCGGGACGGTGTCCATCCCACTCGGGAAGGTGCTGCTCTCATTTCTTGCAGTATAGCACATAGTCTCAGAAGAGGCCTAGTTAATCGGTGACAATCCAGAGCCCAGGCCAGGGAGCAGACAGACAGGCTAAACCAACCGTCTGCTAGCTGCAGAGAGTCGTCACTCAGGGTTCATCATATTGAGACTGTGTCTGTTCCCCGAGCTAAACATAAATTTAGAAAGACTCAGAAAGTCTGTTTTAGTAATTTAATTGACATAGATACCACAAACTCAGATCACACTGAAACAGCCGGCAACTCTGATCTGAAGCTAGGACTGTTAAATATTAGATCTCTCGCATCTAAAGCAGTTATTGTTAATGAAGCTATCACAGATCAGGAGTTTGATATCTTATGTTTAACAGAAACCTGGATTAAACAGGACGAGTATGTAGCTCTAAATGCAGCTAGCCCTCCTGGATACAGCTACATACACCAGCCTCGGCTAACTGGTAGAGGAGGAGGAGTCGCAGTTATTTATAACGATAATCTGTCTCTCGTACAAAAACACAGTTTTAAATCTAATGCATTTGAAGTTCTCTATAGTAACATAAAGTCAGCTCAGTCGATCCCGCTAATCATCATTTACAGACCCCCAGGGCCGTACTCGGAGTTTCTCTGCGAATTTGCAGATTTCCTCTCAAACCTTGTTGTTTCTGTAGACAAAGCGTTAATTGCTGGAGACTTTAATATTCATTTTGAGAATCCAGAAGACCCTCTGAGAACAGCATTTATGTCCTTACTGGACTCAGTAGGAGTAAATCAGTGTGTAGTAGGACCCACTCATAAAGCAGGTCACACTTTAGATTTAATATTATCCTTCGGATGAATTATAGGAAATATAACCACAATTCCACAGTCTGAAGTTATCTCAGATCACTACCTTGTCTCGATTAAAGCGTGTTATAGTAATAATGTATGCAGCACAGCACCGCGCTTCCACCTTAAACGTACATTTACATCAAATACCGCACAGAGCTTTATCAATAATCTTCCAGAATTATCAACTTTGATTGGATCGCCATCTGACTTCACAGAACTCGAACAGGCGAATGAATATCTAGAGTCAGCACTTCGTTATAGCTTAGATAATGTAGCTCCAGTTAAAAGGAAAATGATTAGAGATAAGAAACTCGCTCCTTGGTATAATGACCACACCCGTGCTTTAAAACAAACCGCTCGAAAATTCGAACGTAAATGGCGCCAAACTAAATTGATAGTATTCAAAATAGCTTGGAAGGAGAGCATCCTCAACTATAAAAAAGCTCTCAGTGATGCTAGAGCAACGTATCTCTCCACTCTTATAGAAAATAACAAAAACAACCCGAGATTTTTATTTAATACCGTAGCTAACTTAACTAAAAACAAGACCACTGCAGAAATCTCCACAACAACATCATGCAGTAGTGAGGATTTCATGAACTTTTTCAATAATAAAATCATAAATATTAGGCAAAAAATTCAGGCTTTGAAAACAGACAATTTAAATAATTCAGATGATCTAACCACATCACATCAGAACTTAGAACACTTTACTCCCCGAGGGAACTAATTTCACTCATCTCTTCTTCAAAATCGTCAACCTGTATATTAGATCCTATACCGACACATTTTCTCAAACAGATAGTACCAGCAATAATAGAACCCCTGTTGAAAGTAATTAACTGTTCACTCAGTAGTGGGTATGTCCCCAAATCCTTTAAATTAGCCGTTATTAAACCGCTAATCAAGAAACCTGACCTTGACCCCTGTCTGCTTTCTAATTACAGGCCGATATCAAACCTTCCCTTTATCTCCAAGATTTTGGAAAAGGTAGTATCACAGCAGCTATGTTCACATCTACACAGAAATAGCATAAATGAACTGTATCAGTCAGGATTTAGGCCTCATCACAGCACAGAGACAGCACTTGTTAAAGTAGTAAACGACCTCCTATGGGCCTCTGATCAGGGTTGCGTCACTATACTTGTGTTACTGGACCTCAGTGCAGCTTTTGACACCATTGATCATAGTATTCTCCTTCACAGATTAGAAAAGGTAGTAGGAATTAAGGGAACTGCCCTCTTGTGGCTCAGATCCTATTTGACTGATCGTTATCAGTTTGTAGATTTAGATGGTGACCATTCCTCATGTTCTCAAGTGGAGTTTGGTGTTCCACAGGGCTCAGTTTTAGGCCCACTGCTTTTTTCCCTTTACATGCTTCCTCTGGGCAACATAATTCGTAAACATGGTATTAGTTTTCATTGTTATGCTGATGACACACAATTATATGTCTCAGCAAAACCAGATGAGAAAAACCAGTTTGCTAAAATCGAGCAGTGTGTGCAGGATATACGAGATTGGATGTTAATTAATTTTCTTCTGCTTAATCCTGATAAGACAGAAGTTCTGGTCATAGGACCACAAGTAGCTAGAAGTAAGCTTTCTGATCACACTGTAACTTTAGATGGCCTTTCTGTTCCATCAAGTGCAACAGTAAAAGACCTCGGTGTGATTATAGATTCCAGCCTTTCGTTTGAAGCTCATGTAGATAATATCACCAGGATAGCTTTCTTTCACCTTAGAAATATTGCCAAGATAAGAAACATATTGTCACTAAATGATGCAGAAAAACTAGTTCATGCTTTTATCACGTCTAGGTTGGACTATTGTAACGCCTTACTGTCTGGTTGTTCAATTAGGTGTATAAACAAGCTTCAGTTAGTACAGAATGCAGCAGCGAGAGTCCTCACTAAAACCAGAAAATACGAGCACATCACCCCTATCTTATCTACACTGCATTGGCTCCCTGTGAAATTTCGCATCGATTTTAAGATACTACTTTTGACATTTAAAGCACTAAATGGTCTCGCTCATTTTAATTTTAAAACATCTCTTGTTATACTGAACTTCCAGTCTTACACATTATTATGCTGAGCAATTCCTGCTATCCGTTATCACCCAGATGAGGATGGGTTCCCTGTTGAGTCTGGTTCCTCTCAAGGTTTCTTCCTATTACCATCTCAGGGAGTTTTTCCTTGCCACCGTCGCCCTCGGCTTGCTCATCGGGGACAATCTTGTCATTTTGATTCATATACATTGCATAAAAACTTACTTCTTTTTATTGTGTAAAGCTGCTTTGCGACAATGTCAATTGTTAAAAGCGCTATATAAATAAAATTGACTTGACTTGACTTACTGCACAGAGCCGCATTTCTGTCGGCGCGAAACGAGGCGAGTCCGTCTAGTTGAATGGCGGCATCTGGAACTCTGTCACTGAGCCATGTCTCCATGAAAACAAAGACACAGCAGTCCCTCACCTCATGCTGTGTAGCCTGCTGAAGTCGGATGTAGTCCAGTTTATTATCCAGAGAGCAGACGTTTGATAAGATGATGGACGGAAGAGCCGGTCGGCTAGGGTTTGTTTTTAGCCTAGCACAGACTCCCACCCGCTTGCCGTGCTTCCGCTTCCTTGCGCACCCCTAACGATGTCCCCTCCTCTGGCTACCAGCATCAGGCAACACCAAGGACTAGAGGCCAGGTTCCCTAAGCAAGCCGAGGTAGCGTAGCTTTTCATGCAGCTCATCTTGAATTAAATTTGCCGGTTTATTTAGTTGTAAAAGTGTCTTATATCAGGTATATGTATACCTGATTCAAAGCCAGAGAAGAGATAAAATCAGAATTTGAGTCTCTTTTTTAAGGATAACACCTAATAAAAATGTTGAATGGATTAATTATATTTACTATAATCAGCAAAGATTATACAGATAATGCTGTAGCTGCCTTAGGAGAACAGGTACATGCAAAAAGCAAGATGCCTTGGCAAAACAGGCTAGCACTAAATTGGTTATTGTCTGAAAAATAGGAGTGTGCATCCTGTGCGGTGATTAATGTTGTACATATATTCCTAATAATACAGCACCTGATGGAACTTTTACTGAAGCCATGGATCAACAAAAAAAACTGAGACATGAAGTAACTGAAAATGCTGGTAGAGACAATAAAATATTGGTCTGGTTAGACCTAAAACTGGGAGCGTGAGGAGCATGGTTTGCTAAATTTGGTATGTTCTTGAGTTTTGCTATAGCAATAGGATGATTTTTGTTCTGTTGTGCACTTCCTGTATTAAAAAATCTTGGTCATAAAAGCTACAGTTCAACAAATGGAGGTGTTAAAATGGCAAGATGAAAAACCTCCCCTAACCAATGATAAAGATATTTACAGCTCCGATTGTGATTCAAAAGAATCAGAAGAGGATTGATGCACCTCGGATGAGGACGAAGATGATGATTAATGAAGAGCCATGCCTTGGGTGAAAGCACTGGCCTGGTCTCTCCCCAAGGCGACCCTCTACAATGCACAAGGTATCTGGTTTGAAGATTCTTGTGTTACCACAAGGCTGTTTAAAATTATATCCACTTTTAAAATTGTATTATATTATGCATGTTCCATTTTAGGTTACATAATTCATCCAGCTAGTGTAAACCTAGAAAATCACTGTATTAATTACATGTCATGTTATTGTTATTGTGTTATACTTTCCATAAGGTCATGGAGGTCGAGTCTTTTACTCCTTCCTAGTCAAGTGTGGAAGGAGAGGTTTGGCTGACTCTCCATTAGAGTGCGAATAGATAGGTTGGTCATTGATAAAACAGTAAAAATGATCAGTATAAAACTGAATTTAACCAGTACAGGATGATGTAGTAATTAGTAATTAATGGTGGTCATAAAGGGATGGACATGGTCAGAAACAATGCTCAGGTAGGCCGTGGCATTTAAACGATTCCCAATTGGTACTAAGGGGCCTAAAGTGTGCCAAGAAAAGATTCCCCACACCATTACACCACCACCTCCAGACTGCACAGTGGTAACAAGGCATGATCGACCCATGTTCTCATTCTGTTTACGCCAAATTCCGACTCTACCAGTTGAATGTCTCAACAGAAATCGAGACTCATCAGACCAGGCAACATTTTTCGAGTTGTCCAATTTTGGTGAGCTCGTGAAAATTGTAGCCTCTTTTTCCTATTTATAGTGGAGATGAGTGGTACCCGGTGGGGTCTTCTGCTGTAGTAGCCAATCCGCCTCAAAGTTGTGCGTGTTGTGGCTTCACAAAAGTTGTAACGAGTGGTTATTTCAGTCAAAGTTGCTCTTCTATCAGCTTGAATCAGTCGGCCCACTCTCCTCTGACCTCTAGCATCAACAAGGCATTTTCGCCCACAGGACTGCCGCATACTGGATGTTTTTCCCTTTTCACACCATTTTTGTCAATGGTTGTGCCTGAAAATCCCAGTAACTGAGCAGATTGTGAAATACTCAGACCAGCCCGTCTAGCACCAACAACCGTGCCAAAACAAAAATTGCTTAAATCACCTTTCTTTCCCATTCTGACATTCAGTTTGGAGTTCAGGAGATTGTCTTGACCAGGACCACATCCCTAAATGCAGTAAAGCAACTGCCATGTGATTGGTTGATTAGGTAATTGCATTAATGAGAAATTGAACAGGTGTTCCTAATAATCCTTTAGGTGAGTATATAAATGTATATAAGACCAATAAAGATGTAACACATAGAGTGACTGTGGTGGTGGAGACGTGGTCAAGCGCCATGATGTGTCTGTTACAGTGAGATCGCAGAGCGAGTGGGTGAGAGAGATAAATAGATTCAGGTGTGTCTGGATGTGAGAGAGAGGGAGAAAGAGCAAGTATACACTTTTGTCCAAGCAAACTAAACATTCTGTACCTGTGTGTTCTAGGCGTGTCTCAGCATCAGTGTCTTCCTCCTCCGTGTCAGGGTTGCAAAATTTTCTGCCATCTTTTAAATAACCTTCATCATTTCATCCTACTCAGAAGAACACCAAAACATTTTTAATCTATCAAAGTTTCACTGAAACATGAAATGTCTGTGTTCTCTGTGTGCACGTGACTGACAGGCTCAGCCTCTGTACTCTGTATAGGGAATTAAATGTGCTGTTGCCAATAAAGTTGCCAGTGAAGTTAGAGGAAGTGAAATATCAGAGCAACAGCATCAGTGGCTACTCGCATTTAAAGTGTGAAGACATTTAAGATGCAAAACTCCCGAAGCTGCATAAGCTGCATGTGCCGAATGTGAACATTAAACTACATAGATTACATAAATATGAAAATAACATTATAATTGTGTTATAATAATTTATACATTACATCATGTAATATATTTTTCGATATAAAGTCATCCTGCAAATCTGATGCTTTTATGGCACTGATCTAAGATCTGCATTATCCGCCGCTCTCTTTCACACATCAGTATGTTTAAAAAAAAGCTTAAAACAACCACATAAAAACACACATGATGCGCGCACACACCCCTGCACACTCTCTCACACACAGACATGCAAAGTAGGCAAGATTTTAACTATAAACTTTTTAACAGTCAGTTCTGACTTTTTAACAGTCAGTTTTGTTACCCATTGTAAAGCACACATACACACACACACACACACACACACACACACACACACACACACACACACACACACGGTGGACAATTTGGGTAACACCAGTTAGCCTAACCTGCATGTCTTTGGACTTTAAGAGGACACCGGATTACCTGGAGAAACAGCCTTGTTTAAAATTACAATATGTATAAAAGTATGTGGACACCTAGCCATCTTGTCCATCATGTACTTCCCCAGGCTATTGCTGAAAGCACTATATAAAGTTTCTTTGTATGTTATTGTCATGCTGCCAGTCCAATACACTGTTCTAAGACCTTTTCACCCTTTGACATTTTCTTTCCCACGCTGTCAGATTCCCCACCACGTGGTCATGTTTTTCCTAGACAGTCATGTATTTTTCCGAGGCCTTGTTTCCGGCCTGTCTTTACACCAGTCTCGCATCTCACGCTGATTACTCTGGCATTTGAACGCATGCTGTGAGCTCTTTCATTGCCGGATTATTGCATGCATTCTAGCAAATTCTCTCGCGTTTGTAGATTCAAGATTTTACATCGCCAAGTTTGTTCCGCCCCTTGTTTTCTCACTCTCGTTTCACGATTCTGATTTGTCGCCTCACTCCTTGTTTTCTTCGGTTTTGATTTTACACTTTCCCCTTTGACTACGGCTTTTGTTTTACATTTTTGGCTCTGTTGCTTCACTCTCTGATTCCCTGTTATTGATCTCATGCTTCCCTTTTAGAATATGTTTTCTCTTTTACGATTTGGCTCAATCACTCCGACTCGTGGTTTTTGATTTCTGTTTCTGTTTTGTCGCCTCTACTCTCTTGCCTCTACTCTCTCGCTGTCTGGGTGCCTCGGCACATTCTCTCTCCTTCTCACTCTCATGTCACGGAAGAGAGATATTTGCATACTCTCCCTCACCGTCAATCTTCTGAGCCTGGATTCCTCACCCTCAGCCACGCCCCCTGACAGAATAATCCAGCCATCAACATGAATTCAGCAGAAGTTGACCGCATGAGGACAGCATTGGAAAGTCAAGGACGTTTTCTCAAGGCACACCAGCTGGAGCTACATAGCACCAGAAAGGCCCTCGCCGGCTACCCAGCTCCAACAGCTCCGCCCCTCTCTGGCTCAAGGTAGAGACCTCGATGCACAAGAAGAACCATGCCTACCTGCCTCTCCTGTCAGGTTCGGTAGAGGTCATTGTGGATCCAAGTGCAGAGATTTGGGGTGTATGCCGATTGGAGTGAGGTTAAAGAGTGCTTGTGATTCACTTCGTGCTGCTTTGAAGCTGTATCAAAGCTCCGCGTTGAGCAGAGGAAGTTTTGCTGTAATGCAGAAGCAAGTAGTGCCGGCAAGAGTGGGGCGATTCTGGGGAATGCGGAAGTGCGCAGAGCTGGAGTGTAACCTGAGCCGTGTGCCGGCGCGAATGCCTGAGGCATGGAGTGAAGCCAGAACATGCAGAGCCGGCATATGAATGACAGCGTGAGGTTGGCGGGGAGCGAGGATTAATCGTGTTCGAAGAGCAGGCAGAGGTCGTAGCCGGAATGACGAGAGAAGGGTCCGTAATCCAAAATCGTGGTCGGGAGAGCAGGTAAGCGGTCGGCAATGGGAAATATCCAAATAACAATAATCCAAATCGAAAGGCAGAGACATGGTCGGAAAAAACAATCGAGGTCAAAACTAGGCAGACAGAGACAGAAGAAAACGCTGCTGAATTGAGGCTGGTAAGGCGCACAATAAACTGGCGACATGACGGAGTCAGAGCGCGGCTTAAATAGGATTGGAAATTACGTCAGTGATAGACAACAGGTGATGAAAGGAGTGTCCAGGTGATCATGACGAGGCTGTGGCTTGGCATGACATGACATCTCCCATCTATGGGGTGATCCTGGCACATTTCGATCCTTTCTCTCTCAGTGCTCATTGATCTTTGAGCTACAGGCATGCACCTTCACCTCAGAACACTCCAAGGTGGTGTTACGACCTCTACCTAGGGGTTTAATGGGCATAACATAATAAAGCCTCTCACCACCTTCCCACTCCCAAGTAAAGGTAGCCACCAGGTTTAACAAAGTAAATGTAGCCTTTATTTAGACTCAGAGTTGAGCAATTCCCAAAACAACAAACAAAAATACTCTACCGTGCCTTAGGCTTACCTAGTCAAAAATCAAATATAAAATAAAATACAAAATTGTCTAACCTAACTTCCTAAACAAAAAACCAGGAGAAAAATACAGAGGTAAAATAAAAGGGGCTTCTCACTCCTTCAGAGGCTACAAAGTGTTCAATATATACAGAGATTATTTTTCTAGTTAATAAGACAACTGAAGTGTCAACATTTTCTACACAATGATGGTCACAGATCAGATTTGCACATTTTATCATCACATCTTACAAGCTCGAGTTCACACACAAACGGTTTAGTTGGGAGTGGCAGGGCAGAGAGAGAAGGACAGCTGTCATCGGTGGGTTTTTAAAAAAAATGGGATCCCATCTTGTCCAATCAGCTTGCTTCAATCTATTCGAATGGGCAAGTCACAGGAGATCTCCTATAACTCCACCCACACACATTACACATAACTCAACCTACAGACATTCTCACACAACACACACTCAAAACACAACAACTCCAAAGAATGAAAGAATATATATGTGTGTATAATGTGTGTGTGTATATATATATATATATACACACACACATTATACACACATATATATGACTCTTGGTCATAACATACACCACTGTCATAACGGTCCACTCGGGATGACCCCAGTAGTGGAGTACTGTGCTCTGGGATGCCCACGACCCCTGCTGCTCTAACTTTGATGATTTTTCCAAAGACATGAATTCTCCCGGGAAGTTCCCTCCTCACTCCAGGAACTCATGCATCTGGCCGGACCAGTGGACTCACGCATGCGTCTCCGGAGACCAGCCAGTATTCCACCACCCAAAAGTGCCCCTCTGCTCCTCTTACCATACAAATTTGAACAGAACAAACTCATGCGATTAGGCAGAACCAGCATCTCCGCGAATGAGAGCTGTCTCCGCCGCCTGGAGAGAGTTTGCTACTACTGTGGGGGCTCAGGGCATATACAGGGCGAAGCTTACCAGTATCGGATCCTTCCACTTGGCCTAGCCCTGTCACCCCGCACATATATAAAATGTACGGATGCCCTGGAATCATAGAACCAGAGCTGCATCCGTACATTTTATATTCTGTATTGTATAGACGACTGGCTGATCCTGGCTCAGACTTAGCAGCTAGCGCGAACCCTGTTCCCTGAAAAAGCGAGAATGAGATGCTGCGCTCCAATGCCCCACTGCTGGCGTGGCTGGACGTCCTTTCAGACAAAAATTGACCTGTTTCCAGTTCACTTCTATTTATAACCTGCAGGTGCACGTCATCAGATGACGTCAGCTGACAGAGGTTATACTAGCCAAAAATTTGTCGTGTTTGATACACACATGCTTCACAACCAGCTGAACAAAGAGATGTTCCCATGGTGTTTTCACGCAGCATCTCGTTCCCGCTTTTTCAGGGAACAGGGTTACAGCAAAGTAACCCGAGACGTTTTTGCCCATCAGCTCAAGTTCCTCCAGCCCACGTCGGCGTTCATCGCCGAGCTTCCCCTTTCTCCCAACGCCGGTCCTGCATGCTCCTGCTTCATTGCAAGGCTCAGCGCTCACACGCCGGTATACTTCTCGGGTTACACAGCAGCGCCATGCACTTCCCCATTCCTGCAAGGCAGACGTCATACACACTGCCGAAATTGACAAGAGAGGGTTATAAATACCTTTTTATAAATAATAATTTTGTAAATGGTCCCACAGATACTTATTACTAATAATTTGGTGGCATCTTCCTTCTGTTATCAGCTGGTATATAGATATAATTATAATCATTTTTAATAATATACTATATCCATAATCTAATAAAATGTTTAGTAAACTAATCAGGGTGAGTCAGGTGGTCACATAACTGTTAGTTTCTCACATGTCTTGTTGTGTGTTTAACATAAATAAAACAGGAAATAGATTTTCAATATAGCAGCAACACATCCAGTCACAATTGCAGTGAGACTTCAGACAGACACTCTGAGTGTCGTTTTAGCCAATTAAATATTTGTACAAGTGTGTGGAAATTTCAGTTCTTCATTCATAAAAGATAGAAAATAAAGAAATAAATCTCTACTTCATATAATTTCTTTATTTAACTAATCAACCAAAGTCTTGTGAAACTAAACCAAGCATTCCAGGACACAATGGTTGACCCCTCTGCAACTCTCCATCACTGTAATTAAATGATCATGGATCAGTACTCTGTCGTGACCTTCTGTAATCTTGTAGATGACCTTCACCATCTCATCATGTTCAGAAGAACACCAAAACATCTTTAATCTATAAAAGTCTCAATAAAACATGAATTGTCTGTGTCTCTGTGTGGATGTGCCTGACAGGCTGAGACTCTGTACTCTGTATAGGGAATTAAATGTGCTGCTGTCAGTAAATTAAGTTAGAGGAAGTGAGACATAAGAGCAGAGACATCAATGGTTTCTCATATTTAAAGTGTGAAGACATTTGAGCTGTAAATCTCACGTATGTCCCGGATGTGCATATTAAAGTCCAGCAGTTAGAGGAATATGAAAATAATATTATAATTGTATTATAATAATGTACACACTGCACCAATGCATTATATATATAAATATTGTTTGTATGATGTCATTCTGCAAAGCTATTAGAATTGTTGCCTGATGCTTTTAAACCACTCATCTGAGATCTGCATCACCCACCGCTCTCTTTCACACATGGTGAAAAAATAGCTAACAACAACCACATAAACACACATGATGCACACACACTCACCCCTGCACACTCTCACACACACACGCATGAAAAGTAGGCAGGACTTTAATTATAAACTTTTTAACAGTGAGTTTTTGTCATGCACACTCCCTCCGCGACCGGCACAAGGACCCGGAAGTAAGACGGTCGCGCTTTCAGCAAGCATAAAAGGAAACAAGATGGCGCTTCACATCGCTCAGTCATTGAGTTCACATCGCTCATTCATGCCTTCACTATCACTTCACCAACTATTTCGTGAGTACTCACCTATTCAGATCGCTTCCTTGATTGAGTGTGTGTTGCCAGAATGCGGGTTTATTTGTGTAGATCCTTGCTCTTTGTGTAAGAGAGTTCTAAGAGTAAACGCGTGGTTATCCTGCCTGCTCACGCTGCTTCCGCGTTTGGGTTTACCATCCACGCAACACGGGCTAACTGCTAAGGCTACTGTGTTCATCCCTCGGTTGCTCGTGACAGAATGACTGAGCCTAAAGCAGTAAACCCAGCGGAGTTTGCTCGCCTCTGCGCTGTGGTTGACCAGCATGCCGAACTGATCTATAAGCTCCGTGGTGAAGTCGTGTCTCTCCGAAAGGAGCTCCAAGACGTCGCGGTTTTGCGCCGCGAGGTGGCGGAGCTGCGGCAGGAGAACGTGACCCTCCGCGAGGCAGCTGTTCAGTCGGCTGTTGCTATGCCCCCCGCAGCGGCGGCAGCACCGCCCCCTCCTCCCCCCTCTGACATTTTCATTGCTTTACCAGATAAGTGGGATGGCACAGATGGGAAGTGCAGTGTGTTTTTAACAGCATTAGATCTTGTGTTTGAGTTCAATTCCACCAGGTACTCCACAGACCGACTGCGCGTTGCACTCCTCGTCTCATTGCTATCTGGGCAGGCAGCTGAGTGGGCCACGGCGGTTCTCAGGTCAGATTCGGACACAGCCTATTCATATGGAGAATTCACCCGCCAACTCAAACTGACCTTCGAACATCCTGCTGCTGAGGTGGAGACCGACAGCAAATTGTACCATCTGCGGCAGGGTGGGTCGTCCGTGAGCCGCTACACCGCGGATTTCCGTACCCTGGCCGTGCAGACCACCTGGGTGGACGCCGCCCTCCGGACGGCTTACTACGAAGGACTGGCGTCTCGCATCAAGGACGAGCTCGCCGGACAAGAGCTTCCAGCTACACTGGAGGGTTTGGTTCAGCTCGCCCTCCGGATTGACCAACGCCTGCTCGCTCATCCGAGGCCAGCCCCCCGAACCCTGCCGCCCATCACGCCCCTTTTTTCACATTCCACGCCCCGATCACCAGCTTTCACCACCACCACTAGGGCGTCTGCCGGGTCTCCACCTCCCGCCGTGGTTGACACGGGAGCCGAGGAACCCATGCAACTAGGACGTGCCTCCTTGAACCCTGCAGAGCGAGAACGACGTTTCAGGGAGGGACTCTGCGCCTATTGTGGGTCAGCGGCACACCATAGAGCTATCTGCCCTTCACGCCCGGGAAACAATCAGGCCCGGTGAGTCAGGGGGGCAGCTCACCGGGTCACCTCCATCTCGCCGCCACCACACCCAGCATCTCGCGTCTCATGGTTCAGGTACACCTCCAATTTGGCCACAGATGAGTCAAAAGTTCCGCGTTCATCGACACCGGGGCTGCTGGAAACTTTATTGATCCTCCTATGCCAAGAGATTGGGGGTGGAGACTGAGGCATTATCCCAGCCAGACTCGGCCCATCATCCTCACCATTGACCAACACCAAGAAGAAATCCGCTTTCACCTCACCTCCATTTCCTCGCCACCCATCATCTTAGGATACCCCTGGTTATTGCAACATCACCTCATCTCCTGGTCTCAAAACCGGATCCTGCAATGGGGTCCGACCTGCCTCGAACTCTGCCTACAAACGCCGGCTGGGACATGCTCTAGGGAGTCCGAGGCCCCCGATGTTGACACCAACGCCATCCCTCCTGCGTATCGAGACCTGGCTGAGGTCTTTTGTAAGAGACGTGCCGACCATCTTCCTCCGCATCGCCCCTACGACCTGGCTATTGAGATCCAGCCAGGTTCCACTCCACCCCACGGCCGTCTATACTCTCTCTCTTCCAACGAGACGCGGGCGATGGAGGAGCATGTGTCCTCCGCTCTCCGTCAGGGTACCATCCGACCCTCTTCCTCGCCCGCCGCCGCAGGATTTTTCTTCGTAAAGAAGAGTTTGGGCGAATTACGTCCTTGTGTTGACTATCGGGGGCTGAATAACATCACCATAAAAAACCGACACCCGCTGCCTCTTACCAACTCAGCCCTGGACGCCTTCTCTGGTGCCACCATTTTTACAAAGTTGGACCTCCTGAGCGCCTACAACTTGGTGCGTATCAGAGAGGGCGATGAGTGGAAGACAGCCTTCATCACCCCTAATGGACATTACGAAAGCCTAGTTATCCCCTTTGGACTCTGTAACGGCCCCGCAGCTTTCCAGCAGTTCATGAACGATGTTCTCCGGGACATGTTGGGAAAATGGGTATTTGTATACCTAGACGATATACTCATCTACTCACGCACCGCCGAAGAACACATTCGACACGTCAGGGCTGTCCTTAAGAGATTGCTCGCCCACCGACTGTACTGTAAGTTGGAGAAGTGCGCTTTTCACAAGCGCTCCACTACGTTCCTGGGCTTTGTCATCTCATCCCAGGGTGTGGCCATGGACCCACAGAAGCTTGAGGTTTTACGTCATTGGCCCCTACCCAAGACTCTCAAACAGCTTCAACGGTTTCTTGGGTTTGCGAACTTCTATCATCGCTTTATCCAGAACTACAGTACAGTCGCAGCACCCCTAACCGCCCTAACTCGCCCCTCACCTCATCCCTTCCAACTCGACTCCACTGCCATCAGCGCATTCTCCAAACTCTGCCATCTATTCACCACCGCTCCAATTCTCCTCCATCCAGATGCCGACCAACAATTCGTTGTGGAGGTGGATGCCTCAGAGGTGGGCGCTGGAGCTGTTCTCTCCCAGCGGGGTCCAGACCAGAAATTACACCCTTGTAGTTTCTTCTCCAAGAAATTTGACCCCACTCAGCAGCGATACGGGGTAGGGGACCGCGAGCTGCTGGCCATAAAGTGGGCTTTGGAAGAATGGCGACACTGGCTCCAGGGCGAACCATTTATCGTCTGGACCGACCACCAAAACCTCATTACCATCAAGAACGTGAAACAACTCAACCCCAGGCAGGCGCAGTGGGCTCTATTTTTTGAGTCTTTTGATTTCCACCTATCCTATCGCCCGGGGTCAAAGAACATCAAAGCCGACGCCCTCTCCCGACAACATGAGGGGGACGTCCCCCGGGCGGACCCCGCGTCTGTCCTGCCACCTTCCAGAGTCATCGCCCTGCTCCGTTGGAAACTGGAGACGAGGGTTCGCCAGGCACAGGCCATGGAGACCGAATCGGCAGGGGCCCCGTCTGGACGACTCTTCGTACCCAGGAACATCAAGGCCGACATCATCAAATGGGGTCACTCCTCGCCGCTGTCGGGGCACCCAGGCACACAACGCACCCTCAGATACATCCAGCGCGCTCTGGTGGCCCTCAATGGCCAAGGATGTCGAGGAGTTCGTTCGGGCGTGGCCAGTGTGCGCCACGGCCAAGACCTCCAATCAACCTACCCCAGGGGAACTCCAACCACTCCCAGTCCCCCGTCGACCCTGGACGCACATTGCCCTTGACTTCATCACGGGCCTGCCGGCATCCGAAGGGAAAGACGTCATCATGACCATAGTCGATCGGTTCTCCAAAGCTGTGCACCTGGTGGCCCTCACCGGACTCCCATCAGCTAAAAGGACAGCCGAGCTGATATTAGAGCACGTAGTCCGTCTGCATGGGTTCCCTAAGGACATCGTCTCGGACAGGGGGCCCCAGTTCACTGCACGGTTCTGGAAGGCTTTCTGCCATCTGATCAATTCTACCTGCAGTCTCTCCTCGGGCTATCACCCCCAAACAAATGGTCAGACGGAACGGGCCAACCAACAACTGGAGCGCTACGTGAAGTGCTTCGTTGCCGACCGTCAGCGCTCCTGGGCTCGCTATCTCATTTGGGCGAAGCTCTCCCACAACCTCCACATCTCCTCCGCGCCAAAGCTGAGTCCATTTGTGGTATGCCAGGGTTTCCAACCTCCGATGTTCGAAGTACCCTCAGCCCAACAGTTGGTCCGAAGGTGTCGGCGGTCCTGGACTCAAGCCAAGGAGGCCATTCAGCACGCCAATACCCTCTACACCTCACAACATCGCCGTCGACACCCCCCGGGACGATTGTACCACACAGGTGACAAGGTATGGCTCTCCACCAAAAATCTAAACCTCCATACAGAGTCCAAAAAACTCTCGCCTAAATTCATCGGTCCAGGGGGTCCATCACCCTCCGTGTCAACCCTGTCACCTATTAGCTCCAGCTGCCTGCGGCGCTCCGGATTCACCCACTATTCCACACCTCTCAGCTGAAACCCTTCATCACGTCACCAATGGTTGATTGGAAAGATTTGTACCAGCTGCATGAATTATACTGTATTACCCAAGTTGGAATACTGCTATGAGGTACAGAGCCGTGTTTCAAAACTATTGATGCTCATGTTTTTTCCTGTTGATTCATCTAATTTATGTGACCACATGGGCTCCATGAATCTGGAGTCTATCACTATGTAAAGCAGCAGTGTGTGTGTGTGTGTGTGTGTGTGTGTGTGTGTGTGTGTTTCAGTTCCTTTTCAGTACATTTTCTGAATTATTTAAACCAAAACTGAATCACTTTATAATAATTTGACATTACATTCACACCCTGAAGAGAGAAAACCAGCTATTAGATATTGATAGACATTAGTTCAGTTTAGTATTCTGATCAGTGTGTGTTCAAACAAGACAAACTCTAATTCAATAAACTTCATCCCTTTTCTAGCAAAACAATAAAATTAAGAAGAACCACAGCTTTATTTATTTAGCCAGAAAATCAGTGGACTGATCATATGTTAAGAAAATATCTACAAGTACATAAAATATCCAAAATAAAAAGGCATTGGATCTGTGCATGTACAGATCTGGCTATTAAGAACGCATGTTTATTGAAAAGGGATCTCGCGCGCTTTCGCGGCAGCTCGCGGGAAGCTGTGAAAATGCCATTCATTACCTGTAGGGGGCAGTCGTGTTTCAAGCAGTTTTAAGAGTGTAACATAAAAAATATTCCATTTGTAAAATAGCATATATGAAATCATAGATTGTGTAAAAACAATACAACAAAGCTTATGGTAAATAAATTCTCAGACTACCTATTTACAGTACATGGAATTTTACGGGGTTGTCACTGAACGATTTACCCTGACAAAGAGCAATATAAGAACAGTGCTAGCTGGCACACCTTAAAAAATAATTCGGCATCTATTTAGAGTCTAAATATTTTTTTCTAAACTTGTGCTACTGTTGTTTGCTTACAATATTTGTTAATAAATTGTTTTATTTAAATGAGGCTTGGGCTCCGGGATGTTGAGCCTATTTCTGTACGTAGTCTAATCAGAGCTCTACCGCCCGTTCGAGTGTAATTCATGAATTATGATTATAATAATGAAATGAGATGCCCTTTATTGTGCTTTAAAATTAATCTACAATTCATTTCAAACCCGCAGCTCGCAGTTTCACTTTACAAAGGGCAGCGTTTTGATCCAAAGGTGATAAACGTATGCGATTTATTGATTAAAATGCAGACATACTGCATTGATGGATGGATGTTGTTGATAAATATTTAAAATGATAATTAAATAAATAGTTGTCCATCTTTTTTGTGTTTATCTTTTCGGTTTATTATACACTTTTGCACCACTTCATATAATAAATAGTTTTAAATGGTAGTAAAGGTACCATTTGGTCATGTACCAATATGCATCAAACTGAATCTCTCTGAGTAAGTAAGAATAATAATAAATACTAAATCATTATATTGTCACCCCATGGGTGAACATGACCAAATTACTGCATAAACACTGGAACACGAGTTAATAATTAATAATTTAATTAAACACGAATATCCTTAATGTGTTAAAATGTTGGATTTTTATTTAAAAGCCCAATATATATTTATGTGTGTGTGTGTGTGTGTGTGTGTGTGTGTGTGTGTGTGTGTGTGTACAAAATGTGTGGCATTTTAATTAAAATCCAACATTTTAATGTGCGTCAAGATGCATAGGCGTCAACTCGCACGTTCTGTAATATTGCATTGTCATTCATATTGCCGCTGTTTTAGAACCCTTTACTAAAGCATTCGCTAGTTATCAAGTTGATATACAGGTCAATCGTGAATTACACTCAAAGTATCAACTCCAACTGTGAAGTCTGATTTAATTTGCTGGGGAAATAAAATTTAGGCAGAGACGTCCGCACTGTCTTGTTAATTCATCTAAAACCCCCTACCGTATTTGCCAACAGCGCACCCAGTTTGATAAATTCACACCTATCTGAAAGGTGAGAAGAGATTCAGCAGAATCTTCTGACACCGTGCTTGCTCTGAAGGACTATATTCGACAAGAATATAGAGAATAAGAATTGTATTTCTAATGAGATAATTAATTAAATAATGCAATTATATCAAATAAGGACTTTATCTGAAAGCCAGACCAAATTTTTAATTCACAGCTGAAGTAGTTAAATATACTTATACTGTAGATACGAAGGTTATATTTTAAAAGTACAATTGCAAGTAAATTACAAACTGCATGTAATGTAAATGTCATGCACACTCGCACCGCGACCGGCACGAGGACCCGGAAATAAGACGGTCACGCTTTCAGAAAGCATAAAAGGAAACAAGCTTCACATCGCTCAGTCATTGAGTTAATTCATGCCTTCGCTATCGCTTCACCAACGATTTTGTGAGTACTTACCTATTCAGGTTGCTTCCTTGATTGAGTGTGTGTTGCCAGAACGCGGGTTTATTTGTGTAGATCCTTGCTCTTTCTAAGAGTAAACGCGTGGTTATCCTGCCTACTCGCACTGCTTCCGCGTTTGGGTTTACCGGCCACACAACACGAGCTAACTGCTAAGGCTGTTGTGTTCGTCCCTCGGTTGCTCGTGACAGAAAAATATGAATAAAACAGTATTAGACACACATACATGATATGGGAATATATACAATGAAAAAGCTATTTACACATGAGTGCTCAAATGTAAAGCAAACACAATTATTAATTTATTGTGTATATTTAACTTCATTCAACCGTTTAAGTTACATGAAAAAAATAAGGTGCCTGCCAGCCCACTATTATTTTCTGTTCGATTTTAAAGATGCACACACGTGTGCAAAAAGACGAAGTAAAACAAAGAATACAAAAGTGTATAATTTTTATTAAAAGTTAGCCTAAAACAATATTGTCTCCAATGCTGAAGCAAACATTATTTTGTTTTTGTTTTAGTCTTCTCGCTGAATACTGTAAGGGACTGCCCCTAGAGGGCACTGTGGACATGTGTGTTTTTTAGGTTTTGTAGTTTTGTGTGTAGACTCAGTTTCCCAGAAGGCACCTCGGTCAGGTGATTGAGCTCACCTGAACCGCGGTGGCTCATTAAAGTGGTTATAAATAGCTGGCTGTTCTGGGAAACTGAGTCGAGCATTAAGAACGTCAATGAGGGCATTATATTTAGTTTGTTTGAGTTGATTTGATTTATGTTTGTGTGGTTTTTCTTGTTTGAGTTTGAATGGTTGGTGGGCTTGTTGTGGTGTGTGGTATGTGTGTGTGTGTAGTCTGCTCATAGGAGCCAGCAGAGGTCTGGGTCGCTGTTCGAAGCGTGAGTGTGTGTGGTTCGCTCATAGGAGCATGTGTGTGTGTGTGTGTGAGGCTCACTATTAGAAGCGCCAGAGTGTGTGGTTCACTCATAGGAGCGTGTGTGTGTGTGTGTGTGAGGCTCACTATTAGAAGCGCCGGAGTGTGTGGTTCGCTCATAGGAGCGCGTGTGTATGTGAGGCTCATTGTGAGAAGCACGAGTGTGTGTGGTTCGCTCATAGGAGCGTGTATGTATGTATGGTCTGTTAGTAAAGGAGCCAGTGTGAGTGGTTTGTGAGAGCCTGTGTGTGTTTTCTTTATATGTGGGTTTTACGTTGAGTGTTGTGTATTTGATTTGTTTAATCCGTTCGTGCCTTGTCTTATGTTATTAAAAGACTATTTTTTGGTAAAAAAAACACCCCTCTGCGCCTATGCCTGACTTCTTGAAGCGCTTGGTATTAACAACAACCCGAACTAGCCAGAGCTCGTGACAGAATGCTCGACCTAACCTAAGAGCATAGCAGAGGTTCCCCATGACTGAACCACAGTTAAAGTCCCTTCGTCCCAGAGCCTCACATGGAGGCCCCAAGCTTCATCCCAGAGCCTCACGTGGAGGCCCCAAGCTTCGTCCCAGAGCCTCACGTGGAGGCCCCAAGCTTCGTCCCAGAGCCTCACGTGGAGGCCCCAAGCTTCGTCCCAGAGCCTCACGTGGAGGCCCCAAGCTTCGTCCCAGAGCCTCACGTGGAGGCCCCAAGCTTCGTCCCAGAGCCTCACGTGGAGGCCCCAAGATTCGTCCCAGAGCCTCACGTGGAGGCCACAAGATTCGTCCTAGAGCCTCAGTGGAGGCTTCACCGTCGTCCAAGAACATCAGTGGAAGTCCTGGCGGCAAGGAAGACACAGCACTGCATTGGCCGCCCGACCAGGAGGACAACTTGGCGCTGCATCTCATGCTGTGCTAATAGCAGCAATCCAGTGCTGCCTCCTCCGCCCGGCCTCTGTGATCCGGTGCTGCCTCATCAGCCAAGTCCACAGACAGAATCCAGGACAAAACTTCACCACCCGGCCAAGACATCGTGCGCCCATCATTGCTCGACCTCGAGAACAAGTTTCTGCTGTCTCCGATACCTAGCTTAGAGGAAGGATCGCTGCTGCATCTGCCGCCCAGCATTGAGGATATTCCAGTGCTGCATCGGCCACCCGGATTGGGGGACGACACAACGCTGTACCTGCTGCTCGAGATACGAGAGCAATCCAGCGCTGCCTCCACCACCTGGCCTACACCAGCGATCCAGTACTGCCTCAGCTGCTCGGTGCAGGTAAAGAGTCTAGCAGCTGCCTCCACAGCTCGGCATTGGTGGCAATTCAGACTCCTCACCTTTCCACCTTGCTGGAGGAGCGAGAGCGGCAGCGTCATAAGCCAGGTGAAGGGACCATGGACAAGGACCGCCAAGAGCGCTTCAGAGGAGCGTTCTAAGTGGGGGGGGGGGGGGGGGGGGGGGGGGTACTGTAAGGGACTGCCCCTAGAGGGCACTGTGGACATGTGTGTTTTTAGTTTTTTGTAGTTTTGTGTGTAGACTCAGTTTCCTAGAAGGCACCTCGGTCAGGTGATTGAGCTCACCTGAACCGAGGTAGCTCATTAAAGTGGTTATAAATAGCTGGCTGTTCTGGGAAACTGAGTCGAGCATTAAGAACATCAATGACGGCATTATGTTTAGTTTGTTTGAGTTGATTTGATTTACATTTGTGTGGTTTTTCTTGTTTGAGTTTGGATGGTTGGTGAGCAGGATTGTTGTGGTGTGTGGTATGTGTGTGTCTGGTACGCTCCTAGGAGCTAGAGCGTGTCTGGCTCGCTGTTAGAAGCGTGAGTGTGTGTGGTTCGCTCATAGGAGCGTGAGTGTGTGTGGTTCGCTCATAGGAGCGTGAGTGTGTATGGGTCGCTCATAGGAGCCGGTGTGTGTGTAGTCCATTCATGTGGTCTCTCAGATAATGTCAAAGACGAACTGTCAGCACGCGAACCACTTTCCAATCTCCAAGACCTCATTGATTTGGCAGCACGCATTGATGCTCGTAAGCGCCTCAGGCAGCAGGAGCGCAGCCTGAGCCTCTGGCCATCACCACCCGCAGCTTCCACCAGCTTTATGGAGACCCCTCCTGAACCAATGCAGGTGGGCCGGACCGGTATTTCTCCTGAGGAACGACAACGGAGACGGGATAAGGGAGCATGTTTCTACTGTGGCCAGTTGGGTCATTTCTCACGAAACTGCCCGGTAAAAGGCCAGGCCCCTCGGTAATTTTGGGTGCACCGGGGGGCCCGGATCTTAAATCTTTTCCCAACCATCGCTCCTATTTTTCAGTAACCCTGACCCACAATAACCAATCCCATGACACGTATGCCCTGCTGGATTCAGGGGCCGACCAAAATCTGATCTGCTCTTCACTGGCGAACCTCCTTGGCATTCTTTCCACGCCCCTGAGTCACTCACTCACTGTGCAGGCCCTCGATGGTTGTTTCCTGGCACCCATCACTCATCGCACAGAACCAGTCACCTTGCACTTCTCAGGAAACCACTCAGGAGTGATTTCCTTCTTGATAGCTAAAAGCTCCCACGCCCCGCTCGTCTTGGGTCTCCCATGGCTACAGCTACACAATCCTCATGTAGATTGGGTCAATAAGAGAGTTCTGGAATGGAGTACCTCATGCCTATCATCATGTCTCCATTCTGCTGTCAAAAGGGCTCCATCCTCTCAGCCTGAGGACCTCTCCAACCTCTCAAACGTCCCAACCGAGTATCACGATCTCTGGAAAGTTTTTAGCAAATCTCACACAGTCTCGCTACCTCCCCACCGCCCATATGATTGCGCTATTAACCTTCTTCCTGGTACTACCCCACCCAGGGGGCGATTATATTCTCTCTCACGCCCAGAGAGGGAGGCCATGGATCAATACATTACGGAATCCCTTGCGGCGGGAATCATTCGTCCCTCCTCTTCTCCAGCAGGTGCGGGGTTCTTCTTCGTGGAGAAGAAAGACAAATCTTTACGACCCTGCATCAACTATAGGGGGCTCAACGAAATCACTGTAAAGAACCGCTACCCACTCCCTCTCATGTCCTCAGCCTTCAAGTTACTCCAGGATGCACGTGTTTTCACTAAGTTAGACCTTCGAAATGCCTATCACCTAGTGAGGATTCGAGAGGGGGACGAATGGAAGACTGCCTTTAATACACCTACGGGCCACTATGAATACCTCGTGGTTCCCTTCGGACTGACCAACGCCCCGGCTGTCTTCCAGGCCCTGATTAATGATATATTGAGAGACTTCCTTAATGTTTTTGCATTCGTATACCTTGATGATATTCTGATATTATCTCGCACCCTGAAGGAACACAGATCCCATGTCCGTCAAGTTCTACAAAGGCTCATGGAGAACAAACTTTACGTCAAGTCCGAGAAATGTGAATTTCATAGCGACTCCACCTCCTTCCTCGGGTTCCTCATATCACCATCAGGTATTCGCATGGACCCAGCTAAGGTAAAGGCAGTCACCGATTGGCAGATACCCTCCTCTAGGCGGGAACTTCTACGTTTTCTGGGCTTCGCCAATTTTTACAGACGTTTCATCCGAAACTATAGCTCCGTGGCAGCACCTCTCACGACCCTCACGTCCACAAAATCGTTGTTTCAATGGAGTGCACTGGCGGACAAGGCCTTTAAGGAACTCAAGCGCCGTTTCACATCTGCCCCTGTCCTCACCTTCCCGGACCCATCCCTACAGTTCGTGGTCAAAGTGGACGCATCAGAAACAGGTGTGGGCGCCGTTCTCTCCCAAAGGTTCCCCAAGGATAACAAACTCCACCCCTGTTCGTTCTTCTCACGCCGACTCTCTTCGTCCGAACGCAATTATGGAATCGGAGACCGCGAGCTGTTAGCCGTAAAGCTAGCACTGGAGGAGTGGAGACACTGGCTGGAGGGGGCAGAACACCCTTTTTTGGTCTGGACAGACCATCGAAATTTAGAATATTTAAGGTCAGCCAAGAGACTTAACTCTCGTCAGGCTCGTTGGTCCTTGTACTTTTCCAGGTTCAATTTTACCTTGTTCTATCGCCCGGGTTCTAAGAATACTAAACCTGATGCCCTCTCTAGACAGTTCTCCCTCCCTATGGATTCCCCCACCCAAGAAACCATTCTCCCTCCACATTGCCTGATGGCTGACACTCGTTTGGACATAGAGAACCAGGTACTACGCGCGCTTGAACATGAACCAGGTCCAAGCAACGTCCCCCCGAACCGACTCTTCGTCCCAAGCCTTCTCCGTCCTGCTGTATTAAACTGGGCCCACAGCTCCAAGTTGGCATGCCATCCGGGCGTTGCCCGCACTCTATTTCTCACTAAACAACGTTTCTGGTGGTCAACCATCAAGGAGGATGTTCAGGGCTTTGTAGCGTCATGCGATACTTGTTCCAGGAATAAGGCCACTAATCGCCCCCCGGAGGGCCTTCTCAGACCACTCCCTATCCCTCATCGCCCATGGTCTCACATCTCCCTCGATTTTGTTACAGGATTACCACCCTCAGACAATAATACCTGAGTCATGACAGTTGTGGACCGATTCTTCAAATCTGCTGTAAAAGGACGTGGCAGCAGGCCTGCTCCCAATTGCGACGCTCAGTAAACATTTTCCGATGTAAAGCCAACCGCCACCACTCTGCAGCCCCCCGATATCGCATTGGCCAAAGAGTAATGTTATCCACCCGCGACTTACCCTTGAAGACCACATCAAAGAAACTGTCTCCCAGGTATATTGGGCCCTTCTCCATCTCCCGGGTGATCAACCCCTGCTCTGTTAAGCTCGCCCTGCCATTATCCATGCGCCGGATAAACCCCACCTTCCATGTGTCTCAGATTCGATGACTGGTCTCCTGTCTGTAATTCATCAGTTTGTAATTCATCTTTGAAGCCTGTGTCTATTATTCATACCTGAAATCAGATTTAAATTAATTTAATTAACCTGCTAATTTTAAATAACATATTTTGTATTACGTCAAAATAATTCCATTAAGTAGTACTCAATTGCATTGTGCAGGGGGGTGGTCTAAAATGAAACCAATATTTTTTACTTTACAATAAATTTTACTTATTTTTTTTGTGCGCGCTACTTGCAGTTACTCATTTTCAAGACTTTATTTTTAAAGAGCTCATTTAATTAATTTTAACACAATTCTTAACTGTTGTTGAATTTAATTAATAATATTGCTTGTAATCTGTTGCCTCAATTTTATTGAGTAGATATAGGGTATTATTTTTTACAGTGCACACTGTATGACTACAGATCAATCCCTGCTACCCTCTCAAGGCTTCTTCCTATTGCCATCTCAGGGAGTTTTTCCCTCAGCACCGTCGCCCTCGGCTTGTTCATCAGGGACGATCTGATCATTCTGATTCATACACATTCACATTTCATACAAATTACCATCATTTTGATTGTGTAAAGCTGCTTTGAGACACTAACAAATGTTAAAAGCGCTATACAAATAAAACTGAATTGAACTGAATGGTTAAATATTAATCAATTCATTCATTCATTTATGTGTGCATGCAGCCTTCCTCTTTGAAATCCACAAAACAAGTTATATTACAGACAAGGTTCCAATAGCTGTGGTTTCTTTTGTACTCTGTACACCACATGTGGTCTGACAAAAGTGTGGCATTAAACATTCAAGAATTACAGCCATTTTTACACACATATACAGTATATTGCCGACATGACCGACGTTACATGGCCAGGTGTGACCTGTTCCCTCATCACTACATGACTAATCAAGCAGATAAAATGCCTGGGATGGTTCTGATTGTTATTTTTGCATTTGGTAGGTGTTCATTCAAACTCTTAACGTTAGATCCAAAGATATGTCTATAAAGGTGAAGAATGCCGTCATTAGACTGAAAAAGTTAAAATAAAAATGGATGAATGAATAAATAAAAAAAAAAGTAGCCTGAATCTGACAAGAGAGGATTTTAAATCTATTTTTAATTTTATTTATTTATATTTTCCTGGGGCATGAACTGTGTGCACTGGATCAAAGGTCAACTTATAAGTTAAATGGACACCAATACACACATTTTCCCCCACTTATAAACCAACTGTAGTGTTCAGTGCTTACAAAACTTTTCATTCAGTCACTCGATCCAGCCAAACTGGAAAACTATTTTTCCCTTTGCATTAGAATGCGTGCAGTGATGGGCGGGGCTTTGAGCTGGTTTTAACTCAACTGATTTGCAGATTTGAATCACATCACCTGTTACCCCTTTGCCCCATGATGTCTGCATGAGTAAAACAGAGTAAAGCATTCTGACAGATTTACATGAAAATACTTCCTTCATAATCATCTGTGCATGTTAATCACCTGACACAGAAAATTCATATGCAGAGGTTCCACTGCATATATTTGTCATGTCTTGGCAGGTGGAGGCAGACGCAGATGCAGGTTCCATTTTTTTCACAGTTTATTCTCTTTACATATTAACTTTTCTTCTGTTCAACAACAACTCAAAATAGTTTTTTCATGCACAACAGTGAACAGGCAAGGTGCTACGGGTTTGACCGGAATAAATTGGTAGAAACACAACGGGGACACAGGTGCACTTAATTTAGTGTTAAGGTGTAGACAGTACACACGTAGACACACTAGGTAGGGACAAAGCGTCGCTCAGCAATCCGGTGAGTTAGACCTTATTCACCGTGCTGTAGTGGCACAGGTGTTACAATATTCCTCGAATATACAGTATATGTGTAGAACTGAGTTTGGTCTCTCTACATATAGTATTTCATGAATGTTAATATGCGGTGCTGGTAATTAATAATGATTAAAGTCCAGCTTGGATAAATTCTCAACTCAGGAGGTGTTTATAAATCTTCTGTAACATCAGATCATTTATTTATTGAGGGACCCATTGTTTTAAGAAAAATAAAAGCATTGTTTAAAAGTATGTGCACTCCTTAGACCCATAATTTAGATTTATAAAATGATCAGTGCAAGAACAAAACTCTCACATAACAGCCTTTTATTATCAGCTATGGCGGTGTAAGTTACAGGATGAGATTGGTTCATGCTCTGCACACACATAGAGAACACAGGCTTTTTATATTACAATAATTCTATAAGTTTAATAAAGATGTAACACAGAGAGTGACTGTGGTAGTGTGGGCGTGGTCAAGTGCCGTGTTGATGTGAGATGGGAGGAGCTATGTGTGCAGACACTGTGCTTTAGATCGAGTCTGTTTATTTGCTAATTTTATGATGAACTGAGTTTAACACACAACCCTCCCATTACTGATGTTACTGTAACTGAGTGTAACTGATGTAGTTCTACACGACTTCACACAGAGACGCTCTCACTTCAGCCTGAGATACTGCAGCAGCTCACAGTGTGTGTTGAGCAGCACATTAGTAGCAGCGGTGCAGCGTGTGTGTGATTTGTTTAAAAAATTGATTAACAAGTAACATTTGTTTTCTGTTCCCTCTCTTTGTGTTTCCTCTAACAGTTTGCACATCCTCACTGATATCCACATCATCTCCATCATAAAACACTGAATTATTGCACCTCTACACTTTGTAACACTTTTGGTCAAGAAAACTTAATCATTCTGTACCTGTGTGTTGTGCTTCTGGGCGTGTCTCAGTGTCAGCTTCTTCCTCCTCTGTGTCGGGGTCGTGACCTTCAACATTGTCTGCAATCTTGTAGATGACCTTCATCATCCCATCCTGCTCAGAAGAACACCAAAATATCTTTAATCTATAAAAGTCTCACTAAAACATAAAATGACTGTGTCGTGACTGACAGACTGAGACTCTGTACTCTGTATAGGGAATTAAATGTTCTGCAGCCAGTAAATGAGGAAGTGAGACATCAGAGCAGAGACACCAGTGGCGTCTCGTATTTAAAGTGTGAGACATTTGAGCTGCAAAATTCACGCATGTCCCATATGTGCATGTTAAAGTCCGGCAGTTGCATAAATATGAAAGTAATATTATAATTGTGTTATAATAATGTACCGACTGCACCAATGCATTATATTGTTCCATATGATGTCATTCTGCAAATCTGTTAGACTTTCTCCCTGATGCTTTTAAGCCACTGATCTGAGATCTGTATTAACCACCGCTCTCTTTCACACATCAGTATGTGAAAAAATAGCTCACAACAACCACATAAACACACATGATGCACTTGCACCACTGCACACTCACACACACACACACACACACAGGACATTTGAGGACAGATACTGTATGCTTTGTGAGTCAGGAATTATGAACTAAAAAAAAAAAAAAAAACACCCTTCAACATATATAACACTTTATCCTGTGTACAGAGTGTCGGGGGGCTGGAGCTCAGGACATGTAGGGCATGAGACAGGGTGCCAAACCATTGTAAAGCACACACACACACACACACACACACACACACACACACACACACACACACACACACACACACACACACACACACACACAGTTGACACCAGTTAGTCTAACCTGCATGTCTTTGGACGTTGATGGGACACTGGACAACCTGGTCTTGTTTAAAATGACAATATGGATAAAAGTACATGGACACATAACCATCTTGTCCATCATCTACTTCCCTAGAGTGTAGCCACGCCTGCGTCCCGGCACCAGATTAATCACCTTAATGACCAGCAATCTGACTGGATTATGGATTATTGGGCATTTTGGTCATCTTTCTTGTAGCTTTAAGCAGCAGGAGGTCCGGTGTCGCTCATTGCTCCTGATTACTGTGGAGCGGCCCTGTGCCTCCATTTGGCTGGATGCAGCTTTATTTGTCACTAATAATGGTTAGCTGCTCAGTATGCAGAAAAAGGCTATTAGTTGCTGCCTGCCAGTAAAGGAAGAGACAGAACTGCAGTAGCTTCCTGTGTCTGAGGTGAGAAAACAGAACATTACAACAAGACCTGCATTATTATACACATACATTCAGCTGGAACTACTGTCAGATCTGCTGTTAGAGAAAATGATTAAGTATCCAAACACATAGCAAATCCATTCAGTGTAATGAAAATGTTCAATAATTTAACAGTGTTGAAATAAACTGCATTAATTCATCATTATCTTGTTTAACAGAGACTGCAGTGTTTATACTGTATATCATGACTGTAGCAGCGTGATTTGTTTTTAAATGTTCCTGACAAAATGTATCCATAGACGTTTATTACTTCTGTAAACACAATAATGTAACTAAACACTGTCTGCTTTTTTCTTCTCTATAATGAACAGATGTAACAGTTGATGATGCAGCAGGCAGGTGTGTGATGGAGCTTCAGGAACTATGATTAGATATAATAATTAACTATCATCATAATCATTTTAAAATCATATACAGTATTGTATACATATACTAATAAAGTGTGAGTCATGTGACTGTGTAGTGACCGCATTAAGGCCTTCCTGCTTAAGTGTCTTCACAGTGTGTTAGTTTCTCACTTGTCTTGTTGGACATAAATAACATAAATAAAACAGAAAATAGATTTTCAATATAGCAGCAACACATTCAGTGGCTTATGCAGTGAGACTTTCAATCACTCTGAGTGTCATTTTAGACAATTAAATACTGGTACAAGTATGTGGGAATTTCAGTTCTTCATTCATAAAAGATAGAAACTGAAGAAATAAGTCGTTAATTCAGTTCATTTCTTTATTTAACCAATCAACCAAAGTCTTGTGAAACTAATCCAAGCATCCCAGGCCACTATGGTTGCCCCTGTGCACATCTCCATCACTGTAACTAAATGATCATGGATCAGTACTCTGTCGTGACCTTCAACATTGTCTGTGATCTTGTAGATGACCTTCACCATCTCATCCTGCTCAGAGGAACACCAAAACATCTTTACTCTATAAAAGTCTCACTGAAACATGAAATGTCTGCGTCTCTGTGTGGACGTGACTGACAGGCTGAGGCTCTGTACTCTGTATAGGGAATTAAATGTGCTGCTGTCAGTAGAATGAAGTTAGAGGAAGTTACACATCAGAGGAGAGACATCAGTGGCTCCTTGTGTTCAAAGTTTAAAGACATTTAAGCTGCAAATCTCACACATATACTGAATGTGCATGTTCAAGTACATCAGCTACTTTTTTTTCTAATTATTGAAAGTAATATCATAATTGTGTAATATTATAATAATGTACAGACTGCACTAATGCTTTACACTGTTCCACATGATGTTAAGCTGTTAGACTTTTGCCTGATGCTTTTAAGCCACTGATATGAGATCAGCATTAACCACCGCTCTCTTTCACACATCAGTATGTGAAAAAATAGCATAAAACAACCACATAAACACATATAATACACACGCGCAAACACACACACACACACACACACACACACACACAAAAAACACGTTTGCAAAGACTTGTACAGGATTTTTATTTAATATAAACAGTCATTATTGCCTTATTGGAGAATTGGGACAGATCTGATTTATGATATAGGAATTATGGGCTTTTTTTTAATTATTTGTTTTTAACAGAGTGAGATCAGGTGAGAAAAGTACTGTTTAAAATGACTCACTCACTCACTCATAGTCTACACAGCTTTAGCCTTTAGTCATGGGGTGCTTGGAGGTCAGGAGGTACTGTATAGGGCATGAGACAACCCATCACAGGGCGCACACACACACACACACACACACACACACACACACACACACACACACACACACACACACACACACACACACACACACCATGCACACAAACCCGAGATGGGAATCAGACCTGAACCCTGCACGTGCAAGGTAACACTGCTTGTTTAAAAAGGCAGACAAATATGACATAGTTGTAAAAAACATTTTGTCACACTGACCACTGACAGAGAGAGAGAGAGAGAGAGTGGGGAAGTGAGAGGGACCTGACATGCTGCTCATGGGCCCAAATATCTAACCTCGACTCCAGGCTTATTATGACCCTGTACAGGATAATTTACAGAATGGTATAGAGAATTAATGACTGGAGATTCAGATTTAAACAGTGTCATTTCACATGCAGTCTGAGCAGCGTCCCGGCACCTGATTAATCACCTGAATGACCAGCAAACTGACTCCTGGATTATTGAATGCATTTCTGCATGTCAGACATTTCGGTCAGCTGTGTTGCAGTGTGAAGGTCTGATATTCCCCAATTTTATGTGGCTGGCTGCCAGTAAAGGAAGTGACCGAACTGAGGTGTGAAAACAACAGAAAGCTATTCTATGCTCTAAGCTGGAACTACACTCATATCTGATGTAATAGAAAATGATTAAGTATTTTAAAGTTTAAGTATCCAAACAAGCAAATCCATTCAGTGTAATAAAAATGTTTAATAATTCAACAGTGTTGAAATAAACTGCATTAATTCATCATCATATTCTTTAACAGAGACAGTAGTGTTTATACATCATGGTTGTAGCAGCGTGATTTGTTTTTAAAATGATTCTGATAAAAATGTAACAACAAATGTTTATTACTTCTGTAAACACAATAATGTAATTAAACACTGTCTGCTTTTCCTTCTCTTTAATGAACAGATGTAACACCCGATGATGCAGCAGGCAGGTGTGTGATGGAGCTTCACTTCAGTTTAATAATTAAATCTAATAATAAACATTTTCAAATCATCATCCATATATTAATAAAATGTTCAGTAAACCTCTCAGGGTGAGTCTGGTAGTCACATGACTGTGTAGTGACCACATTATACACTTCCTGCTTAAGCGTCTTCACAGTGTGTCAGTTCCTCACTTGTCTTGTTGTGTGTTTAAAATGAATAAAACAGGAAATAGACTTTCAACACAGCAGCAGCACATCCAGTCACTTATGCAGTGAGACTTCAGACAGACACTCTGAGTGTAGATTTAGACAATTAAATACTGGTACAAGTGTGTGTGGGAATTTCAGTTCTAAAACTATCAGAGTGAGTGCAGTCATAACCCATCACAGCCAAACTGTTTGAATTCTATGATGCTCCAGTTTTAGCTTCCGTTCGTGTGAATCCACATTTTCTGTACTTCTGTAGAGGTTCATGTCCTTCATGTTAAACTAACTGATGACTTCTGCTATTGTCTACAACTAACTAGATGTACAGCAGTGAGTCCTGAAAAACAAGAACGTCCATGCTAATATTATCTGTTGCATCATCAGCTAACTAGGTTTCACATTTAAAAAGTATCTTGGAAATGTAATGGAAACTACTAGACATTTATAAAAGATAGAAAATGAAGAAATACGTCTTTATTTCAGATAATTTCTTTATTTAAGATCAACTGAAGTCTTAGTGGATCTCATGGATCTTGTTGGAGGACGTAGCTCCACTCTGAGCACCCCGCTGCTATCTTCCTCCTGATAACTGGAAAGATTTGTACCAGCTGCATGAATTCTACCGTGAGGTACAGAGCCGTGTCTCAAAACTCTTAATATTCATGTTTGTTGCTGCTGATTGATCTAATTTATAAGTGACCCACATAGGCTCCATGAATCTGCGTCTATCACTATGTAGAGGAGCAGTGTGTGTGTGTGTGTGTGTGTGTGTGTGTGTGTGTGTGTGTGTGTGTGTGTGTGTGTCTGTGTCTGTGTGTGTGTCTGTGTGTTTGTGTGTGTGTGTGTGTGTGTGTGTGTGTGTGTGTGTGTGTGTGTGTGTGTGTGTGTGTGTGTGTGTGTGTGTTTACTAAAAGTGATTAGACTGACTTTGATGTTTGTGGTCAAATGTGTGTGTGGAAGGATAATCACAATACTAAACAAGCAAATGCAGATTTATTCATAAATGCTGTAATTAAATGTATCCATCATCATCATCATCATCATCATCATCATGACAATTACATAGTTCAGTTTCTGAACTCTTCTGAAGAGAAGAGACAAACTATAAGACAGAATTAATGACAGACATTAGTTCAGTTTAGAATTGTGATCAGCGTGTCTTCAAACAAGTCACATCTGTAATTCAATAAACTTCATCCCTTTTCTAGCAAAACAACAAAAACTAGAAGAAGAAAAGATTAATTTATTTAGTCAGAAAATTAGTCAACTGACCATATCTTAAGAAAATATCTACAAGTACTTAAAGTATCCAAAAAAACTGGCCTTGGATCTGTGCATGTATATGAATTATATAAGAAAATTGATATGAAATGTGTGAATTAACACGTGGTAGCAGGTAAACTGAGAGGTCACATGATAAACACGTCTACACAAATGATAGCTACAAATGTTCCCACTGCTCATTACACACATTTACTGTTGTCTGCAAGTATTTTCTAATTTTCCTGTTGAATCTATAATTACCACTAAAACCACTTAAAAAACATTTTTCTTACAGATCCACTGTGATGTAGAGGAACATGTTCTGTCATTCCATCCTTTCATATCTGAATATGTCTTAATCTCACCACAGTTTTCATTACCACCAGAATTATTTGGTTCCCCCGGAGCCCAGAACCTGAAAGCCAGAGAATCAGAATCAGTGTTTAGTATCTCCAGTTTCACACCTTTAAATCCACCTTCTTCCCCTGTGTTCACTGAGATTTATAACAATAACATCTTCATAACTCTGAGCAATAAGAATATAACAGGAGATAATATTAGCACGGCTTCATCCATCTGCTGCAGTGCACAGGAACACTGGAGATTCACACTAGACAATGTGATGAACAAAGTTTAATGTTTGTCTCTTACCCACTGCTGTTGGTCAGTTCTGTACCGTCCAGCCATTTCCACTTTCCCTCTGTGACGTCTTTACTCAGACCAATCCAAGCCTCTTTACTGTCACCCAGCTGTTTAATGATGAACTCCTGTGAGAGAGAGAAGAAAATAGCTTAAACACACACACACACACACACACACACACACACACACACACACACACACACACACACACACACACACACACACCTGTTCCTCTCTGCTGTTTATGATCACCAGGTCTGCTCCTCTCTCTCTCTGCAGTCCTGTCTGCTCTCAGTCCAGCTCTTCTTCTTCTCCTCAGTACTGATGTAGTAAAGACTGGAGCTGGAGAATGTCCATCCTTGTTTAATGACATCTGATCACAAAATACACCATAAAAAGTGTTTCCTTAATACTCAGTTTAAATGGACATCTCTGGCTGTTAGTTTATTTGAATAAAAATAATATTTAAAGTATTTGATCACATTTAATACCTGACATGTAATCAGACTGACACTGCTCTCTCTCCTTAGACGGGTGTTTATAACACGTCAGTAACTGGTTTCTCTCTATAGTCAGGTTGTTGTAACTGGTCTGTAACTGGTCTCTATCTATAGTCAGGTTGTTGTTACTGGTTTGTAACTGTTTTTTTTCTAAAGTCAGGTTGTAGTTACAGGTCTGTAACTGGTCATTCTCTATTGTCAATATGTTGTATTTGATCCACAGCACTGTTACGGCACTCAGCAGGAGAACACACAGCAGCACCACACACACTGCAGTCACTCTGTAACACCTGCCTCCTGTGGTGTTGAATCCAAATGGAAGAACAGATACAGAAACATGTGTTTATTCACTTTCCCACATAGAATCCTCAAAAAAACAATCAAAACAACACCTATTCACACACACACACACACACACACACACACACACACACACACACACACACACACACACACAGACACACACACACACACACACACACACACACACACACACACACACACACACCTACAATCACAAAGTTTTATGGATAAATGTGCATGGAAGAGCCGTGTGAACATAGACTACAGTTTAGTGACTTTTTCTTGCTCAACAAAATCATGAAGCTTCAGCCGTTTTATAATAAAAAAAATAAAGAAAGAAAGAAATAATTACAATAAAAATAAATATATTACAATTAAATAAATCTATCAGAGCGATAGAAAAAAACAAAACAAAAGAAAAGGCATTAACTTCCGAGCTTAGCAACAGCAAAAAGCCTGGAAGACCACGGAAGATAACTTCTCTGGATGACCACAGAACCTTTTCACAACATTTAGCCAAGTCAAGAATAGCCTTGATTAGTGTCATTGTGAAAGTTTACAGTGAGAGCCAGCTGTATGGAGTAAATACACACGCTTCACACAAGTGCAAACCATTGGTAATGCTTCAAGGCTGAAAGGAAAGATTAAACATTGTAGGAAAACTTTTGAATTAAAGTTAAAACCAATATTACCTTGTACATGAATGCTAGTGAAAGAAAAGTATAGAGAAGGAATGAAACAGGTCATGACAAACATGCTTGAGACAGTGTTGTGGCATAAGTGTGTCTGGCTACCATTGGAACAAGGTCACTGGTGTTTTTTTTAATGAACTGATTACTGATAAAAAAAAAATAGCAGGATGAATTCTTAAGTGTATATAGATATACGGAAATTACTTCACATTTCAAATGGATAATGATCCAAAACATCCAAAACAGTGAAAACTACCCAGGGCAAAGAAATCTGATATTATTCACTGTCCAAGTCAATAACCTTCATTTCAAGCCAATAGAGCCTGCCTATCATTTACACAGACATGACTGAGGGCAGAAAGACAAGCTGAAGGCACCTACAGTAAAGGCCTGGCACAGTATTTTAAGGAAGAAAACTCACATTTGTTCATACCCACGGGTTGTGCACAAAAATGTCAGTAATTTCTGAATGGTTAGGTGCCACACACTCCACTCCAGACCACTTAAATTAAAGCTAAACGTCTTGACTGTGATCACAGGACCGTTTCAAGCATGAAAAGCCTGTTTAAAGTAGTCTCAATCAGATTTAAGTCCGGACTTAAAACCAACCCAACTACCACCACCATGTTTGACTGATGGCATGATGCTCATTTTATGAAATGCTGTGTTGTTTTATGCCAGATGCAATGGAATGCACACCTTCCAAAAAGTTCAACTTTTGTCTCACAGTCCACAGAATATTTGCACAAATGTCTTGAGGATTATCAAGATTTTTCATGCCAAATGTGAGAAAAGCCTTTGTGTTCTTGTTGGTCAGCAGCATCTTTTTGGCTTCAACTTGGAATCCTCCCATTGATGTCAATTTTGCCCAGTCTCATGAACACTAACTGAGGCAAGTGAGTTTTGTTCCCTTTCAAAAGCTACACTCGATGCTACGTGAAAACGCTATGGGAACATCTCTTTGTTGCCCGGTTGTGAAGCTTCTGCATGTCAAACCCGCCGAATACCTTCGGCTTATAACCTGTGCAGGCATGACGTCACCGAATAAGGTGCACCTGCAGGTTATAAATAGGAGTGAACCGGAAACATCCTCAGATCTTTTTGTCTTCAGGACCGCTTTGTGTTTGCGCGTGCATGCAAGCCGTAACAAAAGCAAAAATAAAAAATAACAGCATTAACTCACCGATATGGGGGAGTTGCTTAAGAGATGCGTGCCTCCGTGCGATAGATCTCTTTCGGACGGCGATCTTCACGAGTTCTGTCTCGAGTGCTTGGGGGAAGAACACGCTCGCCTCAGGTTTCAGGGAGAATGTGAGTACTGTGATCTTCTCCCTATTAAGGTGCTTCGCGGCGCATTCCTGGGGCTCGCGTGCTGATCTGGCAGACGCGCACGAGACGGAATTTCCCCTTTCTCTCGCGCTCTCTCCGGATCAGGAAGTTTTAGCTTCCGCTTCGCAAGCGCGCTCCGGCGCTTCTCGTGAAGGAGCGGAAGAATCTTCCTCTCTCGCTTCCATGGAAGTAGCCTCCTCACAACACTCCTCCAGTGCTCACAGAGCTTATGAGGAGTTATTAGAGGTTATAACGCGTGCGGTCGAGCGATTGCATATCGACCGGCCGCAGCAGCGAGATTCCCCTAAGCGTTCGAGATTAGACAACAGGTTTCTGTCGGGTGGCCGGGGGGAGGAGCCTCAGCATCTCTCTCTCCCCTTCTTTGGTGACCTCCATGATGAATTAACCCTTTCATGGAGCAAGCCGTATTCATCGCGTGTTTTTGTGCCATCGACTTCGACTTATTCGAATATCGTTGATGCGAAAGCACGCGGTTATATGATGATGCCCCAGATAGAAGAGACGCTTGTGAGCTATCTCTCTCCTGGGACATCATCCTCCCTGAAAAAGACTACTCTCCCCTCCAAGCCATGCAGATTGACATCTGCTTTGGTGGGCAAAGCTTTTCAGGCAGCAGGACAGGTTGGCGCTTTACTGCACACCATGGCGGTTTTGCAGGCTTACCAGGCTGACCTGCTGAAGGACCTGAGCACCGGCAGGGTTATTGATGACAAGGCGTTCGCAGAGCTGCGCCGAGCCACAGACCTGTCTCTCCGTGCAACCAAGCAGACGGCCCGTGCTGTGGGCCGTTCTATGGCTGCCATGGTATCCACGGAGAGGCATCTGTGGCTGAACATCTCGGGCATCATGGATAAGGATCGCCCCCGTCTCGCCTTCCGGCCTTTTTGGCGACGCTGTTAATTCCGTCGAAATCGAAGCTATATGAACAGGCTTTTGGGAGGTTCCTTCCCCGCCGTGCTCAAGAACCGGGACCGTCGGCCACCCGGCCCCGGCCAGGTCTGGCCCCTATAAGGCGTGAGGTCCAGAAGGAGAGCGTGACCAGCCGCACACCCCCTCGTAAAGACTGGGGTGGGGCTCGCCGCCCTTCCCAGAAATTTGCTTCAAAAAGACCAGATCTGAGGAGCTTCCTCTCTTCGAAGAAGAAGCCCTGAGGTTCGTGCGCCTGGGGCTGTGGGGGTGTTCCCCCCCCCAGGGAGGGGCGCCTGGATCTTCATTACAAAGCAGGGCCTTCTCCCTGGCACTCCCTGGAGGCCGGTGTTCAATCCCCGCCACCACTGGTGTTTCGGGGAGCGCCGGTCTCCAACGAAGAGTTGGGTGTTTGGGTATCTCCTGCCATACTTCAGGATACCCAACACCTAACACCCCCCCATCCAGCCGAAGTGTCAAAGCTCGTGCCCCTTTCGGAGAAGCTGGCAGCATGGAAACTACTGCCAGGCATATCTCCTTGGGTAGAAAAGACTGTAGGCACAGGCTACAGGATTCAGTTTGCACATCGTCCTCCGCGTTTCAACGGCGTGGTCTCGACTTCCGTGAAACCTGACCGAGCACATCTGCTGGCCCAGGAGTTAAAGACTCTGCTGGGCAAAGGGGCAATAGAACATGTTCCCCTTCCAGACAGAGAGTCGGGCTACTACAGTCGGTACTTTTTGGTGCCCAAGAGAGGGGGGGGTTGCGTCCGATCTTGGATCTTCGGGGCTTGAACCGCTATCTCAGGAGATCCAGATTCAAAATGTTGACTGTCAAAATGATTGTTTCTCAAATTCAACTAGAGGATTGGTTTGTGACAATCGATCTCAAGGACGCATAATTCCATATAGAAATATTGCCACAGCAAAGGAAGTTCCTGAGGTTCGCCTTTGGGGGCGAGGTTTACCAGTTTCGGGTCCTTCCATTTGGCCTAGCTCTGTCACCCCGCACATATACAAAATGCATGGATGCAGCTCTGGCTCCTTTACGACTCCAGGGCATCCGTATTTTGAATTACATAGACGACTGGCTGATTCTGGCCCAGTCTCAGGAGCTAGCGCTTCGACATCGGGATGTCGTCCTAGCCCATCTTCATTCTTTAGGATTGAGACTCAACGCCACGAAAAGCGTTCTCCTTCCTGTTCAGAGGACAACATATTTGGGTGTCACATGGGATTCGGTCACGATGCGGGCACAGTTGTCTCCTGCTCGTGTCGAATCCATTCTCAACACCCTGAAGGAAATCAAGCTAGGCCAGAAGGTCACTGTTCATCACTTTCAGAAATCTTTAGGCCTCATGGCGGCTGCGTCCACGGTGATACCTTTGGGCCTTCTGCACATGAGAGCGTTTCAGCTGTGGCTAACAGCCAGGGGCTTTCATTCAAGGGCCAACCCCCAGAGGCTAATAAGGGTTACGCGCCGGGGGCTTCGTACCCTTTCTATGTGGTTCAGACCCCGGTTTCTGACTGTGGGTCCCACTCTAGGTCCGTCTTGTCGTCGCAAGATGCTAACGACAGACGCTTCCCTCATGGACTGGGGTGCGGTCTTGGATGGCCGTCCAGCACAAGGGAGCTGGAGAGGTCATCTTCTCGCGTGGCACATCAATTGCCTCGAAATGATGGCTCTGTTTCTGGCCCTGAAACACTTCCTCCAGCAGTTGAGAGGCTACCATGTCCTAGTGCGGGTGGACAGCACTGCGGTAGTCTCGTACATAAATCACCAGGGTGGACTGCGCTCGCGCCGCTTGAACAAGCTAGCGCACCAGGATCTGCTTTGGGCACAGGACAAGTTCCTGTCCCTCAGGGCGATTTACATTCCAGGGCACATGAATGTAGGAGCAGACTTGCTATCCAGACAAGCTGTAGAACAGGGGGAATGGAAGCTCCACCCCGAAATAGTCAGTCAAATCTGGGAAAGATTTTACGTAGCAGAGATGGACCTCTTTGCCTCACAAGAGACAGCACAATGCCCCCTTTACTACTCTCTGACTCCTCCAGCTCCCCTGGGTCTGAACGCAATGGCCCACACGTGGCCCAGGTTACGCCTTTATGCGTTTCCGCCTATAGTTCTGCTCCCGGGAGTCCTGGCGAGGGTTCGTCAACTAGGGTTGCGCCTCTTATTGATAGCACCCCATTGGCCGACCAGAGTGTGGTTTCTCCGATCTAATATCTCTCCTCGACGGCTCACCCTGGGTGATTCCAGTGAGGAGGGATCTTCTGTCTCAGGCGCAGGGGACAATACTTCATCGCCGGCCCGAGCTCTGGAACCTTCACGTTTGGCCCCTGAACGGGACCAACTGAGATAAGCTGGGCTTTCAGCCAGCGTAACTGAAACAATTTTAAGTGCCAGGGCTCCCTCCACTAGGAGAACTTATGCCCTCAAATGGAGTGTGTTTGAAAATTGGTGCATGGCAAGACACATAGACCCAGTTCACTGCCAGATTGTTTCAGTGCTGGAGTTTCTGCAAGAAAAGTTGTCCTCGGGCTTATGCCCTAGTACGCTCAGAACATACGTAGCCGCTATTTCGGCCTGTCACGCTCTGAACGACGGGGTTTCTGTGGGCAAGCACCATTTAGTTGCCCATTTTATTCGTGGAGCTAAACGGTTGAAGCCGCCCACTAGAGCGACGGTCCCTTCATGGGGGGACTCGAAGGCCTGGCTGACACCCCGTTCGAACCACTAGAGTCAGCGCCTGTCAAGCTTCTGTCTCTTAAGATGGTTTTTCTGATGGCTATTACTTCTTTGAAGAGGATTGGGGATGTGCAGGCTCTGTCAATCTCCCCATCCTGCCTAGACTTTGCCCCTGGGCTAGTCAAAGCTATTCTGCATCCTCACCCGAACCAAGGTTCCATTCTCGACCATGCACCCAGTTGTTCTCGAAGCCTTCTGTCCTCCGCCTTTCACAGCTCCGGAGCAGGAAAGACTTCACTTACTGTGTCCAGTACGTGCTCTTCGGATCTACGTCCACCGCACTAGCCAGTGGCGTAAATCAGAGCAGCTCTTTATTTGCCATGAGGGTCGCAACCGGGGGGCGGCTGCCACTAGACAGACTCTGTCACACTGGGTGAGAGATGCCATTGCCCTAGCCTATGAGGCGCGTGGTCACACTTCGCCTCTGGGAATCAGGGCTCATTCAAAGAGGGGGATTGCCTCATCGATTGCCTTGGCAAGAGGCGTTCCCCTGCAGCAGGTGTGTGATGCGGCGGGCTGGTCCTCTCCACACACGTTTGTTAGATTTCATAGTCTGGATGTCAATGCTACACCGGGTTCGTGGATCCTTGAGTCTGAGACCTCCTCGGCTTGTGCGCACACGCTACACAACCTTGGGGTTCCAGACACTTGCAGTGCGGCGGCGTTGGTATTCTCGTTCCCATAGTGTTTTCACGCAGCATCGAGTGTAGCTTTTGAAAGGGAACGTCTCGGGTTACTTAGCTGTAACCCTGTTCCCTGATAAAGCGGGAACGAGATGCTGCGTTCCGATGCCGCACTGCTGGCGTGCCTGGACGTCCTTCAGACAAAATTGACCTGAGGATGTTTCCGGTTCACTCCTATTTATAACCTGCAGGTGCACCTTATTCGGTGACGTCATGCCTGGCAGAGGTTATAAGCCGAAGGTATTCGGCGGTTTTGGCATGCACAGGCTTCACAACCGGGCAACAAAGAGATGTTCCCATAGCGTTTTCACGCAGCATCTCTTTCCTGCTTTATCAGGGAACAGGGTTACAGCCAAATAACCTGAGACGTTACAAAACAAACTAAAATATAAACTTAAAGAAACAAAAACCAAACAAAAACCAAAAAAAACAGAATGCCGACTTGACTGTGATAAGGATAATGCTCGACCCAGTTTCCCAGAACAAACTGCTATTTATAAGATGTCTAATGAGCTCCCTCAGTTCAGGTGAGCCCTCATCACCTGACCGAGGTGCCTTCTGGGAAACTGAGTCGACCAACAAAAACTAAAAAAAAACACACTAACGAACAGTGACCTCTAGTGGAGGTTCCTAACAGATGGTAGATATGTTTTCTTAGAAACAAGCTACATATTTTTCCCACAAATAACAAGATAAAGTGAAGCCATGACAAAATGGAATTATAAAAAAATAATTAGCTTTAAAGTTAATTGAAAATCAGCTACTAATGTTCCCTATATTTGTAATTAATTTGTGTACAAAGACGTTCCACAATTCTTAAATTTTGTTTTTGTTCCAGTGGTTGATCTGTCAAACTTAATTTTTTTTTTGTATCCTTTCCTCTCCCTCTTCACAGCTGTACCCTTGTCTTTATGCAAAAAAAGGGTAATTTAAACTGATAATGTTTTGGAGTGAGGCATAAACCTTAAAGTAGAAATATTTAATGTAGCACAAAGTAAGTTTCTTTTTCCATTCCCATTCTGCTATCCATGTCCATGTGTTTTTTTTATTATTCACAAACCTTATTTTGTTTTAATAAGGCTGCTTCTCATTTAAATCTTCTCTTCCCATGGGCCAATTGCAACGAAAGAAAGCCTATATGTTACCCATTGGGGGATTTAGCAATGGGGGGCTCAAGGCAAACATGAGCCCACAATTGAGCCAATGGTTTTTCTTTTTTGCGCTGTGGAATTGTGGGTAATTGTCTCCCCTACTCGGTCTTAGTGCTCGTCTCTCACTGGTATAATCAACATCAGTGCACGCCTGTACTGTTTACTATAACACTGTGACAATGCATGTGCACGTAAAGCCTTTTTTATTTTGTGTTTGTATGTGTGTGTGTGTACAGCATGCGTGTACTGTTTATTATAAGACACGTGTGTGTGCGCGTGTAAAGCAAGAAAAAGTCACATTAGAGAGGTTATATATCAGCCTGCAGTGATTCCATTATGTGTGTGTGCACGAGTCATTGGACACCGTGCTCCTTCACAGACCCCCCTCCTCCTCTCTCTCACACACACACAGAAACACACTCTAATTGGAGACACTGCCCTGTTGCAGTTCTTTTCAACAGTAAAGTGCAGTTTAATTTGTTTATGCGAGCACGCTTCAGGAATGAATTATGCTCGCAATCCAAGGTTCCATTGTATAGAGATACTGAGATGTTTCTCTGACTGCTGAAGGGCTTTGATATTAATGAGGCGGTTGAAACAAAAATGTATATGCTATATGTAGAGAGGATAAATTGTATGCTCATGTCTATTTACCTCTAGGTGGAGACACTGCACGGAGCAGGTGGTACAGACTGACTGCAGTGTGTGTGGTGCTGCTGTGTGTTCTCCTGCTGACTGCCATCACCGTGCTGTTGATCAAATACAACCTGCCACAGACCAGTTACAACAGGCTGTAACAGCCAAGTAACCCGAGACGTTCTTTAGATTGCAGTTCTTTAGATGTTGTTCTGGGTTCTTTCATGAGCTACTGGATGAGTTGTTGTTGGGGTCTTGGAGTAATTTTGGTAGGCCAGCCACACCTGGGAAGTTTCAACATTTTCTCCATTTGTGGATAATGGATCTCACAGTGATTCGCTGGAGTCCCAAAGGCTTAGGAATGGCTTGGTAACCCTTTGCAATACATATTGCAAATACATATCATACCCTTACATACCCTTTACTAAAACATATCAATTACTCTTCTGTTCTTGAATTTCTTCATATATTTTAGTGTGCTTCACTTTTTTGGACAGGTTCTATTTAAGTGATTTCTTGATTTAGCAGGGAAACAAATACTTTTTTACATTAGATTTAGGCAGCTCTTTCCCTTAATAAATGAAAACATAATTTTGAATTTGTACATCACAGCTCCACATGGCATAGCATGAACAAAACCAGAGAACTTTCTTAAGGTGAAAACTGAAACTTAAAAAAAAAAAGGTTTTATGTGCTGCGTTCTCTGACATTTAATATCTCCGCTCACTCATAAACACGTCTCTAATTTATAAAAGCCTGAATTACTGCATCTCAACACTTTAAGCCTTGCAAACCTAAACACTTACCTGTGTCTGGTGCTGTGTCTGGGTCTCTCTTTGTGTCATCACCTTCAGGGTCGTGACCTTTAACAGCACATGCACTCTCATAGATATCCACCACCATTTCCCTTTGCTTAGTAGAACGCTGAACCATCTCTAATCTATAGAAGACACTAACACACTAAATTACTGTGTCTCTGTGTGTGAGCACGAGCGAACTGCTGCACTTCTTCCTAGTCTGCACTAATTTAAATGTGCTGCTGTCAATAAAGGAAGTTAATCGTTAGAGATGGATGTCAGTGGCTTTTTGTGGTCAAAGTGTGAAGACAAGCTTCATTTTTCAAGCATACACGACATTATCTGGTTAAAGTCTCGCAATTATATATTTACCAAAATAACATTGTGTTATAACAGTGTAGACAATGGTCAATTTATCATAATGGTGTTCCCTATAATGAGTTTATTTACAACACTCTTGATTTTTTTATATGAATTAGTCGACATGTTCCTGTAGTAGATCTGGAATTATTTGTAGATTTACTTTTGCAGAAGCTTTTATGCAGATTTATTTTGAGGTTACAATACAGAAGTGACACTGGTCTAAGATCAGGATTTAACAACTGCCTTCTTTCACACATTAGTATTAAAATTGCTCACACCAGTGACATAGAACACACACAGGATGGACATCACACATGGGCATGCAGTCTCACACATCGGTACACCCTACAAAATGCTGGGTTAAAAACAACCCAAACTGGGTTGTTTTTAATAAATATTGGACTAACTACATGCTGGGTTAATTTAACCCAGCAAAATGGGTTATTTATTTAACCCAGCAAGATGAGTAAAATATTCAATCCAATTGCTAGGTCATATTTAACTATAATGTTGATTATAATTTTACCTCACAAATAGGTTATTATTATTTTTATGTTTTACATTTCTATGGGTAAAACCGTTTAAACAGTTAAATTACTTCGATATACTGGTCTATTACAAAAAAAAACAACTCTAAGTTTTGCAAACCATACATATATGCATTAAACACCCAATTAAATGTACAAATCATAGAAAAAATATTTATATTTATTTTTCAAAAGCACAAGATCAGATAATACAAAACAATTTCAACAGCGACATCATTACGATATTATTACTGTGCATAGTGCTGGTCATTATCTCCCAACATCAGGATGTAGGGGTTCGGCCTCGACACTTCAGCCTGCTGGAGATATTCCACGGTGTTGGTTCCAACCTTAGAAAGAAAGAAAGTAAATGTTTATGGAAAAATTCGAGAGGGTTGGCTAGTATGCATATTTGTAAGATGATTAGTGTTTTGTAACACCTCAGCTATTTTATATGTGTTTACTAACGCTAGCAACTTAGCTAAATTCTATCATCATGCTGGCACTACAGTTGACAGTTTAGCTTTCATTTATCACTTCACCACCTTCGTACAGCCTGCAAGTATTCTACAAAGAATGCTAAAAAGCTCAGACATTTTTGCTGTTTCTTTCATACACAGGTGACGTTCTTTGGTTTGGCTAGTTAGCAACCATTGTCAGATAAATTAGCATGCTATAGCACAGACCAGGCTGAAAGTTTGAGTGTAACATTAACACGGTAACAGTAATACTTATTACATACAGTGAACAAATTCAGTCATAGGTGAGTGAAAGTGTGTATACAGACCTTATATTTAATGTTTATGTTTAAATGCATGAGGAGGAAGACCAAAAAAAAAAAAAAAGAAGACACAAAGCTGACACAGCCACTGAACACACTGGTGAACTTTGGGGGAGGGGCGGTCTTGTCTGTGATGTTAGCTGTCACTAGCTAACCCAACTCCAACCCAGCAAGCTGGGTTAAACAAAATGTACCCAATTCCCTGTAAATAACCCAGAAAAATTACCCAACAGAGGCAACCCAGTGCTTGGGTAGTTAAAACAACCCAGGATTTTTTAGTGTATATGCAATAGGGGCAGGACTTTTACTTGTAACCATAATTATAATAATATTTTTTTCTTATTAATTTTGAAACAATGAGAAAATCAGTCCCTCTGTATGATTATAATGAGCTGCACACTTCTGCAGGGTTTTACACTAGATTTTAGAGTGGAGATGTGGAGAATTGTGTTCAATTAAGTGTTAGGCAAGGTCAGGTTTGCATGTACTTTTGGCCATATAGTCTTTGTGTAATGTTAGTTTAAAGACATACAACTTGTTTTTATTTAATATTTAATTATAAAACTTATATATGAATACAGATACTGTACAAGTAATAGCAGTTTTGGATATCTATCCTGGTGTAACTAGTCTAATCTTTTCTCTGGTTGAATCTCAAACGACATCTAGTGGCTGAATAGTGAACTACACAGTCTTCAACTCACGGTCGCTACGTGGGGACCTCTTGCAGTAGACACGCGCAACACTGCCCTCTAGTGGTACAAAGAGTTTGGGTGTATAACCTCTTGGGCTCGTAGGTTAGAAACACTAAGCAGGTAATTATACTTATAAGACAACTGATCCTACTCACTTATTTATAATATAAATGGTGACTGTACACTCTCAGGAATAAAGTCATTAATCTTTAGAACCACACATTATAATCTTTAATTTAATTTCTATTTGTTTACTTAGAGACTTTATGTAGGTATGTTCTACTTATGTCTTCCAAGGTCAGTTTATATAAAAAAATATACAAAAGATTACCTGAAGAGTATTATGAAAGTAGCCTTTATTTGGAGGTAGTAAGTCAGGTATTTTAAACTAAATAAGGTTTTATCATTTTCTTTTTTTTCCCAGATTTTCTCCATAATTTAGTTGTATCTAATTCTCACCCGTCATTGGTGCGTTCCCCTTCAAGGCTACTTCTACCAGTCTGGGAGGCTGAAACTGGAGACTAACACACGCTTCCGTCAAAACATATGATGCCTGCCATCCGCATCTTTTCGAACTGCTCGCTCACACACAGCTGGGGGCAGCATTACACACTCGTAGGACAATGCTATCCGCTCCTTCCCTCCCAACCCTGTCCTCTGAAAGAGCTCGACCAATCAGCTTTTTCTAGGCCTCTGGCTGAAAGACATTACAGAATCACCCAGGAATCGAAATAGCGATCTGTGGATTTGTGGGTCTTTCTGCATTCAGTCTTGTCTGTGTCCATTATTGGCAGAGATAAGGATCATCCAATATGGTATTATCACGATATAAATGTGTACCATGATTTTGTGTGTAGTATGATTTTATTAGAATTACATTTTATATAACAATTCTAATGAATTTTATCCAATAATTGGCACCTGCCACACAGAATCCTGTGTTGTGTAAATAGTTTAGAGCACACCACCTGCAGGAATCGCAACATTCTCAAATGTACACATATATATATACTGTATGAAGTCAGTGTGCTGATACATGATACATGAGTATTAATTAATAAATTAATAATAATTAATTGTTCATTTAAATTGCTTCAAAATATATTTACCTATGCACCGAATTACTGCTGAAATTTATTATTTTATATAAGACAACTAATTTTAAATAACATACATGACTTCAGCACAATAAACAGTTACTTTGTCATTTATTTTATTTTTCGAGGAGTCTGAGTCTTTAATGTCATTCAAATTATAAAAATGTCCAGACTTTAAAGCATTGAATTACATGAAGACACAGACTTGTAGACACTTTAATGCAGATGGTGTCTACTGATGGACAGTACAGAGCAAAAAGGAAATGTTTTTTTATCCTGTTAAATTAATGGTGGATTAATTAATTTAAAATAAATTTGCTGTAGTCTCTTAGTGAGATTTGCATGATCAGGAAAACACATTGACCGTGTTTGAATAAGTACATGAAAGTCTGGAAATAATAATTTTTAAGCATTTTATCATTAAAGCATCAAGAACAGAAACATTTTCATATCCAACATTATTCTATACTAAGGTCACAATATCAGCCCTAACACTTGTGTGTGTTTAGAATTGTATAGGGTTGGAGTGATTATTTAGTGCTTGGGTGAGATAATGGAGGTGTGGAAAAACAAGCCAACACACTAATTAATTAAGCAACCAAGACTTGTTCATTTTTCAAGTCAAAATTTATTAAAAATCTTTGCTCGCCTTGCGGAACGCTCGCAAACCGCATTACTCCTAAACCGAGGTCCCACTGTATAGGCTAGTAATTGATAGAAAAATAATAATAATAAATCTCCGTACATCTTTAATCAGTTATTATTATTATTATTATTATTATTATTATTAATCAATAATTGATTTGCAAGTTATATGTATTTTAATAGTGTGTTTTATAATGGTTTCAGTCTTTGTTTTAATAAATACTTAATATTTAATGACAGTAGTGTGAAATTTTTACAGCATCAGCAACAGGTATCCATGGTGCTTATGTTACCATGGTAACGGACAAGGAAACGGCGTATGCGCTGGTGACTTTGCAAGGTGTTCCGAATGGTGGAGTTTTGTTGGAAGTTCCTTTCACCTACATTCCCTTCAAATGGAGCAGGGAGAAGGAAGCAGCCTGTGAAGTACTCTTTGGAATGGAACGTAGCCTGTGTTTTGGTCCCTGGTCGTACTCTCGTGAGAATGCGCTGCCACATCATGGCCGAAAACTCTGACACAAGTAAATGTAAAGGTCATCTGATTCGTGTTTAAAGCGCACCCGGGAAGAAGCGAGGGGAGGGGAGGTAGTAGGGTGGATCAATGCTATTTATGTCACTATTTTCATTCAGAGTTTGTTCAGGAGAGTTGAGGAACCTGTTCCTTTGCGTATTATCCTGCTTAAGGGATTTTCACCACAGACGGCTTCTCAAAACCGTCACTTACTCTCACTCCCTCGTCTTGCTCCAAGACTAGTTTCACTGCTTCTGGTGAGGCCGATTTATCTTTCCCAGCAGGAAAGATACACTCGTTCACAATAACCTGGACGTTGGACATTCAAAACCTTCATTCACACACTTACATTTATATATATTTTGTAAATATTGTTTTTTTACTGGTGCACCTGTTTCCTTGTTTATCATTTAATACACATTTGTGAATTTTCTCCTCTGAGAGGCGTGACCTAGCGACTGCATTTTTAATTGACTGTGAGTCTGCCTGAACAGAATCCCGGGACGTTGCAGAAAGTTACTAAGACTAACATAATTCCTTCTGCAAACAAGTCCATTTGTGTTGAAGTGACAAGTAATGCCATGACAGTAATGCTTAATATCAATACAGAAACACATTAAGAGCTTATTATATTCCAAATAGTTGAATTTTGGTCACATCTCTCAGAGGAGAAAATTCACTAATCAACTAAAATTGTTACTTGTTATGATGAAGTGCGCTGAATGAAAGCGTGTTCCCTTTCAAAAGCTACACTCGATGCTGCGTGAAAACGCTATAGGAACATCTCTTTGTTGCCCGGTTGTGAAGCCTGTGCATGTCAAAACCGCCGAATACCTCGGCTTATAACCTCTGCCAGGCATGACGTCACCGAATAAGGTGCACCTGCAGGTTATAAATAGGAGAGAACCGGAAACATCCTCAGATCTTTTTGTCTTCAGGACCGCTTTGTGTTTGCGTGTGCATGTGCAAGCCATAACGAAAGCCATAACGAAAGCAAAAATAACAGCATTAACTCACCGATATGGCGGAGTTGCTTAAGAGATGCCTGCCTCCGTGCGATAGATCTCTTTCAGAGGGCGATCTTCATGAATTTTGTCTCGAGTGCTTGGGGGAAGAACACGCTCACCTCGGGCTTCAGGGAGACTGTGAGTACTGTGATCTTCTCCCTATTAAGGTGCTTCGCGCGGCTCACTTTCTTTAAAGAGAAACCGCGAGCCGCGGCGCATTCCTGGGGCTCGCGTGCTGATCTGGCAGATGCGCACGAGACAGAATTTCCAATTTCTCTCTCGCTCTCTCCGGATCAGGAAGTTTTAGCTTCCGCTTCGCAAGCACGCTCCGGCGCTTCTCGTGAAGGAGCGGAAGAATCCTCCTCTCTTGCTTCCATGGAAGTAGCCTCCTCACAACGCTTCTCCAGTGCTGACAGAGCTTAGGGGGAATTATTAGAGGTTATAACGCGTGCGGTCGAGCGATTGCATATCGACTGGCCGCAGAAGCGAAATTCACCCAAGTGCTCGAGATTGGACGACAGGTTTCTGTCGGGTGGCCGGGGGGAGGAGCCTCAACGTCTCTCTCTCCCCTTCTTTGGTGACCTCCATGATGAATTAACTCTTTCATGGAGCAAGCCGTATTCATCGCGTGTTTTTGTGCCATCGACTTCGACTTATTCAAATATCGTTGATGCGAAAGCACGCGGTTATATGATGATGCCCCAGATAGAAGAGACGCTTGCGGGCTATCTCTCTCCTGGGCCTCATCCTCCCTGAAAAAGCCTACTCTCCCCTCCAAGCCGTGTAGGTTGACATCTGCTTTGGTGGGGAAAGCGTTTCAGGCAGCAGGTCAGGCTGGCGCTTCACTGCACACCATGGTGGTTTTGCAGGCCTTCCAGGCTGACCTGCTGAAGGTCCTGAGCACCGGCAGGGTTATTGATGACAGGGCATTTGCAGAGCTGCGCCGAGCCACAGACTTGTCTCTCCGTGCAACCAAGCAGACGGCCCATGCTGTGGGCTGTTCTATGGCTGCCATGGTATCCACGGAGAGGCATCTGTGGCTGAACCTCACGGGCATCAAGGATAAGGATCGTGCTGTCCTCCTTGATGCCCCCGTCTCGCCTTCCGGCCTCTTTGGCGACGGAATTAACTGTTAATTCCCTAAACAGTTAAGTCTGTCGCCACTAGGTTTCGGGAGGCGAAGCTATATGAACAGGCCTTTGGAAGGTTCCTTCCCCGCCATGCACAAGAACTGGGACCGTCGGCCACCCGGCCCCAGCCAGGTCTGGCCCCTATCAGGCGTGAGGTGCAGAAGGAGAGCGTGACCAGCCGCGCACCCCCTTGTAAAGACTGGGGTGGGGCTCGCCGCTCGTCTCAAAAATCTGCCTCGAAAAGAACGGATCTGAGTAGCTTCCTCTCTTCAAAGAAGAAGCCCTGAGGCTCGTGCGTCTGGGGCCGTGGAGGTGTCTCCCCCAGGGAGGGGCGCCTGGATTTTCATCACAAAACAGGACCTCCTCCCTGGCACTCCCAGGAGGCCGGTGTTCAATCCCCGCCACCACTGGTGTTTTGGGGATCGCTAGTCTCCAATGGAAAGTTGGGTGTTCGGGCATCTCCTGCCATACTTCAGGATACCCAACATCTAACACCCCCCCATCCAGCCTAAGTGTCAAAGCTCGTGCCCCTTTCGGAGAAGCTGGCAGCGTGGAAACTACTGTCAGGCATATCTCCTTGGGTACAAAGGACTGTAGCCACAGGCTACAGGATTCAGTTTGCACATTGTCCTCCACGTTTCAACGGCATGGTCTCCACTTCCGTGAAACCGGACCGAGCACATCTGCTGGCCCAGGAGTTACAGACTCTGCTGGACAAAGGGGCCATAGAACATGTTCCCTTCCCAGACAGAGAGACGGGCTACTACAGTTGGTACTTTTTGGTGCCCAAGAGAGGGGGGGGGGGTTGCGTCCGATCTTGGATCTTCGCGACTTGAACCGCTATCTCAGGAAATCCAGATTCAAAATGTTGACTGTCAAAATGATTGTTTCTCAAATCCAACCAGAGGATTGGTTTGTGACAATCGATCTCAAAAACGCATAATTCCATATAGAAATATTGCCACAGCAAAGGAAGTTCCTGAGGTTCGCTTTCGGGGGTGAAGCTTACCAGTATCGGGTCCTTCCATTTGGCCTAGCTCTGTCACCCCGCACATATACAAAATGCATGGATGCAGATCTGGCTCCTTTACAACTCCAGGGCATCCGTATTTTGAATTACATAGACGACTGGCTGATTCTGGCCCAGTCTCAGGAGCTAGCGCTTCAACATCGGGATGTCGTCCTAGCCCATCTTCATTCTTTAGGATTGAGACTCAACGCCACAAAAAGCATTCTCCTTCCTGTTCAGAGGACAACATATTTGGGTGTCACATGGGATTCGGTCACAATGCGGGCACAGCTGTCTCCTGCTCATGTCGAATCCATTCTCAACACCCTGAAGGAAATCAAGCTAGGCCAGAAGGTCACTGTTCATCACTTTCAGAAATCTTTAGGCCTCATGGCAGCTGCGTCCACGGTGATACCTTTGGGCCTTCTGCACATGAGAGCGTTTCAGCTGTTGCTAAGAGCCAGGGGGTTTCATTCAAGGGCCAACCCCCAGAGGCCAAAAAGGGTTACGCGCCGGGGGCTTCGTACCCTTTCTATGTGGTTCAAACCCCGGTTTCTGACTTTGGGTCCCACTCTAGGTCCGTCTTGTCATCGCAAGATGCTAACAACAGACGCTTCCCTCACGGGCTGGGGTGCGGTCTTGGATGGCTGTCCAGCACAAGGGAGCTGGAGAGGTCATCCTCTCGCGTGGCACATCAATTGCCTCGAAATGATGGCTCTGTTTCTGCCCCTGAAACACTTCCTCCAGCAGTTGAGAGGTTATCATGTCCTAGTGCGGGTGGACAGCACTGCGGTAGTCTCGTACATAAATCGCCAGGGTGGACTGCGCTCACGCCGCTTGAACAAGCTAGCGCACCAGGTTCTGCTTTGGGCACAGGACAAGTTCCTGTCCCTCAGGGCGATTTACATTCCAGGGCATATGAATGTAGGAGCAGACTTGCTAACTAGACAAGCTGTGAAACATGGGGAATGGAAACTCCACCCCAAAGTAGTCAGTCAAATCTGGGAAAGATTTTACGTAGCAGAGGTGGACCTCTTTGCCTTACAAGAGGCAGCACAATGCCCCCTTTACTACTCTCTGACTCCTCCAGCTCCCCTGGGTCTGGACGCAATGGCCCACACGTGGCCCAGATTACGCCTTTATGCATTTCCACCTATAGTTCTGCTCCCAGGAGTCCTGGTGAGGGTCCGTCAACAGGGTTTGCGCCTCTTATTGATAGCGCCCCATTGGCCGACCAGAGTGTGGTTTCTCTGATCTAATATCTCTCCTCGACGGCTCACCCTGGGTGATTCCAGTGAGGAGGGATCTTCTGTCTCAGGTGCAGGGGACAATACTTCATCCCCGGCCCGAGATCTGGAACCTTCACGTTTGGCCCCTGAACGGGACCAACTAAGACATGCTGGGCTTTCAGCCAGCGTAATTGAAACCATTTTAAGTGCCAGGGCTCCCTCCACTAGAAGAACTTATGCCCTCAAATGGAGTGTATTTGAAAATTGGTGCATGGCAAGACATGTAGACCTAGTTCACTGCCAAATTGTTTCAGTGCTGGAGTTTCTGCAAGAAAAGTTGTCCTCGGGCTTATGCCCTAGTACTCTCAGATCGTTCGGCGGTTTTGACATGCACAGGCTTCACAACCGGGCAACAAAGAGATGTTCCCATAGCGTTTTCACGCAGCATCGCGTACCCGCTTTATCAGGGAACAGGGTTACAGCCAAGTAACCCAAGACGCTCGTTTCCACAAAATCCAGCAGAATCTGTATTAGGATATTTTTACAGCAGACTGCATCATGCCACCTTGTCATTTATTGTTTTCCTATAACAGCCCACACCAATAACTTCAATGTTATATAAGAAATATTACCAATTTAGAATGAAAAAAAAAATCACATCAGTCAACAACAGTGAAGCAATAATTTTTATTCTTTAAATAATTTGATTAATTGCCAGTAAAGTTTTGAATATTAATCAAGTTAGTAAATTAGTAAATTTTAATTAGCAGGACACATGATCATAACTCATCATAGCACTTAGCCTGATGAGAGAGAGGGTGAGGTTTATATTATCACAGCTTACTAGTTAGTCAGGCAGTACAGATACACATATAGGGGTCAAATAATGTTGTTGTGCTCAGCAGTTATAATAATAAACAATAATAATATCATGAAGACACAGTTAGAACTCGTCCCACTGATTAATACACTCAGTTTTTCTTTATTTAGGAACATTTTGTTATTTTCTCTTCTCACAGATCCAGACTAGTTTATCAGAGCACGGTCTGTCATTCCACTGCTGTCTGTCAGGATACCCAGTCTCAGCACAGTCCTCATCATTGTCATTACTCAGTTGCTTTGGAGCCAAGTTCCTGAAACTAAGACAGTCTGATTTAGTCTCCAGTACTGAGATTCCAAACAAATCCAAACAGAATGATCTCTGATCAATAAAAATATCAAAGAAAAAGGATTCATCTAGGTTTATTTATTTACTCTCAATGACTTAAACAGCAACAACAACAACAAAAAAACATATTGCTGACACACATGTGGTCTCTTACCCAGAGGTCAGTAGTCTACCGTCCACCCATTTCCACTCTCCCTCGTTGTCTCTGTCACTCAGACCAATCCAAGCTCGACTTCCCTGCAGCTGTTCAGCGATGAACATCTGTGTATTTGATAACAGAACAACTTGAGAACTTAAGCATCTCTCTCTCTCTCTCTCTCTCTCTCTCTCTCTCTCTCTCTGTTGCATGCTGGAAGTTGGTAGGTAAGAATAATGTGTGGATGGTGTGAGGAGCATGTGAGCGACTGTTTGAACAGTATATTTTACTTCTATTTTTCAGGTCTTTCTTTTGGTGTCACATCAGATTTATATGTATAAATTAAAAAAATATATATAAAACCCAAAATTAATAATATTTTATATACACAGTAAAAAAAAAGCCATTCTATCTGAGGGGCTGGCAGCAAACCAAGCATCAGAACCCACTGGGTCACACTCCTACCTGGGGTAAGCTGTGAAGCGAGTCCCAATGTTACAGTAGAGCAAGTCAAGTCAAGTCAGGTAGCCTATTATTGTCATTTCAACCATATACAGTTCAATACACAGTGAATCAAAATGATATTTCTCCAGGACCAAGGTGCTACAGAGAAAACAAATCAACAACATAAATTAACAAAACCTGCTAAGAACTATACAAAAAAAAGGAAAATACAAAAAAGATGACAAAGTGACCTGTGCAAATGTACAAGTAGTAACAAACATGACACAATATAAAACACTGTGACAATGTAGGGCCAACCAGTTCGCAGGTAGTAGTGGTAGCTGAGCTAGTGGGATTTGTGAATAATGTCAGCATCATGGGTGTCATGTCATTCAGGCTTCACCTTTGGGTGTTTACAGTTTGGTAGGACAATTTATTTTTGGCTCCTTGCTATGCTGTCATTCAGGCTGAGGTTTCTGAAGGAACCCTCTTTGGAGATTTTCTTTAGAATCACACAAAGTGGGGGAAAAATACCAGACCGTCTGAAGCAGTGCTGGTAAGAGTGTTATGGAAGAGCAGGTCGGAGAATGTAGTGATCCTGGACCTAAATATATAGGATGCTCTTGTGAATTCCAAGCTCCATGACTGGTGGGCAGTATAACGAGTAAGAGTGATGGAATAGAATCACAGAGGTGTGATGTGATGTATGGTGAAAATATTAAATATGGGTTCAGTGGCACGAAATGTTGGAGGAAAACATAGTGAGGATCCCAGGGACTCCTGTAGAGGAGAAGGATAGTAGAAAAATTCACTAGAAGTGTTGTGGAGGGAGTTGAATGGTGAATGGTTAATCTGATATCAAGTTAATCAATGTGGATATGAAAGATGAGAAAGATGCTTCACGAGACATTGAAGTACTGCTGCTGTGAAGAGTAAGAACATCATCATATACAATAGACAAAATTTATAATTTTCTAAATGCGACTTTTCCCAGATAGCACTACTTTGAAAATTGAAAATTATATATTGCTTTAGTATTGTGCAGCATGCTCTCTCAATAATGCCATCACATCCGGAGCTCATATGAGGGTTGGTTACCAATCTAATAAATAAATAACATTGAAATAACTATTTATCAAAGACAGTGGATATCAACGCTGGTCCAACAATGTCACCTGTGTTGATCGTATGCTCCCTGATAAGCGGTGGCACATTAGTTTGCTCTACTGGCTGGCCAAAGCTGTGAGTCAAAAAGCTATTTGTGACTATAATTCTGTTTCCTAAATATTGCCTATGGGACTGAATATTAAATGATCCACAATGACTAAAGAATTTATAAGAAAATGCAATGCATCGAGAGGACAAGACAAAAAAAAACAAAAACAAAAAAACAACTTGCCTATTATTGCTCATGCATGCTAGCATGTGTTGAACACACGTTCATTCACAAACATTTTATATGCTCCCCAAAACTTTTAACAATTTTACTTGAAGTAAATGTCCTATTATCATCAATCTAAATGGATTCGCTACGATGCCAGCTAAACAATAGTGATAATGTGTTGTTATTCATTTCTCTTTTCTCTGTTGTTATTTATGGCTAAATGGAATAGATGCAGGTGTAAAAGGTTAAAAAAATGTATATAGATTAAATAAATAATATTCAGTTACGACAGCTAAAAACAATAGATATAAAGTAAATTGAGGTATAGTTCATAATGTGTAATAGTTTTTTTTTTGTTATTTTCTTATGTTTTGTAAAATTAGAAAATGTTAAATTCATTCTGCTCAAGCACACTGTCAAACAGGTCACAAGATGCTGGTTTTACGCAGTACTCCCAACTATGAAGTTTGTAGTTTTGCTGTGCTGACCTGACACAGTTGAGCACAAAGCACAATGAATTTCACATTTATAACTTTATATAACCTTATAATTTTTCAGCGCTGATGGATTGCTGATGGATTGCCGTCTTCTCCCCACATTATAAAACCAAAGAGTGTAGATTGGGGTCTGTCTGTACTGGTGCTGAAGATCTACAGAGCAGAGTGGAAAAGCAGACCCTGAAAAAGTACCATGCGAGCAAGGCAATGTAACGCGACCCCGGGAATGTAACGAAACAAAACTGAAAGCAGTCATTTGATCAATTTGTGAAGGTCTACCACATGAATGCTGTATGAGCTCCCGCCGCACTCGCACTCCTGTGTAGAGCCATTCTTCAAGATCTTGCTGCGCCTCCATGTTAGCAAGATTAATCCACAAGGGAAAAGTAATCATTTTGCTGCGGCAAACAATCTCTCTCTCATAAACAGTGCTGTATACCTTCATCTCACCTCCCCCTCGCTTTTTCGCCGCAGCGCTTTAAAGGCAGCGCAGGTGACCTCCTACGTCACTGCCAACCTCTTGCTACCCATCTGCGAATTCTCGCGAAAGTACCTTTCGGGACCACTGCCTATTGTGAAGAGTAATACAAACCCTTAAAGGACACTTATGGGGCACAGCTGCTCTTTCTTTACAAGCTTATGCTGTTTATTCCACCCCTATAAAAAGCCCTTTATGTGGCTGCGCTACAAGAAGGAGCGCCCTCTAGCGCTCTCAGTATGACTAGAGGATGCCTCCCTTTTACTGGACAGTCCTTGAGCATGTGTCCTGAGGCTCCACAATTAAAAAAAAAACCCTTTGACTTTCGCTTTCATATCAGGTATGAACAGTGTTCGGGGATGTTACTTTTTAAAGTAACTAATTACATTACAAAATTACTGTCTTCAAAAAGTAATCAATTGCATTACTGCATTACTTTCTGATAAAAGTAACTAGTTACAGTACTTTTCCATTGCAGAAAATGAAAACTCCTTTCTGCTTCCTCATGCATGTTGTTTTAGTCAAGACTTTTCTAATTATTCTACCATCATCACTCAGCGAAGTTTGGCCCATAATCTGTTAACTACTAATACCCCTATCTCACCTACGTGATTTCGCACGGTGGTCGTAAGTACGGTTCATCATGATTCACCGTGAGTTTTGGCGTTGTGATTAGGTTTCCACCTTTCCGTGCGTCGGTCCTTGCATAGTCAAACTGCATATGTGAGATAGGGGTATAACAGCAGGAATAACAGAGGGGGTGGGTTATCGGGGGGCGGGGCTTGTAGAACAACTTTCTCTCTCACACACACACACACACACACACACACACACACAGAAACACACACTAATGGATTGGGAATGACTGCTGTCTGGCTCATGGATTACATATATTGTCTGAATAACAAATTACATTTTTGAAAACGTAACTAAGTAATTGAGTACTTGAATGGCAGACCTAACACTTTAGATTACTCGTTACATCAAAAAGGTAATCCGAGTTCCCCAACACGTTACTTTGTAATGTGTTACACCCAACACTGGGCATGAATGCTTCTTGCAATCTCTTTTCTATGCTCATGGGAAGAGGCACTCATTTACAGTAGACTCGTTTCCTGTACTTCCTGGTTGTAAACGGGATTGCTAGTTGTCGTTCAACTAACATTTTGGCAACAGACATGTACTTTTTATTTAGCACATTTATTGTCCTCTGTGGTATGCACATGGTAATTTCTTTCATTTCGATCATAGAAACTATAGGATGCAGTGGGTGTTGTGGATTTATGCATGAATGCCAGTTATTTAGTCTTTCCTGCACTTATCTGGAAGCAGCTCTTTTGACACCAGTCTACAAAGTTATGAACAGTCCTCTGTACTCCTTGTCATGATACTCCATGAACAGGCTGATTGTTATAAAATTGAGTATATTGAGTATTTTGTGTTTTTTTGTGTCTCTGCTTTTGTTTTATTTCCGCCTGTTCTGTTTGATTTAGAGAACATCTGCAGGTGACAGGTTGTTGAGCTGTACATGAAGTCTGCAGGGTAGACGGTGAAGATGATCAGAGCCAGGACCATTCCCTGTGGGGTTTCAGTGTTAAACATGTCAGACTCACAGTCACAAGTTCTCACATACTTTGGTCGGTTTGTAAGGTAATCCAGTATCCAGGTAGATAGATGATGGTCAAATGCCATGTATTCCAGCTTATCCCTCAGAAGTGCACGTTGGATGGTGTTAAAAGCTCTCATTGTGCTCCCAGACTTTTCCAGGTGTGAAAAAGCCCTATTAGGTGGAAATATGACAGCATCTACCACTCCAGTGCCAGGTTGATAGGCAAACTGAACTGGATTCATTGATAGGCTCACCAGAGGTCGGAGATAAGTAAATACCAGCAACCTCCCCAGAACAGAAGTCCCCAAAGTCTTTTGGGCGCAAAGTCTTTTGTACAGGTACCATACAAAATGTCTTCCACAGCTGCTGCACCTTTCCCATTTTCAGACCAAACATGTACAACAATATGCTGCACAGATGGTCTGCACCAGTCTTAAAGAGCTTGGAACTTATGCTGTCTTGGCCTACAGCCTTCCTTTCACTCGTGCTTTCTGAGCTCCATTCTCACCTTGGCCTCTGTAAGGGGCAGTATGTAGTAATGGGAATGGGGGCCGTGGGTAATTGGTAGGGGGAGATAGGTTAGATGAGTTGTAAGTAAACTGTGAGAAGTGGAGTTGCAGCAGTGAGGAATGGGTGGGGACCTGGGATTTGCATAGCTGATCAAATCTGTTAAAGAAAATATTCAGTTCATTCACCCACTTTTGGTCATCCTCTGCCTTCTCCTTTCCTCATTTCTGTAGCATGCTTCTCCATCTCCTTTTCCATCTTCTTCCTGTAGTATGCTTCTCCATCTTCTTCCTGTACCATGCTTTTCCTTCTCTGATGTTCTTTTTAAAATCTCTCTGTACAGTTTTCAACTTATCCTTGTTTCCTGTTTTAAAAACCCTCTTCTTCTCTTTATGGAGAGTCTTCACATCTGGATAAATCCTATACACTGTACAGTCCTCTTTTTTTGTGATTTTCCCCAATTTTTCTCCGAAATTTTGACACAGCCCCCTGTCACCAGGGGGCTTCCACATTAAGCCTACTACTACCAGGTAGTCAGGAAGGGCCAAAGACTAAACCAAAAAGCCAACCACATCTTTTCTAACTGCTTGGCGTAACATACTCAGAGGACAGAGCTATTCGCTCCTTCCGCTTGGTGAGCTCATGGACGTCCATGATTGGCTGTAGTGCTGTGATTAATGTGAGAGTATTAAGTGCCTCACATCCCACCCCGCTAAAAGAGAGCATGGCCTATCACCTCTCTATAAGCCCTCGGCTGCGAGAGGCTTACAACATCACCGGGGAATCAAAGTAGTGAACTGCAGATGATGGGACTAGCATTTTACCATTCACGCACAGAAGTTGATATAATCCATTATACAGTCATTATAATAATCCATTATACATTATACAGTATACAGAATAACCTCCCCATGTAGGTTACACAATCCCTCCCACACAATTGTATCAAATCAGAGTCTCACTGTGCAGGAGACTCACACAAGGGGTTTGTACACAGCTAGAGAATGAATAAGATTTTGTTCAGATTTTCCCAAAAGGGAGAGGGTGCTGAAGTATAAACCTCCTTGAAGTTGGCTTAAAATAAATCCAGTTGGCATATTAAAAAAAAATCTAAGTTTGGTGTGGCATGGAACATACTGGGTGGATGTGGGCAGAGTGGGAGGACAGAATGGAATGATTAAAATCCCCAGAGATAATGAGAAGGGAAAACCATGAAATTCAAAAACGTTCAAATACTTTTTCCTGCCACTGTGGGATATGCAGCAAAGCAAGATCCCACAAGACCCTACCAGAGAGGAGAGTAAGTATGTATACCACCTTAGCTCATTTTGTAGGGAAAAAGGGCTGTAATTCAAAGACTGAAAAATACTGAGACAGAAATGCATGGCAGATGTTGGAATTCCCATCATAGGTATGTGAGGAAGGAAGGTGAGGCTCATAAAACAGAGCAACAGAGCAAAAGATCTGAATGGGATCTGGATGGCAAGATAGGTCAGGGTCTCAGTTACAATTTTAAGCATGCTGGTAACCTGCTAAATGTTGCTGTAGTGTTATCCCTGAAAAGCTTTGCACTGGGGCTCTTCTGCATGAGGCAGGTGGAGGTCCCTGTATAAACCCCCTGCGGAGAAGTGTACAGCTGATCTCCAGTAGAGGATCATGTATGAACAGACACATATCACTCCACCATAGCTACAAGACACCCCTTCTGTGGGAGAAACAAAACACTAGACCACCTTTTTTAAGATGTGATAGTTTAAGGCTAATTTTAGCACTCTGACTGTATGGATAGTATGATGTGGGCAAATCCTGACAGAGAATACAAACCTCAGGCCTGAGATACTTAGTTGCACACACACAAAAAAAATAAATAAATAAATAAATAAATAAATAAATACATAATAATAATAATAATAATAATAATAATAATAATAATAATAATAATGCATACACAATTTTTAATGGGCCAGGCTAACTACGTACCTGGCTCACACATAAAACAAAATTAAAGGGAGTTTCACATTGAATAAAGAACTGATTAGGATTTGTTGATCCTAAAATGGCACCCAGACTGCAGGATTTTTGTAAGGTTTGGATACAGGGTGATAATTTAAGTTGTGTTTTTATTTAATTTAAGTTGTGTTGTAAATAATTCAGTAATTTTAGCTTTTTAACAAAAGATCCCAAAAACAAAAGGTTCTGTAGGTGATATGAAGGATTTCAAGTGTGTTTATTTAATTTTATTTATTTAATATTATATTAATTTTTATATTCATATTATTATGTTTGTAGTTTAGTTTATGTTGTTTTACTTAATTCTTTGCATTTATATAATATTATTATTTACTGGAACTGTTTGGGAGGATCCAGGCAAGGCATAGCCACAGATGGATAAAAAAAATTATTAATTAATTAAAAAAAAAAAACATTCAGAACTTGAACAAAATCAAAACTTTGTCTAGCTAAGAGTTCAACATAGCAAACCAGCCCAGAAACAGAAATATCAGTAGGTGTAGTGGGTGAAAACAGGTGATGACCATCCAAATATGTGACAGGTGCTGGGAAATTAAGTTCCAGCCAAAGTCCCAACACAAAACCTGAAATAAATTGCAAATTGCTAAATAAAGCAACAAATTGCTATTTATTTACCTTATTTCTTATTCTTCTTATTATGTGTTTATTATGTGTATTTTTACTGGTTTGGAATTTACTTTATATCTGTGTTAAATATATTCATGCATTTGGTCAACGTTTTAATTATTTGATGTTAGTAAGAATGACGTGTCATGAAATGTTAAAAGGCAGTTAAAAGTCAAGTGTCTCTTTCTTCCTCTCTCTCTCTCTCTCTCTCTCTCTCTCTGTCTCACCTGTTCCTCTATGCTGTTTATGATCACCAGGTCCGCTCTTTTGTTCCTGCAGTCCTGTCTGCTTTCAGTCCAGCTTTTCTTCTCATTAGACATGACATACAGACTGGAGTTGAAACTCCTCACATTGCCTGTGGAGAGCAGTTGGGATAATTTACAGAGGGCAAAACACACAGCTTCTATTGTAAAGTTATATATGTATATATCATATTATATAGCGTATAGCGTGAAAAATAAATCATGTCTTTATACAAAACCGCATAGGTGAGATAGGGGTATAACAGCAGGAATAACAGAGGGGGGCGGGTTATCAGGGGTGGGGCTTGTAGGACGACTTTCTCTCTCTCACACACACACACTAATGGATTGGGAATTACTGCTGTCTGAATTACATAAATTGTCTGAATAACGGATTAAATTAAAAAAAAATAACAAAATAACTGAGTACTTAAATGGCAGACCTAAAGTGTTAGATTACTTGTTACATCAAAAAAGAAATCCAAGTACTCTAACGTGGTTACACCTAACACTGCATATAATCATAAACAAAATGTATCCACTGGTTTTAAAGATCCATGAAGCACAGATACAGCACTAAGGAAAGCATTAAATTAATAACTAAATTTAAATATTTTCCATTTTGCATGCAGCATTTATTTCCCTTTTAGTTCTCAGTCCAAATATGAAGATCACATGGCATTTCTGCAGCACTACAGCCTGTACTTTTATAAAAATGGATAACAGGTTATTGTTGTATTTCTCATTTTAGACCCTGACTGGATAAATAAAAACAGCACACACACTCTAAAGAGAACTCTATGTGTGGACAATAAGCACTTCTATAGACATTTATATTTTAGACACTGGGTGTGGAAACGGCCGCGGTACGTATATTATCTCCAGGAGGAAGGTAAGGTTTAGCGATTGGGAATTAATGTTGAGGTGATCACTTTTCTTTTTCTTTGCAAGTGTTTTTGTGAATGAAATTATATTGTAGCAACCCAGAAAAAAAATGTACACAAAAAGTAAACGGTTTTCTTTCCAAAAAGTTTATCGCCAAATGAATGTTTGTTATTAAATTAATGTTAAAAAAAAAAAAAAAAAAACAGGCGCATGTAAGATTCTTGACACCACATGCATTGGAGCCCCGCCCCTGCACCTAGCGCTCCATTCACATGCAAGATTTATGTAATCTATTGAGACGTAAGCAAATGCTAATTGCTGTGTTGTTTGGAGCATGTGCTGATGCATGCCCGTGTCCAAGAACAGGAAAGGCTTGAATGAAGGAACAAAAACAATTTAAAAAAAATATATTTTTACGTAAATATTATTATATTCATGTAAGAATCTCTCCATGATAAAATGACTCGTGGCATGAATCTAAACAAAGTGCTTCAGTTTCAAATAATCATTCAATACTGGACAGGAACAGCAAAAAAGCATGATAATAATAAAACAGAATAATAATAATCATCATGTTTTTTTGCTGTTTGTGTCCAGTGTTGAATAATTATTTGACCACGAATGTCTGTAATAATGAAATAAAGCTGCTCACATCATGCATGCTTTCACTTTTGAAAATGCATTGTTTATTCAGAAAGTTTATATTTGTGCTCTGTTGTTCTTCTGGGGTACTAATTTTAAGTTTAAAAGTTGGACATGAATCTGACATATTTACATCCGCCACATTATGAAAGCCCAGATTGTACTCTACATAAATAAGAGAAAATGTATTAGCCACTATATTGGTAAAGATTTGAAATTGACACAAATTTAAGAAGAGCGCTGAATCACTGCAGGTCTTCAAAAAGGCCTCAGACCACTAAGGGTTAACTGAGGACATTTAACTGTTGGGAAGAAAATGTAGTTATGAATCTATCTACGTACTTACACAAATCAATAAGTGTCCTCAGGCATCCATCTCTCTGCCCCTGGTCTTTCTTTATAGTCAGGCTCGTATCTGACTGTTTTTTCTCTTCAGTCAGCCTGTTGTAACTGGTCTGTGACAGGTTGTATTTGATCAACAGCACGGTGATGGCAGTCAGCAGGAGAACACACAGCAGCACCACACACACTGCAGTCAGTCTGTACCACCTGCTCCGTGCAGTGTCTCCACCTAGAGGTAAATAGACATGAGCATACAATTTATCCTCTCTACATATAGCATATACATTTTTGTTTCAACCGCCTCGTTAATATCAAAGCCCTTCAGCAGTCAGACAAACATCTCAGTATCTCTATAAAATGGAACCTTGGATTGCAAGCATAATTCATTCCTGAAGCGTGCTCGCATAAACAAATTAAACTGCACTTTACTGTTGAAAAGAACTGCAACAGGGCAGTGTCTCCAATTAGAGTGTGTTTCTGTGTGTGTGTGAGAGAGAGGAGGAGGGGGGTCTGTGAAGGGGCACGGTGTCCAATGACTCATGCACACACACATAATGGAATCACTGCAGGCTGATATATAACCTCTCTAATGTGACTTTTTCTTGCTTTACACGCGCACACACACACGTGTCTTATAATAAACAGTACACGCATGCTGTACACACACACATACAAACACAAAATAAAAAAGGCTTTACGTGCACATGCATTGTCACAGTGTTATAATAAACAGTACAGGCGTGCACTGATGTTGATTATACCAGTGAGAGACGAGCACTAAGACCGAGTAGGGGAGACAATTATCCACAATTCCACAGCGCAAGAGAGAAAAACCATTGGCTCAATTGTGGGCACATGTTTGCCTTGAGCCCCCCATTGCTAAATCCCCCAATGGGTAACATATAGGCTTTCTTTCGTTTCAATCGGCCCATGGGAAGAGAAGATTTAAATGAGAAGCAGCCTTATTAAAACAAAATAAGGTTTGTGAATAATAAAAAAAACACATGGACATGGATAGCAGAATGGGAATGGAAAAAGAAACTTACTTTGTGCTACATTAAATATTTCTACTTTAAGGTTTACGGTTCACTCCAAAACATTATCAGTTTAAATTACCCTTTTTTTGCATAAAGACAAGCGTACAGCTGTGAAGAGGGAGAGGAAAGGATACAAAAAAAAAATTAAGTTTGACAGATCAACCACTGGAACAAAAACAAAATTTAAGAATTGTGGAACGTCTTTGTACACAAATTAATTACAAATTTAGGGAACATTAGTAGCTGATTTTCAATTACCTTTAAAGCTAATTATTTTTTTATGATTCCATTTTGTCATGCCTTCACTTTATCTTGTTATTTGTGGGAAAAATATGTAGCTTGTTTCTAAGAAAACATATCGACCATCTGTTAGGAACCTCCACTAGAGGTCAGTGTCCGTTAGTGTGTTTTTTTTTTTAGTTTTTGTTGGTCGACTCAGTTTCCCAGAAGGCACCTCGGTCAGGTGATGAGGGCTCACCTGAACCGAGGTAGCTCATTAGACATCTTATAAATAGCAGTTTGTTCTGGGAAACTGGGTCGAGCATTATCCTTATCACAGTCAAGTGGGCATTCTGTTTTTTTTTGGTTTTTGTTTGGTTTTTGTTTCTTGAAGTTTATATTTTAGTTTGTTTTGTAACGTCTCAGGTTACTTGGCTGTAACCCTGTTCCCTGATAAAGCGGGAACGAGATGCTGCGTGAAAACGCTATGGGAACATCTCTTTGTTGCCCGGTTGTGAAGCCTGTGCATGCCAAAACCGCCGAATACCTTCGGCTTATAACCTCTGCCAGGCATGACGTGACCGAATAAGGTGCACCTGCAGGTTATAAATAGGAGTGAACCGGAAACATCCTTAGGTCAATTTTGTCTGAAGGACGTCCAGGCACGCCAGCAGTGCGGCATCGGAACGCAGCATCTCGTTCCCGCTTTATCAGGGAACAGGGTTACAGCCAAGTAACCCGAGACATTCCCTTTCAAAAGCTACACTCGATGCTGCGTGAAAACGCTATGGGAACGAGAATACCAACGCTGCCGCACTGCAAGTGTCTGGAACCCCCAGGTTGTGTAGCGTGTGCGCACAAGCCGAGGAGGTCTCAGACCTAGCTCTGGGATGCTGACTCAAGGATCCACGAACCCGGAGTAGCATTGACATCCAGACTATAAAATCTAACAAACGTGGGTGGAGAGGACCAGCCCGCCGCATCACACACCTGCTGCAGGGGAACGCCTCTTGCCAAGGCAATCGATGAGGCAATCCCCCGGTAGAGTGAGCCCTGATTCCCAGAGGCGAAGTGTGACCACGCGCCTCATAGGCTAGGGCAATGGCATCTCTCACCCAGTGTGACAGAATCTGTCTAGTGGCAGACCCCCATGGCAAATAAAGAACTGCTGTGACTTACGCCACTAGCTAGTGCGGTGGACGTAGATCCGAAGAGCACGTACTGGACACAGTAAGTGAAGTCTTTCCTGCTCCGGAGCTGTGAAGGCGGAGGACAGAAGGCCTCGAGAACAACTGGGTGCATGGTCGAGAATGGAACCTTGGGAAGATAGTTTGGGTGAGGATGCCGAATAGCTTTAGAAGTAATAGCCATAAGAAAAAACATCTTAAGAGACGGAAGCCTGCCAGGCGCTGACTCTAGTGGTTCGAAAGGGGTGCCGGCCAGGCCTTCGAGTACGATAGTTAAGTCCCATGAAGGGACCGTCGCTCTAGTGGGCGGCTTCAACCGTTTAGCTCCACGAATAAAACGAGCAACTAAATGGTGCTTGCCCACAGAAACCCCATCATTCAGAGTGTGACAAGCCGAAATAGCGGCTACGTACGTTCTGAGCGTACTAGGGCATAAGCCCGAGGACAACTTTTCTTGCAGAAACTCCAGCACTGAAACAATCTGGCAGTGAACTGGGTCTACATGTCTTGCCATGCACCAATTTTCAAATACACTCCATTTGAGGGCATAAGTTCTTCTAGTGGAGGGAGCCCTGGCACTTAAAATGGTTTCAATTACGCTGGCTGAAAGCCCAGCATGTCTTAGTTGGTCCCGTTCAGGGGCCGAACGTGAAGGTTCTAGAGCTCGGGCCGGGGATGAAGTATTGTCCCCTGCGCCTGAGACAGACGATCCCTCCTCACTGGAATCACCCAGGGTGAGCCGTCGAGGAGAGATATTAGATCCGAGAACCACTCTCTGGTCGGCCAATGGGGCGCTATCAATAAGAGGCGCAAGCCCTGTTGACGGACCCTCGCCAGGACTCCTGGGAGCAGAACTATAGGTGGAAACGCATAAAGGCGTAATCTGGGCCACATGTGGGCCATTGCGTCCAGACCCAGGGGAGCTGGATTAACTTCCTACTTCGGGGTGGAGTTTCCATTCCCCATGTTTTACAGCTTGTCTGGATAGCAAGTGTGCTCCTACATTCATATGCCCTGGAATGTAAATCGCCCTGAGGGACAGGAACTTGTCCTGTGCCCAAAGCAGAACCTGGTGCGCTAGCTTGTTCAAGCGGCGCGAGCACAGTCCACCCTGGCGATTTATGTACGAGACTACCGCAGTGCTGTCCACCCGCACTAGGACATGGTAGCCTCTCAACTGCTGGAGGAAGTGTTTCAGGGCCAGAAACATAGCCATCATTTCGAGGCAATTGAAATGATGACCTCTCCAGCTCCCTTGGACGGCCATCCAAGACCGCACCCCAGCCCGTGAGGGAAGCGTCTGTCGTTAGCATCTTGCGACGACAAGACGGACCTAGAGTGGGTCCCAAAGTCAGAAACCGGGATCTGAACCACATAGAAAGGGTACGAAGTCCCCGGCGCGTAACCCTTATTAGCCTCTGGGGGTTGGCCCTTGAATGAAACCCCCTGGCTCTTAGCCACAGCTGAAACACTCTCATGTGCAGAAGGCCCAAAGGTATCACCGTGGACGCACGCAGCTGCCATGAGGCCTAAAGATTTCTGAAAGTGATGAACAGTGACCTTCTGGCCTAGCTTGATTTCCTTCAGGGTGTTGAGAATGGATTCGACACGAGCAGGACACAACTATGCCCGCATTGTGACCGAATCCCATGTGACACCCAATATGTTGTCCTCTGAACAGGAAGGAGAACGCTTTTTGTGCTGTTGAGTCTCAATCCTAAAGAATGAAGATGGGCTAGGACGACATCCCGATGTCGAAGCGCTAGCTCCTGAGACTGGGCCAGAATCAGCCAGTCGTTTATGTAATCCAAAATACGGATGCCCTGGAGTCATAAAGGAGCCAAAGCTGCATCCATGCATTTTGTATATGTGTGGGGTGACAGAGCTAGGCCAAATGGAAGGACCCAATACTGGTAAGCTTCGCCCCCAAAAGCGAACCTCAGGTACTTCCTGTGCTGTGGCAATATTGTGGCATGTGGGAACAATGTTCTATGGCCCCTTTGCCCAGCATAGTCTGTAACTGCCTACCGAAACCTAGTGGCGATGGAATTAACAGCGTCGCCAAAAAGGCCGGAAGGCAAGACGGGGGCATCGAGGAGGACAGCATGATCCTTATCCTTGATGCCCGTGAGGTTCAGCCACAGATGCCTCTCCTTGGATACCATGGCAGCCATAGGACAGCCCACAGCACGGGCCGTCTGCTTGGTTGCACAAAGAGACAAGTCTGTGCCTCGGCGCAGGTCTGCAAACGCCCTGTCATCAATAACCCCGCCGGTGCTCAGGTCCTTCAGCAGGTCAGCCTGGTAAGAATGCAAAACCCCCATGGTGTGCAGTGAAGCACCAGCCTGTCCTGCTGCCTGAAAAGCTTTACCCACCAAAACAGATGTCAATCTGCACAGCTTGGAGGGGAGAGTAGGCTTTTTCAGGGAGGATGATGTCCCAGGAGAGAGATAGCCCGCAAACGTCTCTTCTATCTGAGGCATCATCATATAACCGCGTGCTTTCGCATCAATGATATCCGAATAAGTCGAAAGCACAAAAACACGCAATGAATACGGCTTGCACCATGAAAGAGTTAATTCATCATGGAGGTCACCAAAGAAGGGGAGAGAGAGACATTGAGGCTCCTCCCCCCGGCCACCCGACAGAAACCTGTCGTTCAATCTCGAACGCTTGAGGGAATCTTGCTGCTGCGGCAGTCGATATGCAATCACTCTACCGCACGCGTTATAACCTCTAATAATTCCTCATAAGCTCTGTCAGCACTGGAGGAGCGTTGTGAGGAGGCTCTTCTTCCGCTCCTTCACAAGAAGCGCCGGAGCGTGCTTACGAAGCGGAAGCTAAAACTTCCTGATCCGGAGAGAGCGCGAGAGAAAGGGGAAATTCCGTCTCGTGCGCGTCTGCCAGATCAGCACGCGAGCCCCAGGAATGCGCCGCGGCTCGCGAAGCACCTTAATAGGGAGAAGATCACAGTACTCACAGTCTCCCTGAAGCCCGAGGCGAGCGTGTTCTTCCCCCAAGCACTCGAGACAAAACTCGTGAAGATCGCCCTCCGAAAGAGATCTATCGCACGGAGGCACGCATCTCTTAAGCAACTCCGCCATATCGGTGAGTTAATGCTGTTATTTTCCATTTATTTTCGCTTTCGTTACAGCTTGCACATGCACACGCAAACACAAAGCGGTCCTGAAGACAAAAAGATCTGAGGATGTTTCCTGTTCACTCCTATTTATAACCTGCAGGTGCACCTTATTCGGTGACGTCATGCCTGGCAGAGGTTATAAGCCGAAGGTATTCGGCGGTTTTGGCATGCACAGGCTTCACAACCGGGCAACAACGAGATGTTCCACATAGCGTTTTCACGCAGCATCGAGTGTAGCTTTTGAAAGGGAACCTTTGTTTTCATGAGGGCTCTTATTAGTTTTCCTTATATTCTGTGTGTAAATGGATTCATGGAGCTGCCTTGTTCAGTGTTTAGTTAGGCTGTGTCTCCTCGTGTGCAAGTACTGTTCTGTGTATCTCCAGTGTCAGCCTTCCTATTTAGTTCTTTGTTTGAAGCTTCCCTTGTCTGTCTAGACTTGTGTAGCCACATGAGTGCTTAGCCGCTAGCAAGGTTAGCTGCTAGTAAGCCTTGACTGCTAGTAGGGTTAGCCTCCAGTAGGCTAGCCTCTAGTGGGATTGACTGCTAGTGGTTCTGGTCGCTAGTAGGTTAGCCGCTAGTTTGGTATAGCCTCATGTGTGCCCTGCCTCTTGTGTTCCGGTCCCCTCGTAGGTCAGTACTAACCCGTTTAGCCACTAACTCTTAGATACTAACCTGGTTAGGTCATCATTCCCTTTATCCATATTCCATGTAGCTACTAACCTAACTAACCACTAACCCAGCTGGTCTCTGTGCCCTGTCTCGTGTCTAGCCCTGCCTCCAGTCCTGTCTCGTGTCTAGCCCTGCCTCCAGTCCTGTCTCGTGTCTAGCCCTGCCTCCAGTCCTGTCCCAAGTGTTGTCTCGTCTCCAGTCCTGTCTCTCCAGCCCTGTCGTGTCTCTCCAGTCCTGTCTCCATCTCTAGTTCCCGTCTTTTCCTGTCTTGTCTCTGGCCTCTTATGTGTCTTTAGTTAGCTCCAGCTCCATGTTTCCCTGTGTGTCAGCTCCTAGTCCCTGTGTCTGTTCTTAGTCCCTGTGTCAGCGCTCGGTTCCTTGTGTCAGTTCCGGTTCCCTGTGTCAGCGCTCAGCTCCCGGTATTAGCTCCTTTCCTGTGTTTGCCCTGAGCCCTAATTATAGTTTAAGTTTGTTGTTTTGGTTTGTTTGTTTGTGTCTGTTTTGAGTTTGTTAATAAAAAGACTCTTTGTTTCAACAACCCCTCTGCATTTATGCCTGCCCTATTTGCCCACTGCACCTACATCAGCCGGTCTGGCCTGTAGTCACAGCCAGGATCGTGACAGAATGCTCGACTGTACCAGGGTATAGCAGAGAGGGGGCTAGGACCTTAACGCTGGGGCAAGTAGGTTGATGGGAACTCTACTTGCCCTGCAGCCGAACTGTGGGAGGTCCTGACCTTCGTTCCGTTCCAGAGCCTCACGTGGAGGCCCAAAAGCTCTGTTCCAGAGCCTCACATGGAGGCCCAAAAGCTCAGGTACAGGGCCTCATGTGGAGGCCCCCAATCTCCGTTCCAGGGCCTCACGTGGAGGCCCCACAGCTCCGTCCCAGGGCTTCACGTGGAAGCCCCATAGCTCCGTCCCAGGGCCTCACGTGGAGGCCCCACTTCTCCGTCCCAGGGCCTAACGTGGAGGCCCCCGAAATCCGTCCCAGGGCCTCATGGCGTCCCATCCCAGAACATCAATGGAGGTCCCACACCCCCAAAGCCTTGGTGGAGGCCTATGAATCATCAGAGAACTTTGCAAGGAAGGCCCTGCATCTCCAAGCACGACCTAGTGCTGCATTGGCTGCCCAGCTGGGGATAACCTAGTACTGCATCGGCTGCCCGGCAGTCGAGAGCTACACAGCGCTGCCTCCGCCGCCCGGCCTACACCAACAATCCAGTGCTACCTCAGCTACCCGGCCACCCGAAGGATCCAGCACTGCCTCCACCACCCGGCTTCGGCATCGAGAGTCTACCACCGCTCAACCCTGAGAACGAGCCATTGCCGCCTCCACGGCCAGGCGTCAAGGGCAGGCCGGAGACTGCCTCCGGCGCCTGGCTGCGGCGGCAGTCCAGTCTCGCCCGCCTTCTCATCCGCAAGACAATGGGGAGAGTAACTGGGACCTTAGGTAGCACTCCGGAGGAGCGTTTTTGAGGGGCGGGGGGAGTACTGTTACGAACCTCCACTAGAGGTCACTGTCCGTTTGTGTGTGTTTTGTAGTTTTTGTTGGTTGACTCAGTTTCCCAGAAGGCACCTCGGTCAGGTGAACCAAGGTAGCTCATTAGACATCTTATAAATAGCAGTTTGTTCTGGGAAACTGGGTTGGGCATTATCCTTATCACAGTCAAGTAGGCATTCTGTTTTGTTTGGATTTTGTTTCTTGTTTCTTTAAGTTTATATTTTGGTTTATGTTTTGTAACCTTTGTTTTCATGAGGGCTCTTATTAGTTTTCCTTATATTCTGTGCTCGGTTCCTTGTGTCAGTTCCGGTTCCCTGTGTCAGCACTCAGCTCCCAGTATTAGCTCCTTTCCTGTGTTTGCCCTGAGCCCTAATTATAGTTTAAGTTTGTTGTTTTAGTATGTTTGTTAATAAAAAGACTCTTTGTTTCAACAACCCCTCTGCATTTATGCCTGCCCTATTTGCCCACTGCACCTACATCAGCCAGTCTGGCCAGTAGTCACAGCCAGGATCGTGACACCATCTTTTGATTATTGTAATGCCTGTATTTTATACAGTATATACAGTAGACTTCATATTGTTAACCTATGTATTGTTAGCTATGTCCGTGACTTAATTCACGTGGAATTTAAAAATGCACAATGGCACCTGTTGAATTTTGGAATGAACTAAACTTTTATGCAAAAGTTTGGGAACCCTTGATAAATAATATATATATTTTTTTAATGATTTTTTCAAAGTCGATTTTTTAAATTATAGTATAAGGCTGTTTTCAATTGAAATTTCTCTTCCCAAGGGCTGATTGTGATGAAACAAATTCTATATGTTACCCCAAGCCTAGCCAAATATTCCTTTAAAATAAAATAATACAAATTTATACCCAATTACATTAATTCAGTAGTTTTTTGCGTGATGTGTACACAAACAAACAGACAAACAAACATTCCCAAAAAGATCATAATGTGTTCTATTACTATTATATTGTTCCAAATATCTGTAATGTATAGATGTAATAAACTTTACATGTTTATTATATATGAAGATATATAAAATGCAGTAAAACATTGATTAACTAAACAAAACCAAACATTAGTGTGATTACTTACTTAAAATATAGTCTTAGGTAAGATTTGTGCAGTTTTATAAGAACATTTGCTGCTTTGCTTTACTAACCAAAACCAGAGGAGTAGTTGTTAAAAGAGGAGTTGTAAAAACGAGTTTTGTGTCTGTAAACGGTCAGAGTAATATATTTCAGAGTTACTGTAACAAATACACAAAATCTGTGTCTGTCGTGGCCATAGATTTTGGAATCAAATTCGGACAAAACACAGAATTATACACAAATCTTCTTTTTTTTTTACGCACAATTATTTTTGACAGTGATTTTATTCCATCGAGCACCAAGTAAAGTACACTTTGGAATGGAATGCAGTTCAGAGCTCGAAAAGTTCAATAAATTGTGTGCTGGCGATTACAAGATCACCATAATCTTCAAATTTAGTTTCATTTTAAATTAAATACTCATTATTTATTTTCCAAAGCCACAGGGAGCCGCAGCAGGGGGATGACAGAGCCACATTGCTGGCCCCTGCTCTAGCCTGTAGTACATCCTTCCCCACTTGGTCTCTCTGTCTGGTCAGTCGATATGAATCCTTTTCTGCTTCCTTTGAGTTTAACTTCTCATACAACTCACTAATACTAAAACTATCAGTTTAATCATACATTACATTACATTATACACATTACATTGTTGCATGTGAAATACAAAGGGAGTGCATAAGTGATCCATTTAGTGGACCTTTTGTTTCTAACATTCAAAAAGAGAGAAAGAAAGAGAGAGAGAGAGAGAAAGAGAGAGAGAGAGAGAGAGAGAGAGAACAAATAATGCTGGAATAAAAAAAAAAAATCCAGGGTTTGCTACTGTACATACGAGTTATTTTAAGCAATAACAGAAGTATTTATTGCCAAGGACCTGTGTCTCTATAGCACTACAGAAAATGATGGATTCACACACATGAAAGCTAAACTAAAGCATAACAGAATTTAATCAGTATTCAAAATACATTACTAAATGTGATTTTATTTTACCTGACTTCTTAGATTTCTTGCTGCTGGTCTCTAAATTTACCCGATTCAGAATAACACATTCATACAAGTTCTCGGTGGCTCCGGAATCAGCTCTCTTGTCTTCTGCCAATTCTACATTCCCATAAACCTCCATTCTTCTCTTTACAATAATCCTGATCTAGATTTCAGTCTGTATATATAAACGTGTACCAGTATTTAATTGTCTATACTTTAACTACACTCAGCATGGCTGTCTGAAGTCACACTGAATAAATGACTGAATGCGTTGCTGCTATATTGGAAGACTATTTCCTCTTTTATTAATTTTAAACACACGACAAGACAAGTGAGAATGACTGTAAAGATGCAATCAGTTGTCCAATCCAGTGCAGTGTGTCTGAGGATAAGTAACTTACATCTACTTCTTCAATATCAGGCATGTCTCAGCAATGGACTGTTCTCTCTGTTGCAATCAGGAAAGTGGCTCCGCTCCAATACAGAGAGACTGAGGAGGAGCTTCTTCCCACAGTACATCACACAGGACTAAACCATTTTGCACATTCACACTTATGGACATTTATCTCCTTGCACTAATTCTGCACATTCATGCACATTTACATATTTATAATTAATTTCTTTGCTCGTTTCAGATAATCACTTTAAATAAGACACTTTCATGCATATACTCGTTATTTATTTAACAAAGCTACAGGGAGCCACAGCAGAGGGGTGACAGAGCTCCAGGCAGCTCCGGAGTCACAAGTTGATGACCCAAGCCTTATGCTGTTTATGATCACCAGGTCTGCTCCTCTCTCTCTGCAGTCATGTCTGTTCTCAGTCCAGTTCGTCTCCTCGGTAGAGATGTAGTAAAGACTGCAGCTGAACAATCTCCATCCTTGTTTAACAACACCTGATCACACAATGCAACATAAAAATGTTCATGGTGTTTCAATAATTCTCAGTTTTAAGTGGACTTCTCAGGCTGTTTATTTGAATAAAATATTATTTAAAGCACTTGATCACATTTACTTATGTAGTTGGACTGACACTGCTTTCTCTCCTTAGTCAGGCTGTTGTAACAAGTCTGTACCTGGTCTCTCTCTTTAGTCAGTGTTGTAACTGATCTGTAACTGATCTTTGTCTGTATTTAGGTTAGTGAATTTGATCTACAGCACTGTGAAGTTTTGTGGGTAAATGTACGTGTAAGAGCTGTGCTTGTTGAGCTTGTGTATACACGCACTACTGCATTACAGTTTAGTGACTTTTTCTTACTTAATAAAGTCATGAAACTTCAGCAGTTTTATTAAAATGTGAAGTCTGATAACAATAAGAAGTTTATAGAAGTCCAATCAAAACGTAAATTTAAATGAAATTTGGTTTATAGAACATGACAGGCTGTGTTTCTGCCTTAGCATGAGTTAAAATATTTTAGAATCTGTGCTACATTGTATGCATGATGACGATGATGATGATGATGATGATGATGATAGCATTGACAATAATACACAGAAACTAGAAAGGTACATTTTCTGAAGAAAATGTTAGTGGTGCTTGCCGTGGCAAGACTCGGGCCTAGGGCATGGCTTGACAGCTTCACCATGGTCCTCAGAGACAGATTGATTGCCTGAGTAAAGTGAGCCGATCCCTATGCTAGCATGTTGCTACCATGATTAGCATTTTGCTAGCATTATGCTAACAATATTACCATGTTGCTATCATCATTAGCATGTTGTTAGCATGATGTACCATCATTAGCATGTTGTTAGCTTGTTAAAATGTGTTAACATGAGTAACAAGGTGCTAGCATGACCCCAATCTGATTAGCATGTTGTTAACATGATGCTGGCATGACTGACATGTTGCTACCAACATCTTTAGCATGTTGTTAACATGATGTTAACATGACTAGTATGTTGCTAGCATAATCCTAACATGATTTTCGTGTTGCTAGCATGATGCTAACACTATTAGCATTGCTGGCATTAGTTGTGATTAGCATTGCTGGCATGAGTCAAAAAACATAACCGACAAGAATGACTCAAAATCCCTCTGGCTACTGTGCAAGACCTTTATGTGTCATTCCCAAGACGAATTGATGCTGTATTGGCCGCAAAAGGATGTGGTTATTGTTACCTAAATTATTGTGGTCTAAAACCAGGCGTTTCCGTTTCATTGTCCAACCCCTGTATATGTCTCTACGTACATCATGAAATCTTCTGTAGTCTAAATAAATAATCTTCAATTCATTTATTTAAATGTTGTTAAAAAAAAAAACATTGTTTAAAATAATGTGCATCCCTCACACTCATAATTCTGAATTGAAAAATGATCACTGCAAGAACTCTCGCATGCCTTCCTTTTATTATCAACTATTATTATCGTCTGTGTCCATCATATATATTCTCCCAGTCTGGCAGTAAAAGAGACATAATGTCTGTGTGCAGGCTCTGAGCTTAAATAGTACAGCCTCTTTATTTGCTAATTTTGTCATAAACTCTGTTTAATGAGTAACTTTACTTAAACAATATAAACTTAAACAATGCCTAAAACAATACACAAAACTTCATTACCCATTTTAATATTAATTAACCCCGTTTAGCAAAAGTTGCATGTAACTCTGACTTCAGCCTGAGATACGCAGCAACCCGCAGTGTGTGTTGAGCAGCACATCAGTAGCAGTGCCGTGTGTGTGAGGTGTTCAGGTGTTTAAAAAAATTTAAGTAACAAGTGACATTTGTTTTTCATTCCCTCTCTTTGTTCCCTCTAACAGTGTTTACATTCTCACAGATATCCACCATCATCTCCATCACTGTAATTAAACACTGAATTACTACAATCTTGAATTTTACAACACTTTTGCCCAAGCAACCTTAAACATTCTGTACCTGTGTGTTTTGTGCATCTAGCCGTATTTTCTTCTTCTGTGTCGGGTTGTGACCTTCAGCATTGTCTGTAATCTTGTAGATGACCTTCACCATCTCATCCTGTTCAGGAGAACACCAAAACATCTTTAATCTGTAAAAGTCTCACTGAAACATGAAATGTCTATGTCTCTGCGTGGACGTGACTGACAGACTGAGACTCTGTACTCTGTATAGGAAATGTGCTGCTGTCAGTAAATCAAGTTAGAGGAAGTTAAACATCAGAGCATAGACATCAGTGTCTTCTTGTATTTAAAGTGTGAGACATGTGAGACAAAACTCACTCATATCCCAAATGTCCACGTTAAAGTACAGAAGTTATAAAAATATGAAAATAATGTTATATTTGTGTTATAATAATGTACACACCGCACCAATGCATTATATTTTGTTCCATATTATGTCATTCTGCAAAGCTGTTAGACCCTTTTCCTGATGCCTTTAAGCCACTGTGTAGCACCGCCACATAAAGGGCACTTTTATATGGGAGAAAGTAAGCCGACTCAATGTTAAAGAAGCTGTGGAGCCATATTAATTGTGCCCGGGAAGATTTTAGCTTTTTGTGTATTGGTTCCTGCTCGAGCTGTCAGTCTGCATGGGAAGACGGTGTTGCATGTGGTCACCTGACCCGGAGATAAAGCGTGCCCGGGAAACAGCACAGGAAGGGAGTATGGGAATACAACTCACTGTTTATATTGCAGGCGGCACGGTGGTGTAGTGGTTAGCACTGTCACCTTGCACCTACAAAGTCTGGGTTCCTGGCCAGGTTCGATTCCCGTCTCTGTGTGCATGGAGTTCTCCCTGTGCTTGGTGGGGTCCTCCGGGTACTCCGGTTTCCTCACACAGTCCAAAGACATGTAGGTTAGGTTAATTGGCATTCCCAAATTGGCCATAGTGTGTGTGTGTGTGTGTGTGTGTGTGTATGTGTGTGTGCCCTGCGATGGATTGGCCCGTCTTGTCCGGTCTCCTGGAATTGGCTCCAGGCCCCACTTGACCCTGAATACAGGATTAAGCGGTATAGATGATGAGTGAATGAGTGTTTATATTGCAATTGCCACGGAGGATACAAAGAGACTGACTGAGGCTGTTCCTTGCGGGTTTTTCTTTTCATAAGGATTACCACTGCTTCGCCAGAGCACTCTTGCTTCAAGATCAGCCTCCCGGTATTATTCCATAATTTCCGGTGAGACCAATTCACCTTTTCTCACCCACACTATTGCAATAACCTGGACTTTGGACATTCTACACACTCACAGTTTGTATATATTTTGTAAATATTGTTTTGTTGGCATTGATGCACCTTATTGTTTAGTTTTTGTATTATACACTGTTGGGTTTCGCTAATTGGCCGTGGAGTTGTCATTATTGCTCACTGGTTTTTAATGCACGCTGACACTAAGATAAAGATCTCTCTTTTTGGTGTAATTCTTGTCACGGTCCGTGCAGGCGAGATGGGTCCAAGCGCAGAGCGCGTAAGGGAAACAGCGGCAGTTATTTTGTGATGTGCTGCGCGCTGATTGTTTTGTGAATGAAAGGAGGCATGGCGCAAACCTCGAGCAGAGAGTGCAGGAATGACGAGCCGACGTGGGCTGAATGCCAGTCCGATCAGTGGGGAATAATTGTGATCGAGAGCATGCATGGTTCAAAGCCGAGAATGCAACTACAGTCCGTGATCTTGAATCGTGGTCATGAAACGTGAGCGAGGGTCGATATCCAGACATCCGAAACAACAATAATCCAAAGCGTGAAACGAGAGCAAAATCCGTGAAGTAGAGTGTGGGTCGAGTTTCAAAAGTCAAGGCAGAGAAAAACGCTGGAAAATTGGGCATGAGGGCACACAATAATCTGGCGAGCTGTGGTGGTTTGTGAAAGAGTTATATAGAGCAGAGTAATGAATGAAAATGAAGAACAGGTGTGCTGAGCCGGTGAATGAGGCGGCAAAATGAAAGCTGTGGACTGGAGTGAGGAACGGATGCACGGATGATCATCGCTTGGCTTGAGGTGTGGGCATGACCTGGTGTACCGTGACAATTCTCACTTTAATTAAATATTTTGACCATTACAACTCATCTAAAATTAACATTAACCACCGCTCTCTTTCACACATCAATATTTGAAAAAATAGCTTAAAACAGCCACATAAATACAAATGGTGAACACACACACTCGCTCGCTCACACACAGAGTCATGCAAAGGCGGCAAGACTTTTATTTAATATAAACATTGTAACAGGCAGTTTTGCTTTATGGGAGAATCTTCAGGACCCATCCGCTTTGTAAGTTGGGGGGCCCCAGTGCTCAGTGTGGTGGTGCTGGAGGTATAGCTTCCGATCTGCACTGCCTGAGGACTTTCGGTCAGGAAGTCCAGGATGCAGTTACAGAGGGAGGTGTTCAGGCCCAAAAGGCTCAGCTTCCCGATCAGGTGTTGGGGGATGATTGTATTGAATGCTGAACTGAAATCTATGTACGGCATTCTGACATAAGTGTCCTTCTTGTCCAGGTGTGTCAGTGCCAGGCCATCTTCTGTGGAGATGGCGTCGTCCGTCGAACGGTTTGAACAATATCCGAACTGCAGGGGGTCCAGTGAGGGAGGCAGCAGGGTCTTGATGTGTCTCATGACGAGCCGCTCGAAGCACTTCATGATGATGGGTGTGAGTGCAACAGGGCGGTAGTCATTGAGACAGGACACAGAAGACTTCTTTGGCATGGGGACGATGGTGGTAGACTTGAAGCATGTGGGAACGTCTGCGCTGCTCAAAGAGACATCTGCCAACTGTTCTGCACCTTCTCTGAGCACCCTGCCGGGGATGTTGTCTGGTCCAGCAGCTTTATGAGGGTTGACTCTTCGCAGAGTTTTTCTCACATCAGCTGTGGTGAGACACAGCACCTGGTCGTATGGAGGAGGGGTGGTCTTCCTTGCCGTCACATTGTTCTGTATGTCGAACTGTGTGTAGAAGCTGTTCAGCGCATTTGGAAGGGAGCTGTCACTGTCACAGTCCTGTAGGTGGTGATGGATTGTATGCCCTGCCACATGCGCCATGTGTCACCACTGTCTCTGAAGTGATTGTGGAATCTCTGAGCATGTGCACGCTTCACCTCTCTGATGGCCCGGGACAGTTTGGCCCTTGCTGTTCTTAGGGCCGCTTTGTCCCCCGCACTTAAGGCAGAGTCTCTGGTCCTCAGAAGTGCACGAACCTCCACAGTAATCCACGGTTTCTGGTTGGGTCGTGAGATTATGCTCTTGGAGACAGTGACGTCATCGGTGCACTTGTTGATGTAGCTGGTCACTGATGACGTGTACTCCTCCAAGTCGGTGAAGTCGCCGTAAGTTGCAGCCTCCCTAAACATGTTCCAGTCAGTGTTCTCGAAACAATCCTGAAGAGCAGAGATGGCTCCTGCTGGCCAGGTTTTCACCTGCTTCAGAACCGGTTTTGAATGCCTGACGAGTGGTCTGTATGCTGGAATTAGCATAACAGAGATGTGGTCTGAGTAGCCAATGTGGGGGCGGGGCTCTGCCTGATATGCACCGGGATGTTTGTGTAAACAAGATCCAGCGTGTTTTCCCATCTCGTTGCAAAGTCCACATACTGATGGAATTTAGGAAGCACTGACTTGAGATCTGCATGGTTGAAATTTCCAGTGACAATAAACAGTCCATCGGGGTGTGTGTTTTGCAGATTACTGATCTTTGCATACAGTTGACAGAGTGCCTCCTTAGCATTAGCACTAGGTGGAATGTAGACCTGGGGACCTGTGACTTCAGTTGTTCGATAACTCAGGACCGGAATCCCCTACAGTCTACCTGAGCCTCCGGGAACAAACTGGACTCCTTTTAATTTGAATTTTAACACATCTCCTGTTATACTGAACTTCCAGTCTTACACATTATTATGCTGAGCAATACCTGCTATCCGTTATCACCCAGATGAGGATGGGTTCCCTGTTGAGTCTGGTTCCTCCCTATTACCATCTCAGGGAGTTTTTCCTTGCCACCGTCGCCCTCAGCTTGCTCATCAGGGACAATCTTATCATTTTGATTCATATACATTGCATAAAAACTTACTTCTTTTTATTGTGTAAAGCTGCTCTGCGACAATGTCAATTGTTAAAAGCGCTATATAAATAAAATTGACTTGACTTGACTTGAATGTACTCCCCACGATTATGTAAACAGTGGTGAATTCCCGCGGTAAATAAAAAGATCTACATCTAACAGTCACAATCTCCAGCAACGATGAGCAAAAGCTAGAAACTAGCACAGAGTTCTTACACCATTTCGTGTTGACATAAACACACAAGTTGCCGCTGCCGGTCTTACTGCACAGAGCCGCATTTCTGTCGGCGCGAAACGAGGCGAGTCCGTCTAGTTGAATGGCGGCATCTGGAACTCTGTCGCTGAGCCATGTCTCCATGAAAACAAAGACACAGCAGTCCCTCACCTCATGCTGTGTAGCCTGCTGAAGTCGGATGTAGTCCAGTTTACTATCCAGAGAGCAGACGTTTGATAAGATGATGGACGGAAGAGCCGGTCGGCTAGGGTTTGTTTTTAGCCTAGCACAGACTCCCGCTTGCTTGTCGTGCTTCCGCTTCCTTGCGCACCCCTAACGATGTCCCCTCCTCTGGCTACCAGCATCAGGCAACACCACGGACTGGAGGCCAGGTTCCCTAAGCAAGCCGAGGTAGCGTAGCTTTTCACGCAGCTCATCTTGAATTAAATTTGCCGGTTTATTTAGTTGTAAAAGTGTCTTATATCAGGTATATGTATACCTGATTCAAAGCCAGAGAAGAGATAAAATCAGAATTTGAGTCTCTTTTTTAAGGATAACACCTAATAAAAATGTTGAATGGATTAATTATATTTACTATAATCAGCAAAGATTTATTATACAGATAATGCTGTAGCTGCCTTAGGAGAACAGGTACATTCAAAAAGCAAGATGCCTTGGCAAAACAGGCTAGCACTAAATTGGTTATTGTCTGAAAAATAGGAGTGTGCATCCTGTGCGGTGATTAATGTTGTACATATATTCCTAATAATACAGTACCTGATGGAACTTTTACTGAAGCCATGGATCAACAAAAAAAACTGAGACATGAAGTAACTGAAAATGCTGGTAGAGACAATAAAATATTGGTCTGGTTAGACCTAAAACTGGGAGCGTGAGGAGCATGGTTTGCTAAATTTGGTATGTTCTTGAGTTTTGCTATAGCAATAGGATGATTTTTGTTCTGTTGTGCACTTCCTGTATTAAAAATCTTGGTCATAAAAGCTACAGTTCAACAAATGGAGGTGTTAAAATGGCAAGATGAAAAACCTCCCCTAACCAATGATAAAGATATTTACAGCTCCGATTGTGATTCAAAAGTATCAGAAGAGGATTGATGCACCTCGGATGAGGACGAAGATGATGATTAATGAAGAGCCATGCCTTGGGTGAAAGCACTGGCCTGGTCTCTCCCCAAGGCGACCCTTTACAATGCACAAGGTATCTGGTTTGAAGATTCTTGTGTTACCACAAGGCTGTTTAAAATTATATCCACTTTTAAAATTGTATTATGTTATGCATGTTCCATTTTAGGTTACATAATTCATCCAGCTAGTGTAAACCTAGAAAATCACTGTATTAATTACATGTCATGTTATTGTTATTGTGTTATACTTTCCATAAGGTCATGGAGGTCGAGTCTTTTACTCCTTCCTAGTCAAGTGTGGAAGGAGAGGTTTGGCTGACTCTCCACTAGAGTGCGAATAGATAGGTTGGTCATGGATAAAACAGTAAAAATGATCAGTATAAAACTGAATTTAACCAGTACAGGATGATGTAGTAATTAGTAATTAATGGTGGTCATAAATGGATGGACATGGTCAGAAACAATGCTCAGGTAGGCCGTGGCATTTAAACGATTCCCAATTGGCACTAAGGGGCCTAAAGTGTGCCAAGAAAAGATTCCCCACACCATTACACCACCACCTCCAGACTGCACAGTGGTAACAAGGCATGATCGACCCATGTTCTCATTCTGTTTACGCCAAATTCCGACTCTACCAGTTGAATGTCTCAACAGAAATCGAGACTCATCAGACCAGGCAACATTTTTCGAGTTGTCCAATTTTGGTGAGCTCGTGCAAATTGTAGCCTCTTTTTCCTATTTATAGTGGAGATGAGTGGTACCCGGTGGGGTCTTCTGCTGTAGTAGCCAATCCGCCTCAAAGTTGTGCGTGTTGTGGCTTCACAAAAGTTGTAACGAGTGGTTATTTCAGTCAAAGTTGCTCTTCTATCAGCTAGAATCAGTTGGCCCACTCTCCTCTGACCTCTAGCATCAACAAGGCATTTTCGCCCACAGGACTGCCGCATACTGGATGTTTTTCCCTTTTCACACCATTTTTGTCAATGGTTGTGCCTGAAAATCCCAGTAACTGAGCAGATTGTGAAATACTCAGACCAGCCCGTCTAGCACCAACAACCGTGCCAAAACAAAAATTGCTTAAATCACCTTTCTTTCCCATTCTGACATTCAGTTTGGAGTTCAGGAGATTGTCTTGACCAGGACCACATCCCTAAATGCAGTAAAGCAACTGCCATGTGATTGGTTGATTAGATAATTGCATTAATGAGAAATTGAACAGGTGTTCCTAATAATCCTTTAGGTGAGTATATAAATGTATATAAGACCAATAAAGATGTAACACAGAGAGTGACTGTGGTGGTGGGGGCGTGGTCAAGCGCCATGATGTGTCTGTTACAGTGAGATCGCTGAGCGAGTGGGTGAGAGAGATAGATTCAGATGTGTGTGGATGTGAGAGAGAGGGAGAAAGAGCAAGTATACACTTTTGTCCAAGCAAACTAAACATTCTGTACCTGTGTGTTCTAGGCATGTCTCAGCATCAGTGTCTTCCTCCTCTGTGTCAGGGTTGCAAAATTTTCTGCCATATTTTAGATAACCTTCATCATTTCATCCTGCTCAGAAGAACACCAAAACATTTTTAATCTATCAAAGTTTCACTGAAACATGAAATGTCTGTGTTCTCTGTGTGCACGTGACTGACAGGCTCAGCCTCTGTACTCTGTATAGGGAATTAAATGTGCTGTTGCCAGTAAAGTTGCCAGTGAAGTTAGAGGAAGTGAAACATCAGAGCAGCAGCATCAGTGGCTACTCGCATTTAAAGTGTGAAGACATTTAAGCTGCAAAACTCCCGAAGCTGCATAAGCTGCATGTGCCGAATGTGGACATTAAACTACATAGATTACATAAATATGAAAATAACATTATAATTGTGTTATAATAATTTATACATTACATCATGTAATATATTTTTCGATATAAAGTCATTCTGCAAATCTGATGCTTTTATGGCACTGATCTAAGATCTGCATTAACCACCGCTCTCTTTCACACATCAGTATGTTTAAAAAAAAGCTTAAAAACAACCACATAAACACACATGATGCGCGCACACACCCCTGCACACTCTCTCACACACAGACATGCAAAGTAGGCAAGATTTTAACTATAAACTTTTTAACAGTCAGTTTTGTTACCCATTGTAAAGCACACACACACACACACACACACACACACACACACGGTGGACAATTTGGGTAACACCAGTTAGCCTAACCTGCATGTCTTTGGACTTTAAGAGGACACCGGATTACCTGGAGAAACAGCCTTGTTTAAAATTACAATATGTATAAAAGTATGTGGACACCTAGCCATCTTGTCCATCATGTACTTCCCCAGGCTATTGCTGAAAGCACTATATAAAGTTTCTTTGTATGTTATTGTCATGCTGCCAGTCCAATACACTGTTCTAAGACCTTTTCACCCTTTGACATTTTCTTTCCCACGCTGTCAGATTCCCCACCACGTGGTCATGTTTTTCCTAGACAGTCATGTATTTTTCCGAGGCCTTGTTTCCGGCCTGTCTTTACACCAGTCTCGCATCTCACGCTGATTACTCTGGCATTTGAACGCATGCTGTGCGCTCTTTCATTGCCGGATTATTGCATGCATTCTAGCAAATTCTCTCGCGTTTGTAGATTCAAGATTTTACATCGCCAAGTTTGTTCCGCCCCTTGTTTTCTCACTCTCGTTTCACGATTCTGATTTGTCGCCTCACTACTTGTTTTCTCCGGTTTTGATTTTACACTTTCCCCTTTGACTACGGCTTTTGTTTTACATTTTTGGCTCTGTTGCTTCACTCTCTGATTCCCTGTTATTGATCTCATGCTTCCCTTTTAGAATATGTTTTCTCTTTTACGATTTGGCTCAATCACTCCGACTCCTGGTTTTTGATTTCTGTTTCTGTTTTCTCGCCTCTACTCTCTTGCCTCTACTCTCTCGCTGTCTGGGTGCCTCGGCACATTCTCTCTCCTTCTCACTCTCATGTCTCGGAAGAGAGGTATTTGCATACTCTCCCTCACTGTCAATCTTCTGAGCCTGGATTCCTCACCCTCAGGCACGCCCCCTGACAGAATAATCCAGCCATCAACATGAATTCAGCAGAAGTTGACCGCATGAGGACAGCATTGGAAAGTCAAGGACGTTTTCTCAAGGCACACCAGCTAGCGCTACATAGCACCAGAAAGGCCCTCGCCGGCTACCCAGCTCCAACAGCTCCGCCCCTCTCTGGCTCAAGGTAGAGACCTCGATGCACAAGAAGAACCATGCCTACCTGCCTCTCCTGTCAGGTTCGGTAGAGGTCATTGTGGATCCAAGTGCAGAGATTTGGGGTGTATGCCGATTGGAGTGAGGTTAAAGAGTGCTTGTGATTCACTTTGTGCTGCTTTGAAGCTGTATCAAAGCTCCGCGTTGAGCAGAGGAAGTTTTGCTGTAATGCAGAAGCAAGTAGTGCCGGCAAGAGTGGGGCCATTCTGGGGAATGTGGAAGTGCGCGGAGCTGGAGTGTAACCTGAGCCGTGTGCCGGCGCGAATGCCTGAGGCGTGGAGTGAAGCCAGAACATGCAGAGCCGGCATAGGAATGACAGCGTGAGGTTGGCGGGGAGCAAGGATTAATCGTGGTCGAAGAGCAGGCAGAGGTCGTAGCCGGAATGACAAGAGAAGGGTCCGTAATCCAAAATCGTGGTCGGGAGAGCAGGTAAGCGGTCGGCAATGGGAAATATCCAAATAACAATAATCCAAATCGAAAGGCAGAGACGTGGTCGGAAAAAACAATCGAGGTCAAAACTAGGCAGACAGAGACAGAAGAAAACGCTGCTGAATTGAGGCTGGTAAGGTGCACAATAAACTGGCGACATGACGGAGTCTGAGCGCGGCTTAAATAGGATTGGAAATTACGTCAGTGATAGACAACAGGTGATGAAAGGAGTGTCCAGGTGATCATGATGAGGCTGTGGCTTGATCTTTGAGCTACAGGCATGCACCTTCACCTCAGAACACTCCAAGGTGGTGTTACGACCTCTACCTAGGGGTTTAATGGGCATAACATAATAAAGCCTCTCACCACCTTCCCACTCCCAAGTAAAGGTAGCCACCAGGTTTAACAAAGTAAATGTAGCCTTTATTTAGACTCAGAGTTGAGCAATTCCAAAAAAAAAAAATAATAAAATACTCTACCGTGCCTTAGGTTTACCTAGTCAAAAATCAAATATAAAATAAAATACAAAATTGTCTAACCTAACTTCCTAAACAAAAAAACAGGAGAAAAATACAGAGGTAAAATAAAAGGGGCTTCTCACTCCTTCAGAGGCTACAAAGTGTTCAATATATACAGAGATTATTTTTCTAGTTAATAAGACAACTGAAGTGTCAACATTTTCTACACAATGATGGTCACAGATCAGATTTGCACATTTTATCATCACATCTTACAAGCTCGAGTTCACACACAAATGGTTTAGTTGGGAGTGGCAGGGCAGAGAGAGGAGGACAGCTGTCATCGGTGGGTTTTAAAAAAAAATGGGATCCCATCTTGTCCAATCAGCTTGCTTCAATCTATTCGAATGGGCAAGTCACAGGAGATCTCCTATAACTCCACCCACACACATTCTCACACAACACACACTCAAAACACAACAACTCCAAAGAATGAAAGAATATATATATATATATATATATATACATACATATACACACACAATTATACACACATATATATGACTCTTGGTCATAACACTGGGGGAAAAAAAAAATAAAAAATTTCCCATAACAAAAAATGTTTTAATTGCTTAAGCTCTGGAAAGAGCATCTGCCATAACATTGTCTAAACCCTTTTTGTATCTTATGTCAAGGTTAAAGTCTTGAAGCAACAAGGACCAACGCATGAGTCGCTGATTGTTATTCTGCATTCGAGTTAAAAACATAAGAGGGTTGTGGTCAGAGAAAACAATGATAGGGATGGAACTGGAACCTAAATACACCTCAAAGTGTTGTACTGCTAAGAGTAAGGCTAAGGCCTCCTTTTCAATGGTGCTATAGTGAAGTTGGTGTTTATTAAACTTTTTGGAAAAGTAGGAAATGGGATGGTCTATGCCAACTTCATCTTCCTGTAGAAGCACAGCACCTGCCCCCAGTGCACTAGCATCCACTTCCAGCTTAAATGGGCGGGTGAAGTTAGGGGCAGCAAGTACAGGGGCACTGCAGAGGAGTGCTTTGGTGGCGTCAAAAGCAGACTGACATTTCCCAGACCACTGGAATGGAGTCTTAGGAATTACTAAACTGGTTAAGGGAGCTACAACATCTGAAAAGTTTTTACAAAATGCACGGTAATAACCAGCCATCCCCAAAAAACGTCTGAGCTCCTGACGTGTTTGAGGAGCTGGAAAATCCAGAATTTCCTGCACCTTGGCAGAAACGGGGCAAACCTGACCTTGGCCTACTTGTTTTCCCAAGTGGGGATGTCGTTAAAGAGTGCGGGGTACTTGCCGATAAGCTTTATAATGTCCAATTTTTCTGGGTCCGACAGGTGAGCCAAATATCCATCCAGTTTGGAGTTCTGAAGACGGGCACAGGGAGGTGAACCATGTCTGTCATTTATCCCGTCATCACTCGGATGATACGGCGGTTGGACGGCAGAAACTGAAGCAACAGACACAACAGGAGCAACAGGCAAAGAATCAACAGAACTCCCCCGTGAAACATTGTTTTAACATGTTTATATGGCACACACGCATTTTCTTCCGGCGATCTGGTGTTTGGATAACATAATCTGTGTCACTGAGCTTACGATCAATCACATAAGGGCCAGAAAACTTAGCATGCAGAGCTGAACCAACAACGGGAAGTAGAACCAGCACGCGGTCACCTGGCTGGAAGGTCCGCAGTACTGTCTTTTTGTCATAATGCGCTTTCATCCTAGATTGAGCAGTTGAAAGCGACTCACGTGCTACATCACAAGCATGATGTAGCCTCTCCCGGAATGAACTAATATAATCCAGAATATTAACATTTAAACCTGGCTTTTCTGAAAGCCATTTTTCACGTAGCAGACGCAGCGGTCTGCGCACAGTATGACCGAATACTAGATCAGCGGGACTGAACCCTAACGACTTGGCGAGTCTCCCTCACAGCAAACAACAACAGTGGTAAGCCCTCATCCCATTCACGCTTTGACTCAGTGCAGAACTTTCGAATCATGGTTTTTAACGTTTGGTGGAACCTCTCTAAGGCACCCTAGCTTTCTGGGTGATATGCGCTGGACATTTGGTGCCTGACATTGAGCTCTGACATGACCTGTTTAAATATTGCAGACATAAAATTGGTCCCTTGGTCGCTTTGGATGCGCTTCGGGAGGCCAAAAGTTGAAAAAAACTTAACAAGTGCTCTCACCATGGCACGAGCTTTTAGTGTTCTTAATGGCACAGCCTCAGGATAGCGTGTTGTGGCACACATCATGGTGAGGATATACTGGTTTCCAGATTTGGTTTTTGGTAATGGACCAACACAGTCAATGATGACATGCTCAAAATGTTCCCCAACAACAGGGATAGGTTGCAGTGGAGCAGTAGGAATCAGCTGATTTGGTTTCCCCACCACTTGACAAGTATGACAGGAGCGACAGAACTTGGCGACGTCCGATTTTAGACCTGGCCAAAAAAAATAGCAGAGGACACGATTATAAGTTTTCTTTATTCCTAAGTGTCCTGACATTCCATGATCATGTGCTAAACTTAGGACCTGTGAACGATAAGGCTGTGGCACTACAATTTGACAAATCGAGTCATGTTTAAAACCAGAGCTTGGAGTCCAGCGGCGCATTAAGAGACCATCATTAAAAAAGTAAGACAGACTTTTCGCATGAAGGGTTTTCCACCATTTCAAAACAAGACGACAGAGTTGGATCAGATTGCTGCATCCTAACTAACTGTTCTCTGTCTGCTAATATAGACGATTCTGGCTGCAACTCGAGGCACACAGGCTCAGTGTCTTTAACTTTCCCAGTTGAAACCGTGGGATCGGAGGTGTTCAGGAATTAATTACTTAGATCCACCACATCACTGAGCTTCCGTGCCTGGGCACGTGTTACAACACACACAGGAAAAACAGGGGGTGAGTCTAATGCAGCAGGTTCAGAACCAGACACATCCACAACCGGAACTTCAGTTACTTCAGGAGACGGGTAAACTTTTCCTCCAGCCAAATCATTACAGAGGATTAAATCAACACCTGCTATTGGTAGCTCGGCTCGAACAGCTATCCTATACTTTCCCGACACAAACTGGGACGATAAGTAAACAAAATGCCGTGGGGCCCGAACTACTCTCATTTCTACTCCCCACACCAATATATCTGATCCACAATAGGACTCAGCGGAGAACGGTAGCACATCATGACGAATGAGGGACTGTTTGGCTCCGGTGTCTTTTAATATTGTAATTGGAATGCCTCCCTCCTCATTACTCAGAGAAACCGAACCATTAGAGACGAATGGTTTGAAATCATCATCAATTTTGTTATTGGATCTTTCTGTGGCGTGAATAAGGGCGATAGGTGATGGACCTTTTGGAGCCTTTAGATTTTTGGCTTGTTCCTTTCTTTTCAGAGTAGGACAGACAGCAATGAGGTGACCCTGCTCATGACAGTAAAACACTCGCGCGTTTCTGAACCTGTAATGGGATTGCGGCGCACTGTTTTGGGTGATTACATTTTTCTCTCAGCTGAGCTCTGATCAAAACGTATTGGAGAAAATACATTCTTATGCGTTAACGCAAACTCATCTGCCAACACAGCAGCAGCAGCTAAAGACGTGACTTTTTGCCCATTTAAATAAATAACTATTTTCTCCGGAAGCCGATTTTTAAATTCCTCTAACAAAATAAGCTCACGCAAATTCTCAAAAGTTTTAACTTTACTGGCTTGGCACCATTTATCAAAAAGAACACCCTTCTCTCTAGCAATCTCCACATATGTGGCAGTTTTTTCACACTTTCTGAATTTTTGCCTATAAGCTCCTGGCACTAACTCATATGCACGGAGTACTGTGGCCTTTACCTTATCATAATCTAGACTGTCCTCAATGGACAAGGTGGTACACACTTCCTGAGCTTTACCTACAAATTTACAATGCAGAAGAAGAGGCCATACGGTCTTTTGCCACTTTAATGTAGCGGCAATACGTTCAAATGCATTGAAATAAGAGTCTACTTCTGACTCTCTAAAAGGTGGAACTAATGCAATGTGCCTGCTCACATCAAAACTGTCCTGGGGATCTGAAGAGGGTGTTTGAGGTCTAGGACTGGTAGGTACAGCGGCTCCCCGCTCTAACTCCAGAGCTTTTACTCTTAGAAGCATGGCTTCCACCTCCAACTCCCTGTTTCTCACCTCCACCTCCCTTATACGCAGAGTTAACTTTAACTCCTCTGCAGTCATGCCTGGCTGGACTGGGAGGTCTTTGAGTGGGGTAGGAACACCAGCAATCTCACCCAGTTGAACTCCATCTGCTAAAGTTGGGTTTTCAAACACACCCCGCTCATTTAGCCTTTCTATAAGGAGTTGTTTAATCTCCCCCTTTTTTGCACTAACTGGCACCTGTACATCAAAAAAATTTGCCACCAAAATCAGCCTTACGACATGTGTCCAATTGCTCCCTAGTTGGATTTGTAGTGAAATCCTCCAACTTAAACTCCATGTCGCCACCACCAATAAGAAAAAAGTGCCACAGACAGACAAATGTAGAGAAAAATATATTCAAATTGTCAAAACTTACCTAAACGACGAGATAGAAAAGTGGACGAGCCCCCAAATCATGTTACGACCTCTACCTAGGGGTTTAATGGGCATAACATAATAAAGCCTCTCACCACCTTCCCACTCCCAAGTAAAGGTAGCCACCAGGTTTAACAAAGTAAATGTAGCCTTTATTTAGACTCAGAGTTGAGCAATTCCAAAAAAAAAAAATAATAAAATACTCTACCGTGCCTTAGGTTTACCTAGTCAAAAATCAAATATAAAATAAAATACAAAATTGTCTAACCTAACTTCCTAAACAAAAAAACAGGAGAAAAATACAGAGGTAAAATAAAAGGGGCTTCTCACTCCTTCAGAGGCTACAAAGTGTTCAATATATACAGAGATTATTTTTCTAGTTAATAAGACAACTGAAGTGTCAACATTTTCTACACAATGATGGTCACAGATCAGATTTGCACATTTTATCATCACATCTTACAAGCTCGAATTTCACACACAAATGGTTTAGTTGGGAGTGACAGGGCAGAGAGAGGAGGACAGCTGTCATCGGTGGGTTTAAAAAAAAAATGGGATCCCATCTTGTCCAATCAGCTTGCTTCAATCTATTCGAATGGGCAAGTCACAGGAGATCTCCTATAACTCCACCCACACACATTCTCACACAACACACACTCAAAACACAACAACTCCAAAGAATGAAAGAATATATATATATATATATATATATATACATACACACACACACATTATACACACATATATATGACTCTTGGTCATAACAGTGGTGTATGTCATAACGGTCCACTCGGGAATACCCCAGTAGTGGAGTACTGTGCTCTGGGATGCCCACGACCCCTGCTGCTCTAACTTTGATGATTTTTCCAAAGACATGAATTAGTCTCCAGGGAAGTCCCCTCCTCACTCCAGGAACTCATGCATCTGGCCGGACCAGTGGACTCACGCATGCGTCTCCGGAGACCAGCCACTATTCCACCACCCAAAAGTGCCCCTCTGCTCCTCTTACCATACAAATTTGAACAGAACAAACTCATGCGATTAGGCAGAACCAGCATCTCCGCGAAAGAGAGCTGTCTCCGCCGCCTGGAGAGAGTTTGCTACTACTGTGGGGGCTCAGGGCATATACTTAAGGATTGCCCAGTTAAGGGGAGGTGCCCTCTAGCCAGATTGGGAATGCTAGAGGATGGCCATTCCAGCAGGCCGCCAGAGCCACAGGCCTTACCCTCCCTGCAACCCTAATCATCAAGGGACAAGCTCACCCAGACTCAGGCTTGGATCAGAGTTTGAGCAGCATGCCTACAGCCAGGGCGATGAAGGTCCCTTGCATACCCATGGAAGCTCCTCTTCTCTTGTTCTCAGCTTCCCCTGGCTAGCACTTCACGGCACACAGATTAACTGGGCCAAGCACATTATCGTAGGATGAAGCCTCTCATGCTCCATGTAATGTCTCCACTCAGCACCGCAACCCCCCCTGCCCCGTTCTCTCTCTTCTCCACACCTCATCAAACTCCTGACATCTCCAATGGTCCCAACGAGTACCAGATCTCAAGCTGACACAAGCTCCTTATCGACCCTATGATTGCCAAATAGACTTGCTTCCTGGCACCTCTCCCACCAAGTGTAGGCTCTACTCACTAGCACGACAAGAGGCAATGAACTAGTATAACTCCGAGGCTCTTGCCGCAGGAATTATCCGCCCATCCTCCTCCCTTCGCCCCTGAATTGATTATCGTGGGCTTAACAAAATCACTGTCAGGAACAGGTACCCACTACCACTCATGGTCACTGCCTTCAAACTTCTCCAAGTTGCTGACATTGCTGATGTCTTCATCAAGTTGGACCTACGCAACGCTTACCATCTCGTCCGATTTCGGGATGGGGACAAGTGGAAGACTGCCTTCAACACCCCAACTGGGCAATATGAGTATTTGGTGGTTCCATTTGGACTGACCAACACCCCGCTTTTGCAAACTTATCGGGGCATCGCCGAGTCTCTCAGCAGGATTTCACCCCCAATTCAATGGACAAACCGAAAGAAAGAACCAGGCACTTGAGGTTGCTCTCCGATGAATGACTACATGAGATGCCTCCTCCTGGAGAAAGTTCCTCCCATGGGTCAAATACGCCCTCATCTCCCAACCCTCTTTTTCCATTGGGGTGTCTACATTTCACTGCGGTTTGGGGTACTAACCGCCGCTGTTGCCAGCACAAGAGGAGGAGGTGGACATCTCTTCTGCGCAAAACTTTGTTTTTGTAAGCGGACATGGTCACGAGCAAGGCAGACATTATTATGAACTGCCATACAAGACGTACAAGAATCAGGTGGATTGCCATTACTCAACGACCCACAAGTATCATGTAGGGGAAAGAGTCATGCTGGCCATCAGGAACATTCTTCTCAAGACACTGTCACGTAAACTCTACCCACGTTTTATTGGCCCATTCACTGTGGCCAAGATAGTCAATCCATGTACCATTTGGTGCTTGCTCCCCTCTTCAATGGGACATATTCACCCCAACTTTCATGTCTCTCAGCTATGAGATGCATCGTAAAAATGATGCATCGTAAAAAATTTCATTAAGTTTTTGATTACGAGCTGATTATTCCGGCATTTAAATGCGCTCTGCATGCTGTTTCATTGCCAGATTATTGCGTGCATTCTAGCCCAATTCTCTCACCTTTTTTGATTCATGATTTCACATTGGCAAGTTTGTTTCGCCCCTCGTTTTCTCTCTCTCATTTCATGATTTTGATTTGTCACTCCAGTTTTGATCTTCCCCTTTGACTACAGCTTTTGTTTTACGTTTTTGGATCTGTCGCTTTGCTCTCCGATTCCTCGTTATCGATCTCACGCCTCCCTTTTAGATTACACTTTCTCTTTTATAATTTGGCCCTGTCAATCCACCGACTGATTTCACGGATTTTGATTTCCACAGTTTTCTTGACTATGCTCTCGCTTAATGCCTCACCTCCACTCTCTCGTTGTCTGGGTGCCTCGGCACATTCTCTCTATTTCTCGCTCTCATGTCACTGAAGAGAGAAATTCGTATTGCACCTGGGTTCCTCAAGCTCAGGCATGCCCCCTGACAGTTTTAACATGATATGTTTCCTTTACTGGAACTAAGACCAAAACCTGTTCCAGTATGACAATGCGCCTGTGCACAAACTGAGGTCATGCTGGAACAGGTGTCTCTTAGTTCTATTAAAGTGAACCCAACTGAACAATAATCACTCCAAAAAGTGTTGTCGCACTAACAGAGAGAGAGAGAGGAAGTGGTAGGAAACTGCCATGCTGTTCACCCACCCAGTGATCTAACCTAGACTCCAAGCTTCCCATGACCCTGTCCAGAACTAGATGTATAGAGTATGAGTGGGTGGGAGTGGAAGTTCAGATGTAATCAGTTGTCGTTTCACATGCAATGTGAGCAGTGTCCCAGCACCTGATTAATGACCTAAATGACCAGCAATCTGGCTCCTGGATGACTCAATGAATGTCAGATATTTTGGTCAGCTGCAGTGTGAGCAGGTCCATGGGCTAATTTGCCTCAATTTCATGTAGATCCCATTGATGCACACAGAAGAACAAACTTTAATTGCATTCAGTGTCTCTCAGCTCTGATTACTGTGCCTATGCAGATTTATTTGTTGATAATAATGGTTAGCTTTGTATGCAGAAAAAGGCTATTACTTGCTGGCTGCCAGTAAAGGAAGAGACTGAACAAGACAGAGGTTCCTGTTTTCAAGGTGTGAAAACAACAGAACATTATGCTCTACAAAGAGAAATGCATTATTATACAAATATGTTCAGCTTGAACTACTGTCAGATCTGCTGTTATAGAAAATGATTAAGTGTCAAAACATATAGCAAATCCAATCAGGTGTGATGGAGCTTCAGGACTTATGATTAGTTATAATAATTAAATATAACAATGGAACCTCAGATTGCAAGTATGCAGGTTTGCAAGCATTTCGCAAGACGAGAAAAAATATTGTAATAAATCTTACCTTGTTAAACGAGCGAGTCTTGGTCTACGTGTACCAAGTGTCATTGAGCACATGCGCTTCTTGTTTTAAAAGCTTTCCATTAGGAGGAAGCCAGGCTGAAACGTAGTGGTGTGAGAGGCTAGATATTCAGGGCATGAACGGGTCTTTGTGTAGCACTCATCATCTCATATCAGAAGATGGATAACACCACACAAACTCATTGCAAATTTAAAATGCAGTTTAATCTGAATAAAACATTGGCTAATTTAAATAAGATAAAAAATAAGTAATAAATATAGTTGTATGCAACGATGACGGGCCCAAGCACCCTGCGCCATCATCACCCCAGGTCCACTTCACAACCTGTATCCTGCGCACCCTATAGTGCTTGGGCCCTAATAAACTAAGATGTATAAGAGATGCATGCGATTTAATATAATACAGATCTTGGATGAGCATTAGAAAACAAGAGCTCAGTAAACAAAATGAAGAGGCCTGCCACCTCTGAGCAAAAACCACACCTAGTGGAAATTCAGTGTGGGGATTATGGACTGTATTACAGTTTTTCTCAAATGCTAAAACACATTTCATAAACATTTCCTACATGTTCCCCAATGTCTAAGCACAACACCCTTTTCTAAAGCTACATAAACACATCCACACCTTCCCACTTCAAAACTCAAACTTTCACACCAAAAGAGCAGCTTGAAGCTTTCAAAAATGTAAACACTATACACATCATTACACAATACAGCAAAACAATTGAAAACACAATGCTCAATTTGTGAGAAGGTTCTTTGTTTCATAACTGCCAAATGCATATTTTTAGAAAATTTACAGTAACTGATCTTCTTAGATCTCTGCAGAGGATTAGGCATTTAGATTTGTGAGTTGCATATGAAGAGTATAAAACTATAGAAAATACTGCATGTACACTACTGTAACACAACTCATTGCACAAACAGAATCTATTGCACACCACAGTACTCTTGAAAACATGATCAGGGTGTGAATTTTTTTTTATTTTTTTTTATTTACTTTATTCACACCACACACACATCACAATCTGTGCGGCATCATGTCGCTGAGCTGCATCGGACCACATCACTTCATCCACATCGCAGGCTATACTGTCTCTTGCCAGGCACCGTGGGGAAAAATGCCCTGGAATGGCGAATCCATCCTTGGAAGGCCTCCACTGGGATGTCAACACAGGCTAGCTCCATTGTCCTTAGGAGGTTGTCTCTAGTGTATGGTTGTCTGGCATAAACCTTCCATCTCCACAATGAGAAACTCCTCTATAGGGTTCAGGAAAGGGAAGTAGGGTGGCAGACAGACATATTAAAAGTGGTTACTGTTGGTGGTGAACCACTCACTGATTTGCTTTGTTCTGTGGAAGCGGACATTGTCCCAAATGATCACATAAATGTGATTTGCGGACCCAGGATGGTGTTGTTGGCGGTCCAGGAGGATGTCTCTTAGCTCCTCTAGGAAGGTGAGGAGACTTTGGGAGTTGTAAGACCCAAGGACAGCATTCTGGAGGACAAGCCCCTCCGAACCCATGGCCGCACAAAGAGTAATATTACCTTCCCGTTGGCCAGGAACCTCAGTGATGGCTCTTTGCCCAATGATGTTACGGCCTCTTTGCCTTCGTTTCTGCAGGTTGAAGCCAGCCTCATCCAGGAAGAGGTACTCATGAGGTCTGGCCATCGCATCAAACTGTAATATCCTCTGGGAAAATGAGAGTGCACAGGTGTTCAGAACAACAGTCAATCAGGTAGCACAGTATTGTCCAGAAGTAATGTAGGCCACTGAGCAACACAGTATGTCCACTAACTGTACTGTGAACAGGGATGTATACTTACACACATGGACAAAATTGTTGATACCCTTCGGTCAATGAAAGAAAAACTCACAATGGTCACAAAAATAACTTTAATCTGACAAAAATTCTATGAATGTTAACCAATGAAAGTCAGACATTGCTTTTCAACCGTGCTTCAACAGAATTATTTTTAAAAAATAAACCCATGGAACAGGCCTGGACAAAAATGATGATACCCCTAGAAAATACTGAAAATAATGTAACCAAAAGGACATGTTAATTCAAGGTGTGTCCACTAATTAGCATCACAGGTGTCTACAATCTTGTAATCAGTCAGTGGGCCTATATATAGGGCTCCATGTAGTCACTGTGTTGTTTGGTGACATGGTATGTACCACACTCAACATGGACCAGAGGAAGTGAAGGAAAGAGTTGTCTCAGGAGATTCGAAAGAAAATTATAGACAAGCATGTTAAAGGTAAAGGCTATAAGACCATTTCCAAGCAGCTAGATGTTCCTGTGACTACAGTTGCACATATCATTCAGAAATTTAAGATCCATGGGACTGTAGCTAACCTCCCTGGACGTGGCCGCAGGAGGAAAATTGATGACAAATCAAAGAGACGGATAATCCGAATGGTAACAAAAGAGCCCAGAAAGACTTCTGAAGAGATCCAAGGTGAACTTCATGCTCAAGGAACATCAGTGTCAGATCGCACTATCCGTCGTTGTTTGAGGCAAAGTGGACTACATGGGAGACGACCAAGGAGGACACCATTGTTGAAAACAAATCATAAAAAAGCCAGACTGGAATACGCCAAACTACATGTTGACAACCCACAAAGCTTCTGGGAGAATGTCCTAGGGACAGATGAGACAAAAATGGAACTTTTTGCCAAGGCACAAAAGCTCCATGTTCACAGACAAAAAAAATGAAGCGTATCAAGAAAAGAACACTGTCCCTACTGTGAAACATGGAGGAGGCTTTGTTAGGGTACAATGAAATCTCAAGATCAAGGGATTCTAGAGAGAAATGTGCTGGCCAGTGTCAGAAAGCTGGGTCTCAGTCTTGCAACAGGACAATGACGCAAAACACACAGCTAAAAACACCCAAGAATGGCTAAGAGGAAAACATTGGACTATTCTAAAGTGGCCTTCTATGAGCCCTGACCTCAATCCTATTGAGCATCTTTGGAAGGAGCTGAAACATGCTGTCTGGAAAAGGTACCCTTCAAACCGGAAACAACTGGAGCAGCTTGCTCATGAGGAGTGGGCCAAAATACCTGCAGAGAGGTGCAGAAGTCTCATTGACAGTTACAGGAATCGTTTGATTGCAGTGATTGCCTCAAAAGGTTGTGCAACAAACTATTAAGTTAGGGGTACCAACAATGTTGTCCACGTGTGTACTTGCACATACTCATAATGTAGGTCTTTGTGTCGCGCAGAGTTGCTCTCAAAGGGAACCCTATAGAGCTGTTTCATTCGCATCTTTTGGCGCCGGAGAACTCTGTCTATTGTGGCCAAACTGACATCAATGCTCTCAAAGTTGACAATATCGGCAATGACTTTGTCTCTGATCTCCCGGAGTCTGATGAGGTTGTTCTCATGAACCATATCACAATGAGGATTTCTTGTCCCGCTGTAAATATGGCAACCCTTCCACCTCTATGTGGCATTCTTTCAACTCTAAAGAAAGAAGCATGTGTTGTCTTGCTCTCCCTCCTGGACCTGCTCCTCTCCCTTATTGGCCTGCTCCTCTTCCTCTGACTCCATCCATTGTTTTTGTTTGGAATCTTCAGCAAACTGTACTCTGAACTTGCTTTTATACATGTGGTCATAGCATTAGTAACAAGTGTCTTCAATTTTGAGTCATTGTGTGTAACGAATGACGCCAGGTGTGTTCATGATGTTCAAATATTGCTGACTGTGGCAAGCATTTTGCATCACATGAGCTTTCATTTGAGAATATGAGCAGAGTTCTTTTGCAACTTTTTTTGTGTGTTTTGCGAATTGTGTCTTAATGTGAAATGTGTTTATGATATTGGAAAATGATAGCTAGATTTAGTAAATGTGTTTAGACAGCTGGTCATTTGGTTTAGAGGACTGGCTTTTGTGTTTTAGCATTTGAGAAAAACTATAAAAGAACAAGATAAAAACATTGAAAATAATTAGTTCTTGTACATACTGCATAAAATATGTATTATGTGCATGTATTATACAGAGAGTGACTATGTTGTGTCTGTTACAGTGAGAGGAGCTATAAAGTGTGAGCAGAGCTAGTGGGTGAGAAAGGAAGTTTCAGATTTGTGTGTGTGTGTGTGTGTTTGAGAGAGTGCGTGTGAAAGAGTATAGACTTTTGTCCAAGCAACTTTAAACATTCTGTACCTGTGTGTTGTGCTTCTAGGCGAGTCTCAGCATCAATGACCTAATCATCTGTGTCAAGGTCGTGACCTTCAACATTGTGTGTAATCTTGTAGATCATCTCATCCTGCTCAGAAGAACACCAAAACATCTTTAATCTATAAAATTCTCACTAAAACATGAACTGACTGTGTCTCTGTGTGGCTGTAACTGACAGACTGAGTCTCTGTACAGGGAATTAAATGTGATGCTGCCAGTAAGTAAAGTTAGAGGAAGTTACACATCAGAGCAGAGACATCAGTGGCTTCTTGTATTTAAAGTGTGAAGACATCTGAACTGCAAAACTCACGCATATCCTGAATGTGCACAGTAATGCATTATATTTTATCATATGTTGTCATTTTGCAAATCTGTTAGACTTTTTGCCTGATGCTTTTAAGCCACTGATCTGAGATCTGTATTAACCAGAGCTCTCTTTCACACATCAGTATGTGAAGAAATAGCTCACAACAACCACATAAACACACATGAAGCACACACTCACACACACAGGCATGCAAAGTAGGCAGGACTTAACTATATTTACCAGTCTGTTTTGGCTCATGGGAAAATCTTCAGGACAGATCTGCTTTGTGAGTTAGGAATTATGGGCTGAAGCTCAGGAGATTTACGGAATGAGACAGGGTAGGGCCAGATGTAGGCCAAACCATTGTATAGCAAACACACACACACACTATCCTTCACACACTATGGCCAATTTGGGAAACACCAATTAGCCTAACCTGCATGTCTTTGGATTGTGGGAGGAAACCAGAGATCCTGGAGGAAACTACCAAGCAAACTCCATGCACACAGGCACGAGGCAGGAATCGAACCCAGACCCTAGAGGTTAACAGTTATCATACCGCCTGTCACGAGCTATCGGAGGGTAAGCACAGAAGCCTTAGCAGTTAGCCCGTGTAGCGTGGATGGTAAACCCAAACACGGAAGCAACACGAGTAGGCAGGATAACCACGCAATTTATCTAAGAACTCTCTTACACAAAGAGCTAGGATCTACACAAATAAATCCACGTTCTAGCAACACACACTCAATCAAAGAAGCAAGCCAAATCGGTGAGTACTCACAGAATAGTCGGCGAAGCGTCAGACAAGGCATGGGCGAACTCAGTGACTGAGCAATGTGAAGTGCCATTTTGTCTCCTTTTATGCTTCCTGGAAACCCGACCATATTACTTCCAGGTCCTAGTGCCGGTCGTGTTACGAGTGTGCATGACACCGCCTTGGTTAAAATGAAAATATGGATAAAATTATGTGGACACTTGACCATGGGCATCATGTACAGTCGTGGCCAAAAGTTTTGAGAATGACAAATATGCTGCTAAACTGCTTTTAGATCTTTGTTTCAGTTGTTTCTGTGATGTACTGAAATATAATTACAAGCACTTCATACGTTTCAAAGGCTTTTATCGACAATTACATGACATTTATGCAAAGAGTCAGTATTTGCAGTGTTGGCCCTTCTGTCATTCTAAACCAATCAGCCTGACATAATGATCTCCAGCCTTGTGCTTGTCAACATTCTCACCTGAGTTAACAAGACGATTACTGAAATGATATCAGCAGGTCCTTTAATGACAGCAATGAAATGGAGTAGAAAGTTTTTTTGGGGATTAAATTAATTTTCATGGCAAAGAAGGACTATGCAATTCATGTGATCACTCTTCATAACATTCTGGAGTATATGCAAATTGCTATTATAAAAACTTAAGCAGCAACTTTTCCAATTTCCAATATTTATGCAATTCTCAAAACTTTTGCCCACAACTGTACTTCCCCAAGCTGTAGCTACAATGTTGGAAGCACCATATAAAGTTTCTTAATTTGTTATAATATGATATTTTCCTGTTACTGGAACTGAGAAAAAACTTGTTCCAGCATGACAATGCCTCTGTGCACAAACTGAGGTCAAACTGAGGTTATGCTGCAACAGGGTTTGGTCTCTTAGTTTGAGTGAAGGGAGCCCCACTGAACACTAATCAATCCAAAAAGAGCTGCACGTCCAGATGTTCACAAATCACAAAACAGCGCAGGCAGATGAGAATGACGTAGTTATGAAAAACATTCTGTTACCCTGACAGACAGAGAAAGAGGGAGAGAGAGAGAGAGGGAAAGACGGGAAGTGGCAGGAAACTAACTTACTATCCACCCACTCAATGATCTAACTTAGACTCAAGACTTCCCGTGACCCTGTACAGAATTAGAGGTATAGAGTATGAGTGAGTGTGTGGAGGTTCAGGTGCAATTGGACATGCAGTGTGAGCAGCGTCCGGCACCTGATTAATCACCTGAATGACCAGCAATCTGGCTCCTGGATTATTAGATTAATTTTTGCATGTCAGATGTTTTGGTCAGCTATGTTGCAGTATGAGCAGGTCCATGGTCTAATGTTCCTCAATTCCATGTGGATCCATATCTCTTCAATTCTCACTCGAAACCAGAAGAATAAACTGTAAAAACCAAAGTGCATAATAGCTCTTTTAATTACCACTAGTAAACAGCAGTGAATGAGCATCCTATGTGCAGACGGGTGGTCCTGAGGGAAAAACATGACAGCGTGGGAAAAACACATGACTTAATGGGCATGAAACAAGAAAATGTAACTGCAAGACATAAAAGGTGGGGTTGATCCACTGCATGGTGGAGGGAAGCAAGAGGCTGCCGGAACATGGGTTGGTGATTTTGGTGATGGCAAATGGCCAAAAGTATAGAGGTAAGTGTTTGCAGGAAAGGGTTTTCAGTGGGATGTCCCTGGTGGTCACCATGGCTCTTTTGCCTGCCTGGTACTTAGGAGCCAGGAACCAACTGTAATCAACTTGCTTCTTGTAAGCCTTGACAGAACAAAAAAGTGTTAGCTCTTGCCCATGTCCATTTTCTGTGTAAACTGCTGAGTGAGGGTTGCAAGTTCTGAGTGTACTCAACCCATGGGCAGTATCTGCTCCAGGAAATAGTGTCCAGAGATGTCATGCATCTTAAATTGGTCTGAAAGGTTGATTCATCCCCATCTGTTTGATCACTGGATTGAAGGTGGGACCATGATAATAAGATAGGAGTAGCCCCAATGAGTCTGCAAAATGCCCTCCAGAATTGGGAACTGAACTGTGGTCCTCTATCTGAGACAATGTTGCAGGCTGTGCAGTCAGAAAATGTGAAAGATCAGCTTCAGAAACCCCCATGATAAGAAGATAAATCTCCTCAATATGATTACTTCACTGTAAGAGTCAGTTAGTGCTTCAATGGACAGGGCTCCCTGTGAGGAGTGTAATGATCGTCCAGTGTAAGGGCAGGTTCCAGTGTTACAGCATGTGAAAAACACATGACAGTAGCATCAGAATGTGTTGTGGAAACATTAAGACTTGTCTAAAAAGTTGCATGAAAAGGAGTCATTTAATCAATTATTTTTAGATTTGTTAATTAATGCCAAGAATATAAAATAGATTTAACATTTTTTCTATAGTATGCCATGTAACAATGCAGACAGAGTCTTTATTAAACAAAAAAGACTGAATATAACAAGGCTGAAAATCAATTAAAACAGCAGCTAACAAATGTGAGACAACCTAACCATGAAAGATCCTATGACTACAAAGACACAAACAAAACAACCTTGCCACTAGGGGGCATTGTATGAAATTTCATACATCTGCTCAGAGGAACACCATAACATCTTTAATCTATGAAAGACTTATTAAAACATGAAACTACTGCATCTGCATGGTCATGATTGACAGGCCGAGCTTCTGCAATCAGTATAGGGAATTAAATGTAAATTTAAATTTAACATTTGCTGCCAGTAAATGAAGTCAAAGGAATAAAAAAACAAGAAGAAAAGCATCAGTGGCTGCTTGTGGTCAATGTGTGAGACATTTGAGCTACAGTACTCACATATACCCATGATGTCATTAACCACCATTCTCTTTCACACATCAGCATGTGACAAAAAAAGCTCACAGCAACCACAAACACACATAGTGCACACACTCTCACACACTGGCATGTAAAGGTGGCAGAACTTTTATTTAATATAAACTTTGTAACAGTCAAATTTGCTTTATGGAAGAGTCTTCAGAATAAATCTGTGTTGTGGGCTCCTCAGGAGTTTGTGCTTTGATATTTATCAGGTCAAGCAATTGAATTAAGCTGCAGTAAAGAATTAAAAAAGCATCAGGAGTGAGGAAAATCAGCATTTGGTCATGTGACATGCTGCACATGGGCCCAAAGATCTGACCAGAGAATGACGGTACAGAGAATGAGTGAGTGTGAGTTGAATTTCAGGCGTGATCATTAGCCATTTGACATGAAGCGTGTGTAAAGTCCCAGCACCCAATTTATCACTTGAACAAACAAACATTAAGGCTCCTGGGTAATCAGATGAATTTCTGGCATGTTGGAGATTTTTTTTATTTTTGCAGTGTGAGCAGGTCCATAATCTGCCTTTACACACTTTTACTTGAACTATTCTAAATGCACACATATCTCAAATTGTCACCACAAAATAGCTGAGGAAACTTTCAATTGCATTCTGAGGTGCTGTTCTAACATACAGCAGTAACATGTAAGCAGTCAGATCATCTCTGGTTGCTTAAACATACAGTGTGAGCAAAGAGGTCAAAACTTCAGGTCATACAAGAAAGATGCAGCTTTGTGGGTAGATTTGCAGAAAAGGCCATTAGTTGCTCGCTACCAGTAAAGAAAGAGACCAATCTGCAGTAGCTTCCTGTAGTCAAGGTGTGAAAACAACAGAAAACTATACTGTACTACAAAGCATGCATTATTATACAAATGCCTTGAAGCTTGAACTTCTGTTATAGAAAATTATAAAGTATCCAAACATATATCAAATCTATTTAGTATAAATAATGTTCAATAATTCAACAGTGTGAAATATCTTGTATTAATTCATCATCTTGTTTAACAAAGATTATATTTTTTTGCACCATGGCTATAGGACCATGATTTGTTTTCAGATATTCTTGACAAATTGTAACCATAAATGTTGATTTACTTCTGTGAACATTCCTACATATCAGTGGAATATTTTTTAAATCATCAGTCATATACTAATAAAATGTTTGGTAAACCTCTGAGGGTGAGTCTGATAGTCACATGACTGTGTAGTGACTACCAGTGACCACATTAAGGCCCTCCTTTGTAAGCGTCACTTGTCTTTTTGCGTGGTTAAAATGACAGAAACAGAAAATAGCCTTTGGATATAGCAGTCACTTGTGCAGTGTGACTTCTGACAGCCACTCTGATTGTAGTTTTAGACAATTAGTTACTGGTACAGGTCTTTATGACTAATAACTAGTCGACTGAAAGATCAGGGTTACTGCAAAGAGAAAAATGGAGGTGAGTGAGCAGATTTATGAAAATGCAAAAGTGACAGAAGTCAACAGAGATTCCAGAGACAGCAAGAACTCATATGGAGATGTTTATGTAAATCAAGACAATTTGAAGACCCAGAGGCCCAGAAACTTTATTCAACCTAAGAGTACAGGTAAAAACACTTAAATATGTGTATACTGTACTGTGTACTGATATATTAAATTTAATTAACAGGGATTGTATTTAAATTCACATGGACCAGTACTCAGTAATTCGGCAGTAGATAACATTGCTTGTGATAGCTTGACCTTTTATCGTATATAATATAGTCACATAAGGAATTCTTGGTGCCAGCCCAGTGTCCTCAAAGAACTGAGGAAGTGCCAGGTTGTTCCTTAATCCAGGAACCTTGATGGTTGATATTTTTCAAAACTAGGTGTTGGCACCAGCACTGTATTCCTGAAGGAAGGTGGTGGCACTAGCATTAAATCCTAAAATGTAGATAGCAAAGTGAGAAACTTACTGTTCAGCCAGTCAGTGGTGTAGCAGGGCATCCTTGGTTCAAGGAGCACAGCAGGGCTTGGCTGGGATGGTGAACAGCCTGGCTATACCTGAGCAGAGTATGGCATGTCATGGCGCAGGGCTAAATTTGTACCTTTCAGTATTCTCTACATGGCACTAAGCAGGAAATACTGCCTTAAGTAAGGATGTGGTAATCGCCTGGTTGACCTTCACTGTGTGCAGCCATTTCCTAGAGCTCTTTGCCTATAGCCTCTCATTACACTGCAAACCCTAATGCTCAAAGTAACTGAACATATTGAGTACTGTTAACTTAAATAATTACAAATAGTTCACATTAATAGACCTTGATTAGTATTTAGAAAATTTTGGTGTTTGAGTTTGTAGAAATGACATTTTTCAAGTTAGCTGAACAAATTTTATATTTTTAGTAACTGTAAGTGCTTAAGTACCAGTAACTGTCACCTTGAAGTTCCACCAAGCTAAAATCTTTCAGACTAGTGTACGGATGAGCAGACCCCAAAGAGAGCAAACAATCGATCACATTCCAGAACCTCTTCCCCAGACATCATGGCGCCATCCCAATAACCTTATCTCATTCATGAAAATAAAGGAGAGGTTGTGAAACTAAGCTGCAGGAAACTTAACCAGACATGGGACAGGAAGTTTTCTGTGCCTGAAGCCACACTAAAGCCAGATGCCTCAAACTAGACCCAAAACCATGGCGTAAATTGGCGATCCTGTAAACAAAGCGGAAAGTTTTACAGCTTCACCCTGAGTTGGGGGGGAACCACCAAGTCACACTTTGACCATCTCATTGACCTCAGGATGCCTTTCAACAAACAAAAAGGCATATGGCAGCGACACTATTTTAAACAATCTTTAAATTGTGCCAATAGGGCAAAATGCTACATGCATATATTCAGTATGTTTTATATCAGTATATGTTATATATGTGTTATGTTTGATTATTCTGCATAATGTTAAAGGTATTATCAGCATTTATAAACCCTTTATTTTATTAAACAAAGCTAAATGAATAAATGAGTGTGTAAGATAGGGGATGTGTGGTATCATTCGAGAGCTTATTTCATTCAAAGAACAATGGTGTACACGGAAAATTGGTTGCATGAACAAGAGCTCATGTAAAATTACTTCATAAAAAGTAAGTAAAAGTGCAATCAGCTTGGCCCTACGTGACAGCCGTAAACCCGGCCTAATGTATGCACAAAAGGGGGAACCAAGTGAGGTGTGGTTAAGCCCCACAACCACATCCGATTGGACCAATCATCCGTGGGATGGACTGACACAAAGGGACAAAATTCGGTGTCCGGACTCGTCCAAACATGTTCACGTCGTCATCATGACCATCTGGAGGAAGCAAGCTCGGCGCTCAGGCTTCTGCCCTTGCGAATGCTATGCCGACTTCGCTGATGTCATCCGCTCTTTGAGAACTCTCAATGAGACTTTGTGCCAGAACTGCAACAAAGAAACCCACAAAAGAAGTTCAAGAGCGCGCCATCTGTAACCAGGCAACCAAGCCTCACCGAAAGGCTTTCCTATCACAGAGCCCCAACCAATCAGCAACGCCATGATTCCCTTCACCGGAGGCGAACCATGAGAACAAAACATAACGCAAGTATATAAACAAAGTTGCATACCTTGCTGATAATGGTGCTCGTTTCTTAATTAAAACCATAAAATTAAACCCAAGTGTCACAACACGGCAAGCCACAGTGCCGCCATGATCACCTAAGCACGCCTGTTCCATGTTCCCTGCACACCTGGACACTATCAGTAATCAGCTCATACCTATTTAAACCATGCTCTGACACCGCCACATCGCCAGGTTATTGAGTGCCTCACTAGCCCAATATTCCAGCGTTGTTTTCTCTTCATTGTCTACCGGATCTCGACCACACTTTGTTTTCCCGACCAGGTTTTCGCCTCTCGTTCTGACTCTAGCTTTTTGGATACTTTGTGTTGCCGACCTCTTACCTGTTACCGACTACGAACCTGGATCACGGACTGCTTCACGTCTCTTCGGCTTCGACCCCCGCCTGTTCCACGACTACAATTAATCCTCGCTCCTCGCCGAGCTCAAGCTCCTTCTCTCCATGCCGGCATTCATCGCGGAGCTCTCTCTCTCTCTCCCCGCGCCGACTCTACGTGCTGCCGCCTCAACACAAGGCTCACGCTGCATACGCCGGCATACAATATATCTCAGGTTGCATCTCACTCGCCTGCGCGCTTCCGCATTCACGCACCGCCTACGTCAGGCACAACGTCACTCACCTCGGTGCATTCACGCTGGTACTCCGTGCTTCCGCATTCCAACGAGGCTTCTTCCATTCACACTGCAGCATGGAGTTGTCTTATTTAAAACCGCCACTTTGCCTGCTTCAGTTATCACAAGCACTCATGAGCGTCACTTCAGTTCTCCCTGGGAATTACTCACACTATCTGCAATTGGATCCATCACGCCCTCTAGCAACCCTGACAGAATAATCTGGCCTAATGGATCCAGCAGAGGCAGCTCACCTGAGGGGGGCATTAGAGAGCCAAGGAGCAGTCCTAGGCACCCACCAGCAGGAAATTAGACAGATCACAAACACACTTCAAACGATTACGGAAACGCTGCAGTCTCTCTCTACCCAGATTCAGAAGCAACAATCTCCGGCACCCACCCCCCAACCCCCTCCTCCAATGCTCTTTTCTGACCCAGAGCCCCGCCTTCCTGCCCCGCCCACCTACGATGGAGATCCAGCCACTTACCGTTCCTTTTTATCTCAGTGCTTCCTTGTCCTGGAACTACAGGCTACATCATTTCCTACGGAACGTTCCAAGGTTGCCTATATCATCACCCTCCTCTCAGGAAAGGCGAGAGAATGGGGAACAGCATCATGGAATGCCCAAGTCCCGTGCTGTTTCACCTATAAAACCTTCATAGATGAAATGAGGAGGGTCTTTGACCGCGCCTCTACTGGACATCAAGCAGCCAGTCAAATACTTCAACTACGCCAGGGAATTTGTTCCGTTTCTGACTATGCCATTGATTTTTGGACCTTGGCTCCCTCTTGTGACTTGTGAAAAGGCTCTCTTTCATTGTTTCCTTCATGGGCTCTCGGACCCAATTAAGGATGAGCTTGCAGCCCGGGAGCTTCCATTGGATCTGCAGGGTCTCATTGATTTAGCGACGTGCATTGATGACCGTAAGCGGGCATGGTGAAATGAGTGTCAGCCTTATCGCGAACCACGCACCTCGACACTTACCTTGGCCACACCTGAGCCTCCCCCCGAGCCCATGCAGATAGGCCGTGCACGCATCTCGCCAAAGAACGGTCGGCGCCGCAAGTAGCCTGCTTCTACTGTGGTCAGACTGGACATGTTGTACGATCCTGCCCACTAAAAGGTCAGGCCCCCCGTAGTTCTGGGGATTCAGGGGAGCCCCACATCTGTTTCTTCCCCGGACGAGCGATCATGTTTCTCCCTGACCCTGACACAAGGTAGAGAAATGCACGTTTCATTGCAGTTCCACATTTTTTCTGGGATATTCTATCTCCCCTGCAGGCATCCAGATGGACCCCACCAAGGTGAGGGCGGTCACTGATTGGCCGGTACCGTCTTCAAGACGCGAACTCCAATGCTTTTTGGGATTCTTAAACTTTTATCAACGCTTTATTCAAAGCTACAGCATAGTGGCGACCCCACTTATGGCACTCACGTCATCCAAGATCCCATTCGGATGGAACCCCTAGGCAGATAAAGCCTTCAAGGATCTCAAGAACCGTTGAACAGCAACCCTCCCTCCAGTTTGTTGTGGAAGTAGATGCAGCTGAGAGCGGAGTAGAGGCCTCCTGCGACACCTGTGCCAGGAATAAGACGACTAACTGCTCTCCTCCGACCCCTCCCCATTCCCCACCGCCCCTGGTCTCACATTTCCATCGACTTCGTCACTGGCCTACCACTATCTCAAAACAACACCTGCATCTTAACCATCGCAGACCATTTCTCTAAGTCGGCTCATTTCGTCCCATCTGCCAAAGAAACAGCCGAACTCCTAATTAATCATGTCTTCCGACTTCCGAGTTTTCTGCCCAGTTCTGGAAGGCGTTTTGCAACCTCGTCGACGCCAACCCCAGTCTTTCATCCACATTTCATCCCCAAACTAATGGCCAAATGGAACGGATGAACCAGGAGGAAAAGGAAAATCTTTAAGGTGCATGGCCTCTCGAGACCCTTCCTCTTGGAGTCGCTTCCTACCCTGGGTTGAGTATGCCCAAAACTCGCTCCCTACCTCGTCCGCAGGCATGTCTCCCTTCCACTGCTGTCTGGGCTATCAACCACCCCTCTTTTCTGCCCAGGAAGAGGAGGTAGCAGTTCCCTCAGCCCTAACCTTTGTCCGTCGCTGCAGAAACACATGGCAGCATGCCTGCAATCAGCTACTACGCACTGTAAGCACCATCCAGCGCCAGGTATCGTATCAGCCAAAGGGTCATGCTGTCTACACGGGACCTTCCACTCAAGCCCACGTCCAGGAAGCTCTCACCAAGGTTCGTCGGACCCTTCACTATCACCTGAGTCATAAATCCATGCTCTGTCCGACTAGCTCTACCTCTCTCCATGCACAGAATCAACCCTACGTTTCACGTTTCTCAGATTCATCGTCTAATCTCGTGCCCATTATCCACACCCCCCCAGCCTCCCCCAGCCCCCCGACTCATAGATGAGGGAGAAGCCTTTACCATCCGCAGGCTTCTAAAGTCTCGTTGCCGGGGACGGGGCCTTCAGTACTTAGTGGATTGGGAGGGCTACGGCCCTGAAGAGAGAAGCTGGGTACCCGCTAGATTTATCCTAGACTGATCTCTGATCTCTAGCGAGCCTGATACCATGACTCTGCTCTTGTGACTTTCTTTCGTCTAGTAAACAGTACTAGATGAACTTCATTAACTTTCACCCTGCAAACAGTTGGTATGTATGTGTGTATGTGTGTATGTGTGCGAGTACGTGTGTTCAAGTAGCGTAGTTTCATGTATCGTAGATTAGTTCAAATAAATTCTTGTTTCTTTATAAAGAATTGTTTTATTGGTCATGTATAAATGTTTAAGCATTAAAGCATTAAAGTTTAAACAATTGCCCAGATCTTATGTTACCTTGCTCATAATTAGGTAAATACCAGATTTTGTATTATCGTTGTTGGCTGCGGGATAAACAGAATTGGTAAGATGCGGCTATTGGGCTGACCAGCTTCACCATGCACCGAGCTGACAGGACGGCAGACTCTGGTAAGAAGACCGGTGAGGGACTGTGCATCTATATTAACAACTCCTAGTGCACATAGACCATGGTAATGGACAGACTTTGTTGTCCGGATGTGGAATTCATGCTGGTAAATGTAGACCATTCTATCTTCCTTTCGAAATTGCTTTAAAATAACTTTGACAGAGGCAATGACGATTCACCCCTACTCCGCCCTCCCTCTAATGATGCTGCACCAGTCCTGAGCAGTCACGAGATAAGACAGTGTTTTCGTAACATCAATCCCAGGAAAGCTGCTGGACCTGATGGAGTTCCGGGTCGGGTGCTCAAGTTTTTCTGCAGCTGAACTGGCGGAGGTCTTTACGACCATCTTTAATCTGTCACTGTCCATGCCATGGGTACCAGCATGTTTTAAAAGAACTACAATAATTTCCATCCCCGAAAAACCTAACATTACCTGTTTACATGATTACAGACAAGTTGCACTCACCCCCATACCAGCAAAGTGTTTCGGGAGATTGGTAATTAAGCGCATCAAGGATGTTATACCACCCACACTGGACCATTACCAGTTTGCATACAGAGCAACAGATCCACAGAGGATGCAGTGGCTATTGTGCTCCATCACATGTTGGAATATCAAGACAAAAATACATATGCTAGGCTTCTCTTTGTGGACTTTAGTTCGACATTTAATACCATTTTGCCAAATAAGCTTCAAATTAAGCTCTGTGAGCTCAGACTAAGCACTGTATTGTGTAACTCGACTATGGACTTTTTAACAGATCATTTACAGTGTGTGCGAGTGGAAAAAAAGCATATCATCCACAGTGCTCATTAACACCGGGGTCCCACAGCCCATTACTTTATACATTATACATGCATGACTGCTTCACCTCCCTTCCTTCTAATTACATCATTAAATTCGCTGATGACTTCACGGTGTAAGGCCTGATCACTGACAATGATGAGTCCTCATACAGAAGGGAGGTGGAACATATGGCAGCTTGATGTGACGCCCACATCCTGGCCCTCAACATCAAGAAAATCAGGGAAATGATTGCGGATTTCCGTAAGGGCACAAAGACCATCCACTTACCACTTACTATCGTAAATGGGACGGTCGAGAGGGTTACCAACTTTAAATTTCTTGGCATAACTATGACAGAGGACCTAACATGGGGCAATAACATCAACTCTGCCATAGGGAAGGCCCAGCAACGTTTCTTTCACCTCAGGAGACTGAGAAGAACTAATCTTTCTCAGCAGCTTATGGTGAACTTTTATCGTTGTGCTATAGAGAGTGTGCTGATATATGGACTCTTGGTGTGGTTTTCCAGCTGCACTAGGGTGGACCAACAGGCACTGCAGTGGGTGGTGAAAGCAGAGGGGAAAATCATCGGGACTAGTCTTCCGGAGATAAGTACTATCTACACTACACACTGCCTTCGTCGAGTGCACAACATCCTGCGGGATCAGCATCACACTGCACATCACCTGCTTCAGCTACTGCCCTCAGGTAGAAGGTATAGGTCCTTATGGGCCAGAACCACCAGACTGTCCCACAGCCTTTTTCCTACTGCTGTGAGGCTGCTGAATGATTAGACACCTTCCTCTCGGACCTTGCGCCCATTTATTTATTCTTGCATATTATTAAACATCATTACTATAACTGTGAACTGGACATTGCATTGATGCAGCACACACAAATACATACATACATACAAGATCGTGGTTTGTGTCCCCCCCACTCCTCCTTCTATATTCTATATCCTTTATATCCTACCTTACATAGCCTTTATGGTTAGTGCATTGCTGCACTATGGTTGCACTTTATTACTTGCCAGGAGATGTTGCCAAATGATATCTCGTTGTTATCTATACTTGTTATTTTTAACAATGACAATAAATTGAATTGAATTTAATTGAATTGAATACACTAAATCATACTAAATGATAATTGATAAAGTGTATGCTATAAATTTTAATTAAGTTTAACAAAATTAACTTGAATCTTTAAATATTCGATTCACCTCTGAACCAGAGCTGAAACCCTACATAAATGGTGAAGAATGCGTTGGCATTGAGTCCCCATTTAAAATACTACACTAGCGATTTTGTGTCTGACGTCATCAGGGCACTATGGCACTCGTGGCTCAGTGGTAGGTGTTTCGCCTGCCATGCAAAAGGCCCGGGTTCGATTCCCAACAACTGGATGAAGAGTCTGCCCCAAGCTCAGATAAAATGGGAGGGTTGTGTCAGGAAGGGCATCTAGTGTAAAACCTATGCCAGGCCTTGTGTGTGGATCGGATTATCTGCTGTGGCGACCCATTGCCAGGAGCAGCTGCAAGACCAGCAATAATTTATTTGATTTGCAACAACTAAAAAAAAATTATAATTGCTATTAAATAGTATGAGTTAGGCTACACAATAATGCAAGTAATGAATGATTAGTGTGAATGAGTGCAATAAACTCAAAAACTGATAGTTCTGTTCCATTTCAAAAGCTACACTTGAAGCTGTGTTAAAACGCTATGGGAACGTTTCTTTGTTCCACCAGTTGTGAAGCATGTGTATATCAAACATGCCAAATTTTGGCTTATATAACCTTGGTCAGGTGACGTCATCTGATGAGGTGCGCCTGCAGGTTATAAATAGGTCTGAACCGGAAACATCCTCAGGTTCTTTTGTCTTCAACGACCGCATTGTGCGCGCATGTGCAAACAGTCTGTTTTTTTAATACTACGGCGGTAGTTGAAAAAAAAAGCGAGCAGAAAGTGATCGGCTCATGTTTGAGAGGAGATCTGTGCCTCCATGTGAGAGATTTCTCTCAGACGGCGATCTCCACACTTTCTGCTTCGAGTGTTTGGGGGAAGAGCATTCTATTTGTGGGCTCAAGGGAGAATGCGAGCACTGCAATCTCCTTCCTAGAGCCTCAACGGCGCGCTCTCCCATTCTTTGGCGACCTCTATGATGAGTTAACTCGTTCTTAAAGTAAGCCTTACTCTTCTCGTGTCTCTGTGCCACCAACATCGATTTATTCTAATCTCGTTGATGCGAAGGCGCTGGGTTATACAATGACGCCCCAGATTGAATAGACACTTGCGGGCTTTCTCTCTCCTGGGAGCTCATATTCACTGAAAAAGCCCACACTCCCCACTAAGCCGTGTAGAGTAAACATCTTCGTTGGTGGGGAAAGCTTTTCAGGCAGTGGGTCAGACCCAAGCACAGACGGGTCCATCGATGACGCAGCGTTTGCGGAGCTATGCTGAACCACAGATTTATCTCTTCGTGCCACAAAGCAGACTGCCCGTGTTATCAGGCATTCTATGGCTGCCATGTTGGCCATGGAGAGACATCTGTGGCCTAACCTCGCAGGAATCAAGGACAAGGATCGCGCTTTCCTCCGTGATGCCCCCATCTTGCCTTTCGGCCCTTTTGGCAACGCCATAAACACCATCGGCATTAGGTTTCGGGAGACAAAGCTCTGCGAGCAGGCCTTTGTGAGGTTTCTCCTCCGCCATGCTCAGAAGTCGGGACCATTGGCCACCCAGGGGTGAAGTGCAAAAGGAAAGCGTGAGCCGAGCACCCCCTCGTAGAGATTGGGGCATGACTTGCCGTGAGGAGCATCATCTCCTCTAAAAAGAAGTCCTAAGGCCAGGGAGGGGCACGTAAAATTTTCAAAAAGGAATGCAGGCTCCTTCCTGGCACCCTCAGGAGGGTGATAGCTGATATTGCCACAACACAGGAAGTTCATGAGGTTCGCCTTCGGGGGCAAAGCCTACCAGTATCGCTTCCTACCATTTGGCCTAGCCCGGTCATCCTGCACATATACAAAATCACGGATGTAGCCCTGGCTCTATGACTCTAGTGCATCCGCACCCTGAATTACATAGACGACTGGCTGATTCTGGCTCAGTCTTAGTAGCTAGCGCTTCGACATCAAGATGTTGTCCTAGCTCATCTTAATTCTTTAGGATTGAGACTTAATGGCGGGGAAGGCAGTCTTTTTCCTGCTCAGAGGACAAGGTATTTTGGTGTCATGTGGAATTTGATGGCAATGCAGGCACAGTTGTCTCCTGTGCATGTCGAATCTATTCTCAATACCCTAAAGGAAATCAGACTATGCCAGAAAGTGATTGTTCATTACTTTCAGACTGTTTTAGAACTGAGTGCAGCTGCATCCACGTTGATACACTTGGACCTTCTGCACACAAGATCATTTCAGTTGTGGGTAAGTGCCAGGGGATTTCATCCAAGGGCCTCCTACCCTTCCTATGTGATTCAGACTCTGGGTCCCACTCTAGGTCCATGTTGTCATTGCAACTTCTAACAACAGACGCTTCCTTCATGGGCTGGGGTACAGTCTTAGATGGCCGTCCAGCCCAAGGGATCTGGAGAGGTCATCTTCTCATATGGCACATCAATTGAGTCGAAATGATGGCTCCATTTCTGGCACTAAAATACTCCCTACTGCAGTTGAGAGGCTACCATGTTCTAGTGCGGGTGGACAACACTACGGTAGTCTGGTACATAAATTATAAGTCTCTTTGATTTGTCATCAATTTTCCTCCTGCAGCCACGTCCAGGGATGTTGGCTACAGTCCCATGGATCTTAAATTTCTGAATAATATGTGCAATTGTAGTCCCAGGAACATCTAGCTGCTTTCTGGGCTCTTTTGTTACCATTCAGATTATCCGTCTCTTTGATTTGTCATCAATTTTCCTCTTGTGGCCACGTCCAGGGAGGTTGGCTACAGTCCCATGGATCTTAAATTTCTGAATAATATCTCCAACTGTAGTCACAGGAACATCTAGCTGCTTGGAAATGGTCTTATAGTCTTTACCTGTAACATGCGTGTCTATAATTTTCTTTCGAATCTCCCGAGACAACTCTTTCCTTTGCTTCCTCTGGTCCATGTTGAGTGTGGTACATACCATGTCACCAAACAACACAGTGTCTACCTGGAGCCCTATATATAGGCCCACTGACTGATTACAAGATTGTAGACACCTGTGATGCTAATTAGTGGACACACCTTGAATTAACATGTCCTTTTGGTTACATTATTTTCAGTATTTTCTAGGGGTGCCATCATTTTTGTCCAGGCCTGTTCCATGAGTTTATTTTTTTTAATAATTCTGTTGAAGGATGGTTGAAAAGCACTAGATAAACGCTATCACATTGGGTGAGAGATGCTATTGCCCTAGCCTATGAGGCGCGTGTTCACAAGACTCATTCAACCAGGCGGCTTGCCTCATCAATTGCTCTGGCAAGGGGTGTCCCCTTGCAGCAAGTGTGTGATGTGGCAAGTTGGTCCTCTCCGCACACATTTGTCAGATTTTATAGTTTGTATGGCCATGCTACTCCAGACTCGCAGGTCAGCATCCCAAAGTTATGATCTGAGAACTCTTTGCTGATTGTGCGGACACACAGAAGTCTGGGGGTCCAGACACTTGCAGTGAGGTGGTGTTGGTATTACTTTGCTGTAACCCTGTTCCCTAAAAAAGCGGGAGCGAGATGCTGCGCTCCAACGTCACATGCTGTGATTATCATATATTTTAACATTCAAGCACAACAGGAAAGTGAAATATTTCTGTATGTAGCCCAGGGTAAAACCTTGATAATGTCTCTAATATTGGAAAAGCATTGGGTGTTAAATTAACAGTGTTAATAGCAGTCTTATATAACATAGTTTGATTGGAGTGTACTGAAGGACCATGAGGTTGCACAAACTAGTTTCAATGCAACTAGGATTGAAATACGATTGGTCATAAATGCAGTGTTAATATCCCTGGTAGCCAATCAGAGCCATCCTTGAGTGGGACTACTGATGAGGGACGGGGAATGAAAACAGGTGAGAGAAGTTACTGGAAAAGAAAGACGTGAATGATGTGTATGTGTGTGTTTAGAAGCGAGGAGCTAGATGAGATGTCCCTGCCCATGAGCCTAGAAAATTCTAGAAAGTCCCTTAAAAGTTATTTATGTTCCTATAGTTCTCTAAAAGTGCTGTAAACTTCTTTAAGAAAGGAGTGTTCAACCACACGTGTTTCGATAGAAGACAGTGTGTAGCTGAAGTGTTAGCAGGCCATGCTAATGCTGTCATGCTCTACTAAAGGAGTTTGCTACCGAGATTGAGGACTGGGATAATTTGTGAAATTATTTCTGAGGAGCAGAGCGGACGGATAGCGACCCGTTCTACCGGGAACGTTCGGGGTTCCTCCGTTTGGCCAACGAGGGACACGCATCGTGTGACCTGAGCTGCTGACAACAAGGAGTTTAGGAGTTTGCCAAGGAAACAGGAGTTTGCTGTTCCAGACTCTAGTTGCAACATCCATTAATGAATATTAAAAGAATAATAAAGGTGACCCAACATGAATCAATATTTTAAGCTCATGAATTGTACTCCTTTAAACAAGTCAGTCTTTTTTGTAGATTTTGGAATTGTAACAATTGGAATTATATATTTTCATTAGCAACAATTTATTTTGTTTTTATTTAAGAATTGTTCATTCATGACAAGATTGTAAGGCTGTGAAAGAATTCCTGCTATCTATTATCACCCAAATGAGGATGGGTTCTCTGTTGAGTCTGGTTCCTCTCAATTCTTCTTCCTTTTGTCATCTCAAGGAGTTTTTCCTTGCCACAATTGGCCTCAGCTTGGTTATCAAGGACATCTGCTCATTTTTCTCACACTTTGCGACAATGACCATTGTTTAAAGCACTATACAAATAAAATTGAAATGAATTAAATTGAATCCTCAGTGTTCAATTATATAAAGCTGCTAACCCTTTAACTCTTAATAAACAAACATATCAGACAGGTAGCTATTAAATTTTATATTACTAAACAAGTGTAATTGAAGATCAGCCAAGCCTGTTTGCTAATTATTACTATTATTATTATTATTATTATTATTATTATTATTATTATTAATTTTTTTTTACATTATTAACATTGCACTCTAGAATACTTTTAGTTTCTTATATTATTGAGGTAAAATAAGCAACTAGCTGGTAGTGCACCTGAGTGGGGTCTTATGGTCATCACTTAATGAAAATGAGCTTAATTTTTTTCTTAATGCAGTTTGCTTGTTACAGTTAAGTTTCAGCAAGAAAATTAAGTAAAAAATGTTTTCATATAAATTTGGATGAAAACATTTTATTCTGTCATCCAGTCATACTGTAGAGGCAGAAGAGGTGACGTACCTGAGATCTGCAAATCATTTTATTTAAAACCAGTCCAAAGCCCCTGCCAACTGTATTAATTTGTTTATTTAGATGATGGCTGTATAAAGTTACAGATGGATAATGTTTAAATGGCTGGTCAATGTTCATCAGCTTAATTCTGAATGGCATTGATAGCAATGAGGCTGTTGAGACTAAGCTGTAATTTCTAGGTGCAAATTTAAAGAGACAAAAATGATTTTCTTTGTATCCATGTTCAGTACCTCAAGGTGGAGACACTGAATGGAGCAGGTGTTACAGACTGACTGCAGTGTGTGTGGTGCTGCTTTTTGTTCTCCTGCTGACTGCCATCACACTGCTGGGGATCAAATTCAGTATGCTGAATACAGAAAACAACCAGCTACAGACCAGTTACATCAACCTGACTATAGAGAGAGACCAGTTAGAGACCAGTTACAACAACCTGACTGAAGAGAGAGACCAGTTACAGACCAGTTACAATACCCTGACTGCAGAGAGAGACCAGTTACAGAGGGAGAGAGATGGATGCCTGAAGACACCTGCTGATTTGTGTAAGTAAATTAATTTAGCATGACATTTTCCTCCATAGACGTTCAACAGGTAAATATACCCTCTTTTAAAATCCATGAGACCTCTTAACACTGAAACATCAAGATTTAACTCACTCCTCTCACATGTTCCTCCATAGAATTTCACCAAGCTCTTAGAATGAAAACATCTCATTAATATCAGTGGCACTTTCCAATCGCTATGTAAGGTGGAAGAAAGAATAAATGAATAGTTCTTCATTAACACAACTTAATAGTATAAACTACTAGATAAGCACTTACTTAACTAATCTGTAAGCAGGCTTGTATTAGTTGACTATTAGTAATTACTGCAGTAATGAGTCTTACATTTCTCCTGGAGAACTAATATCTAACTTTGTCTGTATTGTAATAACACCTGATTAATTACTGATCACCTCAACATTAATTCCCAATCACTAAACCTTACCTTTCTCCTGGAGATAATATACGTACCGCGGCCATTTCCACACCCAGTGTCTAAAATGTAAATGTCTAGAGAAGTGCTTATTGTCCACACATAGAGTTCTCTTTAGAGTGTGTGTGCTGTTTTTATTTATCCAGTCAGAGTCTAAAGAGAGAAATACAACAATAACCTATTATCAAGTTATACAAAAGTACAAACTGGGTAATTTTTTTTCCATGTTTTTAAACTATTTGTATAATTAATTATGTGCAAAGTGAAAGTACAAATAGTTAAAACCCAATATTTTATATCAGATTAACTATAATGAAAATGATTAGGTTAGCTTTATTTTAAACCCCAATCAGTGTAAGAGTAATCTTTCTTATGTTGCATCATAATAAAGGAAGGCTATGGAAGGTCAATACATGCATATATTAAAAAGTATTTTCATCATATTATATAACGTATACAGTGAACGTTAAACCATGTCTATACACAAGAAATAGATTAGAAACTGTGTTTTGATCTCTGTAAATTCTGTTAATTTATCTTCACAGACAAAGTGAGAAGTTTCAAATCCAGTTTTTATTTTATATCTAATGAGAAGAAGAGCTGGACTGAGAGCAGACAGGACTGCAGGGACAAAGGAGCAGACCTGGTGATCATAAACAGCGCAGAGGAACAGGTGAGAGAGAGAGAGAGAGAGAGAGAGAGAGAGAGAGAGAGAGAGAGTTTTAAATGGATTTTATTTTACTCATTCATGTTATGTCTACCTTACTAAAAATCTAATAAATCAAAATGTTGACATTATGCATGAGTTCTCTTTGGAGTGTGTGTCTGTTCATGAGATAGAAAGTTTAAACTAATGAAAAGAACATGTGAAAAAAGTAGATACATGTAGAACCAGGTTCACTGCAAGAAGTTGTAAAATCTCACCAGTCAGGGATAAGCCCTAGGAGCCTTGGGTCCATGGACTTTGATTTAGGTTTTGTGTCAGTACTTTGGCTGGGACTCCATTTCCCAGAGTGCACCTATGTCACATGTTTGGACTGTCATCACCTGCGACTTGTTTAGGTATGTGTGTATAAATAATCCTTGGAGCAGCCAGCAAATTGTCTCACATTTATTTTGACTATACCCTTTCTGGGCTGTTGTTCATGTTCTGGAACCTGTTTTGGTTTTGTTTGTTTATGTTTTTTTTACTTTATTACATATCTTTCCATCTGTGCCTTTGTCTTGCCTGAATCCTCCCAAGCAGAACCAGTAAATAATAATAATAATAATAATAATAATAATAATAATAATAATAATAATGCAGGAAGTAAAGTAAAATCTAATCAAATCAAATACAATAAATAATTAAATAAATAATTACACCTCTTAAAAAGCTTTATATCCTCTACAAAATGTTTTTTTTGTTTAGAGATGTAAAAAGCTAAGTTTAATAAATAATTTTAATCATAAATCTTCACCCTGTCCCCAAACCTTACAGAATTCCTGCAGTCTGTGTGTCATTTTACCATAATCAAATTCAGTCCGGAGTCTGGCATTTAAAAGGGTTTTCATCATCAGTTCTGGATTCAGTGTGCCACTGCCTTTCATTTTGCTTTATAATGTGAAACAGGTAGCTGGTTTGGCTTAAACTATTAAAAAATTGAGTATGGAATATTTTCTTTTTCCGCAGATGAGTATCACGGGCCAAGAATGTAAATGTTCTCTGTCAGGATTTGTCTAAATCTCCCTATCCATTCTCTCAGAGTGCTAACATTAGTCCTAATCTAGCGCATCGTTTTAAGATGTAGTTTAGTGTTTCCTCCCTCCCACAGAAAGTGTTATTGCACACTGACTCCATTAAAGCAACATGTGTCTACTGCTACATAATGATAAAAGTTATTCTGAAATCAAATACACAGGTGTTCATCGTTGAGCAGCTGCTAGGGGGTCAGGCTTGGATTGGTCTGAGTGACAGAGACAAAGAGGGAGAGTGGAAATGGGTGGACGGTACACCACTGACCTCTGGGTAAGAGACCACATGTGTGTGTGTTGACAATATTTTTTTTCTTGTGCATTTGAGACTGCAGAGTATATAAATAAACCTAGATAAATAATTTTCCTTCAGTATTTTTATTGATCAGTTATTATTCTGTTGTGATTTGTTTGGAATCTCAGTACTGAAGACTAAATCAGATTGTCTTAGTTACAGGAACTGGGGTCCATCTCAACCAGATGATTACAGTAAAGATGAGGACTGTGCTGAGACTGGGTATCTTGATAAAAAGCAGTGGAATGACAGACCGTGCTCTTATAAACAAGGCTGGATCTGTGAGAAGTCAAAATAACTAAATAACCCAAATAAATTAAGCTGAGTGTATTAATCATTTGGATGAGATCTAACTGTGTATTCATGAAATTATTATAGTTTATTATTATAACTGCTGAGCACAACAACATTATTTGGCTCCTATATGTTTAGCTTTACTGCCATTGTTAATGTTAATATTAACTGCATTACAATTACCATTATTATGACAGATTACAAAGCTATGTCTTTGATAATTGCAACTTGATACTTTATTAATGAACAATTTCTGTTTATTTTTAATGAGCTATTAAATTACATATAAACCAGTTATTTAGAGGTCAGTGGTTCATAAGATCATTTAGAACTACCTAAATGCACAAGTATTCACCTAATTGTTTAGACGTACTTATACTGTGTTAACATTTATAAACGTGTATTCCTGTTATAAATCATGATTCATGTAGGTAGTTAAAATAATTTAGTACTTGCTAGTTAACTTTTTTGAGAGCTAGACTGAAGACAGGTTATGTCTTGCAAAGCATTTACAAAAATATTACAAAGAATGAAACTGTATAACTTAATATGAAATACGAAATACTCTGCAATCCCATATAAAAATAAAGAAAATGAACACAATAAACAACAAGATGAAGAGAATTAGCAAATTATTATAACATAGTAAAAAGGTTTCTTGTAACGGTAAACATGGCCACATGAGTGTGAACGTGTGAAAATGCCACATTAAATCTTTGAGTGTGGCAAAATCCAAATAAATTCTACATTTCAAACTTAAGACTCAAGATAAGCAACAAAAGAAAAATACATACTCAACAAATTATTTAAAATATAAACTGTATATACACAGTAAATTTTTTAACAAACAGAATAAACCAAGTTTATATCTCTCCCCTATAAACATCAATTCTTGCCATCTGAGTTCTCTTACAGAGGTTGTAGTGACTCAATGTGACTACATGTACTTTTTTGAATCAATCTGCCAAATGGACCGTCATGGTGTTTCTTTGCAAAAAGCAAACCTTCAAATCTTTGATTTCACTGTTCCACCACACAATGGACCAATCATATTCCTTTCTGCCCTTAAAACACTTTTGAGTAAGTAAAATCCCTACAATCAGTAAAAGACAGTCTTCATCTCCTTGGAGATTGTCTCTCCACTCTCTGAGAAAACAGCATACTTCCTGTACTTCTTTAGATAAAAAGAAATAGCAATTTTTTTTAACTGTTTCATTTTGCAAATGTATTTTTTTTATGTTTTATTTTCTATTTCATTTTTATGATTGTTTTCTACTCTTTTATGTAAAGCACTTTGAATTACCCTTGTGTATAAAATGTGCTATACAAATAAACTTGTCTTGCCCTTACTGTCAATATAACAGTCAATATATATACTTCATAGAAGAACTTACAATACAGTCAATGGTGAGGTTTTGTAGATTTTAATGTAAATGTAGATTAGTTTTTGTACAGTTGCCTTATATCTTTTCTACAATTTATTATAAATGCCAGTATGGATTGTGAATATTTGAGGTGTAAACATAGACCTGCCTCTCTCCTGCTCAAGCCATGGGTTATTCCATGGGCCACTAGTGTAGCCCAAATTTTATTTGGCACAGTTTGTTTCCTTGGGTGTATCCTTCCTCTTCCACTTCCTATACCTTCCCCTCTACTGGTTAGCTCCATGGTACAGGAGGTCATTAGTATAGTTAAATCTCCTCCAACCTTATATAAAAGTTGATATTATTATTATTATTATTATTATTATTATTATATTCCCTTCATGTCAATCTTGAGTCTATTTGCTGAAACGGTCATTTTCCAGATTAGACAGTACTATAATACAGTGCTGAGAAAAGCTCTGTAGTGTTCATATTGTGGAGTTCTGTAGAATTAACATTTATGGCCTTAGTATTAAAACATGAGAAGGAAGTTTATCATGAACCTTTGGCTTAGAACACTGTGTTAAGTGTAAAAAATTTTTTTAATAATGCTAGAAGCTTGAATGAAATTTCCTCCATCCTTTGCATGTGTGTGTGTGTGTGTGTGTGTGTGTGTGCGCGCGCATAAACCTGATGTATATCCTGCATCATTTTGGAGAAATATGGTCCATGCACATGTAGTAATTATGTTTTAAACACATTCATATAATCCTCTGCTAGATCTACTGATAGAGAAATTAGGTAAAGAAAATATATTAATTATTCAACAGCATTGTTATATGATTATGACAAACGCAGTGTCCGTTCTTACCTAACTTTTTTCTTCTTCTTCTGTTACAACATCTACGCTGTCATAGATATACACCTTCATGTCCACCCACTCAGAAACACATGAAAACATCTTTAAATACATTTTTACAAGTGTATAAAGGCCTGCATTAATGCATCTCTGCATTTGAAAACATTTTTACCGTTGTAAAAGCACGTACCTGTTTGTGTCTCTCATTGTGTAACTGCCTTCAGGGTCAGGGTCATGACCTCTAACAGCTTCCACACTATCATAGATATCCACCACCATTTCTATTCGCTCAGAGGAACCCCGAAGCATCTTTAATCTACAGGAGACTCACTAAAACACTAACGTACTGTGTCTCTGTGTGAGCACGAACAAAATGCAGCACTTCTTATACTCCTTCTTAGTGTAGAGGCTCATCATGAAGTCTAGCAGTTTTACAAATAGCAAAAAATACACACAATCAAGTATACATTTGAGCCTATTGTTATGAGGGGGGTGCCTCAGTATGGCGGCCCTTGGTATTCAATCGTGTATGGAAGCCCCAATGCAGGACTTGGAGGGGTATGGGCCGTGGATTGTTTATTTCGGTGGGAATAATCGGCTCGCGTGAACACCACGCAGCGCTATAAAGGGAAGGAGGGCGCGCTTATGTCGGCGCGTGCCACCATGCTTCGTCACAACGAACAGGTATTTTGTTTGTTATTCTTGTCTTTTTCACTTTCCCTTTTCACTCTTCTCTTTTCTCTTTTCACTTTCCCTTCTCACTTTTTTCTCTTTTCACTTTCCCTTCTCACTTTTCCCTTTTCATTTTTCCTTCTCACTTTTCTCTTTTCACTTTCCCTTCTTAAGTTTTTGTGGTCGGTCCAAATCAATATTTGCTGTTTGGCCCCCTCCAGCCAGTGTTGATCGACTGCGTGATCAACCTGCTTCCTGGGTTCGAATCCATCAAGGGGAAAACTCCTTGTCCCCTCCCGAGCAATTAGCTATGGAGTAGTACATCCAGGAGGCATTGTCCCTTGGATTCATTCGTCCGTCTACATCCCCCGCAGGGGCCGGGTTTTTTCTTTGTAAAGAAGAAGGATGGGGGGCCTCCGCCCCTGCATAGATTATCGGGGGGTGAACGCGATGACACTGAAAGACCGCTATCCCCTCCCTCTGATGAATTCTGCCTTTGAGTGCTTGCAAAAGGCTAAATTGTTCACAAAGCTAGATTTACGCAGTGCTTACAATTTGATCCACATCAGGCCAGGAGACGAGTGGAAGACCGCATTTATTACACCGTCAGGGCACTATGAATACAAGGTAATGCCCTTTGGCCTGACTAATGCGCCAGCCATCTTTCAGAGGTTCATTAATGAGGTGCTCCGGGAGACACTTAACCTCTACGCCTTTGTCTACTTGGACGACATTTTAATTTTTAGTGCCTCCATGCCAGAGCACGTCACTCACGTGAGCCGGGTGCTGCAACTTCTCCAGCAGAACCATCTATACGTTAAGCTGGAAAAGTCACAGTTCCACACAACCTCCACTTCCTTCTTGGGTTTCGTAGTATCCCAGGGTCACCTCCAAATGGATCCGGCCAAAATAAGGGCTGTGGCCAGTTGGCCCCGTCCCACATCGCTTCGGGCAGTTCAGCGCTTCCTGGGGTTCGCCAATTTCTTTCGGCGGTTCATCCGCAATTTTAGCACCTTGGCGGCCCCACTTAGCGTCCTCACAAAGAGGAACCCAGGACGATTTAAATGGACGGAGGAGGCTCAAGGAGCTTTCCAGGCCATAAAAATAAAGCTCACCACAGCTCCAGTCTTGGTCCAGTCTAACCCTAACCCTAACCCTAACCCAAGGCGTAGAGGTTAAGTGTCTCCCGGAGCACCTCATTAATGAACCTCTGAAAGACGGCTGGCGCATTAGTCAGGCCAAAGGGCATTACCTTGTATTCATAGTGCCCTGACGGTGTAATAAATGCGGTCTTCCACTCGTCTCCTGCCCTGATGTGGATCAAATTGTAAGCACTGCGTAAATCTAGCTTTGTTAACAATTTAGCCTTTTGCAAGCACTCAAAGGCAGAATTCATCAGAGGGAGGGGATAGCAGTCTTTCAGTGTCATCGCGTTCACCCCCGATAATCTATGCAGGGGCGGAGGCCCCCATCCTTCTTCTTTCCAAAGAAAAACCCGGCCCCTGCGGGGGATGTAGACGGACGAATGAATCCAAGGGACAATGCCTCCTGAATGTACTCCTCCATAGCTAATTGCTCGGGAGGGGACAAGGAGTAGAGTTTTCCCCTTGGTGGATTTGAACCCAGGAAGCAGGTTGATCGCGCAGTCGAAAGGTCGATGGGGAGGAAGCTTTTGGGCCCCTGACTTGGAAAATACTTCCGCCAGGTCCCAGTAATCTTTGGGAACTGCCGAGAGGTCGACCTGGTGAGGTGATTGCGCGTCTAGGGTTCTGATCCCTTTTAAGCAGCTCTGTGCGCAGCGGGTGCCCCAAACCGAGACAGAGCAGGTTAACCAATCAATAAGGGGGTTGTGTTCCTGTAACCAAGGAAACCCCAGTACCACCTGAAGCTCAGGCACTCGGGTAATGAGGAAGGTAATCCGCTCTGCATGTTGTCCAATACGCAATATTAGAGGGTCTGTCTCATGTATGATTGGCCCGGATTCAAACAACTGACCGTCCAGGGACGCCACTGAAATGGGCGCAGAGAGTGGGTGAAATGGCACAGCCAGTCTCCGCACCAGCTCTACGTCTATTAGGTTCCCTGCTGCTCCCGAGTCAACAAATGCTTTCAGATGGGTAGTGGCGGCTTCCTCCCAGGTGATGTCAATGGGGAGGAAAAGCCCTGAACGCTGAGGGTCTGACTTTTGGGTCACTATCGGCCCCCCTCCCGAGAGTGACCCCCCCCCCCCCCCCTTTTGGCTTATTCAGCGGACAGAGCCCCTGATGGTGACCGGACCTGCCACAACGAAAGCATCCCGAACGAAATTGGTGGGCCCCTGAGATCTCTGCTGCCCCTAGCTGCATGGGCTCGCCCTGATCTACCTCCCGTTCTAACGCTCGCTGGGGAGAGATCAGCTCTACCCTGTAACTCCCTGCGCATTCCGCCCTGCGCTCACGGAGGCGGTTATCTATTCTGATGGCCATACTGTACAGGGATTCTAGGTCTTCGGGTGGTTTGCGTACTGCTAGCTCATCTTTGAGCTTCTCTGAAAGGCCTTGAATGTATGCGTCCCTTTGTGCTCCAGCGTTCCAGCCTGAACTAGCAGCTAGTGTCCGGAATTCGATGGTATAATCGGCCACCGATCGTCCTCCCTGCCGAATGCGGAGGAGGGGCGAGACTACACCACTAGTCAGATGTGGATGGTGGAAGGTGGCCTTGAGGGCCTGTATAAAATCATTGGCTGTAGTGTGTGCTGCTAGGAGGTTTTGCCATACTGCGGTGGCCCACTCCAATGCTCTTCCCGTCAATAATGATATCATAAATGCGACCTTAGCTCTCTCAGTGGGAAATTGGGTGGTTGCATCTCAAATATTAAAGAGCACTGGAGTAGGAAGGCATTGCATTTCTCAGACTCCCCAGCCTTATGCTGGGTAATCTCGTCTCGGTCACCAGGGGGGGTGCTTGTGCTACAGTGACGACCGCAGGAGCCGAACCCGGAAATGCTTCCGGGTTCACCGGCGATCCGGAAGTGCCCTGTGTCTCGAGGCGCTCATGGATTTGGTCTAAGCACTGCGAAATTCCCTTTATCTCCGATAATAATTTGGTCAGAGCTTGTTCGTGTTTACCGATCATCCCCGCCTGACCGGTTACTATCTCGCGTACCCGCTCCAAATCCGCGGGCTTCTTCTCTGGTGCGAACATTCTGTTATGAGGGGGGTGCCTCAATATGGCGGCCCTCTGTATTCAATCGTGTATGGAAGCCCCAATGCAGGACTTGGAGGGGTATGGGCCGTGGATTGTTTATTTCGGTGGGAATAATCGGCTCGCCTGAACACCACGCAGCGCTATAAAGGGAAGGAGGGCGCGCTTATGTCGGCGCGTGCCACCGTGCTTCGTCACAACGAACAGGTATTTTGTTTGTTATTCTTGTCTTTTTCACTTTCCCTTTTCACTCTTCTCTTTTCTCTTTTCACTTTCCCTTCTCACTTTTCTCTTTTCTCTTTTCACTTTCCCTTCTCACTTTTCCCTTTTCACTTTCCCTTCTCACTTTTCTCTTTTCACTTTCCCTTCTCACTTTTCTCTTTTCTCTTTTCACTTTCCCTTCTCACTTTTCTCTTTTTCTTTTTTCACTTTCCCTTTTCACTTTTCACTTTTCTCTTTCCATTCTCACTTTTCTCTTTTCTCTTTTCTCTTTCCCTTTTCTCTTTTCCCTTTTCTCTTTTCACTTTCCCTTCTCACTTTTCTCTTTTCTCTTTTCACTCCCTATACCAGAGCCACGCTCTCGTACCTGGTGCTATCTAACATCGTGCGCTGGTTTCTGGGAGCTTAAATATCCTTCCGGCCAGGTGTAGCTCGTCTCCCTTGATTGTCAGTGCTACGGGGTTGGGGGGTGTTACACCTATTTATTATACTTTTGTTCCTCATCATTACGGAAAAAAAAAAAAACTATTAGGCTTTGTACCCATGGCTATTGAGATAAATGTATATATTTATAATATTTAAATAGTTTCATTTGAATTAGTCGATATATGAATATGTTCCTGTATGAATTTGAACCCTGTCCTTGTACCCTGTGCCTCTTGTGATAGGTTCCAGAATCCAGGCCTCCCATGACCCTGCATAGGATAAGCAGTATAGAGAAGCCAAGGTGGATTAATCTGCCCTGCTTTTTGTCCACACATTAAGGAACAGGCCAAAGTGCACACTTGTATTTTGTGTGCCTGATCATTGTCACAATGGGATATTTAAATCTTTATTATTATTATTAGTAGCAGTAGTAGTAGTAGTAGTAGTATTTATATGAAGTAAGTAGTAGAATAAAGGAAATGTGGAAAACTTTATCCTCTTAGGGCCAAAGAAAAGAAAGGAAAAATTGAGACAAAGAATCAATAGTAAAGGCAAAGATTCAGCCTCCGTCTCCCTAAGACACCAGCGAGAGAAAAAGAGAGACAGCGCCACACTGTCCCTTAAGAGTGCACTCTCAGGTTATGTTCAAAGCACAAAAACAAACAAAAATTCTTTCTCATAAATCTTCCGGCATAGGCCCCGAGAGGGTATAGTTGTTGTTTTAGTTTTCAGATTCCCGCCCATTATTGCGCAGATGGCTGAGCTCTGTTTATTTTATGTTTTCAGTTTTCTTTTGTATAATTTTGAGTCTCCTAATTAATAATCTCATGTTTTCTCCAAAGTGAATGGTCTTCCCGTGCGTGTCATAAGAAGGCTCACAACCTCCTATTTCATTGAACCTCTCTGAGTTAGCGCTCTTAGGGTTCAACATACAAGGAAGCACACACACACACACATGAGGTTACTCCACATATTGCTTCTCTCTCTATGTCTGGTCTCTCTCTCTCACACACACACAAAGTTACTCCACATATTGCTTCTCCCTCTATATACCTGCTGTCACAGATGAAATAAAGACTGTTTTTTTGGATGGGGGCGGATTGTTCCCCTGATTTTCTCCCTAATTTAGTCGTGTCCAATTCCTCCCCGTCACTAGGGGGCTCCCACATTAAGGCTACTACTACCACTCAACCGAACCAACCACTCCTCCGAACCACATGACGCCAGCCGACCGCATCTTTTCCAACAGCTCGCTCACGAACCGTTGGGGGCAGCGTAACACACTCGGAGGACAGTGCTATGTGCTCCTTCCGCTTGCGTGAACTCACGGACGCCAATGATTGGCTGTAGAGCTGTGATTAATGTGGGAGCACTAAGTACTTTACTTTTGCACTATGTACGTCTCATCACTCCCCTCCGAGAGAGCTCTGCCAATCAGCTCTCTCTAGGCCTCTGGCTTTGAGAGGTAACAGCATCACCCGGGGAATCGAACTCGCAATGATAGGTCAAGGACTTTACTACTGCGCCACTCGGAGGCCAAAATAAAGACTGTTGAAGCTGAAACTCTTCCCTTTGTCTGTGGAGATACATTGAAAGAATCAAACATCATAGGGAGATCAAAACACACAGTTTCTTATTTATTACTGCATGAATTCAACTTTTATGGGCTTAGTTTATTATTACGTAACATAAGATTGCTCTTACCCTGATTTTTTATTTTATTTTTATATTTTTTGCAGCTTTAAAAATAGTGCTAACTTGATCACTTTTAATTACTACCTATAAAATATTTTTTTTGGACTATGTACACTGTGTTTTTACTCTGGACATTAGTAGTGTAAGGTATTATAATATGCTGAGACTTCCTATGCTCATAATACACCCTATTAATTGTCCTTCCTGACTCCTTATGTGGTATATAAGTTATGCGATGTATATCCTGTATCCAGACAAATATACATTCAAACAGCTCTTGTCCGCTAGATATAAAAGAACTGAGATCAGAAGTCATTTAAAGAGATCTGTGTAGTGAGTTTCAATGTTTCTCTTTGTGTCAGTATACTCTGTCTTCACAGTGGGATAAGAAACTCCAACAGCATCTGCACTCTCATAGATTTCCATCTCTCTCTCCACTCACTCTCCTCTCATCACCTGCTCAGCCCTGATCACAGCATTCACACACACTGACATTTAGAGAGTCAGTAACATACTATGTACTGTGAGGAATTGTGTGTGTGTTTTAAAAAAAAACTTCCTTATTTCATTATCAGTTGTCAGTTAAATAATTTGATAACCGCACTGCATAAATAAATAAATCAATAAAGAAAAAAAGAAAGGAAAGAAGAATGAAAGAAAGAAATTTAATGTTAAACTCAGACAATACTAAATTGTAAATACGGGATCAGATCTATAAGTTCTTGTTTAAAAGTAAGATGACATCCACTACAGATCTGGCCATTAAAAACGCATGTTTTGAGAAAAGGGATCTCGCGGGCTTCCGCGGCAGCCCGCGGGAAACTGTGAAAATGCCATTCATTACCTGTAGGGGGCAGTCATGTTTCGATCTGAAGTATTGTGTGTCTACTGAAGCCAAACAAGTTGTCTCTCTTAGGCGCCCATTGACAGGAAGCGACAGAGCTCATAAACATGTCGAGCTCAAACTTTAAATATTGATATGTATTTATTCTTCATTTTCTTCTCTCCTGCAATACTCTCCTCTCTGACTTATTTGACTTCACTTTCTCCATTCAGTATTATTATCATTAATAGTAGTAGTGAAAACTACTGCTGATTAACTATATCTTTGCAGTGGTTAAAACAGTAACCAGTAACAGTTAAAATAACCCAGCACATTAACATTTAACCCAGCAGTTTTTAAAGTGTAACATAAATAATATTCCATTTGTAAAATAGCATAGGTGAAATCATAGGTTGTGTATAGAGTGATTAAAAACAATATATCAAAGCTTATGGTAAATAAATTCTCAGACTCTTCCACTGCAGGGATTAAAACAGTAACAATGTCAATTTTAGAATCCGTAGAAGCTCAGTGGTCCGGACAAAACCTCTCGCGGAGGAGCCTTTCCCTGAATTCACCATTTTCACGGGGCTGGGCATCTCGGTTTATTCATACAGATGTACAGGACCTATTTACAGTGTATGGAATTTTATGGGGTTGTCACTGAACGATTTACCCTGACAAAATAACACTTTAAAAATAATTCGCGATCTACTTAGAGTCTAATTTTTTTTCTAAACTTGTGCTACTGCTGTTTGCTTACAATATTTTTTTTTTTTTTTCTTTTTCATTTAAATGATGCTTGGGCTCCTAGATGTTGAGCCTATTTCCTACTGTACCTAGTCTAATCAGACCTCTACCGCCCGTTTGAGTGTAATTCATAAATTATGTTTATAATAATGAAATGAGATGCACTAAATCGTGCTTTAAAATTAATCTACAATTATTTTCAAACCCGCGGATTGCAGTTTCACTTTACAAAATGTAACGTTTTGATCAAAAGGTGATAAACGCATGCGATTTATCGATAAAAATGATTGATGGATGAATGTTGTTGATAAATAATGATTTTTATTATAAAAAAAAATTACAGTATTTTTTATTTATTTATACAGTAAATTCGTGAATTACACTCAAAGTATCAACTCCAACTATGAAGTCTGATTTCATTTGCTGGGGAAAATTTGGGGAGAGACGTCCGCTCTGTCTTGTTAATTTATCTAAACCCCCCGTACAGTATTTGCCAACAGCGCACCCAGTTTGATAAATTCACACATATCTTGAATGAAAGGTGAGAAGAGATTCAGCAGAATCTTCTGACACCATGCTTCCTCTGAAGGACTATATTCGACAAGAATATAGAGAATATGAATTGTATTTATAATAAGATAATTAATTAATTAATTAAATTATATCAAATAAGGACTTTATCTAAAAGCCTGACCAAATTTCTCATTCACAGCTGAAGTAGTTAAATATGCTTATACTTGTAAGGGACTACCACCAGAGGTCACTGTGTGCACGTTTGTTTTTGTTTTGTAGTTTTTTGTTAGTTGACTCAGTTTCCCAGAAGGCACCTAGGTCAGGTGAACCAAGGTAGCTCCTTAGTATTGTTATAAATAGCTGGATGTTCTGGGAAACTGGGTTGAGCATTAATCCTGTCAGTGGGCATGTGTTTTGGTTTTGTTCTGTTTTGGTTTGGTTATGTTCTATTTTACTTATGTTACTTTATCTGGGCTCTATTGTGTTCTGTGATTTGAGTATTGTGTAAGTGTGTCTTTTTGGTTTATTTTGTGTATTGGTGTGTGTACGGTGTGGTGTGTCTCCAGTGTGTTCCCTAGGCCCCTAGTATGTTCCCCTTAGCTTCCTGTGGGCTCCCCTGTGCTCTCAGTGTGCGCTCCTCTGGTCACTAGTCTTCCTGTCCTGTCCAGTCTCTAGTCTACCTGTCCCAGTCAGTCCTGAGCCTTCGTGTCATTCCTACAGGGGCGGAAATGCTTAATGGTCTGAAATGCTTAATTGGTCTGTTTAGGTTAAGAATAACCTGTATATGTCTCTAGAGACTGTTGGTGTGTGTGTGTTCTAGAACCCAGGTGTGTTTTGTTCATTCCCTTTTGTTAATTAAAGACTTCTATGTTTAAAACTCTGCGCCTTTGCTTGCCTTTTCTGCCCACGGCAATACCAGCTCGTGACAATACTGTAGAAACGTAGGTTATATTTTAAAAGTACAAGTGTGTGTGTGTATGTATATATGTGTGTGTGATATATATATATATATATATATATATATACACACACACATGGACAAAATTGTTGGTACCCTTCGGTCAATGAAAGAAAAACTCACAATGGTCACAGAAATAACTTTAATCTGACAAAGGTAATCATTAAAAAATATTCTATGAATGTTAACCAATGAAAGTCAGACATTGCTTTTCAACCATGTTTCACCGGAATTATTTTAAAAAAATTAACTCATGGAACAGGCCTGGACAAAAATGATGGTACCCTTAGAAAATACTGAAAATAATGTGACCAAAGAGACATGTTAATTCAAGGTGTGTCCACTAATTAGCATCACAGGTGTCTACAATCTTGTAATCGGTCAGTGGGCCTATATATAGGGCTCCAGGTAGTCACTGTGTTGTTTGGTGACATGGTATGTACCACACTCAATATGGACCAGAGGAAGCGAAGGAAAGAGTTGTCTCAGGAGATTCGAAAGAAAATTATAGATAAGCATGTTAAAGGTAAAGGCTATAAGACCATTTCCAAGCAGCTAGATGTTCCTGTGACTACAGTTTTTTCAGAAATTTAAGATCCATGGCACTGTAGCCAACCTCCCTGGACGTGGCCGCAGGAGGAAAATTGATGACAAAAGAGACGGATAATCCGAATGGTAACAAAAGAGCCCAGAAAGACTTCTAAAGAGATCCAAGGTGAACTTCATGCTCAAGGAACATCAGTGTCAGATCGCACCATCCGTCGTTGTTTGAGCCAAAGTGGACTACATGGGAGATGACCAAGGAAGACACCATTGTTGAAAACAAATCATAAAAAGGCCAGACTGGAATATGCCAAACTACATGTTGACAAGCCACAAAGCTTCTGGGAGAATGTCCTATGGCCAGATGAGACAAAAATGGAACTTTTTGCCAAGGCACATCAGCTCTATGTTCACAGATGGAAAAATGAAGCATATCAAGAAAAGAACACTGTCCCTACTGTGAAACATGGAGGAGGCTCTGTTATGTTCTGGGGCTGCTTTGCTGCATCTGGCACAGGGTGTCTTAAATCTGTGCAGGGTACAATGAAATCTCAAGACTATCAAGGGATTCTAGAGAGAAATGTGCTGGCCAGTGTCAGAAAGCTGGGTCTCAGTCGCAGGTCATGGGTCTTGTAACAGGACAATGACCCAAAACACACAGCTAAAAACACCCAAGAATGGCTAAGAGGAAAACATTGGACTATTCTAAAGTGGCCTTCTATGAGCCCTGACCTCAATCCTATTGAGCATCTTTGGAAGGAGCTGAAACATGCTGTCTGGAAAAGGCACCTTCAAACCGGAAACAACTGGAGCAGCTTGCTCATGAGGAGTGGGCCAAAATACCTGCAGAGAGGTGCAGAAGTCTCATTGACAGTTACAGGAATCGTTTGATTGCAGTGATTGCCTCAAAAGGTTGTGCAACAAACTATTAAGTTAGGGGTACCATCATTTTTGTCTAGGCCTGTTCCATGAGTTCCTTTTTTTTATAGTTCTGTGGAAGCATGGTTGAAAAGCAATGTCTGACTTTCATTAGTTAACATTCATAGAATTCTTATTTATTATTACTTTTGTCAGATTAAAGTTATTTCTGTGACCATTGTGAGTTTTCCTTTCATTGACTGAAGGGTACCAACAATTTTGTCCACGTGTGTATATAAAGTACAGACCAAAAGTTTGGACACACCTTCTCATTCTTTGTGTTCTTTAGCCCAAACGCGTCTCTTCTGCTTGTTGCCTGTCCTTAGCAGTGGTTTCCTAGCAGATATTCTAGCATGAAGGCCTGATTCACACAGTCTCCTCTTAACAGTTGTTCTAGAGATGTGTCTGCTGCTAGAACTCTGTGTGGCATTGACCTGCTCTCTGATCTGAGCTGCTGTTAACCTCCAATTTCTGAGGCTGTTGACTCGGATGAACTTATCCTCCGCAGCAGAGGTGACTCTTGGTCTTCCTTTTCTGGGGCAGTCCGCATGTGAGCCAGTTTCTTTGTGGCGCTTGATGGTTTTTGTGACTGCACTTGGAGACACTTTCAAAGTTTTCCCAATTTTTCGGACTGACTGACCTTCATTTCTTAAAGTAATGATGGCCACTCATTTTGAAAATGACACAAATATTAGTTTTCACAAAGTTTGCTGCTAAACTGCTTTTAGATCTTTGTTTCAGTTGTTTCTGTGATGTTCTGAAATATAATTACTAGCACGTCATACGTTTCAATGGCTTTTATCGACAATTACATGACATTTATGCAGAGAGTCAGTATTTGCAGTGTTGGCCCTTCTTTTTCAGGACCCCTGCAATTCGACTGGGCTGCTCTCAATCAACTTCTGGGCCAAATCCTGACTGATAGCAACCCATTCTTTCATAATCACTTCTTGGAGTTTGTCAGAATTAGTGGGTTTTTGTTTGTCCACCCGCCTCTTGAGGATTGACTAAGTTCTCAATGATATTAATATCTGGGGAGTTTCCAGGCCATGGACCCAAGATCTCAACGTTTTGGTCCCTGAGGCACTTAGTTATCACTTTTGCCTCATGGCACGGTTCTCCATCGTGCTGGAAAATGCATTGTTCTTCACCAAACTCTTGTTGGATTGTTGGAAGAAGTTGCTGTTGGAGGGTGTTTTGGTACCATTCTTTATTCATGGCTGTGTTTTGGGGCAAAATTGTGAGTGAGCCCACTCCCTTGGATGAGAAGCAACCCCACACGTGAATGGCCTCAGGATGCTTTACTGTTGGCATGACACAGAATTGATGGTAGCACTCACCTTTTCTTCTCCGGACAAGCCTTTTTCCAGATGCCCCAAACAATTGGAGAGCGGCTTCATCCGAGAATATGACTTTGCCCCAGTCCTCAGCAGTCCATTCGCCATACTTTTTGCAGAAGATCAATCTGTCCCTGATGTTTTTTTTGGAGAGAAGTGGCTTCTTTGCTCCCCTTCTTCACACCAGGCCATCTTCCAAAAGTCTTGGCCTCCCTGTGCATGCAGATGCGCTCACACCTGCCTGCTGTCATTCCTGAGCAAGCTCTGCACTGGTGGCACTCCGATCCCGCAGCTGAATCCTTTTTAGGAGACAATCCTGGCGTTTACTGGACTTTCTTGGACGCCCTGAAGCCTTCTTAACAAGAATTGAACCTTTTTCCTTGAAGTTCTTGATGATCCTATAAATTGTTGATTTAGGTGCAATCTTAGTAGCCACACTATCCTTGCCTGTGAAGCCATTTTTATGCAACGCAATGATGGCTGCACGCGTATCTTTGCAGGTCCCCATGGTTAACAATGAAAGAACAATGATTTCAAGCATCACCCTCCTTTTAACATGTCAAGTCTGCCATTCTAACCAAATCAACCTGACATAATGATCTCCAGCCTTGTGCTCATCAACATTCTCACCTGAGTTAACAAGACGATTACTGAAATGATCTCAGCAGGTCCTTTAATGACAGCAATGAAATGCAGTGGAAAGTTTTTTTGGGATTAAGTTAATTATCATGGCAAAGAAGGACTATGCAATTCATCTGATCACTCTTCATAACATTCTGGAGTATATGCAAATTGCTATTATAAAAACTTAAGCAGCAACTTTTCCAATTTCTAATATTTATGTAATTCTCAAAACCTTTGGCCACGACTGTATATGTGATCCAGAGTGATCATTACATACTGTTGGACTTTTGAACAACAGATCTTAAGTTGCGGTAATTAAAAACCCCAGTGACGATAAAAACTGTCACAATGCACAGTCTGCAGATAGAGTTCATTCACGCTTGTCCAAGTCCTTAGCATCCAAGAAAAACCTAGGAAGCTTAGCATAAAAAAAAGAAAATAAGCCTGAGAGATTATAATAGTAGTCCTTAGTGTAGGTCGGCTGTTTAGTAGTGCAGTTGGCTGTTCTGTCTCTGTTGCAGTTGTCTGCTGTTGTTAAAAAGTCTGTATTCTGTTATCAACAGGAATGTAAGCTTGGAGCGATGTAGAGATTTTCTCTAAAAAAGTCTTTAAAGAGATCAGTTATAATGACAAGCCCTGAATGTTCTTTGTGGTTTGTGTAATTCTCCATTCAATTTCCTGTACGAAAAACCTATATATTTAACCTTGATAACAAAAATCTGCAGTTGAGATCAGAGATCTGCATTTAGTATTCAGTATTTGAATAAATAAAAAAAACATCGCAAGGGTTGACAAGATGTGAAGATGAGGTAATGATACTTTACTAAACAGGAATTTAAGCAGACAACAGATAAGCCGACTTAAGAATTAGTGAGGATTTATGAGAATATATGACTAGATATCTAAACAAATAAAATGAATAAATAAAGAAAAAAACCCTGTGACATTTTTTTTGCCTTGGAGAAATAAATAACCAGAGTAATCAGACACTAGAAGGACCAGATGTCACAGACTAACTGTGGTGTGTGTGTGTGTGTGCATATTAATTGTGTGCATGTATGTAAGCGTGTGTGTGCATGTGTATGTACAGTATGCGTGTGTGTGTGTGTGTTGGTGGGCAGAGGTGTGATTGGTGTCACACTGCATAAGATTGTGTTAGATATACAGTACTTATTTAACAAACAGGAACCCTGTGTGCAAATGCCAGCAGATCTTAATCTGTTTTTTTTTTTTTCTGAAATCAGTTTTATCAATTATGATCATCTGATGTTCTTTATTGATTATGTATAAAAGGTTATATTTATGTAAATGCCAAACAGAAAGTCATAAGGTAAAAACCTGAATAACACAGACTTGTAAAATGAGGCCCATAAATAACCAATAAACTGACATTACTTTTCAATATACTGATATATGTTTTATTCATTGTATTTATATTTATAGAATATTGGATTTCTGTTTTAATGCAGATTTTTATCTTTTTACCAGTGAATAAACAATGATATTGTATTATTTTTGTATTTACATCCGAATTTATGTTACATACACTTGCATAAGAAGGTTGTAGAAAGGCCGTAAAAAAAAAAGAAATCTATATAAATAATTTTAATTTTACTGGAGGAACATATTAACAGATTAATGTGAACTAATTCAAACAAAAACAGTCCAAAACATGGAAAATAAATGAATAAATAAATTAATAAATAAATATGCTGCATAAGGATATCTGGGCGGCTAAAGCATGATGCACTGTACAACTCTACACTAATACTTTAATGTGATATAAATGCTTTAAGTGGTCATTGAGACCGTGTCATGAGATCTATATCAGTCTGATCACTGCAACTCTGTTATCTTCATCTCTCATCACAGGAAACCACAGCAGCTCATTTTCTTTACTGACAGCAACACACACATTTACCCTCATAACACAACATATAACACACTTGGGTAAACAGGTGCAGTTATACAGAGGTGGTCTCAAGTTTTTATATTTTAGAAAAGTTTCATTTCTATATGAAGCTGTCAATTAGAGTCAACGACGAGGACCTGACTGTGGTCACCTACAGTCTAACAGATGATCTGAAGGGATATGCCACTGATGAAGATTACGTCAGCAATCAGAGTAACCAAGAAGTTCAACAACCAGGTACACAGGATTTAAGTTTGGCATGAAAAATAAGACGTTGTGAGGAATGGAGTGAAACGGAGTTACATTGTAAAGATATTTATCTTTTACACAAATGTTGTGCAAATCTAGTCCCAGACTTTACTGCATTTTAATAATGTAATCATTATTTAATATTTAAATAATTGTTTACAAAAATATATATATATTAAAATCTACTATATATACAGTATATACAGACCACCTCAATTCTGTGAAACTCATTTAAGCTTTTAGTGATGTTCTTAGATTTGTGACAATTGTGTATATTCATGATTAATATACTTTAATTAAATATATAATATTAATTTAGTGATATTATTTGATTAATATGACTATACATATTGACTAGTTGTATCATATTAAATTAACATTTATTTAATTTGTACCAACTTAGTCAATGGAATTTATTAACAGTCAAAGTGGCTACTAAGCTCAAAGGTGTACATGTACATGTATTAATGTATTAATCTATACTGATGTGCTAATGAATGACTAAAGCAGTCACGCTACTTCTAAAGCAGCTCAGTTTCTTATATCATGACTATATATATAATCTAAGAATCTCCCGGACTGATCAAGGGTGTCAAAATGTGCACAAAACAAGTTCTACATTTGTGTGTAAGATGCACTAGGACACACACATGTAAGCTGATATTTGCTTGTACGTACACAGAGCTGTGAGCAATGGATGTTGATAATTCCCATCTAAAGCAAATCCTTTAACTAAGCCCAGTCTTTAAACCATCCTGAACTCTCTTTATATTTGCTATGTATCTGATTTTATTATACATTTTTTCTCTGAAGGAAAAATAAAAATCACAAGCTTATTTTTATTAGGAACTAAAAACCTTTACTGGAAACCCTGGGTAAGGTTTTTCTTCCCGCTGCCCAATCCATGCAATGTTTTTTTTTTTTTTTGCCTATTCAACCAAGTTCCCAGCTGCAAAGCTGAGAATTCCCACAGTAACAATAGTAAAAATGTAGCTCCAAAAAATTAATAAATAAAAACAATTTTAGAAATGAGGCACTGTGGCGTAGTGTTTGGCACTGTTGCCTTACACCTCCAGGGTCCGATTCCTGGCTAGGCTCGAGTCCTGTCTCTGTGTGCATGGAGTTTGCCTGTCCTTTCCGTGTTTGCTGTGTTTCCTCCTGGTACTCCAGTTTCCTTCCACAGTCCAAAGACCTGCAGCATGAAAAAAATATGAATAAAGCAGCTACATGATACAGCTGTGTGCCCATAAGAATCGATTATTACATTTCCTAGGGAGCATAAAAAGGTTTTTGGTCAGGGTTGACCCCTAGTACTGTATTATGTAGAGGAGTTAGGATGTTCCTTTTTGTGTCAGTTTCCTCTGTCTGCACATTGGGGTTATGACCTCCAACAGCATCATCTCGTCAACGATGATCACATCAACATACACAGACTGTGACATTTAAAATCTTTTGAAGTAGACAGTTTAAATTATCTCTATTTTTTCAGATACTCAGCTGTTCAAGGAAAGTGGTGCTTCAAGTGCTCAACAAAAGCGATGCTGAAAGAAATGCCAGGAGGCTTTGCTACTCTTAATGGTTATTTAATGGTTTAAACTACTTAATGGTTTAAAGCGGGGTTTATATTTAGTAACAGAATGCTCATATATTGTGTGTTCACCATTTGAACTACTTTAATAAACATGAATATTAGTATTAGATATTGGAGTTAGAGGGTTTGCTTTTTGATTTTCTTTATTATTAATTACAAACGTTTGGAGTCACTCCTTTCGTGTGTGTGTGTGTGTGTGTGTGTGTGTGTGTGTGTGTGTGTGTGTGTGTTGCACCTGACTTTTTTTTCTTTTCCTCATTTATACAGTGACGGCAGAAAGTTTTCCGACACTTTCAGGTTTCCAACATTTTGTTTTTTCACACTGGTAGATTCAAATCCCTTTGTTTCACTCCACAATGATAGTAAAAAAAAGGTGTTTTCAATCTTTTGTTAATTACTATAAAAAAGTATAATATTAAAGACTGAAATAGCCCATTGTGACAGTGAGCCAGCAGACAGTCTTTCCACACATTTTGCAGCTCCTCTCTTGGTTGGGGAAGTGAAAATGCAGCAAGCACCTTGGCCAGTTCCTAAATGCATGGGCAAATGACAGCGTGGATTAATCCACCGCAGGTTATATATACTGCTTCTCCTATACAGGTTCATGGGAGGCAGAACGGACACATGGCACCATGAAATGGACTGGCCTACTCGCTTACTCACACACTATGGACAATTTGAAAACACCAATAACCCTTCTCTGTGTGTCTTTTGGACTCTGTTGGAGGAAACATGAAATGGAAAGCCACCATGAACAGAGAGAGCATACAAACTCCACACACACACAGACCCAAAGGCTGGAATCAAATTCTCGCTCCAGGAGGTGCGAGACCACTATGCTATCCTCTATGCCAGTGTGCAGCCCATGACGAATTATCAACTATTAAATATACACACAATACAGTTGCTACAAAATATCTTTTTACTCCACATGCTTGTTCATCATGTTTGTTGGAAAAGCTGCAAAAACATGCTTTATAATGTCACAAACAGGAGTGAGTTAAAAAGGGGGTATTTTCCTCCAGCTTTTTTTCTGTTTCTGGATTCTGAAAACGGCAGACAGTGAAACATTGACTTTTAGCTGAAAAATGAACAGACACATTTTGGAGACATACCACATTTAAAGAGGCTTGAAAACTGTGTCAGACTGTCAGGGAGTGGATTGTGACACACTGTCTACAAGTACCAATAATGAGATAAATTTAATATCTGTGATGAGGAGTAGTGACTTGAAAAGGCAGGTTGATAGAAATCCTCCAGTTTTAAACACACATTTAGTTTTAGTGATGTGTGATCCTGAGTCATTGATCCTGAGTCATTGGCAAAGTTGTGGTTTAACAGGCAAAAGACTGAGCAAGCATGCAGTCTACATTGAATTAAATACTGATGGTCAAAACTATGAATGCTGTCAGCATGGCATATTATCCTTATGGTGGAATTGTAGTCAAAGGTGGAAGTGAGAGATCAAAGCCAGTAGTTCAGTCAGCAAAGCAGAACAAGTCCCATCTGTGAAACAAAAAATGTAAATGAGAAGCTGAGCTCTTTTAAATGCTGGTAGTAATCAGCAGTGAATGAGCATCCTATGTGCAGATGGGTGGTCCTGAGGGCATGGGAAAGACATGATAGAGTGGGAAAAACACATGACTTAAAGGAGATGAAACAAGATAATATAACTGCAAGATATAAAAGATGGGGTTGATCCGCAGCATGGTGGAGGAGACAGCAAGAGGCTGACAGAATATGGGTTGATGGTTTTTGGGGGATGGTAAATGGCCCAATGTATCGAGGTGAAAGTTTAATAAAAGGGATTTTTTCTAAGATGTCCCTGGTGGTTAGCAGGGATTTTTTTCCTGTCTGGTACATGGGAGCCACAGAGCAAATGTAATTGGCTTGCTTCTTGTAACATTTCACAGAACAAATAAGTGTCCTCCTAGCACATGCCCATATCTGTTTACAGTGTCAGATGAATTGCTGGGTAAGGGTTCCGAGTTCTGCATGTACTCAACCCATGGGAGATATTTGCTCCAGGAAGTGGTGTCCAGGGATGTCATGCATCTTAAAATGGTCTCAAAGGTTTGATACATCCTCTCTGTTTGACCGTTGGATTGAAAGTGGAACCCTGATGATAGGCTAGGAGTAGCCCCAATGAGTCTGCAAAATGCCCTCCAGAATTGGGAAGTGAACTGTGGTCCTCTGTCTGAGACAATGTTGCAGGCCGTGCAGCCAGAAAATGTGAAAGATCAGCTTCAGGAACAATTCTGCTGTTTCCTTGGTGGAGGGGAGCTTGGGTAGAGCACCGGAGTGTGCTGCCTTCGAGAACTTCTTGAGGTCATGACATTTGGTAAGATCTGGGGGATTGCTTGTAGTATTAGAAGTATGACGTGGAGTAACTGTGGAACATAAACAGGACATGGAGTATGAGGGATTCCAACCTGTGATAATGTTCTGGGCCCCGTTTAAACATGGGATAGGAATCCATAGCCAAGGGAGTTTGAGGATTACAGTAGCATGGGAGTGTTACATGATGAAGAGAGAAATCTCTTTAATGTGATTGCTTTACTATCTTAGAGTTGGCGAAGGGGTTCGGTGATTTATGGGTGGCAGATGACTTCCGGTGAAGGTCTGTACCTTGAGTTGGGGTTCAATCAGAAGAAAAGGGATTCTTAATGCTCTGGCTGTAGGACTCTATTGGAGGCAGAAAAATAGGTAGTTGTGATGATTAGAGATTGATGGGCGTGGTGAATGAGGTGTTGAAAAGCAAGGGGCAGGGTGGATATGGATTAGGAGTGCACTGGTGATCATAGCATTGCTTGAGATGTGGGCGTGAACAAGCATGCCGTGACAGTAGTACAGCAGCTATGTTCATATCTACATAGAAATATCATAAACAAACTATCAATCAGGATTTAGGCCTCACCACAGCACAGAGACAGCACTTGTTAAAATAGTAAATGACCTTGTATTGGCGTCTGATCAGGGTTGCGTCACTATACTTGTGTTACTCAACCTCCGTGCAGCTTTTGACACCATTGATCATAGCATTCTCCTTCACAAATTATAAAATGCAGTAGAAATTAAGTGAACGGCCCTCTCCTGGATCAGATCCTATTTGACTGGTTAATACAAGTTTGTAGATTTAAATGGTGACTATTCTGCATGTTCTCAAATGAAGTTTGGTGTTCCACAGGGTTCAGTTTTAGGCCCACTGATTTTTTTTTTCCTTTTACATGCTTCCTCTGGGAAATATAATTCGTAAGCCTGGTATTAGGTTTCATTGTTATGCTGATGACACACAGTTATATGTCTCAGTAAAACCAGATGAGCAAAAACAACAATATGTGCAGGACATAAGACACTGGATGTTAATTAACTTTATTCTGCTTAAACCTGATAAGACAGAAGTTCTAGTCATAGGACCAAATGCAGTTAAAAGCAAGCTTTTTGTTCACACTGTAACTTTAAATGGCCTTTCTGTTCCATCAACTGCAACAGTAAAATACCTTTTGTGTGTGTTTATAGATTCCAGCCTTACATTTGAAGCACATGTAGATATTATTACCAGGATAGCATTCTTTCATCTCAGAAATATTGACAAGGTAAGGAATATATTGTCACTAAATGATGAAGAAAAACTAATTCATGCTTTTATCACCTGTAGGTTGGACTATTGTAACGCCTTACTGTGTGGTTGTTCAACTAGGTGAATAAAGAAGCTTCAGTTAGTCGAGAATGCAGTAGCAAGAGTCCTCACTAGAACCAGAAGATACGAACCCTATCTTATCCACACTGCATTGGCTCCCTGTGAAATTTTGCATCAATTTTAAAATACTACGAATATGATCCGCCATGTCTACTTTGAAAAACCTATTTATTTAGCCAAGCAAAGGAGCAGATCTGGGGGACTCATGGATGTAGAGTACTATGGTGAACTGGTATGTTCATATGCTGTCTTCCCCACTCTCACTGATCACTCAGGTTTGTTGACGGTGAAGATATTAGTCGCTTTACATCACAGGGAGACCTCATGTCTGTGTTTCCTTCTGACTCTCCTTTTAGTTATGCTGTTATAGTTAGTCCTGCCGGCGTCCCTGCTTACACGCTGCAATAAATATACATTCACCTTAAACATTGTGTGTGTGCTGTCTTCACTGTAGCGTAGTAGCAACAGCTATCCAACCAGCTAAACTTTTTCTGCAAAATGATGACTTGAGTCGTAGCTTAGGTTTCTTTCCTTTTACTGTGGCTCTTACATCTTACAGATAAAGTGAAAACTGCCATAAACACAAAATGTAACCATCACAATTTGTTCAACTGTTTTTTTGTAATTACATACAATCAAATCACTTTTAGTAAACAATTTAAATACCTTTTACATAAATAATATTTGTAACATTAACTCAGAAAATGAACTATGAAAATACAAACTTACAACATTACTTAATTATGGTTTACAGCACAGATTGCACTGGATACAAAAGCATGTGTTTGTACAAAAGCGATTTAGTTATGAACCGAGCACCAATTTTCAGCAAGGTATAAAGCTTTGTTTGTTTACTTGCATTACGTTTCGTTCTCATCTGGTGGTTCGCCTCTAGTGAAGGGAATCACGGCGTTGCTGATTGGTTGGTGCGCTGGATTGAGGTGACGTCTTTCGGGAAAGCCCTTGGCAGCGTGTTAGTTGCCTGGTTACCGATGACGACGCTCTGAGACTTCTTCTGCCGGCCTCTTCGTTGCAAGACGTTTCTTTGCGTGTCGAGGAGAGCGGAATCTTTGATCGCTGAGTGGCACAGGTCAGAAGTCAAAGTTCAGGCATTGGTTGAGAGCGGTGCAAGAGAGGCATCCGCTTGCTTCCTTCAGATGGTGTGACATTCAAAAACGTGCCGAGGCTGCTCAGACCTTAGGTTTTTAATCTCACGGTGCTGCATCCCCCACGCCCCACATGGTTCCTCTTTTTCATGCATACATTTAACCTGTGATTTGGTCTGTCACGTGAGAGGCCACCTCAGTGGAGTTTTACTAATTTTGGTAAAGTGTATTAACATGAGTCTGGTTCATATGACTTTCCTTATTTGCTAATGTCACGAACTGTCTCTTCCTCATTCAATGGCTCCCTTGGATTATTTTGACCCAACAACTGGTTTATTCTTTATTCTCTGGTTTCTGCAAACGGCCTGCAAAATGTTCGAAATATTACTGTTATTTTGTCAAGTGTAGTTTTAAGAGTTGTTTAGGCGAAAATTGCATGTGTGTACAGCTCAAAACCTCAATCGATTGTTAAAGATAATGCCTTTAAAAAAATGCCCCAAATTTGGAGATTTGGCATCATAACTCTCCTCTTTAATTTCCTACGTAGTCTAATCAGCGCTCAACTGCACGCAAGTTTTCAAGAGTGCGGAGGATTCTTTTTGTTCTAAATAGTATTTACACAGTGTAATCAGGGCCTCTTATTTGTATTTATTCTATGTTGTTGGTTTACTGTATGTGCTTCACAATGTCAGACAAATTTCAAATGCAAATAATTCACCCCTCCCTAGTTGTGAATCAGCTGTTCTCACCTAGACATTCAGAGAAACTAAAATGCACCGCTCTCAACTTTTAGACCCTCTTGGATCTGAGGCCTTTCTGAAGACCTGTAGTGCATCAGGCCTCTCCTTAAATTTGTGTAAATTTAAAATCTTCTGGATTCTAAAACTGACATTGTTACCGTTTTTAATGCCTGGAATGAAAGAAATTGTGATTTTCCTTATCATAATATGCATTGATTTTTAAAATCTCTCTACACACAGTAATTTTCTTTAGTATTTTTATAGAATGCTTTAACTTTAGATTTTATAAAAAAATATATATACATAAACAAAATAAAATTATTCCAGTTGTATTTTCCATTTGTAAAACAGCATAAAAAATCACGGGTTGCGTATCGAGTGATTAAAAACAATACAAAGCATATTATGATAACGAAACTTTCCATCCCTCCCATTTCAGTGATTAAAAAACAGTAACAATGTCAATTTTGGAATCCGCAGAAGCTCAGTGGACCGCCCACAATGTAATAATCTTTGTATGACAAAATGTCTCGTGGCATGAATCCACACAAAGCACTTCAGTTTCAAATAATCATTCAACGCTGAACACAAAGCAAAAAAGCATGAGAGTAATAACCAGAATAATAATAACCATCATGCTTTTTTTGTTGTATTTGACTTTGAATGGCTGGAGTGGCTGAAATAAAGCTGCTCACATCACGCATGCTTTCATTTTTAAGCATGAAATGGACTAAGAAAAGGACTAAGAAAGTAAAGTGAAGTGAAGGGGCTATGAATCATGTCATCTCGTCATCTCCGCAGCAGTGTATGCATATTGCATAATCTGACATTTGTTTTCCATAAGTTAATTTAAAAGCCGACATTTTGCTTTCTATAAATATATATTTTTCACATCTGTAAGACAAGTATACACAGTTTTGGTTTATTTTCTGACGCGCTCAAGTTTACCGAAACCCATATAGAATAGCGCTGTATCCCTGTTTGCTTTCATTATTTTACAAAATCATAATGTTATCATTGTGAGCGCACTTGAATAAAAGTAAAGTCTTATAAAGGCTATGTAGCTTATATAGTTTTATTATATAGTTTTTGCATATCAATCTGAAAAGAAAGTGCAATATTTCTGTAAATTTTCTTTACTTACTGAGACATTAGCTCTAATTTAATATAAATTAGATTACTAACTGTCGCGAACCAACGGAACTCAGACGAGACAGTCTCTGATTTTGGCCCGGCAGGGTGATTTATTAACAAGGTTGGGGATAAATAAAACACGGGGTTCAACCAAAATATAATAATCAACACTGGAACTGAAATACTGGAATAATAGGGAACAAAAAGCAAAACAGAAACCAATAAATAAACAGGCAATAAAGCGGAGCTGGCAGGAGGGAAAACGGGAGTGCATAGGAGGGAGCTTGGAACAGATTAGGAGCACAGGAGACACGGAAGCACACTACAACACGGAAGTACACAGGAGCGCGGAGCGAGGCAGACAAAGAGAAACTTAAATACACAGGGAAATAACAGTCTTTTCGAGGAAACACGGAAATAAACACAGTCTTAGCTTTTTTCAGAAGAGTTCGGGTCGCGTGATTAATCTCGGACGGCGTGCTGGTGAAAGAGTGGTGCTTTTATGTGCGTGTGTGTAAATCAGCAGAATATGGAACAGCTGTGTGTGTGGGTGGGTGTGTGTGTGTGAGAGACGTGCGTGCGTGCTAGAACTCGGGTGACGTAGGACGTTGTGCGGGGGCGGAGCCTGGTGTGCGCGTCACACTAACAGCATCAAAATGCTGCCTTTTGTAAAGTAAGTGTCCCAAGTGCAGTCACAAAAACCATCAAGCGCTACAAAGACATGCGGTCCGCCCCAGGAAAGGAAGACCAAGAGTCACCTCTGCTGCAAAGGATGAGTTCATCCAGGTCACCAGCCTCAGAAATATATATCAGTGTATATATATATATATATATATATATATATATATACACATTGGTCTGTATGGACACACCTTCACATTCAAAGAGTTTTCTTTATTGTGTTCTTTATTGTGTTCTTTATTGTGTTCTTTAGCCCAAACGCGTCTCTTCTGCTTGTTGCCTGTCCTCAGCAGTGGTTCCCTAGCAGATATTCTACCATGAAGGCCTGATGCACACAGTCTCCTCTTAACAGTTGTTCTACACTGCAAAAAGTGAAATCTAAGTAAGATAAAATATCTTAAATCAAGGCAATATATACTTGTTTTCTGTCTAACAAGATATTTCTCCTAACCAGGCCCTTTGTATGTGAGCACATTTCACTTATTTCAAGCATTTTTTTAGAATATTATCTTGATAAGTTATTATATCTTGTTAGTGAGATGTTATTACTACTTCTAAGTATCTAAATGATTAAAACAAGATTTACCAGAATTATAAAGCTGTTTGATTGATAATGACAAGTACTAAACTGCTTTTTTAAGTCATGATTTCTTATTTTAAGCATTTGCCTTTTTATCTCTTCATATATTAAATACAGATGACAGCCAAACTGAATTCACAGTTTTATTGATATTATTGCACGGCTATTATGTATTCCTCTAGACAGAACAGTACAGTACACAAATGTACAGCACAAGTTTGCAATTACATTCATTTGACAGACACCCACAGTGCAAATATGTAGTAATAACTTGGTGAGGTTTGGTGAAATTAATTCATTTTATGTAATAAACATTTTCAAAAATCTCAAACAAAAAATTGCATAAAGCTAATGACACAGTGCAATTAGTAATACACTACAAACAAGTCGGGAACCAAGTATCTTCCTAAACTGAGTCTATCGTGAGTATGGCCGTAACCAGCCCTAGATTACAAGATTGCTTCAAGAACAGTAAGGCTTTTTGTATCTGGGGAACACACTACGTGTCATTTGAAATGTTATACTGTTCAATTACATCCGCAAGATGGTATCTGACTTGAACATACGTTTGGCCCTTGTTGCAAATTGTGTAATAAGAGGTAAAATCAACCAACTTTTCAGCATCCACTAGTTCAGTGGCCTGTGCAAGGTTTGGGACCTCAACCTGATAAGCCATGACATTTTTATCAAAGCGTATAGTTTGAAATGGTTGATATTCTAAACAATAAAGCTTAGACTCCACAAGAAAAATGTTTTTGACCAGTCCAAATTCTGGCATATGATCATTTTGTACTTTGGCAAAGATCATGGACTTCTGAGTTACATATTTATTACCATTTATCACAAGCCATTTGACTGATACAGCGTGGTTAACTTCACTGAAACCTAGGAAGTCTCTCAATTTTCCACACAAATATTGTAGATCCTTAACCTCAGATACAGGCCCCATCTCCCTTTCATTTGAAAAAATTGGGTGCATTGAAGTGTCAACATTTTGGCAGCTTTCATATAGTTGGTTTTGTTTAATCAAAGACTTGCAAATATTTTTAAAACTGAGCTTGGATGCCCAATGTTTAAAGAAACAATGTTTAGACTCGAACCGCATAAACATATGTCTAACCATCGGACCCAATGACTTGATCTGTGATGGCAAATGTATCATATAATGCTGTTTAGGTGTAACACTGTGGTCTGGAAAGAGCTCCTTCCAATGCTTCAAATGATTTTCAATGAGTAACTTCAACCTAGACACAGTTGCAATGCTGATAACAGGTGCAAACACTATCTGTACAATTGCTATTAGCTCAATTATTAGTTGTCTATAAGCACTGACTTCCAAATTCTCTAAAACAAATGGCAATATCCTTAGCAGCACAAGCATTTGCCCAGATGACTGTTTTAGTTTACCATCAACTGACATTATTGTATTAATAGAAATTGGGGATGGACGATCTCTAACATCTATAGGGGAATAAGGAAAACCAAGAATAGCAGAATTCACTGAGTCCAGATCAATCTGTCTTGACTGAACAAGATGATTCAGGACACATTTGATTTCCAATGGGGCTATGCCCTCCAAAATCACATGCATAATATCTTGCGGAGTTTGTTGTATAATGTCAAAGGCTGGGAATTCAATTAGCTTGCTCCTTCTATTAATTCCATATGTTGTTCTCAGACTGTTGCGAAGCAAGTCTGTTTTTGCCTTTTCTATTTCATCACATTGTCTGATATGGTTCTCCAATGTCCTTTTAGTATATTCATCCTCACTGAAGTATGACTGCATGTCCTCAAAAGAACACTCACAGTGTCTGCACTTACTGTAGTCAAAGCCCACGCCCTCTTTGAAGCCTGCTAATTCATGTTGTGCCAGTGTGTCTCCACAGAGAGAGACCATGGCACCATATATTGTCTTCTCTCCATTAACAGTTTGTATTTTAACCCCACTGTACAATGCATCCATGTCTTCCTTGATTCTGTTCAGTATTACATCTACACCAGAATGACGGAGATCTGCTGATCTAGCAATTGCAAGAAGCCTGATACTAGCCAGTTTAGATCTATATTTTGGATTGATATTTCCTAGAGTGTAATACACAGTTAACAGCTTGTTTTTTGACGCAAAGGATCCTATTGGATTACAGATCTCTAATTCATCCGTGTACAGTACAATCTGTAATGCATTCGGTTTCTGTGAAAATAAGGGATGCAATTTTAGAATAGCACCATCAACAATGTCATAAAAAAAACCTTCCTTGCACCTTTGGGGTTCCATTTCAACCATAGACAAAATCCTTGCGTGTGACAAGAACTGTTCTAGACTTCTGATTAATGGTACATAATGAAATACTTTGTCTTTGAGAAAAAGGTTCCCACATTTCTTCTTGCATATGATTTGACCAATTGAAACTTCCTCTGCCTCCAGGCAGCTAAACTGCTTATTAATAACACTGTCCTGGCGAAAGGTTGTTGCAACGCTAGCAAAAGGGTCAATGAAATTGTCAAATATATTCTTTGCCTCTTTTTCCAGTGGACTTGATGTGCTTCCCAAATGCTTCTTTAGCACTGCCTCCATCTGTTTCCTGAGGTCGTCCAAAAGTGATGTTTGATACTGCTGTACCCCAGAAACAATGTCATTCATGCTTTTCCGAAAACAAACACACGAAGAGATGGGTTGGGGATGTCATGAGTCATGGAGAATGGGACAAACTCTTGTTGATACTTACTGTATAATGTATAGATTTTACTTAAGCCATATTCATTAACTCTGACATAGGAGATCAACAGTAGTAAGCTAAACAATATTAATAAATACAAGTTCAACTATTACCATACAACAACAAAATCTACTCTGCTCTTAATCATAAAACACATCTTACCTGTGAGAGACAATGCTTGGCTCTGGCATTTATCACAAAAGCAGTGGCATGTGTTGTCAGATCCCAAAAAGAATGGACGATTAATGTAGAATCTTGACATGCAGACAGGGTATTTCTAGTACATGACAAGTCTAATGTTTGTGACAGGATAAGTATTTATGAAATCTATAAATGCTATAGGTATGACCAAGTATTTAGTCTGGAAAAAATGTTAATTTCAGTAGATTGCCATATTGTCTTACCCTGGCAGCTCCATGTTGATCAATGCTCCTTTGCCCTCCATCTGAGTCTGGTATATTGTCCTGCTGATCAGTGATGCTGGATGCAGCTAGAAGCTGATCAGATTGAATGCTGTCCTGTGTACCACATATCAAGCAGATTTGAAACTGTATTTATTTTAACCAATATAGCCAAAAAAAGTGTTTTGTTCCTATTTATAATTTCTTCCCATATAAATATTACCATTAATAATTAACAAAAGCTAAAACAAATATTTCATAAATACTGTCGGTTTTGACTGAAAAAATGACCAGAAGTAAGTTCCAACTAGAGCCATGGTAACTTTATCCTACCTGTTGCAGTGGTAGTTGGCTTTCCTCGGACGAACGGCCACCTGGTCGGGCGTCTTCAAGTAGATGTTGAGGGTGTCTTCTCTTTACATGATGGTAGAAGGAATTGGAGACTCTATATTCCTCAGTACACCCATCAATACCACAGAGCAACCAGAAGTCAGGGCTACGGCTGTGCTGTCTATTGATATGGCTTAATAACAATTTCAATGACAAAGTAATAAAAACGCAGCAGATAACGCATCGCCAAAGCATCTTTAAAGTTAATAAAAGCAAAATTAATACGATTCCAATACTGTCCGTAAAAACGGCGGGAAAGAAGTAAAAATTACATTTACTAGTACTGAATAACCTGACGTAGTTCAATCCATTTTCAGGTTAAGATAGGGGGGTCTATGCAAAACGTTTTATATATATATATATTTATATGCTATAATGTATATGTGAATAAAGTATATTTTTTAAATTATTATATAAATTGTTAATCATCACTCTCGTCAGTTAAACTTTTTTGTAATTTTTACAACGTTTATAATATTTACACCACCCCTGTTGGTGTAGTGGTATCTTCCAATGGAAATCCACATCCGTCATTTCACCTATAGCCGGAAGTTTCTCTGACTCTCTCACACGCTCTCTGACTTATTCTGACGCCATGGATAAAGATGGAATTGGCGAAAAATACCCGGGCTTGGATCACATATCAACTTGTCTTCACGTTTGTTCCGTCTGTGTTTCTTGCCATATAGTCCTATTACAATCAAATCTCCTTCTAATAGTACTGGAGCACAACACCCACCCCAGTTATTTGGTAAAGTTTGTCTAACTGTAGTTCCTCCACAGTACCAGAATATGTCTGCCAGCGGTGTTGTACCAGCGCTTAAATCTGGTTGTTGTACTTTTACTATCTCACTGCATGTCAGACTGTCTGTTTTATTGTCGCATATCTGGTGCATTTCTATGAAAAATCCTGCTGCTGGCTGTGTTTCATTGCAACTTGGTGATAGATCTCCTATTTCAATGCTTCCATTTGAGTAGATGCATAAAGGATAGCGTTGCTGTGTAGGTGTTATTTCTCTTTGCACAGCATCTAATGTTCCTACAGGTTGATATGAACATTTGCTTATATTTTGCATCCATTCAGGTCCATAATGTATAGCAGCTGAATGCAAAAGACAGCTAATAGGGCACAATTGTTCACTGTATGTTGGATTGTCTATACATTCCCTTGTTCCATGTGTTATCACCACATGTGGGGGTCTATTACTTCTATCATGACACACAATGCAGTCTCGCGTGGTTACGGACTCAGCTGTAAATTTCAACCATTGGAAGAACATGCGATTTTTCCATGTCTGGTCAGATTCTGCTTGATTTTTGGGTGATTTCTTTGTTATCTGCGGAATTATTGTTACATATTTTGCTGATTCAATATCTGATATTTTGGGCTGGTCGGGTGCTTTTGCATAGCATCCCTTCCATCCTGCTAGTAAAACACATACTCCTCTAATTTCGCCTTCTATTGAATTCTCAAATGCGCACCAACCGTTGGATCTTGGTACAGCCTCTATTAGTCCATCTAATGGTGCCATCTGTGCTTTACGCCAATATGCCTTTTTCCTCATTTCTATGTAAATGCGCACTCTTTCTTCTGGGGGTTGTGTATTATCGACCTCTATTTGGTAGGTTGCTTCCCAAAATCCTGTTCTTTCCCCACTGTCCAATCCAGCTACTATTCTAGCTCTAGTTATTGTAGCTAATGCACAACATATTTGTCTCTCTTCATTAGTCCATTTCGGTTTGTTTCTCTCGTTCTTAGTAGCACCACTGTTAATTAGACCAGTTATGAAGGTGATTATTATAAATATTGATTTCCTCCATTTTAGGGGGCAGTAATAGGGTGGTTTCTTCATTTGGATCACAACGGTGACACGTGGGACTATGGCCAAATAACCTACACAATATTTTTCTTGGAGTGTTCTTTGTTGGGTATCTTCTTTCAACTGTAGTTGGTTTAAAAAATTTAATCACTATCTGAGCCAGCGTTAACTTCTAACTGATTTAATCACTATCCGAGTATTCTACAACTCTAGGTGCGGGATTTTCTTCTGACTGTCTACTCACTGTTTCAATTCTGGCACGTCTGTGCTCTCGCTGTCTAACTTGGGCTTTTGTTCTAAGAGACGGTCCTCCTTGTTCTGCTTCTGCTTCTTCTTCTTCAAGCTCTGCTTCCCAATCTTGTATATATTCTTGGGGCCACTCCGGCCAGTACCTTTGTTCTCCTTCTTGTTCTTCTACCCACGGTAACCCTTCAGTGTACCCATAAGGATCTGGTGCTTGTTGCCTGGGCCTTGTGTCACTCTCCTGGGAACCTGATTGCACCCCTGAAGGTCCTGCTCGGGGAGACTCTTCAGCATCTTCCTGGGATTCCCTGTCCCTTACCTGGTCTGGGTTTGGGGCCTTGCAGCAATGATTTAAATGGTACCATACATCTTTACCTTGGACTTTTACTGCAGTTGGAGTTGCCAACACCACCTTGTATGGTCCTTCCCTTCTAGCTTCGTTCCACCTTCTTTTGAATACTCAAATAAACACCCAGTCACCGGGTAGCACAGTTCTCTCCTCTATGTCCTCTTCCTCAGCGTCGTCAGCTGGATCAGCTACCCTCGGTCTGGTGTTGTCATGTATTGTGGCTCCCTTAACCTGTTGGAAAATAACTTTGTGTATTTCAGATAAGTGTTTCACATAGTGATCAAGCTCACTCTGTAGTTGTTCAAGTGTGGGGCCTATATAGGGCCCTCGAACAAAGGATGTAAGCATAGGTCTGCCAGTAAGCATTTCATGCGGTGTTAGATGTGTGTTGCGGTTAGTTTGCGATCTCATGCCCATCAAGGCTAATGGCAAAGCTTGAAACCAATTCATACCTGTTTCTGCACATATTTTAGCCAATTTCATTTTCAGAGTTCCATTTGCTCTCTCTACCATCCCCTGAGATTGGGGGTGGTACACACATCCAAACCTGTGCTTGATGTTTAACCACTGAGTCACTTTCTGTACTATCTTGTTTGTGAAGTGTTTCCCATTGTCTGAACTGATTGTGTCTGGGATTCCAAATCTTGGTATCACTTCCCTACACAGGAATTTTGCTACTGCCATTGCATCTTCCTTAGCTGTTGCTACAGCTTCTACTCATCTGCTAAATCTATCCACAATCACTAGGATGTATTGTTTTCCTTGTATTCTGGGTTCCCCCATGTCCACATAGTCGAACATTATATGCCTAAATGGCCCATCTGGCTCTGGAATATGTCCTATATATAAGTGTTTTCTAAGGTTATATCTAGAGCATATGTCACAAAACTGTGACAATGTCCGATGAACCATAGGACCTAGATAAGGCGACCACCATGTCTTTTGGATTCTTCTTATCACTTCTCCTCTTGCTACGTGATCGTTACCATGAGCTTGCTTTATCAAGGTTATGAGAAAGTTTTGTGGAGCTACAAAACGCCCACTTGCACTTCGCCACACGTTAGTATCATTATCTTTTGTTGCTCCTCTTGTTAACCATTTACGAATTTCTTGACCTGATGCTGCTGCCTGCATGTCTGCTAGTGAGGATAAGTCTGGTGCTGGGGGTGCGTAATCTTCTGGTATAAGTACTAATCTTTCTTCAGATTCTGGACTTGAGCTTGAGCTTGAGTTTGAACTTGAGCTTGAGCTTGAACTTGTGTTTGAACTTGAGCTTGAGTCTGAACTCGAGCTTGAACTTGAACTCGAGCTTGAACTTGGCCCTTCATCAGGGTTAACACTTGACTCTGGTGAACTTGGTTCATTGTCTATTTGTGCTGCGGATTCTGGCATCATGTTTGCCTGATTTACTGCTGCTTTCTTAGCTGCTTCATCTGCTGCTTCATTTCCGTCACTAACAAACGTACCATCTTTCTTATGTGCTGCGCATTTTACTATAGCTAATCTGGATGGTAGTTTGATTGCGTCTAGCAAGTCTGAAATTGCGTCTCCATGTACTACTGGTGTTCCGTCTGCTCTTTTGTAAACCCTTTGTGCCCATATGGGGCCATACAAATGGCATATTCCATACGCATATGCTGAGTCAGTGTAAATTGTACATGCTTTTTCTTCTGCTAGCTTACAAGCGCCTGTCAAAGCGATTAACTCCGCTAGCTGGGCTGAACAGGGTTGTGGCACATGTTCAGCTTGTACTACTTTGAAGGCTTTCCCATCTAGATCTGGTGTTACTATTGCATAGCCTGCTTTATTGCTATCCCCATCTCTAAAACATGACCCATCTACAAAGAATATACAATCTGGGTGTGACAGAGGTTGATTCTCTAAATCTTGGCGTGTCTTCAGATGTTCTGCTGACACAAGATGACAATCGTGTGGATCTCCCTCTGCTGGGGTCATCATGCAATCTGCTGTATTTACTGTCTGACACCTTCTTATAGTCAATTCAGGTGCAGAGAGTATTACATCATATCCTGTTCTTCTAGCATTTGTAATTACAAACGATGGGCTAGTCAGGAGTGCATGCAATGCGTGGGTGGTGTACAGCACAACAGGATGTCCCATAGTAATTGATGAGGGTTTTTGATAAGCAAAGGCTGCAGCTGCCATACCTCGGTAGCAGGGTGGCATGCCTTTTTCAATATTATCGAGTGCTGTACTATAATAAGCAATTGGTTGCTTACTAGGCCCTTGTTGTTGAGTCAGAACCCCTGTGGCAAAACCTCCATGCTCCGAGACATACAAATGGAATGGCTTATTATATTCTGGACTAGCAAGTGCTGGTGCTGTACAGAGTTCTCTTTTTAGCTGTTCAAATGTGTCCATTCTAACACTGCACTATTTTTTGTTTGTCCAGCTACTTTGATTATTGCTCTCAAGGGTGCTGTTTTTAGTGCAAAATCACAAATCCAGTCCCTACTAAATCCTACCATGCCTAAAAAAGATAGCATCTCTTTTATAGTTCGTGGTTTAGGAGCTTTCATTATTGCTTCTATGTGTTCAGGAGATATATGCCTAGATGTTCCTTCCAACACTCTGCCTAGATATTCTACCTTCTGTTTACAGAATTGTGACTTCTCTCTGCTAACTTTATGTCCATTTTCAGCTAGTACTGTCAAGACTCTTAACGAATCTGTTTCACATTGCTCTTTCGTTGGACTACAAATCAGTAGGTCATCACAGTACTGAATCATAGTACTTTTGATATTTAACGAGGCTAGATCTTGAGTTAGTACTCGGTTAAATATTGATGGACTTTCACAGTATCCCTGTGGTAAACGATTGTAAGTCAGCTGTCGTCCTTCATATGTAAAGGCAAACAAGTATTGTGATGCTGGATGTAGCGGAATACTAAAGAATGCTGAACATAAGTCTATGACAGTGTACCACTGTGTATCATCTGGTATGTTGGACAACAATGTGTGTGGATCAGGCACTATAGGCAATTCTGCTTCTACAATTTGATTTATGGCACGTACATCATGGACAAGTCTCCATTTGTCTTAGTTGCGCTTCCTGACAGGAAATATAGGAGTGTTACAAGGACTTTTAGTAGGAGTTAATACTCCAGCTTCCAATAAGCCATCTATAGTAGGTTTAATCCCTGCTACAGCTTGAGGTGTCAATGGATATTGTCTTTGGTAAGGCAATGTTCCATTTGGATTTATTTTTATTAAGGCTTGTCCTCCAGACTTAACTAATCCTACATCTGTTGAATGTCTTGTCCATAATTTTTCTGGAATTGTTTTCAGCAGTTCCTCCTCTAATGCTGATTCCTTTTCATCTATCTGCTCTACCATCTTAACTGACATTTGTGTATGCGATGACAACGGAGTGTTACACATCCCCCTCTGAGGGTGTGTTGACAACATCATGTTCTCATCTATTTCTGTGTGTGTTGCCCTCACTCTTTCTATTCCTGAAAAGTTTATTTTCAAAAACTTTTGATCTTGTGAAATGTGTACAGAAGGATTAGGGGTTTGTTCCCACTTAGTCACTTCAGCCGCCTGCTTGACCATTAGTCCTAGCTCTTTGGATTGTGCCTTTTCCCCCACCAGTAAGGAGATGTGGGGTGCTGTGTTTGGTACTTGATGCCAGTGTTCTATCTGTTCAGTCAGATGTACACTGATGGCTGCTCCTGGAGCGCCTACAATTATATCTCCTAGTACCACATCAGAGACTGTGTTCTCCATCACGTCTGACCATAATTGTGCATATTCTTCATCTTGGCTTCCTTGGTCATAGTGCATGGTACAGTGCAATGGCAAAGTTGCTCTTTTGCAATCTGGTCATCGTTGTAGAATCCATTCTTCCCATAAGTCCTGTGCATGTTGAGCTCCCCTGCCTGTGCACAACAGCCAATATACTGTATCCAAGTTATTGGGTTTTTCTGCAATCTGTAAGAACTGTCCTATTGTTACATACATTCCTTTAGCATTACATTGAATTTTTGCTTTAAGTTTGCACAACAAATCTCTTCCCAGTAAATAAACTGGAGTAGTCGGTGAGAATAATAAAGGTGCTGCTACAGTGGTGTCTTCTAATGTAATTATTTGTGGCTCCATATAATGCAATACCTGTGATTGTCCCGAGAAGCCTGTGGTTTTTATCGTATTGCTTGAGAGAGGGAGCTGGGAGCCTTCACGTCCTATACATGAGTAAGCAGCACCTGTGTCAATCATAAATGGAATTGGTTGTGAATTATTTATAGACACCATCACATTTGGTTCTTGTTGTGGATGCAGTGTTGAGACGTACTGCATCTGCTCCCCCTCTGGCTCCTCTGGGCCTCGTCAATTCCAATTTTGGGTGGGTCCCATCTAGGGACCTGCCCACTGATTTTGGGGTTGTCCTTGAGTCCATGTTCCAGCAGGTTGTCTTGGACCGGGAGGTCCCACACTCCCTTGAGGTGCCTGTCCTGCTCCATATGGTCCTTGAGTTTGTTGTCCATTTTGCATTCCCCAAGTCATTTGTGGACAGTTTCTTCTAATATGTCCTACTCCTCCGCATTGCCAACATTGATTCGGGCCCATTTGCCCTGGGGCATTCATTCTAAATTGCTGTCTTCTTGGTTGCTGTTGGAATGGTCCTCTTTGTCCCCTGCCTCCAATAGGTCCGGGGCCCTGTCTTTGCCATCTCATGGGTTGATTTTGTCCTTGCTGGTTTCCAGGTTGCGCATATGTTGGAGGGGCTTGGGTCATTGTTGGTTGTTGCATTTGTTGCACTGGTTGCTGCATTTGCTGTGCTGGTCCAGTAGGGGGCAGTTTTGTCTGATTTTCAGGCACCATTACTGCTGCTTGGACTTTTCCTTTTTCTTTTTCCTTTTTCTTTGCAGCTGCAAATTCCCCTAGCTGTATTTTGTGTAACTGGGTTGCAATTGACTCAGCAGCTTCCTTGGCCTCTTTTTTCTTTTTCCTGTATTGTTCCACATAATGTACAATGTGTGCTTGAAATGTGTCCCATGGTAGTGTATTCACTCCCACCACGCCTTCTAGGGCTGTCTGGACTTCTTGAGGCATGCGTTTTGTCAGCATCATTCGGAACAGGCTCTTACTTGTGTCTGTTTGATCCCAGGAACCTCCAGTTTCTTCTCTCCACTTGGTCTGGAAATCATTGATGAACTTTACAACATTCTCATCTTCTTTCAGTGTTACTGATTCCAGCTTTCCTGGATCCATTTTGGTTGGGTAAGCTTTTCGCAGAGCGTTCCAAACCTTGTTCCTGTGTGGTCCAAACGCTAGGCTATTTCCTACACTTTGTCCAGTTGCCGCTTGTAGACCAGCCTCGTTGAGAATCTCCGTGGTTTTCACTTTCCCAATTGTATGTGCCAGAATAGCCTTTACATCTCCTATTGCCAGGAGGTGTCCAGTGGTTTTCTCTTCTAGCTGTGTTATCCATTTCTGTGCTCCATTGCATAAATCTGGTAATTGGTTAGCCAGACCTGTCATATCCATAAATGACCTTGGCACATAATGATACTGATTTCCTTTTGACACAAGTGGGTAGTGTCCAGCCGCAGTATATTCTTCCGGGTTTGACATATGTGGTTTGTCATTAAAGTGTATAGGTCCAATGTCTTCTTCATTAGGCCAGGATGAGGTGACACGCCAGCTTGAGGGTTCATTTGAGCATGTAGATTTTCTTTTCATAGATGGTCTCATTTCAGATACAGCCTTTCTTGCTTCCTTCAGAGAGTCATTCAGACGTCTGTCGAGATGCTTTTCCAGTCGCCTGAACGATTCATCGAGGGAATCATCACTGTAACCATCTTCTTCTGCAATGTCGGAAGTGTCATGTTGATGTTCATTTCTGTACACTTGTTTCCTGCTCTTTGGGTGTAGCTGGCTGTTGCGTTTTGAAGTGCTTGTCTGTCTCTCTTCTATTCTTTTCCTTGCTTCTCTCTCAGGTTCAATTATGATGTACCCTTTTACTTTTCTCTTTACCTGATTTCCCTCCATCGCTTCATTTTCTTCTGTTCCTGTATCTTCGTCAGCTTCATACAGGGATGATGTAAGTGGTTCTTTATCGTGTAAATTTATACTGTGTGTTTTTTCTGGGTTCTCTCTTTTTCCTCCTTTCCATCATCCTTTTTTCAGGTGTGACTTGTTTCTTGTTTGCAAACCCCTGTACTTCAGACAGGAATTGTGCATTCTGTTCTTTCAGTCTTTCCATACCTCTTCTCCTTGTTTGTGGCTCTTCAGATTCTCTCGATGCATATGGTTCTGTCGCTCTTTCTTCACTCCATTCCCGTCTGTCCTCACTGCCACTTCCGGAAGTTGTTGATTCTGGTGTTTTTTCCATTTGTCTGTTCATCCACTCAGTGTCACATGACGTTACTTTACTTTTTCACAATACTTGTCCTTCAAATCCAAATGTTCCTTTATCTTGTTCATGCAGCTTCTGTAGTGGGTACATTCCTCCACCCTTCTGTTGCATGTGTTCCTCAGTGAATGGTGGTGGTCTCTCTAATTCTAAGCTTATTTTCTCTTTTCTTCCCTTTTGGGTTTTTTCTTTCCTGTCGTCACTCCCTTCTAACTTCTGATCTTTCTTTCCTGACTTTGTTTCTTGTTTTTCTTCTTCAGTTTCTCCCTCCTTCTTTTTTCCTTCATTTTCAAACCATCCTACAATTTCTAGCTTTTGTTTTAACGTAATTCTTGCCTTACTACCCTTCTCTTTAGTGGTGTGTCTGAGCATCTCCTTTACTTCTTTACAATTTTCCTCTTTAAAGGTTCCCTCTTTAGGCCATTGTAATTCTCCTGATGTCCTGTCATGCCATTTTATTATGCATTTTCTGATAGACTTTTCATCTTCCTTGTGTTTAGCTATAATTATGTCTACAGGTGTCGCTGGCTTTGGCCATGCATTTTTCCCACGGCAGAATAACTTCCCCATCACACACCTTTGTCCTGTTTTATAGTGCGATTTTTTGTGCCTCTTCTCTCGCTTATTTCTTGTATCTCTCTTAGTGTGCGTTTTATGACTGCTGCCGGTCTTTAACAGCTGTTTTTTCTTTATATGTTTTTTAAGCATTAATTTTGTGATGATATCAGAATCAGAGGCGTGACTATTTTGTCAAGGGTCTGAAAAATTATTCTACCGTCTGGGCCTATAGGTATCAGCGTAAATTCGCTATTATTATTTATCACCCACTCATGATACAGCACTGCCGGACCGCTCGCGTGATCAATTAGTCTATACCTTTTTACTTTCCGTCCTCCCGTACCTTCCTCTAAACTCAATATATCAAAAACTGGGTATTGTCGCAGCAGTGAAATGAGTGGAGTCAAACCAGGGGGTTCTCCTAGTCCTCCAAATTCTAGGGTACTATTTATTACTCTTAAACGAACTTCTCTTGGAATTAACCCTAGGAAAGAGCTCATTTCTTCATTTTAAAATATGATGTAAGTATTAAAGTGTGTGTGTTACAGTTGAGGTCTAACACGTCAGGTATTAATGAAAGCCTAAGTGTCCACTCTCCGTTGTCACACTCTGTGTTTATAAGTAAGTCTTTTCCTGGATTATTCAACAACCATCTATTTGTTTCACTCTGATCCAACTCTGAAATTCTAAACTCCCGTTCGCACTTGGTTGTGACTCCTTCTTCACTTATCTGCTCGTCCCAGTTAATTACTCTAAATCCGGTTAACATTTGCTTTTATCTAATATATATTTAATATTTATAACCTAGGTGCTGTTAGGAACCTCCACTAGAGGTCACTGTTCATGTCTGTCTCTGTAGTTTTTGTTGGATGACTCAGTTTCCCAGAAGCCACCTCAGTCAGGTGATGAGTGCTCACCTGAACTGAGGTGGCTCGTTAAAGTTTCTATAAATATCAGTTTGTTCTGGGAAACTGGGTCGAGCATTGTTTGTCTGTTTGTTTGTTTTGTTATGTTGGTGGTTTTGTATATACCGTCATGTGGGCATTCCTTTTTGATTGTTTCTTTGAGTTGATATTTTAGTTATATTGTTTTGTAACCTTTGTTTTTCTAGAGGGCTCTACTGTTTGTTTTTCTTGATGTTCCTTGTGTTTGTGGATTCATGGAGCTGTCCTGTTCAGTGTTTAGCTAGGCTGTGTCTCCTCCTGTGTATGGTGTAAGTACTGTTCTGTGTCTTCCCAGGGTTTGTCTTCCAGTCTAGTTCTTTGTCTGTTTAGTTTTGTGTAGCCACATGAGGGTCTAGCCGCTAGCAGGGTTAGCCACTAGTAGGCCTTGATTGCTAGTAGGGTTAGCCTCCAGTAGGCTAGCCTCTAGGGGGATTGACTGCTAGTGGTTCTGGTCGCTAGTAGGTTAGCCGCTAGTTTGGAATAGCCTCATGTGTGCTTTGCCTTTTGTGTTCAGTTCCCCATTATTAGGTCAGTACTAACCCGGTTAGCCACTAACCCCTTTAGATACTAACCTGGTTAGGTCAGCATCCAGTGTCCCCAGTATTCCATGTAGCTACTAACCTCACTAACCACTAACCCAGCCAGTCTAGTCCCGTCTCTAGTCCTGTCTCTAGTCTCTGTGCTCCTGGTCCTGTCTCTAGTCTCTGTGCTCCTGGTCCTGTCTCTAGTCTCTGTGCTCCTGGTCCTGTCTCTAGTCTAGTCCTGTCTTCTGTCCCATGTCTTTTTCTGTGTCTCCAGCCCTGTCTCTCCTGTCTAGCCCTGTCTCATCTCTAGTTCCCCTATGTGTCTTAGTTAGCTTCAGCTCCATGTTTCCTCATCCCCAGTTCTCTCTGGCGGTTCCCGGTGTCAGCTCCTGGTTCCCGGTGTCAGCTCCTGGTTCCCTGTGTCCAGTTCTTGTCCCTATGTTAGCGCGCCGTTCCCTGTGTTTTTCCTGAGCCCTAGTTTTAGTTTACGTTTGTTGTTTTGGTTCCTTTGTTTGGTGGTGTCTGAGTTCTGTTTAAATAAAGACTATTTCTGTTTGCAAACCCCTCTGCCTTCATGCCTAACATATATGCCCACGGCAACAACATCAGCCGGGTCTAGCCAGCACCACCAGCTAGACCCATGACAGGTGCATTTATTATTTTATGCACTATATTTATTATCATTAGTGTTGTGTCGTCGACTACACTACACGTAAAGGTACCTTTTGTATTTTACTTAAGCTTATCTTTAACTTGTATGTTGCTGCGCATGCGTACACTAGTCCAAAGAAATTATTATTTTATAATACAGGGTGGGCCATTTATATGGATACACCTTAATAAAATGGGAATAGTTGGTGATATTAACATCCTGTTTGTGGCACATTAGTATATGTGACGAGGCAAACTTTTCAAAATGGGTGGTGACCATGGTGGCCATTTAGAAGTCGGACATCTTGGATCCAACTTTTGTTTCAATAGGAAGAGGGTCATGTGACACATCAAACTTATTGGGGATTTCACAAGAAAAACAATGGTGTGCTTGATTTTAACGTAACTTTATTTTTCATGAGTTATTTACAAGTTTCTCTTTGTTCACAGCCATTGACATGTCGAAGAGGTTAACACGTGATGAGCGGATCGAAATTGTGTTGATATCTGGTGAACGCAGTAACCGGGTCATTGCAGCAGATTTCAATGCAAGACACCCTACGAGACCACCCATCTCCCATGCTACAGTTAGCAAACTGCTTGTTAAGTTTCGTGAAACTGGTTCAGTGTTGGATTTGCCAAAATGTGGACGCATGAAAACTGTCACTAATGAACAAACATCAGTGGCTGTCCTAGCTTCATTCAGCAAGAGCCCACAGCGTAGCACTCGCCGCATGTCACTGGAGAGTGGCATTAGTCGAACATCCCTTTGGCAGATATTAGCTACTCACAAATGGCACCCTTACAAACTCCAGCTACTGCAGCATCTCAACGAGGATGACCCAGATCGGCGCACACAATTTGCAGAATGGGCAAAACAAAAATTGGAACAGGACCCTCAGTTCACGCAGAAGATTTTGTTCAGTGTAACTGTTGCTTCGCCAACTCTGCTTGGCGAAGCAACAGTTAGTGTGAATGGTGAAGTTAACAACAGCAGCAGTGTGAATGGTAAAGTTAACAAACAAAACCACCGCTATTGGTCTGACACTAACCCACATTGGATAGATCCCTCCAAGACTGTTGGAACAAAAAAAGTGATGGTATGGTGTGGTATATGGGGTAGAAAGATAGTGGGGCCATTCTTCATCAATGGAAATCTCAAGGCCACTGGATATTTGAAATTGCTACATGATAATGTGTTTCCCTCTTTATGCACTGAAGCTGGCACGTTCCCTGAGTTTTTCCAGCAAGATGGTACACCACCACATTATGGGTGTCAGGTCCGAGCATTCCTAGATGAAGAGTTTCCTGAAAAGTGGATTGGTCATCATGGGCCAGTTGAATGGCCCCCAGGGTCTCCCGATCTGACCCCCTTAGACTTTTATCTTTGGGGTCATCTGAAGGCAATTGTCTATGGTGTGAAGATACGAGATGTGCAGCACCTGAAACTACGGATACTGGAAGCCTGTGCTGGCATTTCTTCTGCGGTGTTGCTGTCAGTGTGTGAAGAGTGGGAGAAGAGGGTTGCATTGACAATCCATCACAATGGGCAGCACATTGAATTGCATTGAAGTGGTCAGAAACTTGTAAATAACTCATGAAAGAATAAAGTTACGTTAAAACACACCATTGTTTTTCTTGTGAAATTCCCAATACGTTTGATGTGTCACATGACCCTCTTCCTATTGAAAAAACAAAAGTTGGATCCAAGATGGCCGACTTCCAAATGACCACCATGGTCACCACCCATCTTGAAAAGTTTGCCCCCTCATATATACTAATGTGCCACAAACAGGACGTTAATATCACCAACTATTCCCATTTTATTAAGGTGTATCCATATAAATGGCCCACCCTGTACTACTAGGCTGGTACATTCAGTACCTGTATCGCTCCCGTGTCATGGAAGAAGCTGATGTCACAGTGAGTTCTATGTCTAGTAGCGCATCCGTGATTATGTCACAGACAAAACTATATCACAGTAAGCTCCAGACAAGACCTATGTCACAGTAAGCTCTATGACTAGTGGTGTGTATCACAGCCACACAATTCCTTTAATATTACAAATATTATATATCAGTTATATGCTATTTTCTTATATTCTTCTATTTAGATTTATTTTTAATTTATAGCAAATCAGAAAATCCAATTTTTGGTCTTCTATCTTCTTTTTAGGCTATTTCTAATACTATATCCATCTTAACTAGGCCTTATATTTTCTTACACACATACATAAATTCAATACAGACTTTACACATAAATATAACACACGCTCACATTTAAACGGCACGCATACAAGACATACAAACAATACACGACACAAGCGCTTTCTACTACAATTTCAAAAATTTGAGTACTCAGAACAATTTCAACAATAAAATATTTTATCACACAACCTGGGCCCAGAAAACATCAATACCACCTGTAGGAATTTTCAAATAGCGCTCACCTACAGGAATTTTCCCACTACACCTGGCTGCACACGCGTCTCAGAACGGTGAGTCACCTATATGTTCTGTGCCTAACGGCGGACTCAGGAATTTTCCACCTACCACGTCTGGAGCCGCAGCTCCTACCTAGTGTATTGCAGGAATTTTTCGTGGGTCCAGCCCCACTGGTTGGCAAGTTTCCTCGTCAGGCCTTGACCCAACACAGTGGCGTTACCTCACTTATCACACAACGTATAAAATAGTAATAAAGAGAATATAAAACAAAAATCACAAAACAAATAAAACTTATGGAGATCTCTTAATACTTCGTTACTTCATCTAGTCTTTTACTTGTTAACATAAATATTACAACCAATTTAAATATAGTAGTTACTTTATTAATATTGGCAACTTAAATTTTACTTTGTTCAATATACCTTAGGAGTACCTCTCTCCAGCTGGAAACATGCACACTAACAGAACATGAACTTATAATGCAGAAATTTGATCAAACAGGTTTTCTGCTTACCTTTTCTTATGCCGGCAAAAGTTGATGGTCTGTCAGCCCGCGCTGGTCCCAGGTCCCCGGAGGAGCCCTCCGTGAAGGCAATCACGTCGGCAGGGTCACCAATAAATGTGGGAGATTTTTCTCCTACACTAGTTACAGTTGCCTTAATTACAAATGTTACACAAAACTTTAACTTTAAAAAGAACCAAAGAAAATACTCCGGACTCCTTGTAGATCTGGATGAAGTATGGCAGGATTTATTGCAGCAATAAAACCATGTGAGCCAGCTTAGCAATGCCTAGGTTGTGTACCCATGCATGTCCAAAATCTGACTGAAGTGTACTGTGACATGGTCACTTCTTTTATACAGTTTGCAAGGGGAGGAGCGCTCACCTAGCCCCCTCCCCTGTACATTTTTTTTCTTATTTCTTATCAAATTATTAACCCATTATAATCCAACTTTTTCCCATATTGTCACCCATTGTAATTACATTTTCTCTTATCTTGTTTGCTTACGTCATATACCTCGTCATCTGACTCCATATCTTTTCCCCATTATAATCTATTTTTCTTTAAAATAATTTTCCATTATCTTTACACTAAGTTTGTTTATTATAAAAAAATATAGGGGCGGCGCTTATTTTACTATATATTCTTAGTTCTTCCGGGTTACTCTACAGTTCTCAAAAGACAGGCCATGGGTAAGCATCTCTCTCACACTCATTTTAATTATTTGTCTTATTTTCCTAATTTATTGTATTTACGTATTTTATTTTATTGTTATATCTAAGCGCAACTGCCCAAGCACTGAATACATTCCTTTGGTCGACTCGGACAGCCAGGACAGTCCAGAGCACAACTCCTTTGAGGATTACACTCCTACTGAACCTGTTGCTGACCGAGCCTCAGTGAGTTTTTGCCAAAATGAGTCTGATGGATCTTTGACACAATTTCTTCATAAGAACAGTCTTACTTATGTCAGGAAGGATGACTCCGTGCCCGGCCCTTCTAAGAGACCGCGTCCGGAGGCACATAGCTCTCCTTTACTTTCTTTCAGGCCTGTACGACCAGAGTCTAGTACTCCAGCCCAGTCTCTCTTTAGGCCTGTTGGTCTAATAAGTGTCAGTACTCAGACTGATTTTAAAGTGTCTGTTGGTACCCAAACTGATTTTCCTGAAGCGCCTACACCACTTTTGAATCGTGGTATTTCTGTTTTTAGTCCTCACACTGATTTTCCCATCAATGTGGTTCTGGGTCAGAGAAGGCTTGATATTTAATTTCTTATGCCTTTTTTTATTTGATGCTTACCCAGGCCCCTTATTTTACTGTACTTTTATATGTTGGGCCTTATGTAACGGGTGCTCCAGTTAGAGGCTTTTATGTTGACACGTATGCAGGTCGCTCGTGATTTGGGTGGCTGCGATTGGTTGGAAAGTAAAAAAAAGAGAGAACTGGCCGAAACGAGTCGGGCTGAAGCTGTGTTAGAGAGCGTATCATGGGAGAGAGAGAGAAAAGCGCACACTAAAGAAAACGGGAGAAAAACAAGCATTAGTAATTCTAAGTAAGTGGAATTTGTAAAAGCAAGTGAGTTGAGAGTTTGTTTAATGTGAGTGATTACTCATAAGCAACACAGGTAACTAGTTTGCCCTGTTAGCTCCTGTGTTAGCGTGGTGTGCATTAAGGACATGTGTTTAGCACGCAATTTGCTAACGGCAAGTGAAAGTGACTAAGTAGCCGATGCTGCCACTGAAGTGCAGCGTAGCGCATAGTTGTCACAGTGAGCAGTTGAACTTCTGATGTAGACGCCAGCGTGTGCCAGGGGGGCCTGCGTGCATCGTGTGGAGAAGTTTACAGAAGCAGACAACGTGGTCAGCCTGTGCGACTTCAGAGTGGAGAGGCTAAACAGTTAAGGCTTCATAGGAGATACGAGAAACCTCGGGGCACTTTAGACAAGCTGGGACGTGGATATTCGTCTCTTCGTTGCTGGGTGTGGTTTCAACAATGCCCTGCCATTCGTCGACTTCTGCCAGTGACTCCTCTCGGCCAACCCTCTGGAGATTGAGGTACTGAGTTCCAGTTTTATTGTTTGTAGCATCCTCAAGGAGACACGAGAAGAGTATTGAACACACTTTTTTTGAGCCCACATATATAAGGTTATATGTTGCATAATTACAGCAAGTGACTTACATTGAATGCTTCATCGCAGTAGTTTCAAGACTTATTTGAGGACTTTGAACTATGCTGTAATCACGTGGAATAGAATCGTGTGCGAAATTATTCTCATCAAAACCAACTGGGAATAGTATTGGGGCTCTGTATAACATCGAACAAGGTGACATGTCCTAACATATTGTGTTTGTTCATGTGAGATGTTCTTTTAAGACACTCGGAAAGTTTCAGGTGCATAAAAGTGTCAACTGATGTTTTTTTGTTTTGTTTATTATTTTATTGGTCTACTTTTTGGAACAGGATCAGTGCCAGCGGATGAGTGAGTGAATGGGCACTGCTAATTGTTTTATTAATACATATTTTGTATTTTGTTTTACCTGGGGCCTGTTGCTATTCCTGTTCTCGGTAAGTGTCCTGTCTGGGAAATCAAAGCAGGCTGCTCAGGGTGAGATGGACAGTGTATAGGTAGCAAAAGAGTTAGAAAACACACACACACACACACACACACACACACGCTTACCTACTCCCCACACTCATACTTGCATACATACACACACTTACACTTGCACACACTCATATTCACACACATACACACATACACATTCTTAGTGAGCGGGCGTTGCGTGCCCGGGTGTGTACTACTGACACGTGCGCGGCCCCGCTTACATTTTGGCGTCACGAACAGGATCGTACATTGGGTTTTGTAGTTTGACGTGGTTGTGTAGCAAGCCCTGGAGCTGAAGCAGACGATGGAGGAAGTAGATCAGCTGAAGAATGACCTCGTTGAGCTTCAGAGACAATTGCGGGAACAGGCTGGGGCACTCCAGAAGTCCCGAGACGAGCAGAGGGAGGCGCTGGCTTTGGCTAGGCTAGTGCTAGAACAGCAGTCCGAGGCATCAAAAGCTCCGGCAGCAGTGTACATACCACGCGAGCGCAAACTACTGGAATTTAGCGGAAGCTCCAAAAAGCCAGGTGAAGTGAGCATAGAGGAATGGGTGGCTTCAATTAAATCTGCTTTCTGTGTGATGAGAGTACCGGAGGATGAACAAGCAGAGTTGGCGAAGCAACAGTTGAAAGATGAAGCTCGATCTACAGTGAAGTATATGCTAGATTGTCACAAGCAAAAATCTGTTAAGGCCATATTTGACATTCTTACAGAGACATATGGTGACAAAGTGCCCGTGGGCACCAGATTGAAAGAGTTTTATGATCGGAAACAGGCACCTGGGGAAACAATACGTTACTATGCATATGATCTACAAGAGAAACTAAATCAAATCAAAAGTCGAGATCCCAACCGGATCTTCCAAATGCAGAAATTGTACTGGTTGAACAGCTTGTCTTAGGCCTCAGAGATGATTTCCTGAGGCGTGAAATGAAGCGAAGGCTAAAGGAAGAGCAGTGTCAAAACTTCAGTGACGTAATGCAGATGGCCATTGATTGGTCAGAGGAAGAGGAAGATGCTCATGGGTCGAGGTGCCAGCGTGCTCGAGGTGTGGTCAAAGCCACAGCTGCCGATGAAGACAGATCTTCTGTACTTTCCCTGGAGTCTCTCAGAGAGGAGGTCAAAAAGATAGCTTCTAGGCAAGAAGAGCTTTATCAGGAATTTCTAGCTCGAGAACGGCGACCAGTACGTGCCTCAAAGAGAGAGCCTTTGAAGGACAGTGAAGGCAGATACATTTGCTATGCCTGCGGCAAAGCCGGGCATACCAGCCGGCAGTGCACGGGGGGACCACGCCAAGAACAGGCAGGTCAGCAGAAGCGCTCCTCAGGTGTAGCAGAGGGCCCTAGGTACAGTCCCCAAGAGGGAGAACAGAAGTCCTCTGATTCTCTAGTAGTCCGTAGTGGAATGGCTTATTGTGCCAATATAGTGGATAAAGCTCGTGGAGAGAGCGCATTTGGAGACTGCTGGACGGTAACCCTAAGGATTTCCGGGGTTGAGACCAAATGTCTGTGGGATACTGGGTCGGAGGTGACCACCATCAGTGAGTCACATTTTAGAAAACACTTTGGAGAAGGACAGTTGAAGTCAGCTCGTTGGGTGGAACTGACAGCAGCTAATGGTCTAGACATTCCTGTCCTGGGGTGTTTGGAGGTGGATGTTGAGTGCTTTGGGACTATTCTTAGAAACAAATGTATCTTTATTCTTAAAGACACTCACCCGAACATTGAGCGGATGAATGGGCTTCCAGGGATTGTGTCCCATGAATATCATGAAAGACCTAGTAACTTCACTACCGGGTATAGATGCAAAGAGAATGGAGAGACATGGTGCTCCCCCAGTGGCTAGTCTTCAGCGGATTCTGGCCAGGGTGAGGAAGGAAACGGAATTTGTGGGGCCAGATGGTAAAATTGGATTTGTCAAAGTAGCAGGCCGGAGAGCAGTTACCATTCCGCCTCATAGTGAGAAGGTGATTGAAGGTAGGTGTAGGGTTCCCCCAAGGTTAGAGTGGCAGGTTCTAGTGGAAGCTACCCCAAAAGCCAGTATGCCGACAGGGCTCCTAGTCGCCAATGCTCTTGTGAAAACAGTCGGTGGCAAAGTCCCAGTTAGGGTAATGAACACTGGTGAGAAAGCTCTAAGGCTAATGCCCAGAGCCCGAGTAGCTGCAGTGTTTAGACCACAAGTAATATACCCCAAGGAACTGGTAGGGCTTGAGGAAAGGGACGGGGTGTTGCATGTTACCAAGCCCAAACAGAACAAAGACCCTACGAAAACGGATGAGGCTGGACACTTGCCAGTCTCGGTCCGAGTGACTACAGATGAGCTTACACCTGCACAGCATGTGAAACTTAGCTTGTTGCTAGAAAGTTATAGCGATGTGTTCTCAAGTGGAGAACAAGACTTTGGTTACACTACAACAGTAACGCATTGCATTCGCACTGGTGACGCCCCTCCTATCAAACAGAGACACCGTAGGATTCCCCCACAAGTGTATCAGGAGTTTAAGAGACACGTACAGGACCTGGTGAGCCAAGGGATTCTTAGAGAGAGTAATAGCCCCTGGGCGTCGCCCGCAGTCATTGTGCAAAAAAAAGATGGCAGTGTTCGTTTTTGCTGCGATTATAGAAAATTGAACCAGGTCACGTGTAAGGACGCATACCCCCTTCCGCGGATAGAGGAGTCTCTTGATGCGTTGGGGAGGGCAAAGCTGTTTTCCACACTAGATTTGACAGCTGGGTACTTTCAAGTCGCGATGAGCGAGCAGGACCGAGAAAAGACTGCCGTTACGACCCCATTTGGCCTGTTTGAGTGGACACGGATGCCTTTTGGCCTGTGTAATGCGCCCGCCACCTTTCAGCATCTCATGGGGGTGGTTTTAGGTGATCTTACATTTGATGTGCTTTTAGTTTACCTAGATGACATTATTGTGTTCTCACCCGACTTTGATTCCCACTGTGAAAGGTTAGAGATAGTGTTCTCACGTTTAAGGCAACATGGCTTAAAGCTAAAGCCCAGTAAGTGTTCTCTCCTTCAGCCTGAGGTAAAGTTTCTGGGTCATGTAATCTCGGCTGAAGGCGTTCGAGTGGATGAAGACAAAGTGCACGCCCTAAAGACGTGGCCCGTCCCCATCAGCGTTAGAGAGGTGAGGCAGGTGTTAGGGTTCATGAGTTACTATCGCCGTTTTGTGCCGCAGTTTGCCCACTTGGCCAGGCCGCTACATGCCCTAACGAGGAAGGAAGGGAGGCCGGTTAAGGGAAAAATTTTTGAACTTTTTTCGTGGACAGAAGAATGTCAATTTGCATTTGAGAAACTCAAAAGCTGTCTGATGTCCCCATCTGTGTTAGCGTACCCTGACTTCACTCTACCGTTCGTCTTAACGACAGATGGTAGTAGCTATGGGTTAGGTGCTGTGCTTAGTCAAAAGCAGGGAGAAGCGTGTGATAGCTTATGCGAGTCGTGGATTGAGGGGGTCGGAGAAGAACGATAAGAACTATAGCACTTTCAAGCTAGAGCTGCTAGCATTGAAGTGGGCTATCATCGAAAAGTTTAAAGAGTACCTCATGTTCTCCAAATTCACTGTACTCACTGACCATAACCCGCTGCGCTACCTGGAGACAGCAAATCTGGGGGCTGTTGAACAGCGATGGGCCGCGCAGTTGGCGGAGTATAACTTCGAGGTCTGTTATAAGCCCAGTCATCAAAATGTGAATGCAGATGTTCTATCCAGAATCCCGCGCAATGAAGAGCCAGAGGGGGAAGATTCTGACAAGGACTTTATTCAGGTTAAGCCGAAAGAGATGTGTGATGATAATGCAGTAGTAATCCAAACTGAACTGAGTGAACATAAGGTGAAGGCGAAAGTACAGATGACAGCGAGAAGGGCTGTCAGTAGTCAAAGCTGGAGTGACATAGAAAAACAGCAGAAGGACGATTCAAACATAAAGTTCATTTATGACGCAGTGGCGAGAGGAACCAAGCCAACTGGGAGCGAACAACGTGCCCGTGGCCCACAAGCAAAACAGCTCACTCAACAGTTTGAACGTTTGAAACTGAGACAGGGTGTTTTATTTAGAGCCATCTATCACCCTAGAGATGGGGAAGAAATTCACCAGCTTGTAGTCCCGGAGGCTCTACGACGCAGTGTGTTTGAGAGTAAGCATGACCATAGAGGCCATTTTGGGGAGAGAAGCACAGTGGAGCTCCTCAGGCGGGAGTATTACTGGCCAGCGATGGAGAAAGATGTGCAAAACTGGCACATTCGGCAGTGTAGCCGATGTGCTCTGGCCAAGGATATTTTCCCTCGCAATCGGTCTTCTATGACATGTACTAATATCACAGCCCCACTTGAAGTCCTTGCTATGGACTATACAGTTTTAGAAAGGTCCTCAGGGGGGTATGAGAATGTGTTAGTGCTCACTGATATGTTCACTAGACTCACTGTTGCTGTTCCCACTAAAGATCAGACAGCTAGTACAATAGCCAAAGTCCTTTTGAAGCACTGGATTGTCTATTATGGATGCCCTTCTCGACTGCATTCTGATCAGGGACGCTGTTTTGAGGCCAATGTGATCAAAGAGCTGTGCAAGGTTTACGGCATAGGGAAAAGCCGGACTACGCCGTATCACCCGCAAGGCAATGCGCAGTGTGAAAGATTTAACAGGACTATGCACGACATGTTAAGAACTCTACCCCCTGACAAAAAGAGAAATTGGAAAGAATACTTGCCTGAGTTGGCTCTAGCTTACAACAGTCGTGTTCACTCATCCACAGGATATTCCCCATTCTATTTGACTTTTGGGCGAGATGCAAGGCTACCAGTGGATCTACTGGGAGGCAGGGATGTGGAAGTCGACCAAGCGGAGACCCTAGATGACTGGGTGAGGGATCACCATGAACGGCTGAAGACAGCTGTAGAGGTCGCTAATGCAGTAGCCCAAGATGCGTCTAGGAGGCGGAAGAGAATCTATGATCGCCGTTCCAGGGGAGCTCTCATTAGACCGGGTGACAGGGTGTTGTTGCGCAACCACGGTCATAGGGGTAGAAATAAGATCCAAGATGTGTGGGAAGCTATGCCATACATAGTTGTTAAGCAGAATCACGCAGACATCCCAGTGTTTACTGTTCGTCTCGAGAAAGGTGGTCCAATTAAGGTAGTTCATAGGGACCAGATGAAACTTTGCACATTCGAATCACATAACACGCATGCTTGCAGACACCGAGCTGAGAGACAGTTATCAAACACTGATCAAGAGGACCTTGTGTATATTCCCGTTATTACTCCATCAGACAAATCTGACTTGGTTCAGTCTGAGGTTCAGGACATAGTGGAGGAAATGGAGTCAAAAGGAGAGCAGGAGAATGAGATCCAGAACATGGTAGAGGAGCAGATGTCAGAAACAGAGCAGGACTACGATGACGAGGTTATATTTCACAGGGATCAGGATCATGAGCCAAGATATCCCAGACGACATACCCGGGGTACACTCCCTAAAAGGTTTCAAACTGACTTTGTCATGTAAAGGAATGTAGTTTCTATTATCTTGAAATGTGTTGAATGAGAATGTTACATGTTCTGTTTAAGTTGGATACAGAAATGTTAATTGACAAATGGTCATTGTTAATGTGTAACTTTGTTCTCTTTATCTTTTGTTTGCAGAGAGGGAGTCACCTGGAGAAGTCTGATGTTATGGCAGGGTTTAGGAGGGGGGAATGTAACGGGTGCTCCAGTTAGAGGCTTTTATCTTGACACGTATGCAGGTCGCTCGTGATTTGGGTGGCTGCGATTGGTTGGAAAGTAAAAAAAAGAGAGAACTGGCCGAAACGAGTCGGGCTGAAGCTGTGTTAGAGAGCGTATCACGGGAGAGAGAGAGAGAAAAGTGCACACTAAAGAGAACGGGAGAAAAACAAGCATTAGTAATTCTAAGTAAGTGGAATTTGTAAAAGCAAGTGAGTTGAGAGTTTGTTTAATGTGAGTGGTTACTCCTAAGCAACACAGGTAACTAGTTTGCCCTGTTAGCTCCTGTGTTAGCGTGGTGTGCATTAAGGACACGTGTTTAGCACGCAATTTGCTAACGGCAAGTGAAAGTGACTAATTAAGTAGCCGATGCTGCCACTGAAGTGCAGCGTAGCGCATAGTTGTCACAGTGAATCCAGTGTGCAGTTGAACTTCTGATGTAGACGCCAGCGTGTGCCAGGGGGGCCTGCGTGCATCGTGTGGAGAAGTTTAAAGAAGCAGACACCATGGTCAGCCTGTGCGACTTCAGAGTGGAGAGGCTAAACAGTTAAGGCTTCATAGGAGATACGAGAAACCTCGGGGCACTTTAGACAAGCTGGGGCGTGGATATTCGTCTCTTCGTTGCTGGGTGTGGTTTCAACAATGCCCTGCCATTCGTCGACTTCTGCCAGTGACTCCTCTCGGCCAACCCTCTGGAGATTGAGGTACTGAGTTCCAGTTTTATTGTTTGTAGCATCCTCAAGGAGACCCGAGAAGAGTATTGAACACCCTTTTTTTTTAGCCCACATATATAAGGTTACATGTTGCATAATTATATCAAGTGACTTACATTGAATGCTTCATCGCAGTAGTTTCAAGACTTATTTGAGGACTTTGAACTATGCTGTAATCACGTGGAATAGAATCGTGTGCGAAATTATTCTCATCAAAACCAACTGGGAATAGTATTGGGGCTCTGTATAACATCGAACAAGGTGACATGTCCTAACATATTGTGTTTGTTCATGTGAGATGTTCTTTTAAGACACTCGGAAAGTTTCAGGTGCATAAAAGTGTCAACTGATGTTTTTTTGCTAATTGATCCTTGCTGGCATCACATGTCATATTTTTGTATTAATAAATATTTTGTATTTTGTTTTACCTGGGGCCTGTTGCTATTCCTGTTCTCGGTAAGTGTCCTGTCTGGGAAATCAAAGCAGGCTGCTCAGGGTGAGATGGACAGTGTATAGGTAGCAAAAGAGTTAGAAAACACACACACACACACACACGCTTACCTACTCCCCACATTCATACTTGCATACATACACACACTTACACTTGCACACACTCATATTCACACACATACACACATACACATTCTTAGTGAGCGGGCGTTGCGTGCCCGGGTGTGTACTACTGACACGTGCGCGGCCCCGCTTACACTTATACTTTGTATTTCTACTTTATTCACTATGTAGGTGCACATGCTATTTTATTTTGTGCCTACTCTTATTAAACTTACTATTCATTAAGCTAAATGTGTGTCTTTTGGTTATTTGTCTGTGTCCCTTTAAATTTGACATGCCTGCACATGTATCCAACCCCTGTGACATCACAGTTAAGATCACCCCATGTCTGAGGAGATTACCTCATGTCTGGGGCTATTGGCATTACATAATGTCTAGGGCTACATGATAGCAGCTGACATTACATCATGTCTAGGGACATCAGGTACTTTTGGATGCTCAGGGTACAAAGATTACATCATCTCTAGGGTCTGTTGGTACACACTGTCCACTAAGCATCTTACATCCAAGATGGCTACCTGTCTAGAGTTCATTTGGGTTCATGCTGCATGTTCTTGCTACTGTGACATCACACTGTCCTTGGCTCACCTCTGTCTCCTTACCCTACCTCTATGTTCTTTTTACTAAGATTAATAGTTTTCTATCATATTGTTGCATGCACAAGTATATTTAATTAAAATATGCTCACATTATTAAACCATGATTAATGTGTACATGAGTGCTATTTAGAGAAAAGTCTAGAGAGGGATAGAAACAGTTCATGACAACACGCTTGAGACAGTGTTATGGCTACAGTTGGAATAGGATCACAGGTGTTTTTTTTTTTAATGAACTGATTGCTGATAAAAGTAGCAGGACCAATTCTTAAGTGTATATGGATATTCGCACTGCTCAAATTCAGACAAATGCTTTACATCTCATAGCATGCCACTTCATATTACTTCAAATTTCAAATGGATAATGATCCAAAACATCCAAAACAGTGAAAAATAACCCAAGGCAAAGAAATCTGATATTCTTCACTGCCCAAGTCAATGATTTTCATTTCAAGCCAATATAGCATGCTCATCATGTACACAGACAGGACTGAAGGCAGCTGCAGTAAAGTATTGTAAGGGAGGAAACTCAACATTTGGACATATCCATAGGTTCCAGACTTCAGACTTGCCTGAAGTAATAATACATAGATACAATCATTGCATTTATTTTGTAGGTGGTGCTAAATTGAGTGCTATTCATAAAGAAACAGTGGTAGATGTTTGCTGTATCACTGTGTCTACACTCTACAGTCCTAAACATTTACTATGGAGCATTTTCAAGCATGTTTACATCCAGTTATGTTGTTGCTGTTGTCTGACTCATCCTATTGTCACATGGATGCGTCGTGTGGTGACTGGGGTGGGTTTCACTTTACCATGATGACGGTCCTGTACTCGGCTGATGCAGATAGCTGTTCTCTGAGGAGTTTCCTACAGTCTACCTGAGCCTCCAATAACCAACTGGACCCCATATGAACCATATCTCCTGTAATACTGAACTTCCAGCCTTCTAACACACAGTATCACTACAGACCAATCCCTGCTATCCGTTATCTCCCTTGTCACGGCGTGCGCCTGTGATGGGCGTGCGCCCAAATCTATTATCACCTCTCGCTCACCTCGTAGGATCCCCAAGTAGGCCTATGCGGGCCGGCTGGCATTGATTAACGTTAATAGTGCTCCGCATTATAAAAGCAAGGTGCGGAGTTTAGTCCGGGGTCCGAGAAGAGCGTAACGCGGTGGAGATTGAGCGTGGCACGCCAGTGGGGAAATGGAACGTGCCCCAGAGACTTGAAAAATGACATTGGATTTCTGCCCTTTGAGCTACGCAACCTCCCGCGGCATCCTTCACTCCCGCGCCAAGCCCGCCTTCGCGTCCTCGCCGCCAAAGAGGAAAAGGCCGTGAGGAGGATAGCGTTAAGGCCACCGATCCCAGCCGGGAAACCCGCCCAGCCGAAGGACGTCTGAGCAAGACACTTGGATTTGCTTCTGTGTATGACCCTGCATGTCTTCCTGGATTTTGTCTCGCGCCTTGCTCTCTGGATTATTATCACTGCTTGGATTTGTTTCTGTGTATGACCTCGCCTGCATTACGGACTTTGATTTCGGTACGTGCTTCCGGTTTATTTTTTCTCACCGCTGGACAACTGTTACCGACCCTGCCTGTTCCTCCGACCTCGTTTAGTGCTATTCCCCGCAATCTCTGTGTGTGCGTGCAGACTTGTGATCACTTCTGCGTATGTGGATATCGGACAGGATTGTTTCGCCATCACAAGCATTTCATTCTCTGCCGTATTTGTGCTCCTGCTGCGCCTGCACATTGAGACTTATTTGTGCCTTCGAACTAAAGCTTTCAGAAAGGCTGTCTGTCTGCAATTGGGTTCACTCCCGTTCAGCCCCACCCCTGACAGTATACTTCGGCTATGGCAAACCCATCAGACTTGGATCTATTGAAACAGACAGTCTCACAGCAAGGAGCCCTGTTAGACTCTCATCAACAAAGTATTCAGCAGGTAACCCACACAATCCTCTATCACCTTACAACTACAGCAACTCTTAACTAATCATCCTTATACCACAGTTCAATCTGTACGTCATGAACCCCAGCTCCCTAACCCACAACTGTATGGTGGCGAAGCCGGAACGTGCCGCTCCTTTTTGTCACAATGTTCTTTGTTGATGGAGCTTCAAGCCTCTTCTTTTCCCATGGAGCGTTCAAGAGTGGCCTATATAATCACCCTCCTCACTGGCCGGGCACGTGAATGGGGAACTGCAGTTTGGGACGCTAATGACCCTTGCTGTGCGACCCTCAGAACTTTCACTGACGAGATGAAGAGGGTGTTCGATCGCTCCCACTCCGGCAGGGATGCCGCTAGACAACTGCTGGAGCTCCGTCAAGGCTCCCGTTCTGCATATGATTATGCCATAGAGTTCTGCACTCTGGCTGCATCTGTAAACTGGGGCACCCAAGCACTCTATGATGCCTTCCTCCACGGTCTCTCTGAAGATGTCAAGGACCAATTAATTAGTCAGGAGCTTCATTGTAATTTCAATGGTCTCATGGATTTAGCAGGTCGTGTAGATGCTCGGCTAACTCATAGACGCCATGTTTAATCCAAGCTCCCCTCCAGACCTTCAGCACCACTATGGTCACCTCCCAGCCTGCACCCAGTATCCGGGCCTGAACCTAGTTCGTACCCAAGACCCATGCAAGTAAGCCAAACCCAGATCTCCCCGGAGGAACGTCAGCGAAGGCTTCAATCCGGTTCTTGTTTTTATTGTGGCCAGATGGGTCACTACCGTCTCCAGTGCCCTTTGAAAGCAAAGACTTCTCCAGTTAATCTAGGGTCTCTGAAGGGGCCAACCTTGAATCAATCCCCCAGTTCATGCCCGCTTCTGCCTACCATCATTGTCACAGAAGGTAGACCTCATGTGGTCTCTGCACTAATTGACTCCGGCTCAGACCAAAATCTGATCTCCGCCTCCAAGGGTAAGGATCTCAACCTCCCAACGCAAGCTCTTGACCCTCCGTTAGCCGTTCGGGCCCTCGACGGTACTTCTCTTCCCTCCATTACTCACCGTACAGTACCAGTAACCCTACCAGTATCTGGTAAGCATTCTGAGGAGCTCTCTTTTCTTGTCATACACGACGCACATACATCCTTGGTTCTCGGTCGCCCTTGGCTGGTTCGTCATAACCCACGAATTGACTGGGCTAGAAACACTATCCAAGAATGGAGCCCCTTGTGCCTAGCATCCTGCCTGAAGGCTGCTCATTGTCCGCCAACAACATCTTCCGTCAATGAGGAGTTCCCAGATCTCTCAGCTATTCCGCCTGATTATTCAGACCTCAAGCAGGTTTTCAGTAAGTCACGTGCCCTCTCATTACCCCCCCCACAGATCTTACGACTGTGCCATCAACCTCCTCCCAGGCACGACCCCTCCTAGGGGACGGTTATACTCATTATCTTCACATGAAAGGGATGCTATGGAGAAGTATATCTCTGAATCCCTTGCTGCTGGCATCATCCGCCCTTCTTCATCCCCCGCTGGGGCAGGATTCTTCTTTGTGGCTAAAAAGGACATGTCTTTACGACCATGCATTGATTACAGAGGGCTTAATGAGATCACCATTAAAAATCGTTACCCTCTTCCCCCTGAAGATCCCGCCTTTGATCTTCTGCAGGGGGCTAACATTTTCACAAAACTCGACCTGCGTAATGCCTACCACCTGGTCAGGATCAGGGAGGGGGATGAGTGGAAGACAGCTTTTAACACCCCATCAGGACACTACGAATACCTCGTAGTGCCATTTGGACTAGCCAATGCACCAGCTGTCTTCCAATCATTGTTGAATGACATTCTCAGGGACTTTCTGAACATCTTTGTATTTGTTTATTTAGATGATATTTTGATCTTCTCCCGTTCACTGGAAGAGCACAAGCTGCAAGTCCGCCAAGTTCTTCAGAGGCTCCTTGAGAACCAATTGTACATAAAGGCAGAGAAATGTGAATTTCATTGTCAGGCCGTCTCTTTCCTTGGTTTTATCATCGCCCCATCTAAGATCCAAATGGATCCAGCTAAACTCAAAGCGGTAATCGACTGGCCGAGACCATTGACCCGAAAGGACCTACAACGTTTTCTTGGGTTTGCCAACTTCTACCGCCGATTTATTAGGAACTACAGCTCAGTAGCAGCCCCACTAACTGCTCTCACTTCCACTAAGGTTCCTTTTCATTGGTCTGATCAGGCAGAAAACTCATTTACAGAACTGAAGGACCGGTTCACCTAGGCTCCCATCCTCACACAGCCGGATCCTGCTCTCCAGTTCATAGTGGAGGTAGATGCCTCAGAGTCCGGTGTGGGGGCTATACTCTCTCAGAGGTCTCCAACCGATGGTAAATTACATCCTTGTTGCTTCTTCTGTCACCGCCTTTCTACCCCTGAGAGGAATTATGGTATCGGTGACAGGGAGCTACTCGAATGTCATTAATATTAATATACAGTACTGGTAATTAATACTGTTTAAAGTCCAGCTTAGATAAATTCTCCACTGTGGTGGTGTTGATTAATCTTCTGTAACATGAGTTTATTTATTTATTGAGGGACCCATCATTTTAAGAAATAAAAAAAAACATTGTTTAAAAGTATGGGCACCCCTTAGACCTATAATTTAGATTTAAAAAATGATCACTGCAAGAATAGAACTCTCACATAACAGCCTTTTATTATCAGCTATGGTGGTGTAAGTCACCGCATGAGATTGGTTCATGTTCAAGGTTTGTGTAGTGACTGTGGTGGCTCACAAATATCCACATCATCTCCACTCACTGTAATAAAACACTGAATTACTGCACATCTGCAATTTGTAACACTTTTGTACAAGCAAACTTAAATATTCTGTACCTGTGTGTTGTGCTTCTGGGCATTTCTCAGCATCAGCATCTTCCTCCTCTGTGTCATGGTTGTGACCTTCAACATTGTCTGCAATCTTGTAGATGACCTTCACCATCTCATCCTGCTCAGAGGAACACCAAAACATCTTTAATCTATGAAAGTCTCACTAAAACATGAAAAGTCTGTGTCTCTGTGTGGACGAGACTAATTGTCTTGGATCTAGCTGGTGGTGCTGGCTAGACCGGCTGATGTTGTTGCCGTGGACATATATGGTAGGCATGAACGCAGAGGGGTGTGCAAACAGAAATAGTCTTTATTTACAAAACTCAAAACAGACACACAAACAAAGGAACCAAAACAACAAACTCAAACTAAAACTAGGGCTCAGGAAAAACACAAGGAACGGCGCGCTAACACAGGGAACGGCGCGCTAACACAGGGACAAGAACTGAACACAGGGAACCAGGAGCTGACATGGGATTTAGGAGCTGACACAGGGAACCCGGAGCTGACACAGGGATCTGACACAGAGAACTGGGGATGAGGAAACATGGAGCTGGAGCTAACTAAACACATAGGGGATCTAGAGATGAGACAGGACCGGAGAGACAGGACCGGAGAGACAGGACCGGAGCACAGAGACTAGAGACAGGACTGAAGACAGGACCAGGAGCACAGAGACTAGAGACAGGACTGAAGACAGGACCAGGAGCACAGAGACTAGAGACAGGACTGGAGAGACAGGACCGGAGAGACAGGACCGGAGAGACAGGACCAGGAGCACAAAGACTAGAGACAGGACTGAAGACAGGACCAGGAGCACTGAGACTAGAGACAAGACTGAAGACAGGACCAGGAGCACTGAGACTAGAGACAGGACTGAAGACAGGACCAGGAGCACAGAGACTAGAGACCAGATGGGTTAGTGGTTAGTGAGGTTAGTAGCTACATGGAATACTGGGGACACTGGATGCTGACCTAACCACGTTAGTATCTAATGGGGTTAGTGGCTAACCGGGTTAGTACTGACCTAATAGGGGGGAACTGAACACAAAAGGCAGGGCACACATGAAGCTATTCCAAACTAGCGGCTAACCCACTAGCAACCAGAACCACTAGCAGTCAATCCCACTAGAGGCTAGCCTACTGGACGCTAACCCTACTAGGGGCTAACCCTACTAGCAATCAAAGCTTACTAGCGGCTAACCATGCTAGCGGCTAGGCCCTCATGTGGCTACACAAAACTAAACAGACAAAGAACTACACCAGAAGACAAACACTGGGAAGACATAGAACAGTACTTACACTGTACACAGGAGGAGACACAGCCTAACTAAACATGAAACAGGGTGGCTCCATGAATCCACTAGAACAAGGAACATACAGTAAACCAAAACTAGAGCCCTCTAGAAAAACAAAGGTTACAAAACATAAACCCAATATAAACTTAAAGGAACAAAAAGGAATGCCCACATGACGGTAGTTACAAACAAACCACCAAACAAACAATGCTCGACCCAGTTTCCCAGAACAAACTGCTATTTATAGAAGCTTTAATGGGCCACCTCAGTTCAGGTGAGCACTCATCACCTGACTGAGGTGCCTTCCGGGAAACTGAGTCAACCAACAAGAACTACACAGACATGAACAGTGACCTCTGGTGGAGGTTCCTAACACTAATAGTCTGAGACTCTGTACTCTGTATAGGGAATTAAATGTGCTGCTGTCAGTAAATGAAGTTAGAGGTAGTTACATGTTAGAGCAGAGACATCAGTGACTTCTTGTGTTCTAAATGTGAGACATTTGAGCTGCAAATCTCACACATATCCTGAGTGTGCATGTTAAAGTACAACATTTACTTTTTTTTTCTAATTATGAATGTAATATTATAATTGTATTATAATAATGTACAGACTGGACTAATGCATTATATTTTTTATATGATGTCATTCTGCAAACCTGTTAAACTTTTTGTCTGATGCTTTTAAACCACTGATCTAAAATCAGCATTAACCGCCGCTCTCTTTCACACATCAGTATGTGAAAAAAAACTCACAACAACCACATAAACACACATGATGCAGACACAACCCTGCACACTCACACACACACACACACACACACGCAAAGGGTACAGGAATTTTATTTAATAAAAACAGTCAGTATTACCTTATGGGAGAATCAGGACAGATCTGCTTTATGATATAGGAATTATATACAGAGTCATGAGCTGCTTGGAGCGGAGGTACAGTATAGGGTACAAGACAACCCATTGCAGGGCACACACACACACACACACGCACACACACACACACACTATGGACAATTTGTGAATGCCAATTAGACTAATCCACATGTCTTTGGACTGTGGAAGGAAACCGGAGTATCCGGAGGAAACACACCAAGCACAGGAAGAACATACGAACTCCATGCACACAGACCTGAGGTGGGAATCGAACCCGAACCCTGGAGGTGCAAGGCAACACTGCTAACCGCCTTGTTTAAAAAGTCCACAATATAACAAACCTCAAGACAGCGCAGGCAGACAAGAATGACGTAGTTGTAAAAAACATTTTTTCACACTGGCAGAGAGAGAGAGAGAGAGAGAGAGAGAGGAAGTGAGAGGAAACTGACATGCTACTCATGGGCCCAAATATCTAACCTTGACTCCAGGTTTCTTGTGACCCTGTACAGGATGAGTGGTATAGAGAATGAGTGAGTGGAAGTTGAGGTTCAGATGTAATCAGGTGTCATTTCACATGCAGTCTGAGCAGCGGCCCGGCTACTGATTAATCACCTGAATGACCAGCAATCTGACTCCTGGATTATTGGATAAATTTTGCATGTCAGACATTTTGGTCAGCTGTGTTGCAGTGTGAGCAGGTTCATGGTCTAATGTTCCTCAATTTCATGTGGATCCCCTTGATGCACACATGCCTCCAATTTTCAGGAGAAAACAGAAGAGCAAACTTTAACTGCATTCAGTGTCTCCCAGCTTTAAGTATCAGGAGGTCAGGTGTAGCTCGTTGCTCCTGATTACTGTGGAGCGGCCCTGTGTCTCCATTTGGTGGATGCAGTTTTATTTGTTGCTAATAATGGCTAGCTTTGTATACAGAAAAAGGCTATTAGTTGTTGGCTGTCAGTAAAGGAAGTGACCGAACAGAGGTGTGAAAAAAACAGAATGCTATGTTCTATGATGAGACATATTATTATACACATACATTGAGCTGGAACGACACTCATATCTGATGTTATAAAAAATTATTAAGTATCCAAACAAGCAAATCCATTCAGTGTAATGAAAATATTTAATAATTCAACAGTGTTGAAATAAACTGCATTGATTCATCATCATATTCTTTAACAGAGACAGTAGTGTTTATACATCATGGTTGTAGCAGCGTGATTTGTTTTTAAATGATTCTGATGAAATGTAGCTACAAATGTTTATTACTTTTGTAAACACAATAATGTAACTAAACACTGTCTGCTTTTTCTTCTCTTTAATGAACAGATGTAACACCTGATGATGCAGCAGGCAGGTGTGTGATGGAGCTTCACTTCAGTTTAATAATTACATCTAATCATAATCATTTTCAAATCATCATCCATATATTAATAAAATGTTCAGTAAACGTCTCCGGGTGAGTCTGGTAGTCACATGACTGTGTAGTGACCACATTATACACTTCGTGCTTAAGCATCTTCACAGTGTGTCAGTTTCTCACTTGTCTTGTTGTGTGTTTAAAATGAATAAAACAGGAAATAGACTTTCAACACAGCAGCAGCAGCACATCCAGTCACTTATGCAGTGAGACTTCAGACACACACTCAATTAAATACTGGTACAAGTGTGTGTGGGAATTTCAGTTCTAAAACTATCAGAGTGAGTGCAGTCATAACCCATCACAGCCAAACTGTTTGAATTCTATGATGCTCCAGTTTTAGCTTCCGTTCGTGTGAATCCACATTTTCTGTACTTCTGTAGAGGTTCATGTCCTTCATGTTAAACTAACTGATGACTTCTGCTATTGTCTACAACTAACTAGATGTACAGCAGTGAGTCCTGAAAAACAAGAACGTCCATGCTAATATTATCTGTTGCATCATCAGCTAACTAGGTTTCACATTTAAAAGGTTTATTGGAAATGTAATGGAAACTACTAGACATTTATAAAAGATAGAAAATGAAGAAATACGTCTTTATTTCAGATAATTTCCTTATTTAAGATCAACTGAAGTCTTAGTGGATCTCATGGATCTTGTTGGAGGATGTAGCTCCACTCTGAGCACCCCGCTGCTATCTTCCTCCTGATAACTGGAAAGATTTGTACCAGCTGCATGAATTCTACTGTATTACCCAAGCTGGAATACTGCTGTGAGGTACAGAGTGTCTCAAAACTCTAATTTATTAGTGACCCACATGGGCTCCATGAATCTGCAGTCTATCACTATGTAGAGAAGCTGTGTGTGTGTGTGTGTGTGTGTGTGTGTGTGTGTGTGTGTGTGTGTGTGTGTGTGTGTGTGTGTGTGTGTTTGTTTATTAAAAGTGATTAGACTGACTTTGGTGTTTGTGCTCAAATGTGTGTGTGTGGAAAGATTAATCACAATACTAAACAAGCAAATGCAGATTTATTTATAATCATCATCATAATCATGAGAATTAAACAGTTCAGGATTTAAAGTTTTTAACCTCTAGTCTTTTTGGTTTCAGCTTTTAGTTCATTTTCAGTACATTTTCTAAATTATTTAAACAAAAAATAAAATCACTTTATAATAATTAGACATTACATTCACACCTTGAAGAGAAGAGGCGAGCTATAAGATTAGTAAGAATAAGAATGAATGACAGACATTAGTCCAGTTTAGTATTCTGATCAGTGTGTGTTCAAACAAGACAGATCTCTAATTTAATAAACCTCATCGCTTTCCGAACAAAACAACAAAAAAAAATTTAGCTAGAAAATCAGTGGACTGATCATATCTTATGAAAATATCTACAAGTACTTAAAGTATCCAAACACTGGCCTTGGAGCTATGTATGTATATGAATTAGATAAGAAAATTAATATGAAATGTGTGAATTAACACGTGGTAGCAGGTAAACTGAGAGGTCACATGATAAACACGTCTACACAAATGATATATACATTACACACATTTACTGTTGTCTGCAAGGATTTTCTACTTTTCCTGATGAATCAAAATTTACCACTAAAACCACTTAAAAAACATTTTTCTTACAGATCCACTGTAATGTAGCGGAACATATTTTGTCATCCCATCCTTTCATACCTGGAAATGTCTTAATCTCACCACAGTCTTGATTACCACCATGATTATTTGGTTCACCCGGAGCCCAGAACCTGAAAGCCAGAGAATCAGAATCAGTGTTTAGTATCTTCAGTTTCACACCTTTAAATCCACCTTCTTCCCCTGTGTTCACTGAGATTTATAACAATAACATCTTCATAACTCTGAGCAATAAGAATATAACAGGAGATAATATTAGCAAGGCTTCATCCATCTGCTGCAGTGCACAGGAACACTGGAGACTCACACTAGACAATGTGATGAACAACGTTTAATGTTTGTCTCTTACCCACTGCTGTTGGTCAGTTCTGTACCGTCCAGCCATTTCCACTTTCTCTCTGTGACGTCTTTACTCAGACCAATCCAAGCCTCTTTACTGTCACCCAGCTGTTTAATGATGAACTCCTGTGAGAGAGAGAAGAAAATAGCTTAAACACACACACACACACACACACACACACACACACACACACACACACACACACACACACACACACACACACACACACACCTGTTCCTCTCTGCTGTTTATGATCACCAGGTCTGCTCCTCTCTCTATGCAGTCCTGTCTGCTCTCAGTCCAGCTCTTCTTCTTCTCCTTAGTACTGATGTAGTAAAGACTGGAGCTGCAGAATCTCCATCCTTGTTTAATGACATCTGATCACATAATACACCATGAAAGTGCTCAGTGTGTTTCCTTAATACTCATCCTAAATGAACATCTCTGGCTTTTTATTTGAATAAAAATATTATTTAAAGTACTTGATCACATTTAATACCTGATAAGCAATCAGACTGACACTGATCTCTCTCTTTAGGCTGGTGTTTATAACAATTCAGTAACTGGTTTCTCTCTATAGTCAGATTGTTGTTACTGGTCTGTAACTGGTTTCTCTCTTTAGTCAGGTTGGTGTATTTGATCCACAGCACTATGACGGCACTCAGCAGGAGAACACACACCAGCACCACACACACTGCAGTCACTCTGTAACACCTGCCTCTTGTTGTGTTGAATCCTAATGGAAGAACAGATACAGAAACACAGAAACATTTATTCACTTTACCACATAGAAGTCCTTGAAAAACAATCAAAACACACACACACACACACACACACACACACACACACACACACACACACACACACACACCTGCAATCACAAAGTTTTATGGGTAAATGTGCATGACAGAGCCGTGTGTGTTTACCGTGTGTGTACACACACTACTGTATTACAGTTTATTGACTTTTTTATTACTTAATAAAATCAAGAAGCTCCAGCTGTCAGACTTTTTGCTCCTCCTGTCTGACACCAGCAATTTTCTTAAAATGTTCAGTCTGACAACAATGAGCAGTTTATACAATTACAGTAAAAACACAGATGACTGTGCATGATGTGAAATTTGGTTTATATAATGTGACAGGCAGTGTTTCTCAGCACAAGTGACACATATTTGTACTACATTGTACACATGAAGATGATGATTATGATGATGATGATGATGATGAAAGCAATCACAACAATAAGCAGATGAAATTTACCTCTCACTGTGTTTATTTTGTGTGTGGTGCAAAATTAAGCGATATTCAGAAAGACAGAAACATTTTGCTGTCACTGTGTTTACACTCCACAATCCTATATTGTTCCTAGGGAGCATTTTCATGCATGTTTACATCCAGTTATGTTGTTGTTATCAAGTATGTAGATGATTTTTTTTTTTTAATAAAATGATCATCATGTCAGACTTTTTACATGCATGCAACTAAACAGTTGTTCACTTTTTTCATGAAAGTCATGAAAAACAAAAGTTATACTGTGAAAAAAGATTTCAAGGGCTGTGAGGGAAATCCAGGTAAAGTGACCCAAGTAGTATTACTGAAAATGTGACCAAAATCAGCATCAGATTAATCTGAGGGAAAATCCTTTCAGCTTTATTCCAAGAGGATTGATGAAAGTCTGGCATTAACCATGCTGGAACCATTACTTTATTTAATTTTGTATTTACTCAGGTTAAGTCATGAAGGGCAAATACTTTTGCATAGCACTATAATTTTGCCCTTGCAATATGTGCGACCCAGAGTAGTGTCTCTAATGGTTTATACACACACTATCACATTCTCCTGTAGACTGAAGTATATATTGTGTCATAATGATTTCTCTTGAGCTTCTCCTGCTCTGCCAATTCTGAATTTGCTTTTCAGGTTCCAGAATAGCGGGTGAGGTAGTTGGAGAGGGCAGTAGGCTGCGGGGAGAGGGGTGGGGTGGAGGAAAGTGGGGATTTGCTGTTTAGTTGTTATAGCATTTGTGAGTCAGCTAACCTGTATGAGAGATAATCTGTCACAATTTTTAAACCTCAGATGACCTCTGCTCATACTGATCATCATCAACAATGTTCACCACAACTAGAACAGAAGTCATGTTACTGAAGTCATGTAGGAAACAGACTAGCTTTAACATAGCTTTTGTCTCTTGCTCTGCATGTGTGAATTAGATACATCACAGCTCCACAAGGCGTAGCATGAACAAAACCGGAGAACTTTCTTAAGCTGAAAACTGAAACTTAAAAAAAAAGTTTTATGAGCTGCGTTCTCAGACATTTACTATCTCTGCTCACTCATAAACACGTCTCTAATTTATAAAAGCCTGAATTACTGCATCTAAACACTTTAAGCCTTGCAAACCTAAACACTTACCTGTGTCTGGTGCTGTGTCTGGGTCTCTCTTTGTGTCATCACCTTCAGGGTCTGGGTCATAACCTCTAACAGCACATGCACTCTCATAGATATCCACCACCATTTCCCTTTGCTTAGTAGAACGCTGAACCATCTCTAATCTATAGAAGACTCACTAACACACTAAATTACTGTGTCTCTGTTTGAGCACGAGCGAACTGCTGCACTTCTTCCTAGTGTACACTAATTTAAATGTGCTGCTCTCAGTAAAGGAAGTTAATCATCAGAGATGGATGTCAGTGGCTTTTTGTGGTCAAAGTGTGAAGACAAGCGTAATTTTTCAAGCATACACGACATTATCTGGTTAAAGTCTCGCAATTATATATTTACCAAAATAACATTGTGTTATAACAGTGTAGACAATGGTCAATTTATCATAATGGTGTTCCCTATAATGAGTTTATTTACAGCACTCTTGATTTTTGTCACATGAATTAGTCGACATGTTCCTGTAGTAGATTTGGAATTATTTGTAGATTTACTTTTGCAGAAGCTTTTATGCAGCTTTATTGTGAGGTAGCAATACAGAAGTGACACTGGTCTAAGATCAGCGTTTAACAATCGCCTTCTTTCACACATTACACTCTAAAAAATGCTGGGTTAAAAACAACCCAAACTGGGCTGTTTGTAACCCAGCTGCTGGATAAATATTGGACCAACTACATGCTGGGTTAATTTAACCCAGCAAGATGGGTAAAACATTCAATCCAAATTCTAGGTCATTTTTAACTATAATGCTGAGTTAATTCTACATCACAAATAGGTTATTATTATTTTTATGTTTTACATTTCTATGGGTAAAACAGTTTAAACAGTTAAATTACTTCGATATACTGGTCAATTACAAAAAAAAAAAAAAACTAAGTTTTGCAAACCATACATATATGCATTAAACACCGAATTAAATGTACAAATCATAGAAAAAATATTTATATTTATTTTTCAAAAGAACAAGATCAGATAATATAAAATAAGTTCAACAGCGACATCATTACAATACTATTACTGAGAAGCACTAATGCCTGAGAGCAGTGCTGGTCATTATCTCACAATGCAAGCATTCTACAAAGAAAGCTAAAAAGTTCAGACATTTTTGCAGTTTCTTTCATACACAGGTGGGGTTCTTTGGTTTGGCTAGTTAGCAGCCATTGTCAGATAAACTAGCATGCTATAGCACAGAACAGGCTGAAAGTTTGAGTGTAACACGGTAACAGTAATAAATGTTACATACAGTGAACACATTCAGTCATAGGTGAGTGAAAGTGTGTATACAGACCTTATTTTGAACGTTTACATTTCCTCTTAAATGCTCGAGGAGGAAGAAAAAAAGACAAAGCTGACACAGCCACTGAATACACCGGTGAACTTCGGGGGAGGGCCGGTCTGATCTGTGATGTTAGCTGTTGCTAGCTAAACCAACTCCAACCCAGCAAGCTGGGTTAAACAAAAAGTACCCAACTCCCTGTAAATAACCCAGAAATATTACCCAACAGAGGCAACCCAGTGTTTGGGTAGTAAAAACAACCCAGCATTTTTTAGTGTGTGTTTGTAAGAAGATTAGTGTTTTGTAACACCTCAGCTATTTTATATGTGTTTGCTAACGCTAGCAACCTAGCTAAATTCTAACGTCATGCTGGCACTACAGTTAACAGTTTAGCTTTCATTCATCACTTCACCACCTTCGTACAGCCTGCAAGCATTCTACAAAGAAAGCTAAAAAGCTCAGACATTTTTGCTGTTTCTTTCATACACAGGTGATGTTCTTTGGTTTGGCTAGTTAGCAGCCATTGTCAGATAAACTAGCATGCTATAGCACAGACCAGGCTGAAAGTTTGAGTGTAACATTAACACGGTAACAGTAATACTTATTACATACAGTGAACAAATTCAGTCATAGGTGAGTGAAAGTGTGTATACAGACCTTGTATTTAATGTTTATGTTTAAATGCATGAGGAGGAAGACCAAAAAAAAAAAAGAAGACACAAAGCTGACACAGCCACTGAACACACTGGTGAACTTTGGGGAAGGGGCGGTCTTGTCTGTGATGTTAGCTGTCACTAGCTAACCCAACTCCAACCCAGCAAGCTGGGTTATACAAAATGTACCCAATTCCCTGTTAATAACCCAGAAAAATTACCCAACAGAGGCAACCCAGTGCTTCGGTAATAAAAACAACCCAGCATTTTTTTAGAGTGCAGTAATAAATGTTACATACAGTGAACAAATACAGTCATAAGTGAGTGAAAGTGTGTATACAGACCTTATATTTAATGTTCACATTTCCTCTTAAATGCGTGAGGAGGAAGACCAAAAAAAAGACATGAAGCTGACACAGCCACTGAATACACCGTTGAACTTCGGGGGAGGGGCGGTCTTGTCTGTGATGTTAGCTGTCACTTGCTAACCCAACCACACATTATAATCTTCAATTAAGTGTTAGCAAGCCGAGTTAAACAAAAAGTATCCACTTCACTGTAAACAACCCAGAAAAATTACCCAACAGAGGCAACCCAGCGTTTGGGTAGTAAAAACAACCCAGCATTTTTTAGTGTATATGCAAAAGGGGCAGGACATTTACTTTGTAACCATAATTATAATAATATTTTTTTTCTTATTAACTTTGAAACAATGAGAAAATCAGTCCCTCTGTATGATTATAATGAGGTCCACACTTCTGCAGGGTTTTACACTAGATTTTAGAGTGTAGCTGTGGAGAATTGTGTTCAATTAAGTGTTAGGCAAGGTCAGGTTTGCATGTACTTTTGGCCATATAGTCTTTGTGTAATGTCAGTTTAAAGACATACAACTTGTTTTTATTTAATACTTAATTATAAAACTTATACATGAATACACATACTGTACAAGTAATAGCAGTTTTGGATATCTATCCTGGTGTAACTAGTCTAATCTTTTCTCTGGTTGAATCTCAAACAACATCTAGTGGCTGAATAGTGAACTACACAGTCTTCAACTCATGGTCGCTACATGGGGACCTCTTGCAGTAGACACGCGCAACACTGCACTCTAGTGGCACAATGTTTCACTTACATTTAGTAGTAATATTAAGAGTTCTTAAACCTCTTGGGCTCGTAGGTTAGAAACACTAAGCAGGTAATTATACTTATAAAACAACTGATCCTACTCACTTATTTATAATATAAATGGTGACTGTACACTCTCAGGAATAAAGTCATTAATCTTTAGAACCACACATTATAATCTTTAATTTAATTTCTATTTGTTTACTTAGAGACTTTATGTAGGTATGTTCTACTTATGTCTTCCAAGGTCAGTTTATATAAAAAATATACAAAAGATTACCTGAAGAGTATTATGAAAGTAGCCTTTATTTTGAGGTAGTAAGTCAGCTATTTTAAACTAAATAAGGTTTTATCATTTTCTTTTTTTTTCCAGATTTTCTCCATAATTTAGTTGTATCTAATTCTCACCCGTCATTGGTGCGTTCCCCGTCAAGGCTACTTCTACCAGTCTGGGAGGCTGAAGCTGGAGACTAACACACGCTTCCGTCAAAACATATGATGCCTGCCAGCCGCATCTTTTCGAACTGCTCGCTCACACACAGCTGGGGGCAGCATTACACACTCGTAGGACAATGCTATCCGCTCCTTCCCTCCCAACCCTGTCCTCTGAAAGAGCTTGACCAATCAGCTTTTTCTAGGCCTCTGGCTGAAAGACATTACAGAATCACCCAGGAATCGAAATAGCGATCTGTGGATTTGTGGGTCTTTCTGCATTCAGTCTTGTCTGTGTCCATTATAGGCATGTCCTATTGGCTTGAAATGAAGAATTCTGATTTCTTTGTCCTTTACCACTGCAGCACTCGCCATAATTAGAGATGGGGATCATCCAATATGGTATTATCACGATATAAATGTGTACCATGATTTTGTGTGTAGTCGATTTTATTAGAATTACATTTTATATAACAATTCTAATGAATTTTATCCAATAATTGGCACCTGCCACACAGAATCCTGTGTTGTGTAAATAGTTTAGAGCACACCACCTGCAGGAATCGCAACATTCTCAAATGTACACATATATATACTGTATGAAGTCAGTGTGCTGATACATGATACATGAGTATTAATTAATAAATTAATGATAATTAATTGTTCATTTAAATTGCTTCAAAATATATTTACCTATGCACAGATTTACTGCTGAAATGTATTATTTTATATAAGACAACTTATTTTAAATAACATGCATGACTTCTGCACAATAAACAGTTACTTTGTCATTTATTTTATTTTTCGAGGAGTCTGAGTCTTTAATGTCATTCAAATTATAAAAATGTCCAGACTTTAAAGCATTGAATTACATGAAGACACAGACCTGTAGACACTTTAATGCAGATGGTGTCTATTGATGGACAGTACAGAGCAAAAAGGAAATGTTTTTTTATCCTGTTAAATTAATGGTGGATTAATTAATTTAAAATAAATTTGCTGTAGTCTCTTAGTGAGGTTTGCATGATCAGGAAAACACATTGACCGTGTTTGAATAAGTACATGAAAGTCTGGAAATAATAATTTTTAAGCATTTTTTCATTAAAGCATCAAGAACAGAAACATTTTCATATCCAACATTATTCTATACTAAGGTCACAATATCAGCTCTAACACTTGTGTGTGTGTGTGTTTAGAATTGTATAGGGTTGGAAGGATTATTTAGTGCTTGGGTGAGATAATGGAGGTGTGGAAAAACAAGCCAACACACTAATTAATTAAGCAACCAAGACTTGTTCATTTTTCAAGTCAAAATTTATTAAAAATCTTTGCTCGCCTTGCGGAACGCTCGCAAACCGCATTACTCCTAAACCGAGGTCCCACTGTATAGGCTAGTAATTGATAGAAAAATAATAATAATAAATCTCTGTACATCTTTAATCAGTTATTATTATTATTATTATTAATCAATAATTGATTTGCAAGTTATATGTATTTTAATAGTGTTTTATAATGGTTTCAGTCTTTGTTTTAATAAATACTTAATATTTAATGACAGTAGTGTGAAATTTTTACAGCATCAGCAACAGGTATCCATGGTGCTTATGTTACCATGGTAACGGACAAGGAAACGGCGTATGCGCTGGTGACTTTGCAAGGTGTTCCGAATGGTGGAGTTTTGTTGGAAGTTCCCTTCACCTACATTCCCTTCAAATGGAGCAGGGAGAAGGGAGCAGCCTGTGAAGTACTCTTTGGAATGGAACGCAGCCTGTGTTTTGGTCCCTCGTCGTACTCTCGTGAGAATGCGCTGCCACATCATGGCCGAAAACTGACACAAGTAAATGTGAAGGTCACCTGATTCGTGTTTAAAGCGCACCCAGGAAGAAGCGAGGGGAGGGGAGGCAGTAGGGTGGATCAATGCTATTTATGTCACTATTTTCATTCAGAGTTTGTTGAGGAGAGTTGAGGAACCTGTTCCTTTGCGTATTATCCCGCTTAAGGGATTTTCACCACAGACGGCTTCTCAAAACCGACACTTACTCTCACTCCCTCGTCTTGCTCCAAGACTAGTTTCACTGCTTCTGGTGAGGCCGATTTATCTTTCCCAGCAGGAAAGATACACTCGTTCACAATAACCTGCACGTTGGACATTCAAAACCTTCATTCACACACTTACATTTATATATATTTTGTAAATATTGTTTTTTACTGGTGCACCTGTTTCCTTGTTTATCATTTAATACACATTTGTGAATTTTCTCCTCTGAGAGGCGTGACCTAGCGACTGCATTTTTAATTGAGTGTGAGTCTGCCTGAACAGAATCCGCAACAGGTTACTAAGACTAACATAATTCCTTCTGCAAACAAGTCCATTTGTGTTGAAATGACAAGTAATGCCATGACAGTAATACTTAATATCAATACAGAAACACATTAAGAGCTTATTATATTCCAAATAGTTGAATTTTGGTCACATCTCTCAGAGGAGAAAATTCACTAATCAACTAAAATTGTTACTTGTTATGATGAAGTGCGCTGAATGAAAGCGTGTTCCCTTTCAAAAGCTACACTCGATGCTGCGTGAAAACGCTATGGGAACATCTCTTTGTTGCCCGGTTGTGAAGCCTGTGCATGTCAAAACCGCCGAATACTTCGGCTTATAACCTCTGCCAGGCATGATGTCACCGAATAAGGTGCACCTGCAGGTGATAAATAGGAGCGAACCGGAAACATCCTCAGATCTTTTTGTCTTCAGGTCCGCTTTGTGTTTGCGTGTGCATGTGCAAGCCATAACGAAAGCCATAACGAAAGCAAAAATAACAGCATTAACTCACCGATATGGCGGAGTTGCTTAAGAGATGCGTGCCTCCGTGCGATAGATCTCTTTCGGAGGGCGATCTTCATGAATTTTGTCTCGAGTGCTTGGGGGAAGAACACGCTCGCCTCGGGCTTCAGGGAGACTGTGAGAACTGTGATCTTCTCCCTATTAAGGTGCTTCGCGCGCGGCTCGCTTTCTTTAAAGAGAAACCGCGAGCCGCGGCGCATTCCTGGGGCTAGCGTGCTGATCTGGCAGATGCGCACGAGACGGAATTTCCAATTTCTCTCTCGCTCTCTCCGGATCAGGAGGTTTTAGCTTCCGCTTCGCAAGCATGTTCCGGCGCTTCTCGTGAAGGAGCGGAAGAATCCTCCTCTCTCGCTTCCATGGAAGTAGCCTCCTCACAACGCTCCTCCAGTGCTGACAGAGCTTAGGAGGAATTATTAGAGGTTATAACGCGTGCGGTCGAGCGATTGCATATCGACTGGCCGCAGAAGCGAGATTCACCCAAGTGCTCGAGATTGGACGACAGGTTTCTGTCGGGTGGCCGGGGGGAGGAGCCTCAACGTCTCTCTCTCCCCTTCTTTGGTGACCTCCATGATGAATTAACTCTTTCATGGAGCAAGCCGTATTCATCGCGTGTTTTTGTGCCATCGACTTCGACTTATTCGAATATCGTTGATGCGAAAGCACGCGGTTATATGATGATGCCCCAGATAGAAGAGACGCTTTGGTGGGGAAAGCGTTTCAGGCAGCAGGTCATGCTGGCGCTTCACTGCACACCATGGCGGTTTTGCAGGCCTACCAGGCTGACCTGCTGAAGGACCTGAGCACCGGCAGGGTTATTGATGACAGGGCGTTTGCAGAGCTGCGTCGAGCCACAGACCTGTCTCTCCGTGCAACTAAGCAGACGGCCCGTGCTGTGGGCTGTTCTATGGCTGCCATGGTATCCACGGAGAGGCATCTGTGGCTGAACCTCACGGGCATCAAGGATAAGGATCGTGCTGTCCTCCTTGAAGCCCCCGTCTCGCATTCCGGCGTCTTTGGCGACGCTGTTAATTCTGTCGCCACTAGGTTTCGGGAGGCGAAGCTATATGAACAGGCCTTTGAAAGGTTCCTTCCCCGCCATGCTCAAGAACCGGGACCGTCGGCCACCCGGCCCCAGCCAGGTCTGGCCCCTATCAGGCGTGAGGTGCAGAAGGAGAGCGTGACCAGCCGCGCACCCCCTCGTAAAGACTGGGGTGGGGCTCGCCACTCGTCTCAAAAATCTGCCTCGAAAAGACCGGATCTGAGGAGCTTCCTCTCTTCAAAGAAGAAGCCCTGAGTTTGTGCGTCTGGGGCCATGGAGGTGTCTCCCACCAGGGAGGGGCGCCTGGATTTTCATCACAAAACAGGACCTCCTCCCTGGCACTCCCAGGAGGCCGGTGTTCAATCCCCGCCACCACTGGTGTTTTGGGGAGCGCCAGTCTCCAATGGAAAGTTGGGTGTTCGGGCATCTCCTGCCATACTTCAGGATACCCAACATCTAACACCCCCCCATCCAGCCGAAGTGTCAAAGCTTGTGCCCCTTTCGGAGAAGCTGGCAGCGTAGAAACTACTGTCAGGCGTATCTCCTTGGGTACAAAGGACTGTAGCCACAGGCTACAGGATTCAGTTTGCACATCGTCCTCCACGTTTCAACGGCGTGGTCTCCACTTCCGTGAAACCGGACCGAGCACATCTGCTGGCCCAGGAGTTACAGACTCTGCTGGACAAAGGGGCCATAGAACATGTTCCCTTCCCAGACAGAGAGTCGGGCTACTACAGTCGGTACTTTTTGGTGCCCAAGAGAGGGGGGGGGGGGGGGGGGGGGGGGTTGCGTCCGATCTTGGATCTTCGCGACTTGAACCGCTATCTCAGGAAATCCAGATTCAAAATGTTGATGTTCAAAATGATTGTTTCTCAAATCCAACCAGAGGATTGGTTTGTGAAAATCGATCTCAAGGACGCATATTTCCATATATAAATATTGCCACAGCACAGGAAGTTCCTGAGGTTCGCTTTCAGGGGTGAAGCTTACCAGTATCGGGTCCTTCCATTTGGCCTAGCTCTGTCACCCCGCACATATACAAAATGCATGGATGCAGCTCTGGCTCCTTTACAACTCCAGGGCATCCGTATTTTGAATTACATAGACGACTGGCTGATTCTGGCCCAGTCTCAGGAGCTAGCGCTTCGACATCGGGATGTCGTCCTAGCCCATCTTCATTCTTTAGGATTGAGACTCAACGCCACAAAAAGCGTTCTCCTTCCTGTTCAGAGGACAACATATTTGGGTGTCACATGGGATTCGGTCACAATGCGAGCACAGCTATCTCCTGCTCGTGTCGAATCCATTCTCAACACCCTGAAGGAAATCAAGCTAGGCCAGAAGGTCACTGTTCATCACTTTCAGAAATCTTTAGGCCTCATGGCAGCTGCATCCACGGTGATACCTTTGGGCCTTCTGCACATGAGAGCTTTTCAGCTGTTAAGAGCCAGGGGGTTTCATTCAAGGGCCAACCCCCAGAGGCTAAAAAGGGTTACGCGCCGGGGGCTTCGTACCCTTTCTATGTGGTTCAGACACCGGTTTCTGACTTTGGGTCCCACTCTAGGTCCGTCTTGTCGTCGCAAGATGCTAACGACAGACGCTTCCCTCACGGGCTGGGGTGCGGTCTTGGATGGCCGTCCAGCACAAGGGAGCTGGAGAGGTCATCTTCTCGCGTGGCACATCAATTGCCTCGAAATGATGGCTCTGTTTCTGGCCCTGAAACACTTCCTCCAGCAGTTGAGAGGCTACCATGTCCTAGTGCGGGTGGACAGCACTGCGGTAGTCTCATAAATAAATTGCCAGGGTGGACTGCGCTCGTGCCGCTTGAACAAGCTAGCGCACCAGGTTCTGCTTTGGGCACAGGACAAGTTCCAGTCCCTCAGGGCGATTTACATTCCAGGGCATATGAATGTAGGAGCAGACTTGCTATCCAGACAAGCTTTAAAACATGGGGAATGAAAACTCCAACCCGAAGTAGTCAGTCAAATCTGGGAAACAAGAGGCAGCACAATGCCCCCTTTACTACTCTCTGACTCCTCCAGCTCCCCTGGGTCTGGACGCAATGGCCCACACGTGGCCCAGATTACGCCTTTATGCGTTTCCACCTATAGTTCTGCTCCCAGGAGTCCTGGCAAGGGTCCGTCAACAGGGTTTGCGCCTCTTATTGATAGCGCCCCATTGGCCGACCAGAGTGTGGTTTCTTGGATCTAATATCTCTCCTCGACGGCTCACCCTGGGTGATTCCAGTGAGGCGGGATCTTCTGTTTCAGGCGCAGGGGACAATACGAGATCTGGAACCTTCACGTTTGGCCCCTGAACGGGACCAACTAAGACATGCTGGGCTTTCAGCCAGCGTAATTGAAACCATTTTAAGTGCCAGGGCTCCCTCCACTAGAAGAACTTATGCCCTCAAATGGAGTGTATTTGAAAATTGGTGCATGGCAAGACATGTAGACCAAAGAGCAGCTCTTTATTTGCCATGGGGGTCGCAACCGGGGGGCGGCTGCCACTAGACAGACTCTGTCACACTGGGTAAGAGATGCTATTGCCCTAGCCTATGAGGCGCGTGGTCACACTTCACCTCTGGGAATCAGGGTTCACTCAACCAGGGGGATTGCCTCATCGATTGCCTTGGCAAGAGGCGTCCCCCTGCAGCAGGTGTGTGATGCGGGGGGCTGGTCCTCTCCACACACGTTTGTTAGATTTCATAGTCTGGATGTCAATGCTACTCCGGGTTCGCGGATCCTTGAGTCAGCATCCCAGAGCTAGGTCTGAGACCTCCTCGGCTTGTGCGCACACGCTACACAACCTGGGGGTCCAGACACTTGCAGTGCGGCGGCGTTGGTATTCTCGTTCCCATAGCGTTTTCACGCAGCATCGAGTGTAGCTTTTGAAAGGGAACGTCTCGGGTTACTTGGCTGTAACCCTGTTCCCTGATAAAGCGGGAACGAGATGCTGCGTTCCGATGCCGCACTACTGGCGTGCCTGGACGTCCTTCAGACAAAATTGACCTGAGGATGTTTCCGGTTCTCTCCTATTTATAACCTGCAGGTGCACCTTATTCGGTGACGTCATGCCTGGCAGAGGTTATAAGCCGAGGTATTCGGCGGTTTTGACATGCACAGGCTTCACAAACGGGCAACAAAGAGATGTTCCCATAGCGTTTTCACGCAGCATCTCGGTCCCGCTTTATCAGGGAACAGGGTTACAGCCAAGTAATCCGAGACGCTCGTTTCCACAGAATCCAGCAGAATCTGTATTAGGATATTTTTACAGCAGACTGCATCGTGCCACCTTGTCATTTATTGTTTTCCTATAACTTCAATGTTATATAAGAAATATTACCAATTTAGAATGAAAAAAAAAATCACATCAGTCAACAACAGTGAAGCAATAATTTTTATTCTTTAAATAATTTGATTAATTGCCAGTAAAGTTTTGAATATTAATCAAGTTAGTAAATTAGTACATTTTAATTAGCAGGACACATGATCATAACTCATCATAGCACTTAGCCTGATGAGAGAGAGGGTGAGGTTTATATTATCACAGCTTACTAGTTAGTCAGGCAGTACAGATATACATATAGGGGTCAAATAATGTTGTTGTGCTCAGCAGTTATAATAATAAACAATAATAATTTCATGAAGACACAGTTAGAACTCGTCCCACTGATTAATACACTCAGTTTTTCTTTATTTAGGAACATTTAGTTATTTTCTCTTCTCACAGATCCAGACTAGTTTATCAGAGCACGATCTGTCATTCCACTGCTGTCTGTCAGGATACCCAGTCTCAGCACAGTCCTCACCATTGTCAGGAGCCAAGTTCCTGAAACTAGGACAGTCTGATTTAGTCTCCAGTACTGAGATTCCAAACAAATCCAAACAGAATGATCTCTGCTCAATAAAAATATCAAAGAAAAAGGATTCATCTAGGTTTATTTATTTACTCTCAATGACTTAAACAGCAACAACAACAAAACATATTGCTGACACACATGTGGTCTCTTACCCAGAGGTCAGTAGTGAACCGTCCACCCATTTCCACTCTCCCTCGTTGTCTCTGTCACTCAGACCAATCCAAGCTCGACTTCCCTGCAGCTGTTCAGCGATGAACATCTGTGTATTTGATAACAGAACAACTTGAGAACTTAAGCATCTCTCTCTCTCTCTCTCTCTCTCTCTCTCTCTCTCTCTCTGTTGCATGCTGGAAGTTGGTAGGTAAGAATAATGTGTGGATGGTGTGAGGAGCATGTGAGCGACTGTTTGAACAGTATATTTTACTTCTATTTTTCAGGTCTTTCTTTTGGTGTGTCACATCAGATTTATATGTGTAAATTAAAAAAATATATAAAACCCAAAATTAATAATATTTTATATACACAGTAAAAAAAAAGTAAAACAAAAAAGCCATTCTATCTGAGGGGAGAAAAGGCCCTATGGGATGAGCTGGCAGCAAACCAAGCATCAGAACCCACTGGGTCACACTCCTACCTGGGGTAAGCTGTGAAGCGAGTCCCAATGTTACAGTAGAGCAAGTCAAGTCAAGTCAGGTAGCCTATTATTGTCATTTCAACCATATACAGGTCAATACACAGTGAATCAAAATGATATTTCTCCAGGACCAAGGTGCTACAGAGAAAACAAATCAACAACATAAATTAACAAAACTAGCTAAGAACTATACAAAAAAAAGGAAAATACAAAAATGATGACAAAGTGACCTGTGCAAATGTACAAGTAGTAACAAACATGACACAATATAAAACACCGTGACAATGTAGGGCCAACCAGTTCGCAGGTAGTAGTGGTAGCTGAGCTAGTGGGATTTGTGAATAATGTCAGCATCATGCGTGTCATGTCATTTAGGCTTCACCTTTGGGTGTTTACAGTTTGGTAGGACCATTTATTTTTGGCTCCTTGCTATGCTGTCATTCAGGCTGATGTTTCTGAAGGAACCCTCTTTGGAGATTTTCTTTAGAATCACACAAAGTGGGGGAAAAATACCAGACCGTCTGAAGCAGTGCTGGTAAGAGTGTTATGGAAGAGCAGGTCGGAGAATGTAGTGATTCTGGACCTAAATATATAGGATGCTCTTGTGAATTCCAAGCTCCATGACTGGTGGGCAGTGTAATGAGTAAGAGTGATGGAATAGAAACACAGAGGTGTGATGTGATGTATGGTGAAAATATTAAATATGGGTTCAGTGGCACGAAATGTTGGAGGAAAACATAGTGAGGATCCCAGGGACTCCTGTAGAGGAGAAGGATAGTAAAAAACTGCACTAGAAGTGTTGTGGAGGGAGTTGAATGGTGAATGGTTAATCTGATATCAAGTTAATCAATGTGGATATGAAAGATGAGAAAGATGCGTCACGAGACATTGAAGTACTGCTGCTGTGAAGAGTAAGAACATCATCATATACATTAGACAAAATTTACAATTTTCTAAATGCGACTTTTCCCAGATAGCACTACTTTGAAAATTGAAAATTATATATTGCTTTAGTATTGTGCAGCATGCTCTCTCAATAATGCCATCACATCAGGAGCTCATATGAGGGTTGGTTACCAATCTAATAAATAAATAACATTGAAATAACTATATATCAAAGACAGTGGATATCAACGCTGGTCCAACAATGTCACCTGTGTTGATCGTATGCTCCCTGATAAGCGGTGGCACATTAGTTTGCTCTACTGGCTGGCCAAAGCTGTGAGTCAAAAAGCTATTTGTGACTATAATTCTGTTTCCTAAATATTGCCTATGGCACTGAATATTAAATGATCCACAATGACTAAAGAATTTATAAGAAAATGCAATCCATCGAGAGGACAAGACAAAAAAAAACAAAAAAAAAAACAACTTGCCTATTATATTATTCACAAACATTTTATATGCTCCCCAAAACTTTTAACAATTTTACTTGAAGTAAATGTCCTATTATCATCAATCTAAATGGATTCGCTACAATGCCAGCTAAACAATAGTGATAATGTGTAATCATTTCTGTTTTCTCTGTTGTTATTTATGGCTAAATGGAATAGATGCAGGTGTAAAAGGTTAAAAAAAATGTATATAGATTAAATAAATAATATTCAGTTACGACAGCTAAAAACAATAGATATAAAGTAAATTGAGGTATAGTTCATAATGTGTAATAGTTATTTTTTTTTGTTATTTTCTTATGTTTTGTAAAATTAGAAAATGTTAAATTCATTCTGCTCAAGCACACTGTCAAACAGATCACAAGATGCTGGTTTTACGCAGTACTCCCAACTATGAAGTTTGTAGTTTTGCTGTGCTGACCTGACACAGTTGAGCACAAAGCACAATGAATTTCACATTTATACTTTATATAACCTTATAATTTTTCAGCGCTGATGGATTGCTGATGGATTGCCGTCTTCTCCCCACATTATAAAACCAAAGAGTGTAGATTGGGGTCTGTCTGTACTGGTGCTGAAGATCTACAGAGCAGAGTGGAAAAGCAGACCCTGAAAAAGTACCATGCGAGCAAGGCAATGTAACGCGACCCCGGGAATTTAAAGAAACAAAACTGAAAGCAGTCATTTGATCAATTTGTGAAGGTCTACCACATGAATGCTGTATGAGCTCCCGCCGCACTCGCACTCCTGTGTAGAGCCATTCTTCAAGATTTTGCTGCGCCTCCATGTTAGCAAGATTAATCCACAAGGGAAAAGTAATCATTTTGCTGCGGCAAACAATCTCTCTCTCATAAACAGTGTTGTATACCTTCATCTCACCTCCCCCTCGCTTTTTCGCCGCAGCGCTTTAAAGGCAGCGCAGGTGACCTCCTACGTCACTGCCAACCTCTTGCTACCCATCTGCGAATTCTCGCGAAAGTATCTTTCGGGACCACTGCCTATTGTGAAGAGTAATACAAACCCTTAAAGGACACTTATGGGGCACAGCTGCTCTTTCTTTACAAGCTTATGCTGTTTATTCCCCCCCTATAAAAAGCCCTTTATGTGGCTGCGCTACAAGAAGGGGCGCCCTCTAGCGCTCTCAGTATGACTAGAGGATGCCTCCCTTTTACTGGACAGTCCTTGAGCATGTGTCCTGAGGCTCCACAATAAAAACAAACCCTTTGACTTTCGCTTTCATATCAGGTATGAACAGTGTTCGGGGATGTTACTTTTTAAAGTAACTAATTACATTACAAAATTACTGTCTTCAAAAAGTAATCAATTACATTACTGCATTACTTTCTGATAAAAGTAACTAGTTACAGTACTTTTCCATTGCAGAAAATGAACACTCCTTTCTGCTTCCTCATGCATGTTGTTTTAGTCAAGACTTTTCTAATTATTCTACCATCATCACTCAGCGAAGTTTGGCCCATAATCTGTTAACTACTAATACCCCTATCTCACCTACGTGATTTTGCACGGTGGTCGTAAGTACGGTTCATCATGATTCACCGTGAGTTTCGGCGTTGTGATCAGGTTTCCACCTTTCCGTGCGTCGGTCCTTGCATAGGTAAACCGCATATGTGAGATAGGGGTATAACAGCAGGAATAACAGAGGGGGTGGGTTATCGGGGGGCGGGGCTTGTAGAACAACTTTCTCACACACACACACACACACACACACACACACACACACACACACACACACACACACACAGAAACACACACTAATGGATTGGGAATGACTGCTGTCTGGCTCACGGATTACATATATTGTCTGAATAACAAATTACATTTTTGAAAACGTAACTAATTAATTGAGTACATGAATGGCAGACCTAACACTTTAGATTACTCGTTACATCAAAAAGGTAATCCGAGTTCCCCAACACGTTACTTTGTAATGTGTTACACCCAACACTGGGCATGAATGCTTCTTGCAATCTCTTTTCTATGCTCATGGGAAGAGGCACTCATTTACAGTAGACTCGTTTCCTGTACTTCCTGGTTGTAAACGGGATTGCTAGTGGTCGTTCAACTAACATTTTGGCAACAGACATGTACTTTTTATTTAGCACATTTATTGTCGTCTGTGGTATGCACATGGTAATTTCTTTCATTTGAATCATAGAAACTATAGGATGCAGTGGGTGTTGTGGATTTATGCATGAATGCCAGTTATTTAGTCTTTCCTGCACTTATCTGGAGGCCGCTCTTTTGACACCAGTCTACAAAGTTATGAACAGTCCTCTGTACTCCTTGTCATGATACTCCATGAACAGGCTGATTGTTACAAAATTTAGTTTTTGTATTTTGTGTTTTTTGTGTCTCTGCTTTTGTTTTATTTCCGCCTGTTCTGTTTGATTTAGAGAACATCTGCAGGTGACAGGTTGTTGAGCTGTACATGAAGTCTGCAGGGTAGACGGTGAAGATGAACAGAGCCAGGACCATTCCCTGTGGGGTTTCAGTGTTAAACATGTCAGACTCACAGTCACAAGTTCTCACATACTTTGGTCGGTTTGTAAGGTAATCCAGTATCCAAGTAGATAGATGATGGTCAAATGCCATGTATTCCAGCTTATCCCTCAGAAGTGCACGTTGGATGGTGTTAAAAGAATATATGCTGCACAGATGGTCTGCACCAGTCTTAAAGAGCTTGGAACTTATGCTGTCTTGGCCTACAGCCTTCCTTTCACTCGTGCTTTCTGAGCTCCATTCTCACCTTGGCCTCTGTAAGGGGCAGTATGTAGTAATGGGAATGGGAGCCGGGGGTAATTGGTAGGGGGAGATAGGTTAGATGAGTTGTAAGTAAACTGTGAGAAGTGGAGTTGCAGCAGTGAGGAATGGGTGGGGACCTGGGATTTGCATAGCTGATCAAATCTGTTAAAGAAAATATTCAGTTCATTCACCCACTTTTGGTCATCCTCTGCCTTCTCCTTTCCTCATTTTTGTAGCATGCTTCTCCATCTTCTTTTCCATCTTCTTCCTGTAGTATGCTTCTCCATCTTCTTCCTGTACCATGCTTTTCCTTCTCTGATGTTCTTTTTAAAATCTCTCTGTACAGTTTTCAGCTTATCCTTGTTTCCTGTTTTAAAAACCCTCTTCTTCTCTTTATGGAGAGTCTTCACATCTGGATAAATCCTATACACTGTACAGTCCTCTTTTTTTGTGATTTTCCCCAATTTTTCTCCGAAATTTTGACACAGCCCCCTGTCACCAGGGGGCTTCCACATTAAGCCTACTACTACCAGGTAGTCAGGAGGGGCCAAAGACTAAACCAAAAAGCCAACCACATCTTTTCTAACTGCTTGGCGTAACATACTCAGAGGACAGAGCTATTCGCTCCTTCCGCTTGGTGAGCTCATGGACGTCCATGATTGGCTGTAGTGCTGTGATTAATGTGAGAGCATTAAGTGCCTCACATCCCACCCCGCTAAAAGAGAGCATGGCCTATCAGCTCTCTCTAAGCCCTCGGCTTCGAGAGGCTTACAACATCACTGGGGAATCAAAGTAGTGAACTGCAGATGATGGGACTAGCATTTTACCATTCACGCACAGAAGTTGATATAATCCATTATACAGTCATTATAATAATCCATTATACATTATACAGTATACAGAATAACCTCCCCATGTAGGTTACACAATCCCTCCCACACAATTGTATCAAATCAGAATCTCACTGTGCAGGAGACTCACACAAGGGGTTTGTACACAGCTAGAGAATGAATAAGATTTTGTTCACATTTTCCCAAAAGGGGGAGGGTGCTGAAGTATAAACCTCCTTGAAGTTGGCTTAAAATAAATCCAGTTGGGATATAAAAAAAAATCTAAGTATGGTGTGGCATGGAACATACTGGGTGGATGTGGGCAGAGTGGGAGGACAGAATGGAATGATTAAAATCCCCAGAGATAATGAGAAGGGAAAACCATGAAATTCAAAAACGTTCAAATACTTTTTCCTGCCACTGTGGGTTATGCAGCAAAGCAAAACCCCACAAGACCTTACCAGAGAGGAGAGTAAGTATGTATACCACCTTAGCTCATTTTGTAGGGAAAGAGGGCTGTAATTCAAGGACTGAAAAATACTGAGACAGAAATGCATGGCAGATGTTGGAATTCCCATCATAGGTATGTGAGGAAGGAAGGTGAGGCTCATAAAACAGAGCAATGGGGATCTGAATGGGATCTGGATGGCAAGATAGGTCAGGGTCTCAGTTACAATTTTAAGCATGCTGGTAACCTGCTAAATGTTGCTGTAGTGTTATCCCTGAAAAGCTTTGCACTGGGGCTCTTCTGCATGAGGCAGGTGGAGGTCCCTGTATAAACCCCCTGCGGAGAAGTGTACAGCTGATCTCCAGTGGAGGATCATGTATGAACAAACACATATCACTCCACCATAGCTACAAGACACCCCTTCTGTGGGAGAAACAAAACACTCGACCACCTTTTTTAAGATGTGATAGTTTAAGGCTAATTTTAGCACTCTGACTGTATGGATAGTATGATGTGGGCAAATCTTGAGAGAGAATACAAACCTCAGGCCTGAGATACTTAGTTGCACACACACAAAAAAATAAAATAAATAAATAAATAAATAAATAAATAATAATAATAATAATAATAATAATAATAATAATAATAATCCATACACAATTTTAAATGGGCCAGGCTAACTACCTGGCTCACACATAAAACAAAATTAAAGGGAGTTTCACATTGAATAAAGAACTGATTAGGATTTGTTGATCCTAAAATGGCACACGGACTGCAGGATTTTTGTAAGGTTTGGATACAGGGTGATAATTTAAGTTGTGTTTTTATTTAATTTAAGTTGTGTTGTAAGTAATTCAGTAATTTTAGCTTTTTAACAAAAGATCCCAAAACCAAAAGGTTCTGTAGGTGATATGAAGGATTTCAAGTGTGTTTATTTAATTTTATTTATTTAATATTATATTAATTTTTATATTCATATTATTATGTTTGTATTTTAGTTTATGTTATTTTACTTAATTCTTTGCATTTATATAATATTATTATTTACTGGAACTGTTTGGGAGGATCCAGGCAAGGCATAGCCACAGATGGATAAAAAAAAAAGTTTAAAAAGTTTTAAAAAAAGCAGTTAAAAGTCAAGTGTCTCTTTCTTCCTCTCTCTCTCTCTCTCTGTCTCACCTGTTCCTCTATGCTGTTTATGATCACCAGGTCTGCTCCTTTGTTCTTGCAGTCCTGTCTGCTTTCAGTCCAGCTTTTCTTCTCATTAGACATGACATACAGACTGGAGTTGAAACTCCTCACGTTGCCTGTGGAGAGCAGTTGGGATAATTTACAGAGGGCAAAATACACAGTTTCTATTGTAAAGTTATATATGTATATATCATATTATATAGCATATAGCGTGAAAAATAAATCATGTCTTTATACAAAACCGCATAGGTGAGATAGGGGTATAACCGCAGGAATAACAGAGGGGGGCGGGTTATCAGGGGTGGGGCTTGTAGAACGACTTTCTCTCTCACACACACACACACACACACACACACACTAATGGATTGGGAATTACTGCTGTCTGAATTACATAAATTGTCTGAATAACAGATTAAATTTTTTTTAAAAATAACAAAATAACTGAGTACTTAAATGGCAGACCTAAAGTGTTAGATTACTTGTTACATCAAAAAAGAAATCCAAGTACTCTAACGTGGTTACACCTAACACTGCATATAATCATAAACAAAATGTATCCACTGGTTTTAAAGATCCATGAAGCACAGATACAGCACTAAGGAAAGCATTAAATTAATAACTAAATTTAAATATTTTCCATTTTGCATGCAGCATTTATTTCCCTTTTAGTTCTCAGTCCAAATATGAAGAGCACATGGCATTTCTGCAGCACTACAGCCTGTACTTTTATAAAAATGGATAACAGGTTATTGTTGTATTTCTCATTTTAGACCCTGACTGGATAAATAAAAACAGCACACACACTCTAAAGAGAACTCTTTGAAGGTAAGGTTTAGCGATTGGGAATTAATGTTGAGGTGATCACTTTTCTTTTTCTTTGCAAGTGTTTTTGTGAATGAAATTATATTGTAGCAACCCAGAAAAAAAATGTACACAAAAAGTAAACGGTTTTCTTTCCAAAAAGTTTATCGCCAAATGAATGTTTGTTATTAAATTAATGTTAAAAAAAAAAAAAAAAACAGGCGCATGTAAGATTCTTGACACCACATGCATTGGAGCCCCGCCCCTGCACCTAGCGCTCCATTCACATGCAAGATTTATGTAAACGGCTCTATTGAGACGTAAGCAAATGCTAATTGCTGTGTTGTTTGGAGCATGTGCTGATGCATGCCCGTGTCCAAGAACAGGAAAGGCTTGAATGAAGGAACAAAAACAATTAAAAAAATATATATTTTTACGTAAATATTATTATATTCATGTAAGAATCTCTCCATGATAAAATGACTCGTGGCATGAATCTAAACAAAGTGCTTCAGTTTCAAATAATCATTCAATACTGGACAGGAACAGCAAAAAAGCATGATAATAATAAAACAGAATAATAATAATCATCATGTTTTTTTGCTGTTTGTGTCCAGTGTTGAATAATTATTTGACCACGAATGTCTGTAATAATGAAATAAAGCTGCTCACATCATGCATGCTTTCACTTTTGAAAATGCATTGTTTATTCAGAAAGTTTATATTTGTGCTCTGTTGTTCTTCTGGGGTACTAATTTTAAGTTTAAAAGTTGGACATGAATCTGACATATTTACATCCGCCACATTATGAAAGCCCAGATTGTACTCTACATAAATAAGAGAAAATGTATTAGCCACTATATTGGTAAAGATTTGAAATTGACACAAATTTAAGAAGAGCGCTGAATCACTGCAGGTCTTCAAAAAGGCCTCAGACCACTAAGGGTTAACTGAGGACATTTAACTGTTGGGAAGAAAATGTAGTTATGAATCTATCTACGTACTTACACAAATCAATAAGTGTCCTCAGGCATCCATCTCTCTGCCCCTGGTCTTTCTTTATAGTCAGGCTCGTATCTGACTGTTTTTTCTCTTCAGTCAGCCTGTTGTAACTGGTCTGTGGCAGGTTGTATTTGATCAACAGCACGGTGATGGCAGTCAGCAGGAGAACACACAGCAGCACCACACACACTGCAGTCAGTCTGTACCACCTGCTCCGTGCAGTGTCTCCACCTAGAGGTAAATAGACATGAGCATACAATTTATCCTCTCTACATATAGCATATACATTTTTGTTTCAACCGCCTCGTTAATATCAAAGCCCTTCAGCAGTCAGACAAACATCTCAGTATCTCTATAAAATGGAACCTTGGATTGCAAGCATAATTCATTCCTGAAGCGTGCTCGCATAAACAAATTAAACTGCACTTTATCATTGAAAAGAACTGCTACAGGGCGTCTCCGTTAGAGTGTGTTTCTTTGTGTGTGTGAGAGAGAGGAGGAGGGGGGTCTGTGACGGGGCACGGTGTCCAATGACTCGTGCACACACACATAATGGAATCACTGCAGGCTGATATATAGAGAAAAAAATTATCTTTAACCTCTCTAATGACACTTTTTCTTGCTTTACATGCACACACACACACACACACACACACACACACACACACACACACACACACGTGTCTTATAATAAACAGTACTCGCATGCTGTACACACACATACAAACACAAAATAAAAAAGGCTTTACGTGCACACGCGTTATAGTAAACAGTACAGGCGTGCACTGATGTTGATTATACCAGTGAGAGACGAGCACTAAGACCGAGTAGGGAAGACAATTTCCCACAATTCCACAGCGCAAGAGAGAAAAAACATTGGCTCAGTTGTGGGCTCATGTTTGCCTTGAGCCACCCATTGCTAAACTCCTCACTGGGTAACATATAGGCTTTCTTTCATCACAATCGGCCCATGGGAAGAGAAGATTTAAATGAGAAGCAGCCTTATTAAAACAAAATAAGGTTTGTGAATAAGAAAAAAAAACACATGGACATGGATAGCAGAATGGGAATGGAAAAAGAAACTTACTTTGTGCTACATTAAATATTTCTACTTTAAGGTTTACGCCTCACTCCAAAACATTATCAGTTAAAATTACCCTTTTTTTGCATTAAGACAAGCGGACAGCTGAGAAGAGGGAGAGGAAAGGATGAAGAAAAAAAAAAAGTTTGACAGATCAACCACTTGAACAAAACAAAATTTAAGAATTGTGGAACGTCTTTGTACACGAATTAATTACAAATATAGGGAACATTAGTAGCTGTTGATTTTCAATTACCTTTAAAGCTAATTATTTTTGTATAGTTCCACTTTGTCACGCCTTCACTTTACCTTGTTATTTGTGGGAAAAATATGTAGCTTGTTTCTAAGAAAACACAAAAACTAATATCTACCATCTTTTGATTATTGTTATGCCTGTATTTTATACAGTATGTACAGTAGACTTCATATTGTTAACCTAGCTATGTCCGTGACTTAATTCACATGGAATTTAACTGCACACTCATACGTGCAGTTTTAAAAATGCACAATGGCACCTGTTGGATTTTGGAATGAACTAAACTTGTATGCAAAAGTTTGGGCACCCCTTGATAAATAACAGATTTTAGTGATTTTTTTAATTGAAAAGATGTTAACACAGTCTCTCTCGTGGAAATAAAAAAAAAGCACAATAGTTTCAGCAAACATTGATGCATAGTTACTTCTTATGTCAGGAATTGAACAAAAATCAAAAATAAAAACATTATTATGGCACTGTGCAAAAGTTTGGGCACCCTAAAAGTTCCAGAGTCTCAGATTTTTTTTTTTTTACAAGGTTTCAGACCTTAATCAGCGTGTTAGAGCTGATACATGGCACCAGCTGTCATTAGTAAATGCCAATTTCAAAGCTTTACAAATACTTTACTTTCACTCTTCAAACCTTGTGCACACACTTGCAGACACTCAACAACCATAGGTTCCTGTAAGCAGCTGTGTAAGCTCTTAAAATGAATTTTATTTATGCCCACAGTGCAGGAGAAGGCTACAAGAAGATTGAAAGGCATTGTCAGCTTGCAGTTTCTACGGTGAGAAATGGAATTAACAGATGGCAGTTCAGGGGAACCCCCATTTGACTGCAAAAAAACCTGCAGGAAGGTTTAGCAGACTAAGGAGTGGTGGTGCACCATTCCACAAGACATTCCACATTCCACAAGTCAGCAGAAGAAAAAAAAAAACTCACCTGCATCCCCATCATAAAATCCAATGTCAGAAGTATGCAACAGAACATCTACAGAAGCCTGATGCATTTTGTAAACAAGTGCTGTAGACTAATGAAGTTAAAATAGAACTCTTTGACCACAATTAGCAAAGGCATGTTTGGAGAAAAAAGGAGCAGCATTTCATGAAAAGAACATCTTGCCAACTATTAAGCATAGGGGTGGATCTACCATGCTTTGGGGATGTGTTGCAACCAGTGGCACAGGAAACATTGCACGGGTGGAGGGAAGAATGGATTCCACTAAATACCAGCAAATTCTGGAAGCAAACATCACACCATCTGTAACAAAAAAAAGCTGAAGCTGAAAAGTGGATGGCTTCTACAACAGGACAATGATCCTAAACATACCTTGAAATCCACTATGGAATACCTCAAGAGACGCAAGCTGAAGGTTTTGTAATGGCCATCACAGTCCCGTGGGTAGATCTTTAAAGAGCTGTGCATGCAAGCTGACCAAAGAATATTACAGAACTAGAAGCCTTTTGCAAGGAAGAATGGGAGAAAATCCCAAGTACAAGATTTGAAAGACTTTTAGCTGGATATAAAAAGCCTTTGCAAGGTGTGATATCTGCCAGAGGATGTGTTACTAAGTACTGATTATGTAGGGTGCCCAAACTTTTGCACAGTGCCACAATAATGTTTTTATTCCTTTATCTTTGTTCAATTTATGACATATAAAGTAACTATGCACCAATGTTTGCTGAACATATTGTGCATCTTTTCCATTAAAAACTCACCAAAATCTGTTACTTATCAAGGGGTGCCCAAACCTTTGCATAAGACTGTACTGTATATACTGTAACAGTATACAACAATTTGAAATATGGAGATTGGTTCAATGGGATCATCTCTGATTGTACAGTCTAATAGCATCAGGGAAAAGACCTTTGTGCTGTGAAAAGACCTTTGTGCTGCTTCAGACACTTAGGATGTAACAGTCTGTCACTGAAGGAGCTGTTCAGAGATGAAACTGTTTCATATAGGCCATTCTCTAGCAATCATGAAAGCTTAGCTACTGTACCATTCTTCGTTCTCCCACCTCATTGTACAGTGTCTAGGGGAATCCCCAACTGTAACCGTGAAGGTGTGAGATCTCATTTATTAAGTAGATTTCAATTTCACACTCATAACAAGTTATAAAAAAATTACAGTGCCATCTGTTGAATTTTTAGATGAACTAATGATCTTTTCAAAGTGAATTTTTTTTTATTATATAAGGCTGTTTTCAATTGAAATTTTAAATTAGCATATCTTCTCTTCCCAAGGGCAGATTTCGATGAAACAAAGCGTATATGTTACCTCAAGCTTAGCCAAATACTCCTTTAAAATAAAATAATAAAAATCTATGCCCAATTAAATTAATTCAGTAGTTTTCTTGTGTGATGTGTGCACAAACATACAGTCAAACAAAAATTCCAAAAAACATTTTAATGTGTTCTATTACTCATCTTACATCCCCAAAAATGATTTATTTTTTAAATCAAATATCTTCAGTGTATAGACATTCCAATTTTACAGGTTTATTATATGTGAAGATATATAAAATGCAGTAAACATTGATTAACTAAACAAAACCAATAATTAGTGTAATTATTTGCTTAAAATATAGTCTTAGGTAAAATTTGTGCAGCTTTATAAGAAAATTTCCTGATTTGCTTTACTAACCAGAACCAGCCACATTCCTTCTGAGCACCTTCGTCTGTGTAACAGAGGAGTTGTAAAGTTTTGTGCCCGTAAACGGTCAGAGTCCGTTTGCATTTGCAATTGCCTTTTCCATACGTGGACGCATAAAGTGTGATATAATTCAAATGCAGTTGTAAACTTTTTTTCGTTTGCTTTTTCGCCTTCGCGAGCGCACACTGACTGCCAAATTTCAAATGAAAAAGCAAAGTCCATTTCCCATTGCATTTCCCATTTTTCACTTTCTCTCCATCGCGCATGTAGCCTGCCAAAACTCAAACGCAATCGCTAATCCATTTGCAATTGCATATTCACCATGTTCCACAGAAACCTGTCAATCAGCGTCAGGGATGTGTCTATACTGGGGGGCGTGATTGTATGGGGAGTGACGTCACTCGCAGTCGCCGACCAAGAGGGGGAAATTTGAGCAATGGAGGTGAACCGCAGTAAAGTTGGTGTTATACGCTAAAATGCCCCCTGCCACGGATTGCACCGCCCACAAAATCTCTATCAAATATATTAGGACATCACAATCAAAAATTCATATTATTATTATAGAATATATTATTACTATTATAATTAACCCTAGGCACGTGACAAATTAATACATGAAAATTAAGACAAAAATTCTCATATAATGTTTATTTTGTGACACAGTTATTTTGCAGGGGTTTGTCATGTAATACAAAAATGTTTACACTAAATAAATATTGTTTATAATTATATATTTTTTTATATAAAAAAAAATTATAATCAAATTCGTTTGGTGCAATTTGTAAATCATAAGCCTATTAATTTATGTTCTAATATAATATTTGATAGAGATTATGTAGGGGGGCAATCCGTGGCAGTGAGGCATCTTAGCGCATAACACTGGCGGTTTATAGTGATGGAGTCACTAAGGGACCGTCTAAAAAGTGAATGACCAAGACCCAACCATTTGTTGGGTACAGATAAATGAGAGTCAGGGTGTTGTACTGTACTATAATCCACTCTATCCTTGCTAATAACTACAACCATTCCCTTTGCAATATTCAGTTTAATACTGTTTTTTAAAATACATTTTTACAACAAAAAAAAATATTATTAAATTATTGTTATGTGGATTACACATGTAAAACCATTAGTACTATAATCCACTCTATCACTGCTACAACCTTTTTCTCATTCAAAAATAACAACAGAATTAATATCAAACTGAATATTGCAAAGGGAAGGGTTATAGTTATTAGCAAGGATAGAGTGCATTATAGTACAGTTGGTTTTACATTTGAAATTTCTATAGCAAAAATGTCATTGAATTTTGTTGATTTGTCATTTTTTGCAACTTATAATAGACTGTACCAAAGTGCATCATGAAGATATCATACATATCTTTAAAATAATAATAATAATTGTAATCATAAAAACACCCCAACTCTCATTTAACAAATTATCTGTTTAATTGTCGCAAGAATTGTCTGTGTAATCATTTATTTTTAAATGTACATTAAAATAATTATTAATCAATTAAACAAATAAATAAACAAACAAACTGTAGCCTAACAGTGTACTATGTTTGATGTCCTGTGAGGTATTTATCTGTAAGCTTGTGTATTCTTCTGTTAACAAATGGTTGGGTGCACTTTTTAGATGGTCCCTTAGTGACTCCATTGCTATAAAGCGCCGGTAAGCAGCGTTTCTGACAGATTTAGTTCCAGCAGGCTGTAACAGGAGAAGATCAAAAATATATTTATTTTTAACAGCTTCTCTGTCCATAGTAGGAAAATATGCGATTTGCCATTTTTGGGTGTTTAATTCTTGATAAATAAACCATTGCTCAAATTTCCCACTCTTGGTCGGCAACTGCGAGTGACGTAACTCCCCATACAATCACGCCCCCCAGTATAGACCCGCCTCTGATGCTGATTGACAGGTTTCCATGTAACGTGTTGGAAATGCAATTGCAAATGGATTAGCGATTGCGTTTGAGTTTTGGCAGGCTACATGCGCGACGGAGAGAAAGTGAAAAAGCAGACGTGCTAATTGATTTTGCTATTTAAATATGACAGGCGCATGACCTGTAAGACATGGGAAATGCAATGGGAAATGGACTTTGCTTTTTCATTTGAAATGTGGCAGTCAGTGGTGCTTGGGAAGGCGAAAAAGCAAACGGTAATGCAAAGTTTACAACTGCATTTGAATTATGTCACACTTTATGCGTCCACATATGGAAAACGCAACTGCAAATGCAATTTGCAATTCCTTTTGAAAAATTTCCGGGATATCATTCCATAGCTCAGAGCTCGAAAAGTTCAATAAATCGTGTGCTGGCGATTACAAGACCACCATAATCTTCAAATTTAATTTCATTTTCAATTAAATACTCATTATTTATTTTCCAAAGCCACAGCGAGCCGCAGCAGGGGGATGACAGAGCCACATTTGGCTCTGGAGCCGTGCGTTGCCGACCCCTGCTCTAGTCTGTAGTACATCCTTCCCCACTTGGTCTCTCTGTCTGGTCAGTCGATATGAATCCTTTTCTGCTTCCTTTGAGTTTAACTTCTCATACAACTCACTAATACTAAAATATCAGTTTAATCATACATTACATTACGTTATACACATTACATTGTTGCATGTGAAATACAAAAGTGTATAAGTGATTAATTTAGTGGACCTTTTGGTTCTAACATTCATGAAAGAGAGAAAGAAAGAGAGAGAAAACAAATAATGCTAGAACAAAAAAAAATCCAGGGTTTGCTACTGTACTGTACATACGAGTTATTCAAAGCAATAACAGAAGTATTTATTGCCAAGGACCTGTGTCTCTATAGCACTACAGAAAATGATGGATTCACACACATGAAAGCTAAACTAAAGCATAACAGAATTTAATCAGTATTCAAAATACATTACTAAATGTGAGTTTATTTTACCTGACTTCTTAGATTTCTTGCTGCTGGTCTCCAAATTTACCCGATTCAGAATAACACATTCATACAAGTTCTCGGTGGCTCCGGAATAAGCTCTCTTGTCATCTGCCAATTCTACATTCCCATAAACCTCCATTCTTCCCTTTACAATAATCCTGATCTAGATTTCAGTCTGTATATATAAACGTGTACCAGTATTTAATTGTCTATACTTTAACTACACTCAGAGTGGCTGTCTGAAGTCACACTGAATAAATGACTGAATGCGTTGCTGCTATATTGAAAGACTGTTTCCTCTTTTATTAATTTTAAACACGCGACAAGACAAGTGAGAATGACTGCAAAGATGCAATCAGTTGTCCAATCCTGTGCAGTGTGTCTGAGGATAAGTAACTTACATCTACTTCTTCAATATCAGGCATGTCTCAGCAATGAACTGTTCTCTCTGTTGCAATCAGGAAAGTGGCTCCGCTCCAATACAGAGAGACTGAGGAGGAGCTTCTTCCCACAGTACATCACACAGGACTAAACCATTTTGCACATTCACACTTATGGACAGTTGTCTCCTTGCACTCATTCGGAACATTCATGGACACTTATGGACACTGCACAACTGCACATTCATGCACATTTATATATTTATTAATTCATTTCTTTGCTCATTGCATATAATCATTTTAAATAAGACATTTTCATGCATATACTCATTATTTATTTAACAAAGCTAAAGGGAGCCACAGCAGAGGGATGAAGGAGCTCCATGCAGCTCGGAAGTCACAAGTTGACGATCCCTCTGATAACAATAAGAAGTTTATAGAAGTACAATAAAAACACAAAGATCACTGTGAACCAAACTTCATGGTTTATAGAACACGACAGGCTGTGCTTCTGCCATAGCATGAGTTAAAATACTTTACTACATTGTACATATGATGACGATGATGATGATGATGATGATGATGACAGCATTGACAATAATACACAGACACTAGAGAGGTACATTTTCTGAAGATGCTTGCCATGGCAAAACTCTGGCCTAGGCCATGGCTTGGCAGCTTCACCATGATCCTTAGAGACAGATTGATTGCTTGAGTAAAGTGACTCCCATCCCTATGCTAGCATGTCGCTACCATGATTAGAATATTGCTAGCATTATGCTAACAATATTACCATGTTGGTGCCGTCATTAGCATGTTGTTAGGACGATGTACCATCATTAGCATGTTGTAAGCTTGTTAAAATGTGCTAACATGAGTAGCAAGGTGCTAGCATGACCCCAATCTGATTAGCATGTTGCTAACATGATTCTAATATGATTAGCATGTCGTTAACATGATGCTAGCATGATTGGCATGTTGCTACCAACATCTTTAGCATGTTGTTAACATGATGTTAACATGACTAGTACGTTGCTAGCATAATCCTAACATGATTTTCGTGTTGCTAGCATGATGCTAACACTATTAGCATTAATGGCATTAGTTGTGATTAGCATTGCTGGCATGAGTCGCAAAACATAACCGACAAGAATGACTCAAAATCCCTCTGGCTACTCTGCAGGACCTTTATCTGACGAATTGATGCTGATGCTGTGGTTATTGTTAGCCTAAATTATTGTGGTCTAAAACCAGGCGTTTCCGTTTCATTGTCCAACCCCTGTATATGTCTCTACATACATCATGAAATCTTCTGTAGTCTAAATAAATAATTGTCAACTCATTTATTTAAATGTTGTTTAAAAAAAAAACATTGTTTAAAATTATGTGCATCCCTCACACTCATAATTCTGATTTGAAAAATGATCACTGCAAGAACAGCACTCTCGCATACCTTTCTTTTATTACCAACTATGGCGGTGTAAGTCAGCCGCACACACAGATTTCAGACTTTTTAATTCTATAAGATCAACAAAGATGAGTGTGTGTGTGTGTGTGTGTGTGTGTGTGTGAGAGAGAGAGAGAGTGCATGAGAGAGGGAGAGAGAAAGAGAATATACATTGTGCTGAAAAGTAGAATGGAATATTCACAATGAAAAGTTTGACTCACATTAATCATCTGTGTCGTATATATTCTCCCAGTCTGGCAGTAAAAGAGACATAATGTTTGTGTGCAGGCTCTGAGCTTAAATAGTACAGCCTCTTGATTTGCTTATTTTGTCATAAACTCTGTTTAATGAGCAACTTTACTTAAACAAGAAACTTAAACAATGCCTAAAACAATACACAAAACTTCATTACCCATTTTTATATTAATTAACCCCGTTTAGCAAAAGTTACATGTAACTCTGACTTCAGCCTGAGATACGCAGCAACCCGCAGTGTGTGTTGAGCAGCACATCAGTAGCAGTGCCGTGTGTGTGAGGTGTTCAGGTGTTTAAAAAAATTTAAGTAACAAGTGACATTTGTTTTTCATTCCCTCTAACAGTGTTTACATTCTCACAGATATCCACCATCATCTCCATCACTGTAATTAAACACTGAATTACTACAATCTTGAATTTTACAACACTTTTGCCCAAGCAACCTTAAACATTCTGTACCTGTGTGTTTTGTGCATCTAGCCGTATTTTCTTCTTCTGTGTCGGGTTATGACCTTCAGCATTGTCTGTACTCTTGTAGATGACCTTCACCATCTCATCCTGTTCAGGAGAACACCAAAACATCTTTAATCTTTAAAAGTCTCACTGAAACATGAAATGTCTATGTCTCTGCGTGGACGTGACTGACAGACTGAGACTCTGTACTCTGTATAGGAAATGTGCTGCTGTCAGTAAATCAAGTTAGAGGAAGGTAAACACCAGAGCAGAGACATCAGTGTCATCTCGTATTTAAAGTGTGAGACATGTGAGACAAAACTCACTCATATCCCAAATGTCTACGTTAAAGTACAGAAGTTATAAAAATATGAAAATAATGTTATATTTGTGTTATAATAATGTACACACCGTACCAATGCATTATATTTTGTTCCATATTATGTCATTCTGCAAAGCTGTTAGACCCTTTTCAATGTTAAAGAAGCTGCGGAGCCATATTAATTGTGCCCGGGAAGATTTGAGCTTTTTGTGTATTGGTTCCTGCTCGAGCTCTTGCAAGACTGTTCTGTCGGTCTGCATGGGAAGACGGTGTCACCTGACCCGGAGATAAAGTGTGCCCAGGAAACAACACAGGGAGGGAGTATGGGAATACAACACACTGTTTATATTGCAGGCGGCACAGTGGTTAGCACTGTCACCTTGCACCTACAGAGTCCGGGTTCCTGGGCAGGTTCGATTCCTGTTTGTTATAACATGATATTTTCCTGTTACTGGAACTGAGAGACAGGAGCCTCACTGAACACCAATCACTCCAGAAAGAGCTGCAAGTCCAGACACTCACAAATCACGAGACAGCGCAGGCAGATGAAAATAACATAGTTGTGAAAAACATTTTGTCGTGTTGATAGACAGAGACAGAGAGAGAGGGAGGAAGTGAGAGGAAACTGATATGCTGTTCACCCACCCAATGATCTAACCTAGACTCCAGGCATCCCGTGACCTGTGGAGATTCAGATGTAATCAGGCAGTGTGACCAGCATCCCAGCACCTGATTAATCACGTGAATGACCAGCAATTTGGCTCCTGGATTATTGGATGAATTCCTGCATGTCAGACATTTTGGTCAGCTGTGTTGCATCTTTAAGCTGTAGGGGATCAGGTGTAGCTCATTGCTCCTGATTACTGTGGAGCGGCCCTGTGCCTCCCTTTGGTGGATGAAGCTTTATTTGTTGCTAATAATGGTTAGCTTTGTTTTCAGAAAAAGGCTAATAGTTGCTGTCTCCCAGTAAAGGAAGAAACGAAACTGCAGTAGCTTCCTGTGTCCGACGTGTGAAAACAATAGCACTCCATGTTCTACAATGAGATGTACATTATTATACAAATACATTCAGCTTGAACTACACTCAGATCTGCTGTTATAGAAAATGATTAAGTGTCCAAGCATATAGCAAATCCATTCAGTGTAATAAAAATGTTTAATAATTCAACAGTGTTGAAATAAACTGAATTAATTCATCATCATCATCTTGTTGAATTGAGACTGTACTGTTTATACAGTACACCACAGCTGTAGCACTATGATTTGTTTTTAAATGTCCCTGACAAAATATAACTAAACATGTTTATTACTACGTATGACCTACGAGGGGACCGGAACACAAGAGGCAGGGCACACATGAGGCTATACCAAACTAGCAGACTGCTAGTAGGTGAATCCACCTACTAGCAGTCAATCCCACTAGAGGCTAGCCTACTGAAGGCTAACCCTACTAGCAGCTAAGCCGTCATGTGGCTACACAAATCTAAACAGACAAGGGACACCAGACAAAGAACTACACAAGAAGGCCGACACTGGGGAGACACAGAACAGTACTTAGACAGGAGGAGACACAGCCTAACTAAACACTGAACAGGACAGCTCCATGAATCCATCTACACAAAGAGAACATAAAGCAAACCAATAATAGAGCCCGTTTAAAAAAACACAGGTTACAAAACATAAACCAAAATATAACCTTAAAGAAACCAAACCAAACCAAAGGAATGCTCACTTGACTAGGATAATGCTCGACCCAGTTTCCCAGAACAAACTGCTATTTATAAGATGTCTAATGAGCTACCTCGGTTCAGGTGAGCCCTCATCACCTGACCGAGGTGCCTTCTGGGAAACTGAGTCAACCAACAAAAACTACAAAACACACAAAAACCTCTATTGGAAGTTGCTAACACATATACTAATAAAAATCATCAGTAAGCTGCAACATGACTGTGTAATGACCAAATTAAGGCCTTTCTGCTTAAGCGTCTTCAAAGTGTGTCAGTTTTTTACTTGTCTTGCATGTTTAAAATGATTAAAACAGGAAATTGGTTTTCAATATAGCATCAACACATCCAGTCACTTATGCAGTGTGATTTCAGACAGACACTCATTGTAGATTTGGAGAATTAATAAACAGTGTGTGGCAATTTCAGTTCTAAAACTATCAGAGTGAGTGCAGTCATAACGACGTTACTTTTTAAAGTAACTAATTACATTACAAAATTACTGTCTTCAAAAAGTAATCAGTGACATTACTGCATTACTTTCTGATAAAATTAACTATTTAGAGTACTTTTCCATTGCAGAAAATGAAAACTCCTCTGTTCTTTCTCATGCATGTTGTTTTAGTCAATACCTTTTAGAATTATTCTACCATCATCACCCAGCGAAGGTTGCCCCATAATCTGATAACTACTAATACCCCTATTTCACCTAGGCAGTTTCACGCGGTTGCTGTAAGTATGGTGCAACATGATTCACCACGAGTTTCGGCGCTGTGATTAGGGTTCAATTCAATTCATTCGATTTTATTTGTATAGCACTTTTAAAAAGCTTTACATAATCAAAAGAAGTAAGTTTGTATGAAATGTGAATGTGTATGAATCAAAATTATACGATTGTCCCTGATAAGCAAGCCGAGGGCAACAGTGGCAAGGAAAAACTCCCTGAGATGGTAATAGGAAGAAACCTTGAGAGGAACCATCCTCATTTGGGTGAAAACAGATAGCAGGGACTGATCAGCATAATACTGTGTAAGACTGGAAGTTCAGTATAACAAGAGATGTGTTTAAATTAAATGGAGTCCAGTTTGTTCCTGGACGCTCAGGTAGACTGGACGAAATACCAGTCCTGAACCATCGGCCTTCTCCACCCTCTCCTCTGCGAGTTGATCCCCAGGAGGAACCCATGCAACTGGGCAGAACTCGCATCACCCCAGAGGAGCGCCACCGCCGCCGAGTGGAAGGAGCCTGCTTCTACTACGGGAAACCAGGACACCTGCTCAAGTACTGTCCAGCAAAAGGAGGCGCCCTCTAGTTCAGCTGGGAGCACTAGAGGGCGAGACTCCAAGAAGGCTCCCAGACCAACATCACCAGCTTCCTATCTTCCTCACCTGCTTCCTATCTTCCTCATCCATGAGCAGCAGACCCACCTAGTGCATGCGGCTCAGATCGCAATCTGCTGAATGCAGCTGCAGCCAAGGCTCTGGGTATCCCCGCGCTGCCCTTGGAGAACCACCTCAAGGTCTAGGCCCTTGACGGGAGTCCGCTCCCACCTATCACTCACAGAACCCCTCTCATAGTCCTAAGGGTCTCGGGCAACCACTTGGAACGGACATCACTGTTTATCATGGAAGGATCACATGCCACGGTCGTCCTAGGCCTTCCTTGGTTAACGTAACACAACCCACACATTGATTGGGCCAGGAACTCGATCATAGCCTGGAGCCCCGCTTGTTCCTCATCATGTTTACGAGCTGCCATCAAGCCATGCCTCCATCCCGCCCCCGCGGTAGAGCCACCGGACCTCATCCGTGTCCCTCCAGAATACCACGATCTCAAGGCAGTTTTCAGCAAATCGCGTGCGGTAAGCCCCCCCCCCCCCCCCCCCCACACCGCCCATACGACTGTGCCATTGACCTGCTATCAGGCACCACTCCCCCCAAGGGCCGTCTATACTCCCTGTCATCCAAAGAACGCCAAACCATGGACCAGTACATCGCAGAATCCCTCGCTGCAGGTATTATCCGCCCTTCCTCTTCTCTGGCAGGGGCTGAGTTCTTCTTCGTGGCCAAAAAAGATGGTTCCCTTCGTCCGTGCATTGATTATAGGGGCCTTAATGACATCACAGTAAAGAACCGGTACCCTCTCCCTCTAATGTCAACCGCCTTCGAACTTCTTCAGGGGGCCAGGTACTTCACCAAGCTCGAACTGTGCAATGCGTATCATCTCGTCCGAATTCGGGAGGGGGATGAATGGAAGACAGCTTTCAATACCCCAACGGGACATTACGAATACCTGGTGGTTCCATTTGGACTTACGAATGCCCCCGGAGTTTTTCAGTCCCTAATCAATGATGTTCTCAGGGACCTCCTCAATATGTCAGTATTCGTATATCTCGACGACATCCTGATTTTCTCTCAGGACCCAGAGGAACACCAACACCATGTTTGGCAGGTGCTGCAGAGGCTGCTGGAGAACAACCTGTTTGCCAAAGCTGAGAAATGCGAGTTCTACACCACATCTACCACGTTCCTCGGGTTCGTCATCAGCCCCAGAGGCATCGAGATGTAACCTGCCAAGCTCCAAGCCGTCACTAGGTGGCCGACTCCTACCTCTCGACAAGAGCTACAAATATTCTTAGGCTTCGCCAACTTCTATCGTCAGTTTATCCGAGGCTACAGCTCAATCGCTGCTCCTCTAACAGCCCTCACCTCTACCAAGACACACTTCTGCTGGAATCTAAAATCTGAGGAGGCCTTCAGCGAACTTAAGAAGCGGTTCACCTCTGCTCCTATCCTCACCATCCCTGACCCGTCACGCCAGTTCATCGTGGAAGTTGACACCTCCAGTACGGGAGTCGGAGGCGTTCTCTCACAAAGATCCAATCTGGATAATAAACTGCACCCCTGCTCATTTTTCTCCCACCGTCTAACTCCTGCTGAAAGTAATTATGGCATCGGAGACCGAGAACTCCTAGCCATCAAGTTAGCTCTGGAGGAATGGAGACACTGGCTAGAAGGAACGGAGGTCCCCTTCCTAGTGTGGACCGACCACAAGAACCTCGAGTATCTACGGAGCGCCAAGAGGCACAACTCCCGCCAGGCCAGGTAGTCCCTCTTTTTCGCAAGGTTCAATTTTACCCTCTCCTACCGACCAGGATCTAAAAACATCAAGCCAGATGCTCTGTCGAGACAATTTATGACAACACAAGACCCTGCCGCATGTGAAAGTATTTTGCCGCCCTCCTGTTTGCTCGCCATGGCCGAGCTTGACATTGAAACTAGAGTCAAGCAAGCTCTTTCTCATGAACCAGGCCCAAGCAACGTGCCTTCTAACCGCCTCTTTGTTCCCCTCGCTCTGCGTTCTCAGGTCCTAGAGTGGGCCCACAGCTTGAAATTCTCCTGCCACCCTGGCTCTGCCAGAACCCTGGCGCTAGCCCAGCAGTGATTTTGGTGGTTCACCCTCAAGCAAGACGTCTCTAGCTTTGTTTCAGCATGTGATGTTTGCATGAGGTCCAAACATATCAACACAGCACCTGCCAGCCTCCTTAGACCTCTGCCCATCCCTCACCGCCCCTGGTCCAACATTGCCCTGGACTTTGTCACTGGGCTACCATCCTCCGCCGGCCACACCTGCATCATGACCGTGGTGGACCGGTTCCCGAAAGCTGCCCACTTCATTCCCCTACCAAGACTCCCATCTGCCAAGGAAACTGCCGGGCTCATGATTAACCACGTGTTCAAGCTCCATGGTCTGCCTACGGACATTGTCTCAGACCGGGGCCCACAGTTCACCTCTCAGTTTTGGAAGGCCTTCTGTAAGCTGATCGGGGCCACTCCCAGCCTGTCCTCTGGTTTCCACCCTCAATCTAGTGTCTCAACTACGCCGTCTCGCTTCAAGCCCATTAAATTAATTTAAATCAAAGGGTCTACTTTTATTTATTTATACTCACTATCTGAACAAAACATTGTGCTTTTGTAAAATATAGAAAATAAACAGGGCGCGCTGTCAGCCGTCTCAGTCTCTGTGAATATCTTTCTGAAACTCGTCACTAAAATTAACTGAAACTCCGCGAATACTTCACCCACCGACATGATAAATATATCTATTTAAAGCTTAAAGGGTCTACTTTTAAACAAAGAAAGTTAAATAAAAAATAAATATTCTCATTTTATGTAGGAGAGGGACAGTTTTCCTATTGCACGTCATTACCTGATAATGACTGGAGACAGGACACGCTATTCACAGGGAAAAAAGCTGTAGAAGCACGCTACATACAAGACCACCCCCACTGCACGCACACACACAAACCAGACACGCACACAGATTCATTAAGTTTCCTGCCACAATTCTGAGCGAGCGGTTCAACATTTTGAGAGCAGACAAAGCACTCTATGCGCGTGCAGTGTCTCCACTTAGACTACATCGACTAAAATTCAAATCGCGCAACTCGGCCTCTTTACTTATAAACCTTTATTTACAATGCTTCCATTATGCGGTCGATGATAGAGAAGGAACAGGCAATCACAAGCAGTGTGTGGAAGTCTGTGATTGGCTGGTTTTGTGGCAGGTTTGTAACACTGGACAAAGTTGAGCGAGCGTACAGCCAGAGTCGAGCGCGCACGGAGAACATGTTGAGCGAGCAGGGGAGACACTGCATGCACAGAATTGAGCTGTTGAGCGGGCAGTGGAGACACTGCACGCGCATAGAGTGCTTTGCCTGCTCTCAAAATGTTGAACAGCTTAAAACTTAGCTCGGACACATTACTTCTTCATTTAAAACCTAACATTATCTAAGCCACAAGAGGGTAGTTCCCATAATTTCTACTACATTTTCTAATCTGTAAAGGAGAATACTATTATCAATGGTGTCAAAAGCTGCACTGAGGTCCAGTAACATAAGTAACGCAACCCAGATCAGAGGCCAATAGGAGGTCATTTACTACTTTAACAAGTGCTGTCTCTGTACTGTGATGAGGCCTAAATCCTGACTGATACAGTTAATTTATGCTATTTCTATGTACAGATGTGTGACGAGCAGTTTTCTAGTTTTGTCGCCGCACCTCACGGCGACGGTATGCAGTTGCTGGCTTTTACCACTGAGTGGTGCTATATAACTATAGACCGGCAAGTCGGACCTTAGTTCATTCTCTCAAGAATTAATGAGCCGCAGCTCCTTTAGAGCTGTACGTAGTAGCAGATAAAATCAAGTGTAACATTGTACTTAAACGAATTCATAATCACAGTACTAAAATTACAGTACAAATGGAGAAGTAAATTTTTATTAGTATTGAATTTAACAAAGTAAATGTTAACACAGTGAGCCTTTAGATTTTATCATGTGTAATTAGAAAGCCTAAGCGTGTACACTGTAAACCCTAATGATCAAAGTAATTAAACACATTAAGTACTGTTAACCTAAATCATTTCTAAATAATTACCTAAATAATTGAATGAGTAATAATTTTGAGTACGTAAGTAACAATAACTTAAGTAAAACTTCCACCAATGTAAACTCTATAGAGCACTCGTGGTGCAGTGGTAAGTGTTTTGCCTGCCATGCGAAAAATCCGGGTTTGATTCCTGTGCTGGATGGTCTGCAACTATTTTTTTTATTCGTTCAACAAACTCAAAAATGTATAGTTCTGTTTACTTAAAATTGGAAACATCATTAATTAAAAAAAAATTATGTAACTGATTACCTCAAAAACTTAATCGGGCTTATAGTGTAGGGTCTTGGGTCATCTTAAATGTTGTGTTCTTTAAATTTGTAGTAGATAATAGCGAAATAAATTAAACTAAATGGCAATAAAATTAAAACATCGTCAGCACGTGCTACTACATAAGCAGATGTCGCTGTCATTCAGCCCCGCTTTTGTTTTTGCGGTATTATGGCAATGAAATGCAGTACGATGTTATGATCATCATAATTTTCTTTAATAAATAATGAACCCCATTGTGCTGTACCATTGCTGACAAACCCTTATAAAATACAATCACAGTCACTGCATGAAAAGAGCTGTATCCGGATAAATATGGTATGGGAAATCTCCCGCTAAACTTTAAGTTTGACAGATGTCTGAGGCAGAGTGCTAGTAAAGGTAGAATGCAAAGGAAATTTTGTGAAACGACCAGATACCTCATGTATGTGGATGTATACAGGAATCAGTGAAACTTTCTAGAAGTCCTCACAGCTAGCAGTGAGAGGTGATGGCTGTGAGGTGTAAAGGCCCTTTTGCATGTTAATAACTAGCAGAAAGAGGTGCTGTCCTTATCATAGCCGGGTGGGGGGATTAGCCATGATGTGCCTTTGTCTCTTCAACTTGAGAGTTTGAAGGAGAAGCAAGCTGCACACACTGCTCTTCTTAAAGAGGCTATCCAGTGTCTTGATGCATTTGAGAGCAAGTTTGATGAGCGAAGACTGTGCAGGAAGAGTCAAGCCATGTGCGTAGAAGAGCTAAGAGCGCGCATAACGTGGGCATTGCAGTAAGTTAAGCTTTATGTTAGCTGTCAATACAGTAGTAAATTATACCTTGCCAAGTTAGCCTAAGCACTTAGTTACACATCTACTTTTTGTTACTTGCATTGTTGTAGGTGTCCAGCATTTTTAACAGTTCGTCACTTCAGAAATATACAATTTTGTTAACAAATGTATGTATTAAAGCATTTTTAATTCAATATTACAGGAAGCTGTAAGGAGCCTCCATAATTCAGAAAACAACCCACATAAATACGATCCACAAACTGGGTAAGAATGTTGTTTCTTTACCTGCTACAGTATGTATGGGGTTTCACATAATCATTTTAAATGTAATTAATGACACGACCTTCTTTTCACACAGAATAAGTTTCAGGCGGTGATGACATACTGTATCTGCTGGAGGAATTAAAGAACACTTTTGCAGATGCAGACCCTGAGTATATAAAAGGTAATCAGAAATTATGTTCCTTTATTTTTGTCACTTTAATAATTTGAATTGTTTGTCACTTATCTATTTTTTTTTATCCAGCATATTACAGATTGCAGAGGAAATACTCTTTGTCTCGGCCAGTCTCAGCTAAGAGACTCCATCAAGGCAGGGGCTAAAAACAGACAAAGACAAGTAAGTGTACTAATTCATCTATATATTAAGTTCAGTACTTTTTTGAATGTTTTTAGGGGTTAACGTATTGTGTGTTTTGCAGTTGCTAGTGTCCAGCTGTAAGGTCGTTCGAACAGATGCAGAGATCTGCTGGAGCTGATGTCTGATGAGGAGGATGCCATTGCATGCCATGCCGTCAGCGTGTAATATCTAATGGGACCGAGCTAGAAGGACATTTATTTTGAACATCTAACAAGCACTGGTGCATGCTTGTTTTAGTATTGCTTTAAATTGAATTCCACCTTCATAAATGTACATTTGTTCATTTTTCCCCCCATATGTTGTGATTTTTTCTCTTATTCTTACTTTGTTTTGTATATTTATTAGTGTTTGGTTTGATTTTAATAAAAAAATTATATTCGATTCTATTGTCATTTTTTTTAAATGATGTGGGAGATGTATAGTACTGGGGGGGGGGGGGGGGGGGGGGATAGGGTCTATGTACATATCTTCTCAATAACCAATCAAGTCACTAAGTTATGAGGGCTTGGGTTGGGCTAAATAAAAATGAGTGACTGGGTAATGTCCCAATAGATGTCAGGGTTTTGGGAGTGTTTCTTTTAAAACAACCAATCAATGTAGAGATAAATAAACCAATAGGGAAGAGCAGAGTTGTGCAAACGTGTAAAATGCAAATGGAGCTTGAGGTGTGAAGGTCTCCTGACAAAATCCTTGAGTGGATTATTTGCCATGACAACAAATGCCTGTACCATGGAAGGATTCCTCAGCGAGATACATCCGAATTGGTATCTTGATTAGTGGTTTACTCACTCACTCCTAATCTATACCACTTAATCCTGTATTCAGGGTCACAGGGGGCCTGGAGCCTATCCGAGGAGACTTAGGGCACATGGCAGGGTACACCCTGGACAGGGTGCCAAGCCATCACAGGGCACAAACACACACACACATGCACTCACTCATTCACACACAACAGGCAATTTGGGAACACCAATTAGCCTAACCTACATGTCTTTGGACTGTAGGAGGAAACCGGAGTACCCAGAGGAAACCCACCAAGCACGGGGAGAAAATACAAACTCCATGCACACAGAGACGGGAATCGAGTCTGGCCAGGGATCGACCCGGACCCTGGCAGTGCAAGGCGACAGTGCTAACCACTACACCACTGTGCCACCTATTAGTGGTTTAATAACTGCTAATTTAAAGGTTTGGGGAACATACCCACTGCTGAGTTAACAGTTAATTACTTGCAACAGGGATTCTGTTATTGCTGGTACTATCTGCTTGAGAAAATGTGTCGGTATAGGATCTAATATACAGGTTGATGATTTTGAAGAAGAGATGAGTGAAATTAGGGGCATCCGAGGATGATAGGTGGAGAGGAGATGGAGGTGAGGTGAAATCGGACCGTTTCCTGGTGTTGGTCGATGATGAGGTTTATGGGTTGAGTCTGGGCGATGATGGGGCTGGAGGAGAGGGGCCGACCGTCGACAGATGTAATCCGAACTGGCTGGGATAACGCTTCAGTCTCCAACCCCAATCTTTTGGCATATGAAGAGTCAATAAAGTTTCCCGCGGCACCGGAGTCGATGAACGCAGAACTTTTGACTCGTTTGTGGCCAAATTGGAGGTGTACCTGAACCGTGAGATGCTGGGCGTGGTGGCGGAGAGATGGAGGGAGGCCGGTGAACTGCTTCCATGGTTCACCGGGCCTGGGCGTTTCCCAGGCGAAGAGAGCAGATGGCTCTATGGTGTGCTCCTGACCCACAATAGGCACAAAGTCCCTCCCTGAAGCGTCGTTCTCGCTCAGCAGCATTCAAGGAGGCGCGTCCTAATTGCATGGGTTGAGGTGGAGATCCGGTGGGTGCCATAGCAGTGGTGATGAAGGCTGGTGGTCGGGATGTGGCGTGTGAAAAAGATGGCGTGATGAGCGGCAGGGTCCGGAGGGCTGGCCTCGGATGGGAGAGCAGGCGCTGGTCAATCCGGAGAGCGAGCTGAATCAGTCCCTCCAGTGTGGTCTGAAGCTCCCGTCCGGCGAGTACATCTTTTATGCGTGAAGTCAGTCCCTCGTAGTAGGCCGTCCGGAGGGCGGCGTCTCCCCAGGTGGTCTGAACAGCGAGAGTGTGGAAATCCCCGATGTAGCGACTCACGGACGACCCTCCCTGCCGCAGATGGTACAATTTCATATCGGTCTCCACCTCAGCAGCAGGATGTTCAAATGTTAGCTTTAGTTGACGGGTGAATTCTCCATATGAATAAGCAGTGTCTGAATCTGATCGGAGAACCACTGTGGCCCACTCAGCTGCCTGCCCGGATAGCAACGAGACGAGAAGCGCAACGCGCAGTCGGTCTGTGGAGTATCTGGTGGAATTGAACTCAAACACAAGATCCAATGCGGTTAGAAAAACGCTGCATTTCCCATCTGTGCCATCCCACTTATCCGGTAGAGCAATGAAAACATCAGAAGAGGAGGGAGGCGGCGCAGCAGCCGCTGCGACGGGCGTGGCAACAGCCGACTAAGCAGCCACCCCGCGGAGGGTCGCGTTCTCCTTTCGTAACTCCGCCACCTCGCGGCGCAAGGACCTCGACGTCTTGGAGGTCCTTTCGGAGAGACGCGACTTCACCACGGAGCGTATTGATCAGTTCGGCATGTTGGTCAACCACATCACGGAGGCGAGCAAACTCCGCTGGGTTTACTGCTTTTGGCTCAGTCATTCTGTCACATGCAACCAAAGGATAAACTGAAAAGCCTTAGCAGTTAGCCCATGTAGCGTGGATGGTAAACCCAAACGCGGAAGCAGCACGAATAGGCAGGATAAACACGCGATTACTCTAAGAACTCTCTTACGCAAAGAGCAAGGATCTACACAAATAAACCCGCGTTCTAGCAACATACACTCAATCAAAGAAGCAACCCGAATCGGTGAGTACTCACAGAATAGTCGGCGTAGCGTCAGCAAAGGCATGGGTGAACTCAATGACTGAGCAATGTGAAGCGCCATTTTGTCTCCTTTTATGCTTCCTGGAAACCCGACCGTACTACTTCCGGGTCCTAGTGCCGGTCGTGTTACGAGTGTGCATGACACCCTTTGGTGGATGCAGATTTATTTGTTGATAATAATGGTTAGCTTTGTATGCAGAAAAAAGCTATTAGTTGCTGGCTGCCAGTAAAGGAAGAGACTGAACAAGACAGAGGTTCCTGTTTTCGAGGTGTGAAAACAACAGAACATTATGCTCTACAAAGAGAAATGCATTATTATACAAATATATTCAGCTTGAACTACTGTCAGATCTGCTGTTATAGAAAATGATTAAGTGGCAAAACATATTCAGTATAATAAAAATAATTTAACAGTGTTTAAATGAACTGTATTAATTCATCATCATCTCATTCAACAGAGACTGTACTGTTTATACACCATAGCTGTAGCATAATAATTTGTTTTAAATGGTCCTGACGAACTGTTACTATACATGTTTATTACTGCTGTAAATACAGTAATGTTAACTAACCATTATCTGCTTTTTTCTTCTCTTTAATGAATAGATGATGATGATGATGCAGCAGGCAGGTGTGTGATGGAGCTTCCGGACTTATGATTAGTTATGATAATTAAATATTATTACAATGAAACCTCAGATTGCAAGTATCCTGGTTTGCAAGCATTTCGCAAGACGAGAAAAAATATTTTAATAAATCTTACCTTGTTTAACACGTGAGTATTGGTGTAGAAGTACCAAGTGTCATTGAGCACGCATGCGCTTATTGTTTTAAAAGCTTTCCATTAGGAGGAAGCCAGGTTGAAATGTAGTGGTGTGAGAGGCTAGAGATTCAGGGCATGAATGAGCCTCTGTGTAGCACTCATCATCTCATATCAGAAGATGGATAACACCACACAAACTCATGGCAAATTCAAAATGCAGTTTAATCTGAATAAAACATTGGCTAATTTAAATAAGATGAAAAAATAAGTAATAAATATAGTTGCATGCAACGATGACAGGCCCAAGCACCCTGCGCCATCACCACCCCGGGTCCACCTCACAACCTGTGTGCTATTTGAGCATGTTAAGCACTACAAAAAGCCATCACCACCCAGGTGCATCGCACTACTTGCACATTTCAGACACTACTGTATATGGGACTAATGTCAGTTTAGGCCCTAAGTATTTGCTGAGTGTGTTAGTGTGTGTGTTGAGTGTGAGTGTTAACATTTGTAATGTTTGTGCATGTGTGTGCGCGTGTGTACGTGCATGTGTGTATGCACGAGTGTACGAGTGTGTGTGTGTGTGTGTGCGTGTGTGTGTGTGTGTATCTGTGTGAGTGTGAAAGTGTTTGACATATTAAGTAAATATTTGTTCAGTGCATTAGTGTGTGTTAAGTGCATTAGTGTGTGTGTGTGTGTGTGTGTGTTAACATTTGTGATGTCTGTGTGTGTACAATAGGCCACAGATTCTGGAAAAAAGCAGCACACTATGATGTTACTCAATGTGATGTCACTGAATATAATGTCACTCGATATAAGGCCAATCATTTTTCAGTGCACGTTTAAGACATTATCACGACTGACCTGTTTGAGATATCAAGAATCCCGATGGCAGCAGATTCCAACCTGTCTGCCAATTTTCATGAGTTTTCGAGCATGATAAGACCCCCCAAAAGTCCAAAAGGGTGGAAAAAAATAATCCTTAGGAAAACAAGAGTGTCCTGCCCACCCTATTGTGCTTGGGGCCTAATAGAAGAAGATATAGAAGAGATGCATTCGATTTAACATAATACAGAACTTGGATGAGCATTAGAAAACAAGAGCTCAGTAAACAGAATGAAGAGGCCTGTCACCTCTGAGCAAAAACCACACCTAGTGGAAATTCAGTGTGGGGGAATATCGACAGTATTAAAAGAACAAGATAAAAACATTGAAAGTAATTAGTTCTTGTACATACTGCATAAAATATGTATTATGTGCATGTTTTATACAGAGAATGACTATGGTGGCGGGGGCGTGGTCAAGGGCCATGTTGTGTCTGTTACAGTGAGAGGAGCTATAAAGTGTGAGCAGAGTGAGTGGGTGAGAGAGGAAGCTTCAGATGTGTGTGTGTGTGTGTGTGTGTGTGTGTGTGTGTGTGTGTGTGTGTGTGTGTGTGTGTGTGTGTGTGTGTGTGTGTGTGTGTGTGTGTGTGTGTTTGAGTGAGTGTGTGTGAAAGAGAGTATACACTTTTGTCCACTTTTGTAGAATAAAGATGTTTTGGTGTTCTTCTGAGCAGGATGAGATGGCAAAGATTATCTACAAGATTACACACAATGTTGAAGGTCCTGACTGACTGTGTCTCCGTGTGGCCGTGACTGACAGACTGAGTCTCTGTACTCTGTATAGGGAATTAAATGTGCTGCTGCCAGTAAGTAAAGTTAGAGGAAGTTAGACATCAGAGCAGAGACATCAGTGTGAAGACATTTGAACTGCAAAACTCATGCATATCCCGAATGTGCACATTAATGCATTATATTTTATCATATGTTATCATTTTGCAAATCTGTTGGACTTTTTGCCTGATGCTTTTAAGCCAATTATCTGAGTTCTGCATTAACCACAGCTCTCTTTCACACATCATTATGTGAAAAAATAGCTCACACCAACCACATGAACACACATGAAGCACACACTCTGGCACACTCTCACACACACAGGCATGCAAAGTGGGCAGGACTTAACTATAAACCTTTTACCAGTCGGTTTTGCCTTATGGGAAAATCTTCAGGACAGATCTGCTTTGTGAGTTAGGAATTATGGGCTGAAGCTCAGGAGATGTACAGCATGAGAGAGGGTAATGCCAGATGTAGGCCAACCCCTTGTATAGCAAACACACACACACACACACACACACACACACACACACACACACACACACACACACACACACACACTATCCTTCACACACTATGGCACCAATTAGCCTAACCTGCATGTCTTTAGATTGTGGGAGGAAACTAGAGAACCTGCAGGAAACTACCAAGCAAACTCCATGCACCCAGGCACGAGGCAGGAATCAAACCCAGACCCTGGAGGTGCAAGGCAACAGTGTTAACGGTCATCATACCGCCTTGGTTAAAATGACAATATGGATAAAATTATGTGGACACTTGACCATGGGCATCATGTACTGTACTTCCCCAAGTTGTAGCTATGTAGCAATGTTAGAAGCACCATAAAAAGTTTCTTCATTTGTTATAACATGATATTTTCCTGTTACTGGACAATGCCTCTGTGCACAAACTGAGGTCAAACTGAGGTTATGCTGCAACAGGGTCTGGTCTCTTAGTTTTAGTGAAGGGAGCTCCACTGAACACTAATTACTCTAAAAAGAGCTGCAAGTTCAGGTATTCACAAATCACGAGACAGTGCAGGAAGATGAGAAAGAAGTAGTTATGAAAAACATTTTGTCGCACTGACAAACAGAGAGAGAGAGAGAAAGATGGGAAGTGGCAGGAAACTGAAGTGCAGTTCACCCACCCAATGATCTAACCTAGACTCAAGACTTCCCGTGACCCTGTACAGAATTAGAGGTATATAGTATAAGTGAGTGGGACTGGAGGTTCAGATGTAATCAGGTGTCATTGGACATGCAGTGTGAGCAGCATCCCGGCACTGGATTAATCACCTGAATGACCAGCAATCTGGCTCCTGGATTATTGGATGAATTTCAGCATGTTAGACATTTTGGTCATCTTTGTTGCAGTGTGAGCAGGTTCTTGGTCGCATGTTCCTCAATTTCATGTGGATCCCATTGATGCACACATGTCTTCAATTCTCACTTGACACCAAAGTGCATGCTCTGCTCTTTTAATTACCAGTAGTAATCAGCAGTTTCCGCAATCAGGAAAAAACATGACCGCATGGGAAAAATACATGACTTAATGGGCATGAAACAAGACAATGTAACTGCAAGACCTAAAAGGTGGGGTTGATCCACCGCATGGTGGAGCGAAGCAAGAGGCTGATGATTTTGGTGATGGTAAATGGCCGAAAGTATAGAGGTAAGTGTTTGCAGAAAAGGGTTTTCAGTGGGATGTCCCTGGTGGTCAGCATGGCTCTTTTGCCTGTGTGGTACTTAGGAGCCAGGGACCAACTGTAATCAGCTTGCTTCTTGTAAGCCTTGACAGAACAAAGAAATGTTAGCTCTTGCCCATGTCCATTTTCTGTGTAAACTACTGGGTGAGGGTTGCGAGTTCTGGGTGTACTCAACCCATGGGCAGTATCTGCTCCAGGAAATAGCGTCCAGAGATGTCATGCATCTTAAATTGGTCTGAAAGGTTTGATTAATCCCCATCTGTTTGATCACTGGATTGAAGGTGGGACCATGATAATAATATAGGAATAGCCCCAATGAGTCTGCAAAATGCCCTCCAGAATTGGGAAGTGAACTGTGGTCCTCTGAGACAATGTTGCAGGCTGTACAGTCAGGACATGTGAAAGATCAGCTTTAGAAACTTCCATGATAAGAAGAGAAATCTCCTCAATGTGATTACTTCACACTCTTAGAGTCAAGTTACTGCTTCAATGGATAGGGCTCTCCCTGTGAGGAGTGTAATGATCGTCCAGTGTAAGGGCAGGTTCCAGTGTTACAGCATGTCAAAAACACATGACAGTAGCATGAGAATGTGTTGTGGAAACATGACAAAGACTTGCCTATCAAGGAGTATGAAAAGGAGTCACTTAATCAATTAGTTTTAGATTTGTTAATTAATGCCAAGAATATAAAATAGATTTCACATTAGGGCGGCACGGTGGTATAGTGGTTAGCACTGTCGCCTTGCACCGCCAGGGTCTGGGTTCGATCCCCGGCCAGGCTCGATTCCCGTCTCTGTGTGCATGGAGTTTGCATGTTCTCCCCATGCTTGGTGGGTTTCCTCCGGGTACTCCGGTTTCCTCCCACAGTCCAAAGACATGTAGGTTAGGCTAATTGACATTCCCAAATTGCCCGTAGTATGTGAATGAGTGAGTGTATGTGTGTGTGTGTCTGTGCCCTGCGATGGATTGGCACCCTGTCCAGGGTGTACCCTGCCATGTGCCCTAAGTCTCCTGGGATAGGCTCCAGGCTCCCCATGACCCTGAATACAGGATTAAGCGGTATAGATGATGAGTGAGTGAGATTTCACATTTTTGACTATGGTATGTCATATAACAATGCAGACAGAGTCTTTAATCTATACTGACAGGCCGAGCTTCTGCAATCAGTATCTGGAATTAAATGTAAATTTAAATGAAAAAGTTGCTGCCAGTAAATGAAGTCAAAGCAATAAAAAAAAAGAATAAAAGCATCAGTGGCTGCTTGTGGTCAATGTATGAGACATTTGAGCTGCAGTACTCACATATACCTATGATGTCATTCTGCAAGCTGGTACGCTTATCTCCTGCTAATTTTAAAATAGACACAAGTTCTAATTAACATTAACCACCACTCTCTTTCACACATCAGCATGTGAAAAAAGAAGCTCACAGCAACAACCACAAACACACATAGTGGACACACTCTCGCACACTGGCATGTAAATGAGGCAAAACTTTTATTTAATATAAACTTTGTAACAGTCAAATTTGCTTTATGGAAGAGTCTTCAGAATAAATCTGTGTTGTGGGCTCTTCAGGAGATTGTGCTTTGATGTTTATCAGGTCAAGCAATTGAATTAAGCTGCAGTAAATAATTAAGAAAGCATCAGCAGTGAGGAAACTCAGCATTTGGTCATGTGATGTGCTGCAGATGGGTCCAAAGATCTGACCTAGGCTCCAGGCTTTTTGTGAGTCAGTACAGGATAAGTGGTACAGAGAACGAGTGAGTGTGAGTGGAATTTCAGGCGTGATCATTAGTCATTTGACATGAAGAGTCCCAGCACCCAATTTATCACTTGAACAAACAAACATTAAGGCTCCTGGGTAATCAAATGAATTTCTGGCATGTTGGAAATTTTGAAAATTTGAGCAGGTCCATGATTTGACTTTTCACACTTTCACATGAACTTATCTTAATGCAGACATATCTCAAATTGTCACCACAAAATAGCCGAAGAAACATTCAATTGCATTCTGGAGTGCTGTTCTAACATACAGCAGTAACATGTAAGCAGTCAGATCATCTCTGGTTGCTTGAACATACAGTGTGAGCAAAGAGGTCAAAACTTCACGTCATACAAGAAGGATGCAGCGTCAAATCTATTTAGTATAAAGAATGTTCAATAATTCAACAGTGTGAAATAACTTGTATTAATTCATCTTGTTTAACAAAGACTATACTTTTTTGCACCATGGCTATAGCAGCATGATTTGTTTTTAAATTTTCTTGACAAATTGTAACCACAAATGTTGATTCCTTCTGTGAACATTCCTGCATATCAGTGAAATCTTTTTTAAATCATCATCCATATACTAATAAAATGTTTGGTAAACCTCTGAGGGTGAGTCTGATAGTCACATGACTGTGTAGTGACTACCAGTGACCACATTAAGTCCCTCCTTTGTAAGCGTCACTTGTCTTTTTGCGTGGTTAAAATGACAGAAACAGAAAATAGCATTTCATTATAGGAGTCACTTGTGCAGTGTGACTTCTGATAGCCAATCTGAGTGTAGTTTTAGACAATTGGTTTCTGTACCAGAATGTCTTTATGACTGATAACTAGTCGACTGAAAGATCAGGTTTACTGCAAAGAAAAAAAATGATGAGTGAGGAGATTTATGAAAATGAAAAAGTGACAGAAGGCAACAGGAAATCCAGAGACAGCAAGAACTCATATGAAGATGTTTATGCAAATCAAGACAATTTGAAGACCCAGAGGCCCAGAAACTTTGAGAGTACAGGTAAAAACACTTAAATATGTGTATAATGTACTATGTACTGATATATTACAATTAATTAACAGTGATTGTATTTAAATACTCATGGACCAGTACTCAGCAGTAGATAACACTGCTTGTGATAGCCTGACCATTTATCATATATAATATAGTCACACAAGGAATTCTTGTTGCCAGCACAATGTCCTCAAAGAAATGAGGAAGTGCCAGGATGTTGTTCCTTAATCCAGGACCTTGATGGTTGATATTTTTCAAAACTAGGTGTTTTGAAAAGGTAGTAGTCTTGAAGGGAGGTGGTGGCACTAGCATAAAATCATAAAATGTAGATGGCAAAGTGAGCACCACATCATTCAAGCCAGGCAGTGGAAAAAACACACTGTTCTCAAAGCCAGTCAGTGGTGTAGCAGGGCATCCTTGGTTTAAGGAGCACAGCAGAGCTTGGCTGGGATGGTGAACAGCCTGGCTATCCCTGAGCAGAGTATGGCATGTCATGGTGCAGGGCTAAATTTGTACCTTTCAGTATTCTCTACATACTTATGGCACTAAGCAGGAAATACGGCTTTGAGTAAGGATGTGGTAGTCCCCAGGTTGACCTCCACTGTGTGCTAAGCTTGAAATCGAGCCATGCTGACAGCCATCTCCTAGAGCTCTTTGCCTATGGCCTCTCATTGCACTATAAACCCTAATGCTCAAAGTAACTGAACATATCGAGTACTGTTAACTTAAATAATTACAATTAGTTCAAATTAATAGACCTTGATGAGTATTTATAACTTTTTGGTATTTATGATTTTGTAGAAATTAAAATTTTCAAGTTAGCTTAACAAATTTGATATTTTTAGTAACTGTAAGTGCTTAAGTACCAGTAACTCTCACCTTGAAGTTCTACCAACCTAAAATCTTTCAGACTAGTGATTTTGTGTCTGACGTCATCAGGGCACTACGGCACTCGTGGCTCAGTGGTAGGTTTTTTGCCTGCCATGCAAAAGGCCCGGGTTCGATTCCCAAAAACTAGGTGAAATGCTTGTCCCAAGCTCAGATAAAATGGGAGGGTTGTGTCAGGAAGGGCATCTGGTATAAAACCTGTGCCAAGCCTTGTGTGTGGACTGGATTATCTGCTGTGGCGACCCATTGCCGGGAGCAACTGCAAGACCAGCAACAATTTATTTGATTTGCAACAACTAAAAAAATTATAATTGCTATTACTGTACATAGTATGAGTTAGGATACTCAATAATGCAAGTAATGAATTATTAATGTGAATGAGTGCAAGAAACTCAAAAACTGATAGTTCTGTTCCCTTTCAAAAGCTACACTCAATGCTGCATGAAAACGCCATGGGAACGTCTCTTTGTTCCACTGGTTGTGAAGCACGTGTGTATCAAACACGCCAAACTTTGGCTTATATAACCTCGGTCAGGTGACATCATCTAATGAGGTGCACCCGCAGGTTATAAATAGGTCTGAACCGGAAACATCTTCAGGTCTTTTTGTCTTCCAGGATCACATTGTGCGTGTGTTTGTGTAAACAGTCTGTTTTTTTAATACTGTGGCGGCAGTTGAAAAAAAGCAAGCAGAAAATGTTTGGCTCATGTTTGAGAGGAGATCTGGGCCTCCATGTGAGAGATTTCTCACAGACGGCGATCTCCACACTTTCTGCTTCGAGTGTTTGGGGGAAGAGCTCCCTATTCTCAGGCTTGAGGGAGAATGTGAGCACCACAATCTCCTTTCTAGAGCCTCAATGGCGCGCTCTCCCCTTCTTTGGCGACCTCCATGACAAGTTAACTCGTTCTTGGAGTAAGCCTTACTCTTCCTGTGTCTCTGTGCCATCAACATTGATTTATTTTAATGCATTGATGCAAAGGTGCTGGGTTTATACGATGATGCCCAGATTAAATAGACGCTTGCGGGCTATCTCTCTCCTGGGAGCTCACCTTCACTGACCAAGCCCACACTCCCCACCAGGCCATGTAGAGTAAACATCTTCATTGGTGGGGAAAGCTTTTCAGGCAGCGGGTCAGACCTGAGCACCGGCGGGTCCATTGATGACGCAGCGTTTGCGGAGCCATGCTCACAGCCATATCCTGAACCACAGATTTATCTCTTTGTGGCCCCATCTTGCCTTCTGGCCTCTTTGGCGACGCCGTAAACACCGTCGCCATTAGGTTTCGAGAGGCGAAGCTCTACAAGCAGGCCTTGGTGAGGTTTATCCTCCGCCATGCTCAAGAGTCTGGACCATCGGCCACCTAGTCCCAACCAGGTCCGGTTCTCTCCAGGCGTAAAGTGCAAAAGGAAAGTGTGGCAAGCCTTCCTGGCACCCTCAGGAGGCCATTGCCCAATCTCCGCCACTACTGTTTTGGGGAGCAACGGTCTCCAGTGAAATGTAAGGTGTTCGGTTCCCTCCTGCCCAGTTCCAGGAAGCTGAACATTTAACACCCTCCCCTCCATCTCGCTGATATTGCCACAACACAGGAAGTTCCTGAGGTTCGCCTTCGTGGGCGAAGCCTACCAGTATCAGGTCCTTCCATTTGGCCTAGCCCTGTCATCCCGCACATATACAAAATCACGGCTCTATGACTCCAGGGCATCCGCACCATGAATTACATAGACAACAGGTTGATTCTGGCTCAGTCTTAGTAGCTACCACTTCGACATAAAGATGTCATCTTAGCTCATCTTGATTCTTTAGGATTGAGACTTAACGGTGAGGAAGGCATTCTCTTTTTTTCACAGAGGACAACGTATTTGGGTGTTATGTGGAATTTAATTGCAATGCAGGCACAGGTGTCTCCTGCGCATGTCGAATCCATTCTCAATACCCTAAAGGAAATCAGGCTAGGCCAGAAAGTGATTGTGCATTACTTTCAGACTGTTTGAGAACTCATGGCAGCTACATCCACCTTTGGGCCTTCTGCACACAAGATCGTTTCAGTTGTGGCTAAGTGCCAAGGGATTTCATCCAAGGGCCTATCCCCAGGAAAATAAGGCTTACGCGCCAGGGGCTTCGTACCCTTCCTATGTGGTTCAGACCCTGATTTTTGACTCTGGGTCCCACTCTAGGTCCGTGTTGTCATTGGAACTTCTAACGACAGATGCTTCCATCACGGGCTGGGGTACGGTCTTAGATGGCCGTCCAGCCCAAAGGATCTGGAGAGGCCATCTTCTCACGTGGCACATCAATTGCCTCAAAATGATGGCTCTATTTCTGGCCCTGAAATAGTCCCTCCTACAGTTGAGAGGCTACCATGTCCTAGTGCGGGTGGACAACACTACGGTAGCCTGTACATAAATCGCCAGACGAACTGCGCTCACGCCGCTGGAAAAAGCTAGCGCACCAGGTTCTGCTTTGGACACAGGACAAGTTCCTATTCTTCAGGGCGATTTACACTCCGGGGCATATGCATATGGGAGCAGACTTGCTGTACAGACAAGCTGTGATGCACGGCGATTGGAAACTGCATCACAAAGTAGTCAAATTTTGGAGAGATTTTATGTGGCAGAGGTGGACCTCTTTGCCTCGCAGGAGAAGGGACAATGTCCCCTTTATTACTCTCTGAGTCCTTCAGCTCCCCTGGACGAGATGGCCCATAGGTGGTCCAGACTGCGTCTTTATGCATTTCCTCAGTAGGCTAATGTCTGTCAACAAGGCTTGCACCTCGTATTGATAGCGCCCCGTTGGCCGAGGTCTCAGGTCTAATATCTTTCCTCGACCATTCACCATGGGTGATTCCAGTGAGGCGGGATCTTCTGTCTCAGGCACAGGGGACAATATTTCATCCCCGGCCCGAGCTTTGGAACCTTCATGTCTGGCCCCTGAGGGGGACCAATTAAGAGATGCTGGTCTTCCAGCCAGTTTAATTGAAACGATACTAAGTGCTAGGGCTCCCTTCAGTAGAAGAACTTATGCCCTCAAATGGAGTGTATTTGAAAGTTGGTTCATGGCAAAACATGTAGACCCAGTTCACTGCCAAATTGTTTCAGTGCTGGAGTGTGCAAGAAATGTTATCCTCGGGCTTAGGCTCTAGTACTCTCAGAACGTACATAGCTGCCATTTCGGCTTATTATGTTCTGACTGATGGGGTTTCTGTGTGAAAGCACATTTTAGTTGCATGCTTTATTCGTGGAGTTAAATGGTGGAGGCCGCCCACTAGAGTGACAGTCCCTTCTTGGGACTTAGCTATTGTGCTTGAAGGTCTGGTTGATACCCCTCTCGAACCACTAGAGTCAGCACCTGTCAGGCTTCTGACCCTTTAGATGTTTTTTCTAATTGCCGTTACTTCTCTAAAGAGAATTGGGGATTTGCAGACTCTGTAGGTTTCGCCATCCTGCCTAGACTTGGCCATCCCCTGGGCTAGTCAAAGCTATTCTGCATCTTCACCCAAACTATCAAACACACTTCGCCTCTAGGAGTCAGGGTTCATTCAACCAGGGGGCTTGGCTCATCTATTGCTCTGGCAAGAAGTGTCCCCTTGCAGCAAGTGTGAAGTGGCAGGTTGGTCATCTCCACACACATTTGTCAGATTTTATAGTTTGGATGTCCATGCTACTCCAGGCTCGCAGGTCAGCATCCCAAAGTTATGTCTGAGACCTCTTTGGTTATTGTGCGCACACACTTTACAAGCCTGGCAGTCTAGACACTTGCAGTGTGGCGGTGTTGGTATTCTCATTCCCATAGCGTTTTGACACAGCATCGAGTGTACCTTTTGAAAGGGAACGTCTTGGGTTACTTTGCTGTAACTCTGTTCCCTAACAAAGAGGGAACGAGATGCTGCGCTCCAATGCCACACTGCAGGCATGACTGGACATTCTTTTGGACAAAAAATTGATCTGAGGATGTTTCTGGTTCAGACTTATTTATAACCTTCAGGTGCACCTCATCAGATGACGTTACCTGACCAAGGTTATATAAGCTAAAGTTTGGCCTGTTTTATACACGTGCTTCAGAACCATTGGAACAAAGACACGTTCCCATAGCGTTTTCATGCAGCGTCTCGTTCTGTTACAGCAAAGGGTTACAGCAAAGGGTTACAGCAAAGTAACCAGAGACTTAAAATTGGAAACATCATTACTTTAATAACTGTAATTGCAACTGATCACCTCAAATGTTTTTGAGTTTAGCCAACTTATTCGGGTTTACAGTGTAGAGCATGGGTCTCAAACTAAAATTGGTTGAGGGCCACTGCTGTGATTAACATCACATTCTTTAACATTCAAGCACAACAAGAAAGTGCAATATTTCTGTAAATTTTCTTTACTTATTTAGACATTAGCTCTAATTTAATTAAAATTATATCAATAAAATTTTTCAGTGTCTCTACATTGTTTTATTTGTTAGTTTTTAACAGTTTGCAAATCCTTTTCCTTACTTAATGTAACTTATAAAAACCTTGCTGAACTAATGATCTTGCACTGAACAAATGCAGTAGGTTTCCAATAGCAGAGGCATATTCATCACCTCTAAACACTGTGCCAACCTCCACAAGAGATCTGCATGTTGTGAAAATACCCAGTTTTCCACAATCTTTGTTTTGTGAAGAAAGCTTTTACACCTATGCTGCTGTGATGAGCTGACCAGAGCCCTGGAGCTTCAGGTTAAGGATGTTCAACTCCTGCATTATGTCTACTAGGAATGCAAGGTCCATAACCCATTTAGGATCATCAAATTCAGTAACATCCATTCTGCCACCTTCCATGAATCTTTTCACCTCTGCTCTTAACTCAAAAAATCTCTTCAAGACATTTCTCCTGCTGAGCTAGCACACTTCAGTAAAGTAAAGTACATCACAATTGCCTCAGTTTCCTCTTAAAAGGCACGAAACAGACCATGCTGTCAACTCCTCAACCTGATGTAATTGATAATTTTCAGGACAACAAAAGTGACATGTTCATATTTCAAGCATTTATTGCACAGTGCCTGTTGGTTTATAATGCAATCCAGTTACTAAGCATGGGGAGAGCATGAAAACCCAACACATACAGACCCCAAGGTGGGATTTAATCTTCTTATGTGATCCTTTTTTATGATGCAATGCAAAATGTTTTTTGGACACTTTGGAACTGTCATCACACTGGATCAAATTCAGTATGCTGAATTTGCACATACCACCCTCCCATGCCACCCTTCTAAATAATTTTGCCACCCTCTATAAATAATTTATTTTAAATCACCCACTATGTTGGGGTTGCCCCCTTGTGGCAAGAGGCAGTGGCTGCTTTGGACTTTGTGTCTTTATGTTTATGATTTCTGTGACTAGTTATGTTTGATTAGTTTCCTTATTTAATCTCACAGGTGTTAAGGGTTAGGTTCTCTTACATCTGTCCTGTTCTGTCCTATTTTTCCATTGGTTTGTTTATTTATTCATTTGTTTGTTTAATACAGTCTTCATCTGTCTGTTCAAGACTGAGGGTTACATGACATACCATGAACAAAAATGTGGGAATGAATTTATATTATTCACACCCATTAATGTATATTAAAAGAATAATAAAGGTGACCTAACATGAATCAATATTTTAAGCTTATCAAATGTACTCCTTTAAACAAGTCAGTCTTTTTTGTAGATTTTGGAATTATAACAATTGGAATTATATATTTTCATTAGCAACAATTTATTTTGTTTTTATTTAAGAATTGTTAATTCATGAACAGATCCTGTGGCTGTGAAACAAATCCTGCTATCCGTTATCACCCTTTTGTCATCTCAAGGAGTTTTTCCTTGCCACCATTGGCCTCAGCTTGGTTATCAAGAACATCTGCTCATTTTTCTCACACATTTCATATTTTCTTTTGATACTGTAAAACAGCTTTGCGACAATGACCATTGTTTAAAGCACTATACAAATAAAATTTAAAGGAATTAAATTGAATCCTCAGTGTTCAGTGATATAAAGCTGCTAACCCACCCATATTTAACTGTTAATAAACAGACATATCAGACAGGTAGATATTAAATTTTATATTTCTAAACAGGTGTAATTGAAGATTTCATTGCAAAATAAGTTTTATTCACACACATTGGATCTATTCATACTAAAAGGCCAATCAGCCTAGCCTGTTTGCTCATTATTATCATTATTATTATTATTATTATTATTATTATTATTATTATTATTATTATTATTATTATTATTATTATTATTATTTATCTGTAACATTATTAACATTGCACTCTAGAATAGTTAATATTTTTGTTTCTTATATTATTGAGGTGAAATAAGCAACTAGCTGGTAGTGCACCTGAGTGGAGTCTTATGGCCATTACTTAATGAAAATGAACTTAATTAGGAATGCAATTTGCATGTTACAGGTAAGTTTAGGTAACAGTTAAGTAGAAAATGTTTTCATATAAATCTGGATGAAAACTTTACTCCATCATGGAGTCATACTGCAGAGGCAGAACAGGTGATGTGCCTGAGATCTGCAAATCATTTTATTTAAAACCAGTCCAAAGTGTTAAGTTCCATATAACTGCTGGTATAAAAGATATGTGTGCTATAATTTACCTGGGGTAAATAAGGGCTCTTATGAAGAGGGTGTGTGTAAGAAAATGTTCAGGGGGTTACGAATGTTACTTTTTTTGTATGTGTATGTGCAGGTGCCTGACGGCAGTCGGTAATAAATGTGTTATTGAGTAGGTCATTGTTTTGTCATTTGTCGGTTAACACAAAGCCCCTGACAACTGTATTTATTTATTTATTTAGATGATGGCTGTATAAAGTTACAGATGGATAATGTTTAAATGGCTGGTCAATGTTTATCAGCTTAATTCTGAATGGCATTGATAGCAATGAGACTGCTGAGACTAAGCTGTAATTTCTAGGTGCAAACTTGAAGAGACTAAAATTATTTTCTTTGTATCCATGTTCAGTACCTCAAGGTGGAGACACTGCATGGAGCAGGTATTACAGACTAACTGCAATGTGTGTGGTCCTGCTTTTTGTTCTCCTGCTGACTGCCATCACACTGCTGGGGATCAAATTCAGTATGCTGAATACAGAAAACAACCAGTTACAGACCAGTTACATCAACCTGACTATAGAGAGAGACCAGTTACAGACCAGGTACAACACACTGACTGAAGAGAGAGACCAGTTACAGAGGGAGAGAGATGGATGCCTGAAGACACCTGCTGATTTGTGTAAGTAAATACATTTAGCATGACATTTTCTGTCCAACAGTTAAATGCCCTCTTTTAAAATCCATGAGATGTCTTAAGACTAAAACATAATAGTATTAACTACTAGATAAGTACTTACTTAACTAATCTGTAAGCAGGCTTGTATTAGTTGACTATTAGTAATTACTGCAGTAATGAGTCTTAATCAGTGTTACATTTCTCCTGGAGAACTAATAGCTAACTTTGTCTGTATTGTAATAACACCTGATTAATTACTGATCACCTCAACATTAATTCCCAATCACCAAACCTTACCTTCCTCCTGGAGATAATATACGTACCGCGGCCGTTTCCACACCCAGTGTCTAAAATGTAAATGTCTATAGAAGTGCTTATTGTCCACACATAGAGTTCTCTTTAGTGTGTGTGTGCTGTTTTTATTTATCCAGTCAGAGTCTAAAGAGAGAAATTCAACAATAACCTATTATCAAGTTATACAAAATTGCAAGCTGGGCAATTTTTTTTTTATGTTTTACATGTTTTAAAACTATTTATTTAATTCATTATGTGCAAAGTGAAAGTACAAATAGTTAAAACCCAATATTTTATATCAGATTAATTATAATGAAAATGATCAGGTTAGCTCTATTTTGAACACCAATCAGGGTAAGAGCAACCTTTCTTATGTTGCATCATAATAAAGGAAGGCTATGGAAGGTCAATACATGCATATATTAAAAAGTATTTTCATCATATTATATAACGCATACAGTGAACGTTAAACCATGTCTATACACAAGAAATAGATTAGAAACTGTGTTTTGATCTCTGTAAATTCTGTTAATTTATCTTCACAGACAAAGTGAGAAGTTTCAAATCCAGTTTTTATTTTATATCTAATGAGAAGAAGAGCTGGACTGAGAGCAGACAGGACTGCAGGGACAAAGGAGCAGACCTGGTGATCATAAACAGCGCAGAGGAACAGGTGAGAGAGAGAGAGAGAGAGAGAGAGAGAGAGAGAGAGAGAGTTTTAAATGGATTTTATTTTACTCATTCATGTTATGTCTACCTTGCTAAAATCAAATAAATCAAAATGTTGACATTATGCATGAGTTCTCTTTAGAGTGTGTGTCTGTTCATGAGACAGAAAGTTTAAACGTATGAAAAGAACATGAAAAAAGTAGATACATGTAGAATCAGGTTCACTGCAAGAAGTTGTAAAATATCACCAGTCAGGGATAAGCCCTAGGAGCCTTGGGTCCATGGACTTTGATTTAGGTTTTGTGCTGGTACTTTGGCTGGGACTCCATTTCCCAGAGTGCACCTATGTCACATGTTTGGACTGTCATCACCTGCGACTTGTTTAGGTATGTGTGTATAAATAATCCTTGGAGCAGCCAGCAAATTGTTTCACATTTGTTTTGACTATACCCTTTCTGGGCTGTTGTTCATGTTCTGGACCCTGTTTTGGTTTTGTTTGTTTATGTTTAGTTTTACTTTATTAAATATCTTTCCATCTGTGCTTTTGTCTTGCCTGAATCCTCCCAAACAGAACCAGTAAATAATAATAATAATAATAATAATAATAATAATAATAATAATAATGCAGGAAGTAAAGTAAAATCTAATCAAATACAATACAATAAATAATTAAATAAATAATTACACCTCTTAAAAAGCTTTATATCCTCTACAAAATGTTTTTTTTGTTTAGAGATGTAAAAAGCTAAGTTTAATAAATAATTTTAATCATAAATCTTCACCCTGTCCCCAAACCTTACAGAATTCCTGCAGTCTGTGTGTCATTTTACCATAATCAAATTCAGTCCGGAGTCTGGCATTTAAAAGGGTTTTCATCATCAGTTCTGGGTTCAGTGTGCCACTGCCTTTCATTTTGCTTTATATGTGAAACAGGTAGCTGGTTTGGCTTAAACTATTAAAAAATTGAGTATGGAATATTTTCTTTTTCCACAGATGAGTATCACGGGCCAAGAATGTAAATGTTCTCTGTCAGGATTTGTCTAAATCTCCCTAACCATTCTCTCAGAGTGCTAACATTAGTCCTAATCTATCGCATCGTTTTAAGAGGTAGTTTAGTGTTTCCTCCATCCCACAGAAGGTGTTAGTGCACACTGACTCGATTAAAGCAACATGTGTCTACTGCTACATAATGATAAAAGTTATTCTGAAATCAAATACACAGGTGTTCATCGTTAAGCAGCTGCTAGGAGGTCAGGCTTGGATTGGTCTGAGTGACAGAGACAAAGAGGGAGAGTGGAAATGGGTGGACGGTACACCACTGACCTCTGGGTAAGAGACCACATGTGTGTGTGTTGACAATATTTTTTTTTCTTGTGCATTTGAGACTGCAGAGTATATAAATAAACCTAGATAAATTATTTTTCTTCAATATTTTTATTGATCAGTTATTATTCTGTTGTGATTTGTTTGGAATCTCAGTACTGAAGACTAAATCAGATTGTCTTAGTTACAGCAACTGGGGTCCATCTCAACCAGATGATTACAGTAAAGATGAGGACTGTGCTGAGACTGGGTATCTTGATCAAAAGCAGTGGAATGACAGACCATGCTCTTATAAACAAGGCTGGATCTGTGAGAAGTCAAAATAACTAAATAACCCAAATAAATTAAGCTGAGTGTATTAATCATTTGGATGAGATCTAACTGTGTATTCATGAAATTATTATAGTTTATTATTATAACTGCTGAGCACAACAACATTATTTGGCTCCTATATGTTTAGCTTTACTGCCATTGTTAATGTTAATATTAACTGCATTACAATTACTATTATGACAGATTACAAAGCTATGTCTTTGATAATTGCAACTTGATACTTTATTAATGAACAATTTCTGTTTATTTTTAATGAGCTATTAAATTACATATAAACCAGTTATTTAGAGGTCAGTGGTTCATAAGATCATTTAGAACTACCTAAATGCACAAGTATTCACCTAATTGTTTAGACGTACTTATACTGTGTTAACATTTATAAACGTGTATTCCTGTTATAAATCATGATTCATGTAGGTAGTTAAAAATAATTTAGTACTTGCTAGTTAACTTTTTTGAGAGCTAGACTGAAGACAGGTTATGTCTTGCAAAGCATTTACAAAAATATTACAAAGAATGAAACTGTATAACTTAATATGAAATACGAAATACTCTGCAATCCCATATAAAAATAAAGAAAATGAACACAATAAACAACAAGATGAAGAGAATTAGCAAATTATTATAACATAGTAAAAAGGTTTCTTGTAACGGTAAACATGGCCACATGAGTGTGAACGTGTGAAAATGCCACATTAAATCTTTGAGTGTGGCAAAATCCAAATAAATTCTACATTTCAAACTTAAGACTCAAGATAAGCAATAAAAGAAAAATACATACTCAACAAATTATTTAAAATATAAACTGTATATACACAGTAAATTTTTTAACAAACAGAATAAACCAAGTTTATATCTCTCCCCTATAAACATCAATTCTTGCCATCTGAGTTCTCTTACAGAGGTTGTAGTGACTAGATGTGACTACATGTACTTTTTTGAATCAATCTGCCAAATGGACCATCATGGTGTTTCTTTGCAAAAAGCAAACTTTCAAATCTTTGATTTCACTGTTCCACCACACAATGGACCAATCATATTCCTTTCTGCCCTTAAAACACTTTTGAGTAAGTAAAATCCCTACAATCAGTAAAAGACAGTCTTCATCTCCTGGGAGATTGTCTCTCCACTCTCTGAGAACACAGCATACTTCCTGTACTTCTTTAGATAAAAAGAAATAGCAATTTTTAAAAAAAAATTTGTTTGATTTTGCAAATGTATTTTTTTTTACGTTTTATTTTCTATTTCATTTTTATGATTGTTTTCTACTCTTTTATGTAAAGCACTTTGAATTACCCTTGTGTATAAAATGTGCTATACAAATAAACTTGTCTTGCCCTTACTGTCAATATAACAGTCAATATATAAACTTCATAGAAGAACTTACAATACAGTCAATGGTGAGGTTTTGTAGATTTTAATGTAAATGTACATTAGTTTTTGTACAGTTGCCTTATATCTTTACTACAATTTATTATAAATGCCAGTATGAATTGTGAATATTTGTGGTGTACACATAGACCTGCCTCTCTCCTGCTCAAGCCATGGGTTATTCCATGGGCCACTAGTGTAGCCCAAATTTTATTTGGCACAGTTTGTTTCCTTGGGTGGATCCTTCCTCTTCCACTTCCTATGCCTGTGTACCTTCCCCTCTACTGGTTGGCTCCGTGGTACAGGAGGTCATTAGTATAGTTAAATCTTCTCCAACCTTATATAAAAGTTGATATTATTATTATTATTATTATTATTATTATTATATTCCCTTCATGTCAGTCTTGAGTCTATTTGCTGAAATGGTCATTTTCCAGATTAGACAGTACTATAATACAGTGCTGAGAAAAGCTCTGTAGTGTTCATATTGTGGAGTCCTGTATCATAAACATTTACGGCCTTAGTATTAAAACATGAGAAGGAAGTTTATCATGAACCTTTGGCTTAGAACACTGTGTTAAGTGTAAAAAAAAAAAAGTAATAATGCTAGAAGCTTGAATGAAATTTCCTCCATCCTTTGCATGTGTGTGTGTGTGTGTGTGTGTGTGTGTGTGTGTGTGTGTGTGTGTGTGCGCATAAACCTGATGTATATCCTGCATCATTTTGGAGAAATATGGTCCATGCACATGTAGTAATTATGTTTTAAACACATTAATATAATCCTCTGCTAGAGCTACTGTTAGAGAAATTAGGTAAAAAATATATATATATAATTAATTATTCAACAGCATTGTTATATGATTATGCCAAACCCAGTGTCCGGTCTTACCTAACTTTTTTCTTCTTCTTCTGTTACAACATCTACGCTGTCATAGATATACACCTTCATGTCCACCCACTCAGAAACACATGAAAACATCTTTAAATACATTTTTACAAGTGTATAAAGGCCTGCATTAATGCATCTCTGCATTTGAAAACATTTTTACCGTTGTAAAAGCACGTACCTGTTTGTGCATTTGTGTCTCTCATTGTGTTACTGCCTTCAGTGTCAGGGTCATGACCTCTAACAGCTTCCACACTATCATAGATATCCACCACCATTTCTATTCGCTCAGAGGGACCCCGAAGCATCTTTAATCTACAGGAGACTCACTAAAACACTAACGTACTGTGTCTCTGTGTGAGCACGAACAAAATGCTGCACTTCTTATACTCCTTCTTAGTGTAGAGGCTCATCATGAAGTCTAGCAGTTTTACAAATAGCAAAAAATACACACAATCAAGTATACATTTGAGCCTATTTATTATACTTTTGTTCCTCATCATTACAAAAAAAAACTATTAGGCTTTGTACCCATGGCTATTGAGATAAATGTATATATTTATAATATTTAAATTGTGTCATTTGAATTAGTCGATATATGAATATGTTCCTGTATGAATTTGAACCCTGTCCTTGTACCCTGTGCCTCTTGTGATAGGTTCCAGAATCCAGGCCTCCCATGACCCTGCATAGGATATATATATATATATATATATATATATATATATATATATATATATATATATATGTGTGTGTGTGTGTGTGTGTGTGTGTGTATAAGTACAGACCAAAAGTTTGGACAAACCTTCTCATTCAAAGAGTTTTCTTTATTGTGTTCTTTATTGTGTTTATTGTTAGCCCAAACAAGTCTCTTCTGCTTGTTGCCTGTCCTCAGCAGTGGTTTCCTAGCAGATATTCTACCATGAAGGCCTGATTCACACAGTCTCCTCTTTACAGTTGTTCTAGAGATGTGTCTGCTGCTAGAACTCTGTGTGGCATTGACCTGCTCTCTGATCTGAGCTGCTGTTAATCTGCGATTTCTGAGGCTGGTGACTCGGATGAACTTATCCTCCGCAGCAGAGGCGACTCTCGGTCTTCCTTTCCTGGGGCGGTCCGCATGTGAGCCGGTTTCTTTGTGGCGCTTGATGGTTTTTGTGACTGCACTTGGAGACACTTTCAAAGTTTTCCCAATTTTTCAGACTGACTGACCTTCATTCTTAAAGTAATGATGGCCACTCGTTTTTCTTTACTTAGCTGCTTTTTTCTTGCCATAATACAAATTCTAACTCTTTGAATGAGATGTGTCCAAACTTTTGGTCTGTACTGTATATTGTAGTATATACAATGAATTTGCTTATGTTTAAGTTGCATGAAAAAATAACGTGTCTACCAGCCCATTATTATTTTCTGTTCAAATTTAAAGATGCACACGCGTGTGCAAAAAGACGAAGTACAACAAATAATACGAAAGTGTGTAATATTTAATAAAGTTAGCCTAAAACAATGTTGTCTCCAATGCTGAAGGAAACATGATTTTGTTTTAGTATATTCGCTCAATACAACGTGACAGCGTGCTCCGAGGTAAACACATGCAGACCCCCAGTTACTGTAATCCCTCTTCCACCTTTCATTCACAATAGATGTGAAGTTATCAAACTGGTTTCACTGATGGGGGAATTGGCAGAATTGAGGGGTTTAAAAAGAATTAACAAGACCGAGCAGACGTCTTTGCCTAAAATGTATTTCGCAATCACAATGTACTGAAGCTCAGCACGTCTTCTTTCCTTGTTTTAATCTGTAATATTGTGAAATAAGTGAAATGTATTTCGCGTATATCCTTAAATATTCTTTTTTATTTATGGACCTGTGTATTATGTTTGATCTGCATTATTGCGAGACGCGATGACTTTCTGGCATTTTTATCGATAAATCGAACGGGTTTATCAGCCTTTTGTAAAGTGAAAGTTGATGAAAATGAGAAGCTCCTGGAAGAACTAAGGTCATGCTTGGGGTCACTGTCCTGTTATAACACTTAACCTTATAAGCTTATTAACCCTTAAGTTTTATATCCAGATGTTTTTTCTGACATTGTGTTGAAGCACTTTGAGGTTGTCCTCTTTCTTTAGGGGCAGCAGAACAGCCTCTATGCTAACACCACCATGATTAATACTTGGTACAATTCTCTGAAGGTTGAATGCATCATCTATACAAACATACTTCTGATTAAAACTTTCCTCTAGAAGTTTTTTTCTTTGTCCATGTCATCAGCTGTAAACCTACAATTGACTTTCAAGGTGTGGATTTTGATGGAGAAGTTCATGGCATGCCTGTTTGTATCACTTTCCCATTGCATGGGGTTGCAATTTCACGACCTATAGTAGTGCTGAATTTAAAATCTAACTCAGTGGATGTTTAATATTGACTGTGTATGTGTAATTTTTAGCCTGTTTTGATGTTAGAAAAACCTAAATAAATCTCGTACTTTGAATTGTTTTAGAAAAGCAAAGATTTATCATATATATGATCTATATCTATTGATCTATATACAGTATCAATAGATATTATCAGATGATAATATAAAGAAAGATGGAGAAGCAAATTTTACCAGAGGCACATTTAACAAGAATGTACAAATCTAAGCCAGCTAGAGGGTGGCATCTTCAGGATATAATTGCTTTACTGAGAGAAAAAAAAAAAAAAGATAAATATAATTTTAAAAGATAAATAACTAGGGAGGCACATTTTCTGAAGAAACTGTGAGTGGTGCTTGCCATGTCATAGATATAGCTGATGTCATAGCTGATGTTGGTCTCAATGTAAAGTCTATGGGCCTTTTTGGGGCAGTTACGAACAAGCCGCACGTTCCCTTTCAAAAGCTACACTTAATGCTGCGTGAAAACGCTATGGGAACATCTCTTTGTTGCCCGGTTGTGAAGCCTGTGCATGTCAGACCCGCCGAATACCTTCGGCTTATAACCTGTGCCAGGCATGACGTCACCGAATAAGGTGCACCTGCAGGTTATAAATAGGAGTGAACCGGAAACATCCTCAGATCTTTTTGTCTTAAGGACCGCTTTGTGTTTGCGTGTGCATGTACAAGCCGTAACGAAAGCGAAATAAAAATAACAGCATTAACTCACCGATATGGCGGAGTTGCCCAAGCGTTCGAGTTTGAACGACAGGTGTCTGTTGGGGGGCCAGGGGGAGGAGCCTCAACGTCTCTCTCTCCCCTTCTTTGGTGACATCCATGATGAATTAACTCTTTCATGGAGCAAGCCGTATTCATCGCGTGTTTTTGTACCATCGACTTCGACTTATTCGAATATCGTTGGTGCGAAAGCACGCGGTTATATGGTGATGCCCAGATAGAAGAGACGCTTGCGGGCTATCTCTCTCCTGGGACATCATCCTCCCTGAAAAAGCCTATTCTCCCCTCCAAGCCGTGCAGATTGACATCTGCTTTGGTGGGTAAAGCTTTTCAGGCAGCAGGACAGGCTGGTGCTTCACTGCACACCATGGCGGTTTGGCAGGTTACCAGGCTGACCTGAGCAGCGGCGGGGCTATTGATGACAGGGCGTTTGCAGAGCTGCGCCGAGCCACAGACCTGTCTCTCCGTGCAACCAAGCGGACGGCCCGTGCTGTGGGCTGTTTCATGGCTGAAATGGTGTCCACGAAGAGGCATCTGTGGCTGAACCTCACGGGCATCAAGGATAAGGATCGTGTTGTCCTCCTCGATGCCCCCATCTCGCCTTCCGGCCTTTTTGGCGACGCTGTTAATTCCGCTAGGTTTCGTGAGGCAAAGCTATTTGAACAGGCCTTTGGGAGGTTCTCAAAAATCTGCTGTGAAAAGACCGGATCTGAGGAGCTTCCTCTCTTCAAAGAAGAAGCCCTGAGTTCGTGCGCCTGGGGCTGTGGGGGCGTCTCCCCCCGGGGAGGGGCGCCTGGATTTTCATCACAAAACAGGGCCTCCTCCCTGGCACTCCCGAGAGGCCGGTGTTCAATCCCCACCACCACTGGTGTTCGGGGAGCGCCGGTCTCCAAAGAAAAAAAGTTGGGTGTTCAGGCATCTCCTGCCACACTTCATCTCCCAACACCTAACACATCCCCCCCGCCCCCATCTAGCCGAAGTGTCAAAGCTCGTGCCCCTTTCGGAGAAGCTGGCAGCGTGGAGACTACTGCCAGGTGTATCTCCTTGGGTATAAAGGACTGTAGGCACAGGCTACAGGATTCAGTTTGCACATCGTCCTCCGCATTTCAACGGCGTGGTCTCCACTTCCGTGAAACCGGATCGAGCACATCTGCTGGCCCAGCAGTTACAGACTCTGCTGGGCAAAGGGGCCATAGAACATGTTCCCCTCCCAGACAGAAAATCGGGCTACTACAGTCAGTACTTTTTGGTGCCCAAGAGAGGGGGAGGGTTGCGTCCGATCTTGGATCTTCGTGGCTTGAACCGCTATCTCAGAAATCCAGATTCAAAATGTTGACTGTCAAAATGATTGTTTCTCAAATCCAACTAGAGGATTGGTTTGTGACAATCGATCTCAAGGACGCATATTTCCATATAGAAATATTGCCACAGCACAGGAAGTTCCTGAGGTTTGCTTTTGGGGGCAAAGCTTACCAGTATTGGGTCCTTCCATTTGGCCTAGCTCTGTCACCCCGCACATATACAAAATGCATGGATGCAACTCTGGCTCCTTTAGGACTCCAGGGCATCCGTATTTGGAATTACATAAACGACTGGCTGATTCTGGCCCAGTCTCAGGAGCTAGCGCTTCGACATCGGGATGTCGTCCTAGCCCATCTTCATTCTTAGGATTGAGACTCAACGCCACAAAAAGCGTTCTCCTTCCTGTTCAGAGGACAACATATTTGGGTGTCACTTCGGATTCGGTCACAATGCGGGCACAGTTGTCTCCTGCTCGTGTCGAATTCATTCTCAACACCCTGAAGGAAATCAAGCTAGGCCAGAAGGTCACCGTTCATCACTTTCAGAAATCTTAGGCCTCATGGCAGCTGCGTCCACGATGATACCTTTGGGCCTTCTGCACATGAGAGCATTTCAGCTGTGGCTAAGAGCCAGGGGGTTTCATTCAAGGGCCAACCCCCAGAGGCTAATAAGGGTTACGCGCCGGGGGCTTCGTACCCGTTCTATGTGGTTCAGACCCCGGTTTCTGACTTTGGGTCCCACTCTAGGTCCGTCTTGTCGTCGCAAGATGCTAACGACAGACGCTTCCCTCACGGGCTGGGGTGCGGTCTTGGATGGCCGTCCAGCACAAGGGAGCACATCAATTGCCTCGACATGATGGCTCTGTTTCTGGCCCTGAAACACTCCCTCCAGCAGTTGAGAGGCTACCATGTCCTAGTGCGGGTGGACAGCACTGCGGTAGTCTCGTACATAAATCGCCAGGGTGGACTGTGCTCGCGCCGCTTGAACAAGCTAGCGCACCAGGTTCTGCTTTGGGCACAGGACAAGTTCCTGTCCCTCAGGGCGATTTACATTCCAGGGCATATGAATGTAGGAGCAGACTTGCTATCCAGACAAGCTGTAAAACATGGGGAATGGAAAATCCACCCCGAAGTAGTCAGTCAATCTGGGAAAGATTTTACGTAGCAGAGGTGGACCTCTTTGTCTCATAAGAGGCAGCACAAGGCCCCCTTTACTACTCTCTGACTCCTCCAGCTCCCCTGGGTCTGGACGCAATGGCCCATACGTGGCCCAGGTTATGCCTTTATGCGTTTCCACCTATAGTTTCTGCTCCCGGGAGTCCTGGCGAGGGTCCGTCAACAAGGGTTGCGCCTCTTATTGATAGCGCCCCATTGGCCGACCAGAGTGTGGTTCTCGGATCTAATATCTCTCCTCGACGGCTCACCCTGTGTGATTCCAGTGAGGAGGGATCTTCTGTCTCGGGCGCAGGGGACAATACTTCATCCCCGGCCCGAGCTCTGGAACCTTCACATTTGGCCCCTGAACGGGACCAACTGAGGCAGCGTAATTGAAACCATTTAAGTGCCAGGGCTCCCTCCACTAGAAGAACTTATGCCCTCAAATGGAGTGTGTTTGAAAATTGGTGCATGGCAAGACACATAGACCCAGTTCACTGCCAGATTGTTTCAGTGCTGGAGTTTCTGCAAGAAAAGTTGTCCTCGGGCTTATGCCCTAGTATGCTCAGAACGTACGCAGCCGCTATTTCGGCCTGTCACGCTCTGAACAACGGGGTTTCTGTGGGCAAGCACCATTTAGTTGCCCGTTTTATTCATGGAGCTAAACGGTTGAAGCCGCCCACTAGAGCTACGGTCCCTTCATGGGACTTAACTATCGTACTCGAAGGTCTGGCCGACACCCCGTTCGAACCACTAGAGTCAGCGCCTGTCAAGCTTCTGTCTCTTAAGATGGTTTTTCTGATGGCTATTACTTCTTTGAAGAGGATTGGGGATCTGCAGGCTCTGTCAGTCTCCCCATCCTGCCTAGACTTTGCCCCTGGGCAAGTCAAAGCTATTCTGCATCCTCACCCGAACTATCTTCCCAAGGTTCCATTCTCGACCATGCACCCAGTTGTTCTCGAAGCCTTCTGTCCTCCGCTTTTCACATCTCCGGAGCAGGAAAGACTTCACTTACTGTGTCCAGTACGTGCTCTTCGGATCTACGTCCACCGCACTAGCCAGTGGCGTAAGTCAGAGCAGCTCTTTATTTGCCATGGGGGTCGCAACCGGGGGGCGGCTGCCAGTAGACACTCTGTCACACTGGGTGAGAGATGCCATTGCCCTAGCCTATGAGGCGCGTGGTCACACTTCGCCTCTAGGAATCAGGGCTCACTCAATCAGGGGGATTGCCTCATCGATTGCCTTGGCAAGAGGCGTCCCCCTGCAGCAGGTGCGTGATGCGGCGGGCTGGTCCTCTCCACACACGTTTGTTAGATTTTATAGTCTGGATGTCAATGCTACTCTGGGTTCACGGATCCTTGAGTCAGCATCCCAGAGCTAGGTCTGAGACCTCCTCGGCTTGTGCGCACCCGCTACACAACCTGGGGGTCCAGACACTTGCAGTGCGGCGGCGTTGGTATTCTCGTTCCCATAGCGTTTTCACGCAGCATTGAGTGTAGCTTTTGAAAGGGAACGTCTCGGGTTACTTGACTGTAACCCTGTTCCCTGATAAAGCGGGAACGAGATGCTGCATTCCGATGCCGCACTGCTGGCGTGCCTGGACGTCCTTCAGACAAAATTGACCTGAGGATGTTTCCGGTTCACTCCTATTTATAACCTGCAGGTGCACTTTATTCGGTGACGTCATGCCTGGCACAGGTTATAAGCCGAAGGTATTCGGCGGGTCTGACATGCACAGGCTTCACAACCGGGCAACAAAGAGATGTTCCCATAGCGTTTTCACGCAGCATCTCGTTCCCGCTTTATCAGGGAACAGGGTTACAGTCAAGTAACCCGAGACGATTTGACACCTCATTGATGGGTCTACGACAAACGGTGCAGGACTAGTTACGCACCAAATTTTTGTACGGAAGAAGAAAAAGAAAAATAATAAGCCTGTGAGATTATAATAGTAGTCATTTGGGGCAATTAACCGCCCACCCCTTAGAAAAGTCATAGCACCCCATTCCTGACCAAGCCGCAGGATTTGATACCTCGTTCATGGGTCTACGATGAACGGTGCGGGACTAGTTACACACCAAACTTTCATACGGAAGAAGAAAAAGAAAAATAAGCCTGTGAGATTATAAGAGTAGTCCTTAGTGTAGGTCGGCTGTGTAGTAGTGCGGTCTGCTGTTGTTAAAAAGTCTGTATTCTGTTATCAACAGGAATGAAAGCTTGGAGCGATGTAGAGATTTTCTCTAAAAAGTCTTTAAAGAGATCAGTTATAGTGACGAGCCCTGAATGTTCTTTGTGGTTTGTGTAATTCTCCATTCAATTTCCTGTACTAAAACCTATATATTAAACCCTGATAACAAAAATCTGCAGTTGAGATCAGAGATCTGCACTTAAAACAGTGGTTCAAGTTCAGTGTTCCAGTATTTGAATAAAAAAAAATCCTGGTAAATCTGATTTAACACTGTCAGCGATCACTTGGGCCTGTATAAACATCGCAGGGGTTGACAAGATGTGAAGATGAGGTAATGATACTTTACTAAACAGGAATTTAAGCAGACATTCTTAAGCCGACTTAAGAATTAGTGAGGATTTATGTGAATATATGACTAGATATCTAAACAAATAAAATGAATAAATAAATAAATAAAAAAAACCCTGTGACATTTTTTTTTTTGCCTTGGAGAAATAAATAACCAGAGTAATCAGACACTAGAAGGACCAGATGTCACAGACTAACTGTGGTGTGTGTGTGTGTGTGCATATTAATTGTGTGCATGTATGTAAGCGTGTGTGTGTTTGTGTGCGTGTGTGTGTGCATGTGGATGTACAGTATGCATGTGTGTATGTGTGTGTGTTGTTGGACGGAGGTGTGATTGGTGTCACACTGCATAAGATTGTGTTAGATATACAGTACTTATTTAACAAACAGGAACCCTGTGTGCAAATGCCAGCAGATCTTAATCTGTTTTTTTTTCCACAGATCTGAAATCAGTTTTATCAATTATGATCATCTGATGTTCTTTATTGATTATGTATAAAAGGTTATATTTATGTAAGTGCCAAACAGAAAGTCATAAGGTAAAAACCTGAATAACACAGACTTGTAAAATGAGGCCCATAAATGACCATTAAACTGACATTACTTTTCAATATACTGATATATGTTTTATTCATTATATTTATAGAATATTGGATTTCTGTTTTCATGCAGATTTTTATCTTTTTACCAGTGAATAAACAATGATATTGTATTATTTTTGTATTTACATCCGAATTTATGTTACATAGACTTGCATAAGAAGGTTGTAGAAAGGCCGTAAAAAAAAAAAAAAAAAATCTATATAAATAATTTTAATTTTACTGGAGGAACATATTAACAGATTAATGTGAACTAATTCAAACAAAAACAGTCGAAAACATGGAAAATAAATGAATAAATAAATTAATAAATAAATACGCTGCATAAGGATATCTGGGCGGCTAAAGCATGATGCACTGTACAACTCTACACTAATACTTTAATGTGATATAAATGCTTTAAGTGGTCATTGAGACCGTGTCATGAGATCTATATCAGTCTGATCACTGCAACTCTGTTATCTTCATCTCTCATCACATGAAACCACAGCAGCTCATTTCCTTTACTGACAGCAACACACACATTTACCCTCATAACACAACATATAACACACTTGGGTAAACAGGTGCAGCTATACAGAGGTGGTCTCAAGTTTTTATATTTTAGAAAAATTTAATTTCTATATGAAGCTGTCAATTAGAGTCAACGACGAGGACCTGACTGTGGTCACCTACAGTCTAACAGATGATCTGAAGGGATATGCCACTGATGAAGATTACGTCAGCAATCAGAGTAACCAAGAAGTTCAACAATCAGGTACACAGGATTTAAATTTGGCATGAAAAATAAGACGTTGTGAGGAATGGAGTGAAACGGAGTTACATTGTAAAGATATTTATCTTTTACACAAATGTTGTGCAAATCTAGTCCCAGACTTTACTGCATTTTAATAATGTAATCATTATTTAATATTTAAATAATTGTTTACAAAAATATATATATATTAAAATCTACTATATATACAGTATATACAGACCACCTCAATTCTGTGAAACTCATTTAAGCTTTTAGTGATGTTCTTAGATTTGTGACAATTGTGTATATTCATGATTAATATACTTTAATTAAATATATACTATTAATTTAGTGATATTATTTGATTAATATGACTATACATATTGACTAGTTGTATCATATTAAATTAACATTTATTTAATTTGTACCAACTTAGTCAATGGAATTTATTAACAGTCAAAGTGGCTACTAAGCTCAAAGGTGTACATGTACATGTATTAATGTATTAATCTATACTGATGTGCTAATGAATGACTAAAGCAGTCACGCTACTTCTAAAGCAGCTCAGTTTCTTATATCATGACTATATATATAATCTAAGAATCTCCCGGACTGATCAAGGGTGTCAAAATGTGCACAAAACAAGTTCTACATTTGTGTGTAAGATGCACTAGGACACACACATGTAAGCTGATATTTGCTTGTACGTACACAGAGCTGTGAGCAATGGATGTTGATAATTCCCATCTAAAGCAAATCCTTTAACTAAGCCCAGTCTTTAAACCATCCTGAACTCTCTTTATATTTGCTATGTATCTGATTTTATTATACATTCTTTCTCTGAAGGAAAAATAAAAATCACAAGATTATTATTATTAGGAACTAAAAACCTTTACTGGAAACCCTGGGTAAGGTTTTTCTTCCCGCTGCCCAATCCATGCAATGCTTTTTTTTTTTTGCCTATTCAACCAAGTTCCAAGCTGCAAAGCTGAGAATTCCCACAGTAACAATAGTAAAAATGTAGCTCCAAAAAATTAATAAATAAAAACAATTTTAGAAATGGGGCACTGTGGCGTAGTGTTTGGCACTGCTGCCTTACACCTCCAGGGTCCGATTCCTGGCTAGGCTCGAGCCCTGTCTCTGTGTGCATGGAGTTTGCCTGTCCTTTCCGTGTTTGCTGGGTTTCCTCCTGGTACTCCAGTTTCCTTCCACAGTCCAAAGACCTGCAGCATGAAAAAAATATGAATAAAGCAGCTACATGATACAGCTGTGTGCCCATAAGAATCAATTATTACATTTCCTAGGGAGCATAAAAAGGTTTTTGGTCAGGGTTGACCCCTAGTACTGTATTATGTAGAGGAGGTAGGATGTTCCTTTTTGTATCAGTTTCCTCTGTCTGCACATTGGGGTTATGACCTCCAACAGCATCTGCACTCATCTCGTCAACGATGATCACATCAACATACACAGACTGTGACATTTAAAATCTTTTGAAGTAGACAGTTTAAATTATCTCTATTTTTTCAGGTACTCAGCTGTTCAAGGAAAGTGGTGCTTCAAGTGCTCAACAAAAGCGATGCTGAAAGAAATGCCAGGAGGCTTTGCTACTCTTAATGGTTATTTAATGGTTTAAACTACTTAATGGTTTAAAGCTGGGTTTATATTCAGTAACAGAATGCTCATATATTGTGTGTTCACCATTTGAACTACTTTAATAAACATGAATATTAGTATTAGATATTGGAGTTAGAGGGTTTGCTTTTTGATTTTCTTTATTATTAATTACAAACGTTTGGTGTCACTCCTTTCGTGTGTGTGTGTGTGTGTGTTGCACCTGACTTTTTTTTCTTTTCCAGCGAGTACCCACTTTATCCTCATTTATACAGTGACGGCAGAAAGTTTTCCGACACTTTCAAGTTTCCAACATTTTGTTTTTTCACACTGGTAGATTCAAATCCCTTTGTTTCACTCCACAATGATAGTAAAAAAAGGTGTTTTCAATCTTTTGTTAATTACTATAAAAAAGTATAATATTAAAGACTGAAATATCCCATTGCGACAGTGAGCCAGCAGACAGTCTTTCCACACATTTTGCAGCTCCTCTCTTGGTTGGGGAAGTGAAAATGCAGCAAGCGCCTTGGCCAGTTCCTAAATGCATGGGCAAATGACAGCGTGGATTAATCCACCGCAGGTTATATATACTGCTTCTCCTATAAAGGTTCATGGGAGGCAGAACGGACACATGGCACCATGAAATGGACTGGCCTACTCGCTTACTCACACACTATGGACAATTTGAAAACACCAATGTCTTTTGGACTCTGTTGGAGGAAACATGAAATGGAAAGCCACCATGAACAGAGAGAGCATACAAACTCCACACACACACAGGCCCAAAGGCTGGAATCAAATTGTCGCTCCAGGAGGTGCGAGACCACTATGCTATCCTCTATGCCAGTGTGCAGCCCATGACGAATTATCAACTATTAAATATACACACAATACAGTTGCTACAAAACGTCTTTTTACTCCACATTCTTGTTCATCATGTTTGTTGGAAAAGCTGCAAAAACATGCTTTATAATGTCACAAACAGGAGTGAATTAAAAAGGGGGTATTTTCCTCCAGCTTTTTTTCAGTTTCTGGATTCTGAAAACGGCAGACAGTGAAACATTGACTTTTAGCTGAAAAATGAACAGACACATTTTGGAGACATACCACATTTAAAGAGGCTTGCAAATTGTGTCAGACTGTCAGGGAGTGGACTGTGACACACTGTTTACAAGTACCAATAATGAGATAAATTTAACATCTGTGATGAGGAGTAGTGACTTGAAAAGGCTGGTTGATAGAAATCCTCCAGTTTTAAACACACATTTAGTTTTAGTGATGTGTGATCCAGAGGTGACAGAGGCTTGGTGTGGGTTGTAATCCTGAGTCATTGGCAAAGTTGTGGTTTAACAGGCAAAAGACTGAGCAAGCATGCAGTCTACAATGAATTAAATACCGATGGTCAAAACCATGAATGCAGTCAGCATGGCATATTATCCTTATCACATGGTGGAATTGTAGTCAAATGTGGAAGTGAGAGATCAAAGCCAGTAGTTCAGTCAGCAAAGCAGAAAAAGTCCCATACACACGTGGACAAAATTGTTGGTACCCTTCGGTCAATGAAAGAAAAACTCACAATGGTCACAGAAATAACTTTAATCTGACAAAAATAAAAATAAATAAGAGTTCTATGAATGTTAACCAATGAAAGTCAGACATTGCTTTTCAACCATGCTTCAACAGAATTATAAAAAAAAAAATGAACTCATGGAACAGGCCTGGACAAAAATGATGGTACTCCTAACTTAATAGTTTGTTGCACAACCTTTTGAGGCAATCACTGCAATCAAACGATTCCTGTAACTGTCAATGAGACTTCTGCACCTCTCTGCAGGTATTTTGGCCCACTCCTCATGAGCAAGCTGCTCCAGTTGTTTTCTAGTTTGAAGGGTGCCTTTTCCAGACAGCATATTTCAGCTCCTTCCAAAGATGCTCAATAGGATTGAGGTCAGGGCTCATATAAGGCCACTTTAGAATAGTCCAATGTTTTCCTCTTAGCCATTCTTGGGTGTTTTTAGCTGTGTTTTGGGTCATTGTCCTGTTGCAAGACCCATGACCTGCGACTGAGACCCAGCTTTCTGACACTGGCCAGCACATTTCTCTCTAGAATCCCTTGATAGTCTTGAGATTTCATTGTACCCTGCACAGATTCAAGACACCCTGTGCCAGATGCAGCAAAGCAGCCCCAGAACATAACAGAGCCTCCTCCATGTTTCACAGTAGGGACAGTGTTCTTTTCTTGATATGCTTCATTTTTCCGTCTGTGAACATAGAGCTGATGTGCCTTGGCAAAAATTTTTGTCTCATCTGTCCATAGGACATTCTCCCAGAAGCTTTGTGGCTTGTCAACATGTAGTTTGGCATATTCCAGTCTGGCTTTTTTATGATTTGTTTTCAACAATGGTGTCCTCCTTTGTCGTCTCCCATGTAGTCCACTTTGGCTCAAACAATGACGGATGTTGCGATCTGACACTGATGTTCCTTGAGCATGAAGTTCACCTTGGATCTCTTTAGAAGTCGTTCTGGGCTCTTTTGTTACCATTCGGATTATCCGTCTCTTTGATTTGTCATCAATTTTCCTCCTGCGGCCACGTCCAGGGAGGTTGGCTACAGTCCCATGGATCTTACATTTCTGAATAATATGGGCAACTGTAGTCACAGCAACATCTAGCTGCTTGGAAATGGTCTTATAGCCTTTACGTTTAACATGCTTGTCTATAATTTTCTTTCGAATCTCCTGAGACAACTCTTTCATTCGCTTCCTCTGGTCCATGTTGAGTGTGATACTGTGACGCGCACACCAGGCTCCGCCCCTGCACCACGTCCTACGTCACCCGAGTTCTAGCACGCACGCACGTCCCTCACACACACAGCTGCTCCGTATTCGGCTGATGTACACACGCGCACATAAAAGCACCACTCTTTCACCAGCACGCCGTCCGAGATTGATCACGCGACCCGAACTCTTCAGTTAAGGACTAAGACTGTGTTTATTTCCGTGTTTTTTCCGTATGTTTCAGTTTCTCGTTGTCTGCCTCGCTCCGCGCTCCTGTGTACTTCCGTGTTTTCGTGTCTCCGTGTTTTAGTGTACTTCCGTGTCTCCTATGCACTCCCGTTTTTTCCCTCCTGCCAGCTCCGCTTTTTGCCTGTTTCTTTATTGGTTTCTGCTTTGCTTTTTGTTTCCTATTTTTCCCTGCATTTCATTTTCAGTGTTGATTTCCACATTTTGTTTGTTCCCCGTGTTTTTGTTGTCCCCAACTTTATGAATAAATCGCCCTGCCGGGCCAACATCAGAGACTGTCTCTTCTGAGTTCCGTTGGTACGCGACAGAATCTCGGACCGACACAATTATGGACCCGGCAAGTGCTAATTTGATTTCGGAGCTGATCACCACTCTCCAGCGTCTTCTGCCACCACAAACCTCCGCCACTACACCACCTGCTGCACCCACAGTCACTCCACCGATTCCCCCGGCTCCCCACACTGCGCCCATGGCGGCTGCCATTGCCCCGGTTTCCCCCGGTGCGCTTACCAGTCCCGTGGCTACACCGCCGCCCTTCTCTGGTGAAGCGGGGAATTGCGATGGGTTCCTTCTGCAGTGCTCAATATTTTTTGACATGCAGCCCCTGCGCTTCCCATCTGACAGATCCAAGGTTGCCTACATTGTCTCCCTACTGACGGGACGCACTCTCCAGTGGGCACAGGCAATGTGGCAACAGGATGGACCCGTCGTCCACAATTATGCGCAATTTACTGCGCATTTCCGGGAAGTATTTAATTACTCGGTGAGCTCTACCACCGCTGGGGACCAACTTTTCCGGCTGCAACAAGGTAAGGGTTCCATTCACGATTATGTTCTCTCCTTTAGAACCCTTGCAGCCGCCAGTGGGTGGAACGAGCTCTCCCTTTTAACCAAATTCCGGCAGGGGCTAGCACCACGATTGAGGCTGCAGATGGCGACCCACGACGACTCTGTTGGGCTGGAGCAGTTCATACGGCTCACCCTCAGAGTCGCCAACCGTTTGCAGGATTGCGCTGCCGAACTTCCTGCACCGGTTCAATTCCAACCAGCCCTTCTCTCACCAGACCCCAGGTCAGTACCCGAACCAATGGACATTAACCAAACCCGAGCCAGACTTTCTCCTCAGGAAAGACAACGCCGGCTGGACTCGGGGTTATGCCTATACTGCGCCGAAAGGGGGCACCTACTACCATCATGCCCTCGGCGCCCAGCGAGACCTCTGGTGAGTAACGTCAGTCATGAATGTCCCCATGCCAAACCACTCACCATGAATGTCACTGTCCACCATGCCACCATGTCTCCCACAGTAAGGGCTCTCCTGGACTCGGGTTCCGCTGGGAACTTCATCTCTAGGACACTCTGCCGCCAGCTCAAGGTTCCCCTTGAACTCCGCCCTGTTCCCCTTCAGATCTGCTGTGTGACGGGGGCACCCCCTGCGGGGGGGTTGGTTCGTTACATCACTCCTCCGTTGCATATGCAGGTCGGCTGGCTGCATGAGGAAAAGATCCGATTCCTGGTCCTCGAAAGATCTACGTCTGACCTGATTCTAGGGCGCCCATGGCTCACTCTCCACGAGCCGATCCTCTCATGGAAGGATGGGGAGATCCTGAAGTGGGGCGCCGGCTGTTTCTCTCACTGCCTTTCCCAGGTCCCAGCCCTACCACTCAACTCGACCTCCGTGGAGAGTCCAGCCGGAGTGCATCATCACGAGGTTCCAGAGGCATACTCCAGCTTTCAGGACATCTTCTGCCCAGTCCGAGCCACACAACTACCTCCACACCGGCCATGGGACTGCGCCATCGACCTCCTTCCAGGTGCACCGGTGCCACGAGGTAAGATCTACTCTCTCTCTCTCCCGGAACAGAAGGCAATGGAGACGTACGTTGAGGAGGCCCTTCGGCAAGGCTTCATTAGACCTTCGACTTCCCCTGCTGCTTCTAGCTTCTTCTTTGTGGCCAAAAAAGACGGAGGCCTTCGGCCGTGCATCGACTATCGGGCGCTAAATAAGGTCACGGTAAGGTTCAGTTATCCCCTTCCTCTCGTCCCCTCCGCTCTGGAACAGCTCCGTGGAGCTACTATCTTCACGAAGCTAGACCTCCGGAGCGCATATAATCTGATTCGCATTCGCGAAGGTGATGAGTGGAAAACTGCTTTCATTACTCCTACGGGTCACTATGAATACTTGGTGATGCCGTACGGCCTAGTGAACGCTCCGTCTGTTTTTCAGGGTTATATGAACGAGGTGTTCCGGGATTGTGTGGGTAGATTTGTGGTCGTCTACATCGATGACATACTTATCTACTCACGGGATTCCTCGGAGCACCTCCGACATGTAACTGAGGTGCTTAAGAGACTCCGATCTCATGAGCTGTTCCTCAAGGCGGAAAAGTGCCTCTTCCATCAGTCCTCCATATCCTTCTTGGGTTATAACATCAGTCCAAGGGGGATTCAGATGGATGAGAGGAAGGTAGAGGCTGTCCGATCGTGGCCTACCCCAACCAATATTAAACAGCTCCAACGCTTCTTGGGCTTCGCGAATTTCTACCGCCGATTCATCCAGGGGTATAGCATGAAAGTCGCCCCGCTCACTGACCTCCTAAAGGGTAAGCCCAAGAAGCTAGTTTGGTCACCTGAGGCTACACATGCCATGTCACATTTGCAACAGGCCTTTACCACTGCCCCGATCCTCACCCTTCCAGACGTTAACCATCCCTTTCTCGTAGAGGTCGACGCCTCACAAACCGGGGTGGGAGCGGTATTGTCACAGCAGCAGGGGAAGGATCCAGCTTACCATCCATGTGCCTTCTTTTCCAGGAAGCTGTCACCGGCGGAGAGGAACTACGATATAGGAAATCGTGAGCTTCTCGCCATCAAGCTGGCCCTGGAGGAGTGGAGGCATTGGTTGGAAGGGGCGATCCATCCGTTCCTGGTCCTAACTGACCATAAGAACTTGGAGTATCTACGTGAAGCTAAACGTTTGAACTCCAGACAGGCAAGGTGGGCTTTGTTCTTCACGAGATTCCATTTCTCCATTTCTTATAGGCCAGGAACGAAGAATGTCAAGGCCGACGCGCTCTCCAGGGTCCACGATCCCGAGGAAACGGCCGAACACCCAGAGAACATCCTCCCGACAACTCTGTTCGTCTCACCAATACAATGGGAGGAAGGCAGCTCCGATTCCCAGAGCCATTCCCCCAGCGCCTCTCCGCCCGGTTGTCCACCACAGCTTTCCTTCGTCCCCGAACCAGAGAGAGAACATCTTATCCACCAGGTACACTCCTCACTTGGCACCGGTCACCCGGGGGTCACCCAAACCCTCTCCCTTCTCCGCGAGCGTTTCTGGTGGCCACGGATGAGAGAACAAGTGCAGAGGTACGTACGGGGATGCCGGGCATGTGCTCAGTCTAAAATACCCAGGCAACTACCCACAGGAAAACTGCTGCCGCTACCTGTTCCTCGACGTCCCTGGTCACACCTGGGCATAGACTTCATGACGGACCTCCCCGTGTCTCAAGGTAACACCTGTGTGCTCGTCATTGTGGACCGCTTTTCAAAATTTTGTCGCCTTATTCCACTCCCAGGTCTCCCGACAGCACAGAGGACGGCGGAGGCCCTGTTCGAACAGGTATTTCGTAACTTTGGCATCCCGGAAGACATCGTTTCAGACCAGGGTCCCCAGTTCATCTCCCGGTTCTGGAAGGCCTTTTTCACACTCCTGGGAGTGACGGTGAGCCTGTCGTCTGGGTACCACCCACAAAGCAATGGCCAAACCGAGAGGAAGATCCAGGAGATAGGTCGATACCTACGTACCTTCTGCCACGGCCACCAGAACTCCTGGAGCCAGTACCTCTTCTGGGCCGAGTACGCCCAAAATTCTCTCAGGAGTCCAGCTACTGGTTTAACCCCATTTCAGTGCGTACTCGGTCACCAACCCCCGCTATTCCCCTGGAACGGAGAAACCTCCGAGGTCCCCGCAGTGAATCACTGGTTCCAGGAGAGTGAGAGGGTTTGGGCATCAGCGCACCGGCAGCTTAAGAGGGCAGTCAGAAGGCAAAAGATCACAGCCGACACCCGGAGATCTACGGCCCCAACGTACCGACCTGGGCAAAGAGTTTGGCTGTCAACCCGGGACATCCGCCTTCGTCTGCCCAGCAAGAAGCTGTCACCCCGATACATTGGTCCCTTCACCATCCTGTCCCAGATCAATCCAGTCACATTTAAGTTAAGTCTTCCACGCACCTACAGAATACACCCCACATTCCATGTCTCCCTATTGAAACCATACCACACCCCCGCACTTTCTGTTTCCCCAGAGTCTGGCGATCCACAGGAGCCCCCACCGAGCCTCGACCTGGAGGACGGCACGATCTACGCCGTCCGCGAAATCTTGAGGTCCCGTCGTCGAGGTGGTCATCTGGAGTATCTGGTGGACTGGGAGGGGTACGGTCCCGAGGAGAGAAGCTGGGTTCCTCGGGATGATATCCTAGACCCGACCCTTCTCGCCGAGTTCCATCAGGCTCAGCCCCAGATGCCGGCCCCCAGGGGTAGGGGTCGCCCACCACGACGACGTACTCTCCGGCCCTCAGGAGCGGTCCGTGGAGAGGGGGGTTCTGTGACGCGCACACCAGGCTCCGCCCCTGCACCACGTCCTACGTCACCCGAGTTCTAGCACGCACGCACGTCCCTCACACACACACCCACACACACAGCTGCTCCGTATTCGGCTGATGTACACACGCGCACATAAAAGCACCACTCTTTCACCAGCACGCCGTCCGAGATTGATCACGCGACCCGAACTCTTCAGTTAAGGACTAAGACTGTGTTTATTTCCGTGTTTTTTCCGTATGTTTCAGTTTCTCGTTGTCTGCCTCGCTCCGCGCTCCTGTGTACTTCCGTGTTTTCGTGTCTCCGTGTTTTAGTGTACTTCCGTGTCTCCTATGCACTCCCGTTTTTTCCCTCCTGCCAGCTCCGCTTTTTGCCTGTTTCTTTATTGGTTTCTGCTTTGCTTTTTGTTTCCTATTTTTCCCTGCATTTCATTTTCAGTGTTGATTTCCACATTTTGTTTGTTCCCCGTGTTTTTGTTGTCCCCAACTTTATGAATAAATCGCCCTGCCGGGCCAACATCAGAGACTGTCTCTTCTGAGTTCCGTTGGTACGCGACAGATACATACCATGTCACCAAACAACACAGTGACTACCTGGAGCCCTATATATAGGCCCACTGACTGATTACAAGATTGTAGACACCTGTGATGCTAATTAGTGGACACACCTTGAATTAACATGTCCCTTTGGTCACATTATTTTCAGTATTTTCTAGGGGTACCATCATTTTTGTCCAGGCCTGTTCCATGAGTTTATTTTTTTTTTAATAATTCTGTTGAAGCATGGTTGAAAAGCAATGCCTGACTTTCATTGGTTAACATTCATAGAATTATTATTATTTTATTTTTTTTCATCACCCACTGTCAGAATACTATGTTGGGGTTGCCCCCTTGTGGCAAGAGGCAGTGGCTGCTTTGAACTTTGTGTCATGTTAATGATTTTTGTGTACAGCTGTGACTAGTTATGTTTGATTGGTTTTCTTATTTAATCCTCCAGGTGTTCCCAGTTGTCTGTCCTGTTCTGCTCGGTTATCCTGTTGTTGTTTTTTTATTATTTGTTTAATACAGTCTTAGTCTGTATGTTACAGACTGAAGGTCACATACCATCAATAAAAATGTGGAAACAAATTCATAAATTCAAAAATAATAAAGGTTGACCCAACATGAATCCATAATTGAAAGTGTATCAATTATACTCCTTTAAACAAGTTAGTCTTTTCGAAGATGTTGAAATTATATCAATTGGAATTATATTATTTTCATTAAGAACAACTTATTTGTTTTTATTTAAGAGTTGTTAATTCATGACAAGATCCTGTGGCTGTGAAACAATTCCTTCTCTCTCTTATCACCAAAATGAGGATGGGTTGAGTCTGCTTCCTCTCAATTCTTCTTTCTATTGTCATCTCAAGGAGTTTTTCCTTGCCACCATTGTCCTCAGCTTTTTCATCAAGGACATCTGCTCATTTAATGTTCTCACACATTTCATAATTTCTTTTGATTCTGTAAAAAACGACTTTGAGACAATAACTATTGTTTAAAGCACTATACAAATAAAAGTGAAATTAATTCAATTGAAGCTTTAGTGTTCAGTGATATAAAGCTGCTAACTTACTTCCATCTTTAACTCTTAATAAAGAGACAGATCAGACAGTTAGCTATTAAATTTTTTATATTTCTAAACAGGTGTAATTCAAGATATCATTGCAAAATAAGTCTACTTTATTCACATACATTGAATCTATTTGTACTAAAAGGCCATTTAGTGTTTGCTCATTATTTATTTATTTGTTTGTTTGTTTATTTATTTATTTATTTATTTATTTTTAACATTATTAACGTTACACTCTAGAATAGTAAATATTTTAGTTTCTCATATTATTGAGGTAAGATTATTTCTGAGCAACTAGCTGTTAGTGCACCTGATTGGAGTCTTATGGCTAACGCTTAAAGCAAATAAGCTTAATTAGGAATGCACTTTGCATGTTTACAAATGTGTTTTATATAAATCTGGATGAAAACTTTATTCTGTCATGCAGTCATGCTGCAGAGGCAGAACAGGTAATGTGCTTGAGATTTGCAAATCACTTTATTTAAAACTGGTCCACACCAGCTGTATTAATAAATAAATAAATTCATTCATTCATTCATTCATTCATTCATATGATTGCTGTGTAAAGTTACAGATGGATAATGTTCAAATGGCTGGTCAATGTTCTTCAGCTCAATTCTGAATGCCGTTGATAGCAATGAGGCTGTTGAGAGTAAACTGTAATTTCTAGGAGCAAATTTAAAGAGACTAAAATGATTTTCATTGTATCTATGTATAGTACCTCAAGGTGGAGACACTGAATGGAGCAGGCGTTACAAACTGACTGCAGTGTGTGTGGTGCTGCTTTTTGTTCTCCTGCTGACTGCCATCACAGTGCTGGGGATCAAATTCAGTATACTTACTCCAGAAAACAACCAGCTACAGACCAGTTACATCAACCTGACTGAAGAGAGAGACCAGTTACAGACCAGGTACAACACCCTGACTGAAGAGAGAGACCAGTTACAGACCAGTTACAACACCCTGACTGCAGAGAGAGACCAGTTACAGAGGGAGAGAGATGGATGCCTGAAGACACCTGCTGATTTGTGTAAGTAAATACATTTAGCATGACATTTTCTGTTCAACAATTAAATGTCCTCTTTTGAAATCCATGAGGCATCTTATAACTAGAGCATCAAGATTTAACACATGTTCCTCCATAGAATTTCACAAGGGTCTTAGAATGAAAGTATCTCATTAATATCAGTGGCACTTTACAATCGTTAATGTAGGAATATTCATTTATAAAATGTTAAATCTAGGTTACAACATAATAGTATATAAACTAAAAAGTTATGTACATTGCGTTTTACATTTTGAGGCAAGGATGATGACATTCTAAGGACATCAAGTCTGATAGCCCAGGTGTCTGAGACATTACCCTTTTGTGTTTATGTACTTCCTGATCACTGGGTAGGGTCCCAATGTAAATGTGAATGCTAATCTCAAGGCCAGGCTGTGCCTTTGTCTCTATGATAATGGGAACTGTTATGCTGATGAGATCAGGGCTGGGGAACTTCCGGTACCAGGCTGATTCCTGTACTACACTATGCTTTGTTTAGATTGTCTCCACCTCTTTGTATCCCTCCCCCTTGTAAAGTATAAACTCTCCAGAGTTTTAGATAGACTTGGATGACTACAGTGACGCATGGCGATTTTCTCAATAAAGAGTAACTTCTTGAAAGATATCCCAACGGCTCCTGGTCTCTGATTCAACAAAGGAAGAAAAAAAAATTTCCAAAACTATCTCTAATTCAGCCGTGTAAGGAGTAAGAAAAAATAAATGAATAGTTCTTCATTAACACACAAATTACAAATTAGCTACTAGATAATTACTTTCTTAACTAATTAGTAATCATACTTGTATTAGTTCACTATTAACTATTCTTAATCAGTCTTACATTTCTCCTAGAGAACTTTGTCTTTATTGTAATAACACCTGATTAATTTCTGATCACCTCAACATTAATTCCCAATCACTAAACCTTACCTTCCTCCTGGAGATAATATACGTACCGCGGCCGTTTCCACACCCAGTGTCTAAAATGTAAATGTCTATAGAAGTGCTTATTGTCCACACATAGAGTTCTCTTTAGAGAGAGTGTGTGTGTGTGTGTGTGTGTGTGTGTGTGTGTGTGTGTGTGTGTGTGTGTGTGCTGTTTTTATTTATACAATCAGGGTCTAAAGAGAGAAAAATATATATCTATATATATATATATAAGAATCTATTATCAACTTATACAAAATTAAAAGCTTGGTATTTTTTCTTTATTGTTCATTTGGTTTAACTATTTGTTTCAATAATTATGTACAAAGTGAAAGCACTTGTACAAATAGTTAAAACCTAATATATTATATCAGATTAATTATAATGAAAATTATCAGGTTAGCTCTATTTTGAACCCCACTCAGTGTAAGAGTAACCTTTCTTACGTTGCATCATAATAAAGGAAGGCCTTGAAATATATAATAATATATATGAAATATATAATCATCATATTATATAGCTTATATAGTGAATGTTAAACCAGGTCTATACACAAGAAATAGCTTAGAAACTGTGTTTTGATCTCTGTAAATTCTGTTAATTTATCTTCACAGACAAAGTGAGGTGTTTCAAATCCAGTTTTTATTTTATGTCTAATGAGAAGAAGAGCTGGACTGAGAGCAGACCTGGTGATCATAAACAGCGCAGAGGAACAGGTGAGAGAGAGAGAGAGAGAGAGAGAGATTTAAATGCCTTTTATTTTACGCATTCATTTTATGTCTACCTTACTAAAATCAAATAAATCAAAATGTTGACATTATGCATGAGTTCTCTTTGGAGTGTGTGTCTGCTCATGAGATAGAAAGTTTAAACTAATGAAAAGAACATGTGAAAAAAGTAGATACATGTAGAACCAGGTTCACTGCAAGAAGTTGTAAAATATCACCAGTCAAGGATAAGGCCTAGATGGACTTTGATTTAGGTTTTGTGCCGGTACTTTGGCTGGGACTCCATTTCCCAGAGTGCACCTATGTCATATGTTTGGACTGTCATCACCTGCGACTTGTTTAGGTATGTGTGTATAAATAATCCTTGGAGCAGCCAGCAAATTGTTTCACATTTGTTTTGACTATACCCTTTCTGGGCTGTTGTTCATGTTTTGGATCCTGTTTTGTTTTTGTGTTTATGTTTAGTTTTACTTTATTAAATATCTTTCCATCTGTGCCTGTGTCTTGCCTGAATCCTCCCAAACAGAAGCAGTAAATAATAATAATAATAATAATAATAATAATAATAATTATGCAGGAAGTAAAGTAAAATCAAATCAAATTAAATACAATAAATACTTAAATAAATAATTACACCTCTTAAAAAGCTTTATATCCTTATCTCCACACTGGCCTGGCAACGCCTGATTCCTCAGTCATAGTTAGCAGATGTAGCTGGGGAAGGGGAGTTTGGGGTTCCCTGCTGGAACTGCTACCCCCGCGACCCGATTTTGGATAAGCGGTTGAAGATGGATGGATGGATGGATGGAGTGTGCACTATGTGTCTACTGCTACATAATGATAAAAGTTATTCTGAAATCACATACACAGGTGTTCATCGTTGAGCAGCTGCTAGGGGGTCAGGCTTGGATTGGTCTGAGTGACAGAGACACAGAGGGAGAGTGGAAATGGGTGGACAGTACACCACTGACCTCTGGGTAAGTGTCAATGATATATATTTTTTCTTGTGCATTTGAGACTGCACAGTATATAAATAAACCTAGATTAATGATTTTCCTTTAATATTTTTATTGATCAGAGATCATTCTGTTGTGATTTGTTTGGAATCTCAGTACTGAAGACTAAATCAGATTTGTCTTAGTTACAGGAACTGGGGTCCATCTCAACCAGATGATTACAGTAAAGATGAGGACTGTGCTGAGACTGGGTATCTTGATCAAAAGCAGTGGAATGACAGACCGTGCTCTTATAAACAAGGCTGGATCTGTGAGAAGTGAAAATAACTAAATAACCCAAATAAATTAAGCTGAGGGTATTAATCATTTGGATGCGATAACTGTGTCTTCATGAAATTATTATTGTTTATTATTATATCTGCTGAGCACAACAACATTATTTGGCACCTATATGTTTAGCTTTACTCCCATTGTTAATGTTAATGTTAACTGCATTACAATTACCATTATTAATGTTTTATGACAGATTACAAAGCTATGATTTGATAATTGCAACTTGATACTTTATTAATTAACAATTTCTATTTATTTTTTAATGAGGTATTAAATTACATATAAACCAGTTATTTAGAGGTTGTCAATTATTCGTAAGATCATTTAGAAAGTGTATACTACCTAAATGCACAGGTATTCACGTAATTGTTTAGACGTACTGGTGCTGTGTTAACATTTATAAATGTGTATTTCTGTTATAAATCATGATTTATGTAGGTAGTTAAAACAATTTAGTACTTGCTAGTTAACTTTTATGAGAGCTAGACTGAAGACAACTTATGTCTTGCAAAGCATTTACAAATGAGAAATAGAATAAAGGAAACAGAAGGATACTGCACAGATGGATTCACAACATAAAAAAAAATATTACAAAGTTTGGAACTGTACAACTTAATATGTAATATGATATACTCTGCAATCCCATATAAATATAAACATAATGAACATAAACAACAAGGAGGGATGAAGGGAATTAAAAAAAAATATTTTAACACAGTAAAAACATTTATTGTAACGGTAAACATGGCCACATGAGTGTGAAAGTGTAAAAATTCCACATGAAATCTTTCAGTGTGGCAAAATCCAAATAAATTCTACATTTCAAACTTAAGACTCAAGATAAGCTGTCAGACTATTTGCTCCTCCTGTAGTTTTCCCCCTGGCCTCTAGAGGTCATTTGTGTTCCCCTTAGCCTAAGTTCTTCGTTGTGTTGTCTCATTAGTTATTCAGATCACCTGTGTCTTGTTTCCCCCAGTGTATTTAAGCCGTTCATTTTCTCCCCTCTTATTCACTCGGTTTTTGAGTCTCTCCTCTGTGTCTCCTGTTGAACTTCTGGCTACGACTTAGTGTTTCCTGTTGTAAGTTCCTCAGTCTTTTTTTTTGGCTTTGATTTGTTCATTACCTGATTGTTTTCTCCCCTTGTGGAGGCTTTCATTTAAGAGTTTATTATTTTGTCAATTCTTTATTTAATTCCTCTGAGTGAGAAGAACTTTTGTTGATGACAAGCTGCCTGTGAATTTTTTTTCATATCTTTAAAAAATAAATCTACCTTGCCTGAGACTTTCTGCCTTGAGTGTGTTTCAGTTGGGTCCAACCCTATCCCCTCTGTGGCTCAGTGGTAAAATCCTCAACCCTCACCCCGGAGACCCGGGTTCAAGACTCGAGCTTTACAATAAGCAATAATAGAAAAAGATATAGTCAACAAATTATTTAAAATATTAAACTAACAAACAGAATAAACCAAGTTTATATCTCTCCCCTATAAACATCAATTCCTGCCATCTGAGTTCTCTTACAGAGGTTGTAGTGACTAAATATGACTATTTGTACTTTCTTGAATCAATCTGCCAAATGGACCATCATGGTGTTTCTTTGCTAGCCATTCATTTTACTCAATCACTGCAAGACGGTCAGAAAGCAAACCCCGTTAAATCTTTGATTTCACTGTTCCACCACACAATGGACCAATCATATTCCTTGCTGCCCTTGGAACACTTTTGAGTAAAGAAAATCCCTTCGAGCACTAAAGAGACACTGCCTTCCTCCCTTTGGAGATTGTCTCTCCACTCTCTGAGAACACAGCATACTCCCTGTACTTCTTTAGATAACAAGAAAAAAAACATAAATTTTTTAACTGTTTTATGTTGCAAATCTTTTATTGTTTTAAAGGTTTTATTGCTAGTACTGTATTTTCTATTTAATTTTTATGATTGTTTTCTACTCTTTTATGTAAAGCACTTTGAATTAGCCTTGTGTATAAAATGTGCTATACAAATAAACTTGTCTTGCCCTTACTGTCAATATAACAGTCAATAAATATACTTCATAGAAGAACATACAATACAGTCAATGGTGCGGTGTTGTAGATTTCGATGTAGATTAGTTTTTTTGTACAGTTGCCTTATATCTTTTCTAAAATTTCTTATAAATGCCAATATAAATTGTGAATGGTTGGGGTGTACACATAGACCTGCCTCTCCCCTGCTCAAGCCATGGTTTATTCCATGGTCCGCTGGTGTAGACCCAATTTTATTTGGCACAGTTTGTTTCCTTGGGTGGATCTTTCCTCTTCCACTTAATGTCCCTGTTCACCTTCCCCTCTACTGATTAGCTCCATGGTACAGGAGGTCATTATTTTAGTTAAATCTTCTCCAACCTTATATAAAAGTTGTTGTTGTTGTTATTATATTCTCTTTATTTCAGTCTTTCCAGATTAGACAGTACTATAATACAGTGCTGAGAAAAGCTCTGTAGTGTTCATATTGTGGAGTTCTGTAGAATTAACATTCACTGCCTTAGTATTAAAACATGAAAAGGAAGTTTATCATGAACCTTTGGCTTAGAGATTGAGCACTGTGTTAAGTGTAAAAAAAAAAAAAAATTAATAGTCCTAAAAGCTTGAATAAAATTTTCTGCATCCTGTGTGTGTGTGTGTGTGTGTGTGTGTGTGTGTACGTACACACATCCTGGGTGTGTCCTGTGTGGCTGCTGAAAAAAAAAAAAATATATATATATATATATATATTTGTGAAAGAATTAAGTGTGTAATGATAATCTTTAATAAGTTCAATAACTTGTGTATATAGAATAGTGTTTTGCAATCTCACAGTAAAAGCACTTTACCTTTGAAAAGAATCATGGCTGAAGTAATAAGAGAGAGGAGAGGAGGGATGACTTTCACACACATGCATGCGTGCATACACACACACACACACACACACACACACATTAACGAAATCACTGCTCTGTCTGCAAGCTTCTTTAACAAGGAATGTGATATTGCATTGTGTTTAAACAGATTTATCTCCTGCACTGCTACATCCTTTTTAACCTTTTCCTTTATGGAGGCTATTGTTGCAGTACAGTTACTAAAGAACACTCACTACATTTGGACACATACAGTACACACACAGAAAAAAATGCTTTAAAAATACACCCAAGCACAAATATTGACCATATGAGGGAGACACACGCATTTAGAATGGGAAATGCATGGGAAATGATTACCCACAATCCCACAATGAGAGAGAGAGAAGAACCATTGGCTCACTTGTGATCATTTTATTGTTTTTGTTTAGTCTATATTCTACAACAATTCTGGGGATTTAAAAACTATGAAATAACACATGCTATATGGAATTAGGTAATTATGTAGCAACAACAACAGTCAGTTCTTATTTTAAGATTAAGACACAGAGGTCAGTCTTTCTGGATCAGTTCTTGCAAGTGCATTTGCAAAACCCATCAAGCACTAGGATGAAACTGGCTGTCATGAAGACCTTCCCAGGAAAGCAAGACCAAAACCAAGACTTACCTCTGCTACAGAAGAGACGTTCATTTAGAGTTACCAGTCTCAGAAATCACCAATTAATGTTATTGAGGCAGCACCTCAGATTAGAGCCGTTATGAAGCTTTACATAGCATAAGCACTAGATCAGGGCGGCACGGTGGTGTAGTGGTTAGCACTGTAACCTTGCACCGCCAGGGTCCGGGTTCGATCCCCGGCCAGGCTCGATTCCCGTCTCTGTGTGCATGGAGTTTGCATGTTCTCCCCGTGCTTGGTGGGTTTCCTCCGGGTACTCCGGTTTCCTCCCACAGTCCAAAGACATGTAGGTTAGGTTAATTGCCGTTCCCAAATTGCCCGTAGTGTGTGAATGTGAGTGTATGTGTGTGTCTGAGCCCTGCGATGGATTGGCACCCTGCCCTGTGCCAGTCTCCTGGGATAGGTTCCAGGCCCCCGTGACCCTGAATACAGGATTAAGCGGTATAGATGATGAGTGAGTGAGCACTAGATCAGAGGTGGAAAAGTACTGTGTAACCCACAGTACTAGGTTTAAGCTCCTTTGTAGCTAGTTAATCTATATATTTCTATTGCACTTTTATTTATTTAATAGTTAACTTATTCTAATTTTGGAATTATTACCTTTCCTATAACTGTTTATTTCTTATTAATTTACATAATTTTTTTTTTTTTATATTCTAATCTTATGATAATTGTTTTTGAAGCTTTGCTTTTTGATTACTGGTCTTGTTTGAATTAACCGTGTGACCCACAAGATTACAGGAAAGTCAATCCGAGCTGAGACAATAATCAAATAACCATAATACAAAACAATCAATAACAATTTCAATATATGAAAAATGATTGGTCCATGAATTAAATGTAAACATGGGAAAGGACAAAACAATAAAAATGTCCTCTTACTCTAAATGATGGATCCAATGAGTTCAAGAGTCTCTGTAGTGCAAATGCTGTAGTGCAAATGTTCAATAGTGCAAATTCTTGTAGTGCAAATGTTCAATACGAGGTAGTTTGCGAAAAACACCACGGACAAATGGATAAATTCCACCTGTGATAATGGATAAACTCCAATCACTTGATGAAGCGCGGGATTATCTTCCAATCGTCCTCTTCAAGATTCTCTAGCTGGGTGGCTCGCCATCTCAGAATCACAGCTTAACTCAAGCTCAAGAAAAAAACCTGACCTGTTTATACAAACAGCGTCACAACATCACAACAATTAACATGACTGCTAGACTGAACATTTTCCACATGTAACTTAAAGTACTTGGAAAATACTAAGCGCTTAAAATCAGTTATACAAATGATTAATTGCTAATTTACACTTTTGAGCTCTTCAGTATTACAACATGAACACTAGATGCATATAAACTCACAAAATATTTCAACACATCACACAAACACTTAATTTATGAGTATTGCATGTCATATTTTTAAACTCACCAAGTCCGGAAAATTTCAACACACTTTAAATCAATCGCGTCGGAGATCACAGGGTTTACAATACAAGTCATCCACCTCAATAAACATCAATAATCACACTAAGATGACCCAAATAAAAATTTTTTTAATGTTAAAACATTATCTAATGTATTATTTATGCAATTTAAACAAAGATGACCAATATACCTGCCTTTAAAACAATACTGACACTCGCCATCTGCAAAGCGCATGTTCTTCCTTATTGCGTCTATCCGTCGCCTATTGATGACATCTTCACGGTCCGCATCTCAAAAAACATCCCACCTTATTCACTATGGTTATCCTAATTGCTTTAAAAGTCCATAGCACAGCAACAAATTTAAATACCCATTTAAATTTTGTATTTCTGTTTTTTTTTTCTTTATTATTATTTTAGTACAATTACTTCAATATACATATTTATTAATTTATTTATTTATTAATTATTTTTCACACTAATTTCTAACCTGGGTTACAACTGTTACTTCAGTGAAATTTTACTGAAGTACAAGTAAAGTTACCATTATAAAAATCTAAAAAAGTACACCAAGTAAGAAGTAGCTCATAAAAAATTTACTCAGAGTAAAAGTTACCAAGTTACTTTTTTTTTTTTTTTTTTTTTTAACAGCGGGGTGGGATGAGGCATTCTAGCGTAGTTCAAAAAAGATGAGCAGATATAAATCTCAAACTAGTTGTTTTTAACTGAAGGAACACCTTTGTATAATAAAGCTGTTGTCTTTCTTGTGCTTGAAAATCAAAGTGGTCACGTAAAAATGGCGTTACGACTCAGTCTAGTGTCGGCCGAACATCAAAAGAATGGTTCAGGGTTCTATTTGAAACTGTTTGGAAATGGGGGTATATGGCAGAAAGAACTAGATCCAGTCATTAACTGATGAAATAATGAGGTTTGTATTGCTTTACAAAAAAATACACACACACACACACACACACACACACACACACACACACACACACACCAGGAGGAGGATCAGATTCAGGGTGGACCCAGGCCAAAATAATAAACTAAATTTTAGTAGCTTAGTAGCTAACTTAGTAGCTAGATTACCTGCAAAAAAAAACAAAACAAAAAAAACAACACAAGCAAAAATACAGGTAACTTCCCTGACTCCCTAAACCAAAAACAGTGAATAAATTTCTTCTTCCTGAAATAAATGGCAGTCACACCCCTACTACTGGTGAGTGCACAAACATACAGTGAAATTATCTACAAATATATACAAATACCAACCAAAGCAATAATCAAAGTCAATGGGAGGCAAAAAGTCACAACCAAATATCAAAACGCCAAAATCACAATCTCTTTCCTTTTTCCCGCGTCTCTCTCCGGTTTATATATGGTGGCGCTGGTTGATGACGTCACTCTCAGGGCGGAAGCGGCCGTGTGGAAGGTCAGGTGGATGCCGATGTGGGGACAGTCAGAAAACCTGGAGTGGAGTCTGGAGCGGCGCGCGACCAGGACACGAGACACACGCGAGCGCAACGAAGCATTTATACAAAGCATAATATTTTTATTCCTTTTGCACTTTCATTCATTTGTTTTACTCAGCAGCGAATATGATTTAAAATGTAGCGAATTATAATACTTCAAACAAAACGGACTTAAGTAAAAGTAAAATTACAGATTTTAAAAACTACTTTAAAAAGAAGAAGGACACAAAAAAACTACTCAATTACAGTAACGCGAGTAAATGTAATTCGTTACTTCCCACCTCTCCACTGTTCAGTGGAGAGTAATGCATATTTTGAACAACTTTAGTATTGTTTTACAATGTAGAAAGAAATAAAAATCAGGAACCAGTATTTTAGGAACTACCAGGAATCAGTAGTTTTAATATGATTACCACTAAAGGCCAATGATGGCCCTCCTCTGATTAACTTCCTTTGACTTCCTTTACTGACAGCAGAACATTTAATTCACTTCAGAGGGAGTTACGCATAGTTATTAAATACTACTGAAATAAGGCCACTAACCACATTTCATAACATTTGTGTACCAGACTTTTCTTAACTGGACCTTTTGGTCTAGACTTCTTGCTTTAAGATGACGCGATGTCATCCTGCTCACTCATTAACAGAAAACAATATCTTCATTTACAATATCTTCATTTCTTTTTGTTTAGAAATGCCATATGCGAGGAGGCATCAATGGTCATGAATAATTCTGTAATTCACACCAGAGAAGACAAAGAACTGAATAATGAGCTGTGTAATTAACCCTTTCAGTCAGGTATGAGACAGAGAGAGAAGTATTACAGAAAAATTATTTAAAAACAAAAAACCTATATTTTTTTGTAGGTTATAATAAGTCAGATAAAAAGCTCACTCGTACACCCTAAACGTAATCTACTCTGTCACTGAGTGCAAAGTAAATGCCCAGGATAGAGGGAAGAGGGACACAGATGATCTTATACACAGAAGTCACATTTATGGCATACTGTAAATATGGCAGTGAAAACAAAGATTCAGTGTAAAACAGGAACAGTGCACAAGGAAAATGGATGTTAAGTTTGTAAAAGCCCTCTCTTACACCCTATACACAGTCTTAATCTAATCTCTGTGCTTCTCTCAAAAAGCAGTTCCTGTTCAACTAAAGACAGAAGTAAACAATTCTAACAGTGTCTAAAAAACAGGTGGCTGATCATTTCCACTGTCAGAACTGTTTTTATATACAGACACCCAAAGCAAAAATGGTGCAAACAGGAACAGTGCGAGATAAAATGGGTGTATGGTGTCTACAGTCACACATCCCTATGCCACTCTTGAAAGCAGTTCCTGTTCAATTGCAGACACAGGGGAACGTGGCATGCCTGGCATCTCCAAGGTGTTTTTGCCGCTTGCCATGGACTGCTTTGCAATGCACACACAACCTGCGACCAGCAGTGGCAGCATCTCTGGCGTCTGAGGTCTGCACAGCTACTGGAACTGGTACATGCTCAGTACTTGTCTGTTTTGGTGCTACTTCCTGTGAGACACCACAAAGCTCTTTGATAAGTTGTTCCATAACCTCTTTTACCATATAGTTCTTTATGCACAATGAAAGCACTGGTGGCAGCAATCAAAAATAATTTTTACTATCACAACTATTTGAAAACAAAAGACAAACAAACATACACACTATGTGGACTTTCTCAGTATGATTCTCGATTGCCATCAAAACTGAACGTCGCTTGTGTGTCCCAGTGCGAGGTGCTGGGGAAGGCAAGGGTGATGCAGACACATTCCTAAGCTACATAAAGCAGCATGTTAGCATACATAACATGCTCCCCTAAACTATGTAAGTGACATTGAAACACAAAGTTTCACATAAACTGGCATAAGCTAGCCAAAGTGAGGACAAATATAATGTTAGCTTTATATTATCAGAAAAAGAGTTATATAAGACTTAATAACTTACCCATTGTCATAACAGCTTGCTTGAAAATCCTCTGCTGGATCTATTCTCTCTTCAAAATACTCCCGTTCATCGGCGGAGTTGTAATCTTCTTCTGAGGAAAAGGTAGATTCTTCCTCACTGTCCAAAATCATCCGAAGAGCTTCCTCGGCTGTATAGCGTGCCATCTTCCAAACGCGCAGAAAACTCACTGAATCTGTGTGAAAACTCTGCGTGTTCAAGCCGGCCTGTGTGCGTTCTAGTGATGGGTCGTTCATGAACGATTCTCTAATGTGATCTCAGATAGTGATTCGTTCAATTTCTACTGGGTGCGCATGCGCAAATCATTGCAAACTTTTCTAGTCCGAGTCATTCGTTCTTTTGTCAAGTGACTCTCATAGATGCTATGCAGTGCAGTGCACAGGAAATAGTATTGAACGATTCACCTCAATGAGTCTTCCAAGTCACGACTCGGACTAGAAGATATGATAGTGAGCTCCTCATTCTGTTTATAATATGTCCTTATCTGCATTGTAATATTTTCATTATTGGAACTATAGCCAAAATTTGTGGGTCTGTTTATAAAAAATTTAACATTTTATTTTATTTCTGGTCAAAAGAACGAAATGAACTAAATGACTCAAAAAATGATTTGTTCATTTTGATGAACGAGATTTAAAGAATCGAGTCACTAAAATGATTCAAACTTCCCATCAATAGTGTGTTCATGCCGGCGTCCGGGGGGCGTGGCCTTGTATGTAGGTTACCCAGACTGTTTTCCCTGTAAATAGTGGGCATGCCCTGCCTCAGGTCATTATTGGATGAAGTTCAACAAAAATTCTGTGGCTCTCCTTGGTTTCACACAGATTACATAAACTGAGAATGTTTGTTGAGAATGTATCTGCATCTGTGTGGAAACTCTGTGTGTTCTTCGTTTTGAACGAATCTTTAACATGACTCAGAAGAACGAGTAGTTTCAGAGAGTGATTCATTCTTTTTCTATTGGGCGCGCATGCGCAAATCATCGCAAAACCTCCGCAGGTTATGTACAAGGAAAAACAGAATTGAACGGTTCACAACGAATCTTCCAAGTCCGAGTCGTTTGTTCTTTTGCCACATGACTCCCATAGACACTATGCAGTGCAGTGCACAGATATTGGGAGTGTTCTTCAATAAAAGTAGACCCTTTACAGATTCAAATGATGTAATACACTTATGTGTAGGATAAAAAATGACAGAGCATTTTAAATTCTTTTCATGGTAACCAAAAAAAAATGCAAGTGTTCCCGCCAGCGGATCCACCAACTCCGCCTTTATTAAATTAAGGCTGTAGCTGCATTTAATGAGTCAATACAGAGTTTTACAATTACAGAAATACATGCTAACTGTGTGCACATAAGTTAGGTTAGTAAGTTTTTTTTTTTTTTTATGTTAAAGTTTAATTAAATTTGGTCGAGCCAGATTTGTGTGATGCTGTAACAGAATTGTCTGGACAGACATACAGATATACAGGCAAAAAAAGTCCTGTGACTGATTTCCACCAATGTGTGTAAAAGATTTCATTGAAATAGCAAGTTTTAACCAGTGTGGAGACAAAACATCTCTTTTATTTATAAACGGTAGAAACAACACACATCATGTGTGTCAATTGTTTCCCTTCAGAGTTTATTTAGCTGCTTTTTTCCATAAAATGTATCCCAAAAGAATGGTACCATTTACTAACCAATTACTAAATGTATTTAGTAAATGTATTTCTTTGTTATATAACAGTTACTGTAACGGTTGCTGTGCGTGGGTTGAAGGAGAGGCATAATGGCAGAGGTGAAGGCGTTCGAAAGTCTTTTAATGATACAAATGGGAAACAGGAACTTGAATAGGAGATAAATCAATACGACTGGCTAGGAGATACAACACAGAATAATTACTACAAGGAAACATAACTGCAAACCTGTTTTGTTCAACATAGCCTAGGGTTAGTCTCTAGGTGCTTTGGTGCCCTCTAGGGGGTTATCCCTGACATTACCCCCCCCCCCCCCCCCCCCGCCCAAAAAAAGGCGCTACACCGGAGCGCAAACTGGAGGTCCTGCATTCTGTAATGGTTGCTGTGTGTGGGTTGAAGGAGAGGCATAATGGCAGAGGTGAAGGCGTTCAAAATACTTTTAATGAAACAAATGGGAAACAGAAACAGGAACTTAAACAGGAGATTATCCAATATGACAGACTAGGAGATACACACTGACTAGGAGATACACACTGACTAGGAGATACACACTGGCTAGGAGATACACACTGGCTAGGAGATACACACTGGCTAGGAGTTACAACACAGGATAATTACTACAAGGAAACATAACTGCAAACCTGTTTTGTTCAACATACACACCCAAACCACTTAACTGAACAGATGCAGGACAAAGACTAACTGAACTCAGGAAGCTTTATAATGAAACTAATGAGCAACCTTGGTTCAGGTGAGCGCTCCCACCTGACCGAGGTGCATTCTGGGAAATGAAGTTCAACATAGCAAAATTACAAAAGAAAACAAAAGGAGACTCTGGGTGCTTTTTTTATTATCCCTGACAGTTACGTTCATGTAAGTTCATAAAAAAAAGAAAAAAAAAGAAAAAAAAAAAAAAAAAAAAATATATATATATATATATATATATATATATATATATATATATATATATTCATAAAGTGCCAGATTATACAAAAATAAAAACAAAAGTGGTTGGTGCTGGAATATTCAGTGGGGCCTCATTATTAGAAAACTATGATGCATTGAGTGTACTGTATGTACATTAATAATGCATTATACCCCAGTGTAAAGTGGGTCCAAGCTTATGTGGCACTGCATCTTTATTTCAAAGACAATTCATCGCTTGCTTCTTCTTGTGGGGAAATTTACAATTTGTGATTATTATTTGTGATATCAAAAAATCTTCAACTGAATAGTTACAATGAGTGCACTTCATTCCAGATTACAGTTTAAAGATCAAAAGATTGATTATATCCTCCCATCATGTAAATGCACGTCATGGTGAGATTTTTATTTATTTATTTATTTAATTACCAAGCAAGTTTCACCTTTAGCCACCAACAAACTTCAGGCAGAATTCTGGTCGATATTAGACCACTCTTCTTGGCAGGACTGGTTGAGTTCAATTCAATTAGTTATTTTCCTGTAATTTACCATTTTAAGCTAAATTCTTACATTTTGGACAGGCCATAGACTCTAGAAATTAATTCTAAAATGTCCTTCTCTGGCTGCTTTAAGTTGTGAAGTGTGCGGGCAATGTGGTAGTCACAGGGAAATTGCAATTTGTAGGAAACATAATTTTCTTCTCTTATTTTATATGAATTTTGTGCTTCTTGTTGGTTCTCTGCACAGTATGTCCTCAATATTAATAATTTAAATAAATTTCTTGATTTGCACGCTGTGTCTGGCCATTAGTCTGGGGATGATGTAGTGAAGTTAGGCTTACTGAGATGCCCACCTTGAAGTGAAGTGCCTCTCCACTCTCAAGGTCAATTGGAGTTTTACAATTGCAAGATGTATTCAAGAATAGTTTTTTCGGCCCTGTCCTTTACACATTGAGATTTGATGGGTTTCTTTGAATTTTTTGATGCTATTGTGTACTAACATTAATGAACGTTATCCTGAAGGTACTGGATAATCGCTGATGCAACTGTTGGCAAATCTCAGGATAAATCATAAATAATGAGTTGTTGTAGGGTTTTCAATATATTATAAGGTGAAGAGACTTTACACTCCTTTTTGACTTTATTGCCAATTTCCATACTGGCCCAACTTTTTTTTTTGGAATCAGGGTTGTAGTGAGTAGTAGGTCCAGAAGAATGGACCATTGCATGAAGTTACCCACTTGCTAAACAGTATTCACTTGGCTAATTCCCATGGCTAATGTGTAGTTTATTGTATGGCACAATCAGTCACACTGATACTCCACTGGATCGATTTAATAGTCTGCTTAGATACTCACTGGATTCACTGGGTGGAAAATTTCTGAATACCCCAAAGAAACCCCACACTGATAAGAGTGTATGAGACACTGACAACACAATCATAATAATCCGATGAATTTGATGTAGTCTTCTGCTCCCTAATATGTCTGCTGATTTATTTATTTCACATTTTGCTGATTAATGTTATCATTTATTGTTAAAATTAGAAATGCAGCTTGAAAAATACATTAAATGGTTATTTCAAATACTGTACACCTGTGATTGTCTTTCTTTACCTTTCAGGTTGCTTGTAATGCATGCAGGAGGTGGTTCCATCTCAGTAGGAATGCACAGATGTGGACTTATTCTTTGCATGTATTTCTCTTTAGTTTTGAAATGAACTCTTGTTATTTCTTTATTTGTTGTTAATAATTGCTGAATGTTACTTAATAATATAGTTACTAGATCTTTAAAAAAAACTAACTTGACCTATATCCTTAAGTGTTGAGAGATGTTACTTTTTAAAGTAATTAATTACATTACAAAATTACTGTCATTAAAAAGTAATCAGTTACATTACAACATTACTTTCTGATAAAAGTAACTAGTTTGAATACTTTTCCATTGCAGAAAATGAAAACTCCTATGTGGTTCCTCATGCATGTTGTTTTAGTCAAGACCTTTATAATTATTGTACCATCATCACCCAGCAAAGTTTGGCACATATTTTTTTTTTGTTTTTTTTTAACCTAAAAATACCCATATCTCACCTATGTGGTTTCGTGAGGTGGCCGTAAGTACAGTTCATTATGATTCACCGTGAGTTTTGAATCCCGTTACACCTATCACTGATCCTTAAATTGGTCATAAAAGTTGCATGTCTAACTTTACCAAAGGTTATACAATAAGCCGAATGTTTTGAAAGCCGTTTTACAAATATAAAAGGTGGGAACAAATTTACCTTGGCACCAAGAAAATCTGTTTCCTACTCCCTACTATCTGTGGAATTATCATGGATGTCTGAAATTCAGATGTGTACCTGTACTAAAGGAAATTAAAAAGTAAAAAAAAAAACACTTCCTTTGTGATTTAAGCAGGGGGAATGGATTTTTCGTGGTTGTAGAGACAAACTGTGCCCCTTTCTGCTTGGCTATAGAAGGATCATAGGTGATTAAAAGTAAATCAGAGACATGTGTACCCGTGTCCAGAAAAATCTGTGCCCCCTTTTAGCATATGTAATACATTTCATCCTGTCAGACTTTGTGAAATGAAAGCATGAGAAATCAATTCAGATACATTATTACATGTAAAAATTCTGTTATAATATGTTTGTTTTTTTATAGATAATTTTTTCATTCAAGAAATGTGTAAAAAGACATTAGCATGTAAAAGGGCAAACATGAGGAAACTGAGTCTTCCAGAACCACTGCTATGTTTACAGTGAAAAATGATGCAGTTGGTTGCTGACCTGTAAGTCTAGCTCTGATGCATCCTAATGTACGAGCGAGGGGAACCATGCACTCCCTCGAGCAAGCATCTACAGGATAGGGACATATGAATGCAGTCATGTCAACTGGCATATTAATTGGAAATCTTACATTTCTGAGCACCAGTAAATAAGCAAGCACCCCATAGCACCAGCAGAACGTTGCCAATCTACATAATATGTAATGGGTAAGGTAATGCCACGCTCTGTGTTAAGCAGGTTATCTGGGAGAGATCACATCATAAATAGCTCTTCACCAATAATACAGGCGGTTCTACAGGCGGTTCTAAATTCCCCACTGGAAACTTTTTTTCTCACAGATCCACTGTGTTTTATCAGAACATGGTCGGTCATTCCAGGCCTTCTTATCTTGATATGTCGAGATCTCGCCACAGTCTTCATTATTTCCATCATCATTCGGTTCCCCCTTATGCCAGTACCTGAAAACCAGAGCATCAGACTCATTGTTCACGTACCTTCAATTTCACATCTTAAGTCTGTGATTTATAACAATTAAATCGCAAAAAAAACTCTGACAAATAAGAACATAACAGGAGATACAGTAATATTAGCCATTAGGAGAAATTTAATTGAACCATTAGCCGATAATATCATGTATCTGCTTTAGTGCACAGGAACCCTGTAAATTCACACAAGCTGAGACAATCTGATAAACAGGTTAAGATACAGAATGAATTATCATCTCTTACATAGTGCTGCTGATCAGTAGTGTACCGTCCACCCATTTCCACTTTCCCTCTCTTTCTCTGTCACTCAGACCAATCCAAGTCTGATTACTGTCACCCAGCTGTTCAATGATGAACTCCTGTGATTGAGAGTTCAATATCATATAAATACACTGCATGAGGCTTTTTCCAGATTAAACATGCATGCACGCACGCACGGACACACACCTGTTCCTCTCTGCTGTTTATGATCACCAGGTCTGCTCCTCTCTCTCTGCACTCCTGTCTGCTCTCATTCCAGTTCTTTTGCTCATTAAACATGAAATAAAAACTGGAGCTGAAGTTAAAACACTTCACTTTGTCTGTGGAGATGAATAGAAAAAAATTATAGAGATCAAAAACAGCTTCTGATCTGTTGCTTGTGTATAGACATGATACACTCAGATAAACTCTAATCACCTCAGTAACACTGGGACCGAACCGATAAACACACGAGCACAAACACACTGATCAACAACCATCTAACAATTGTACATACCAGAAATTGCTCTTTTGCACAATATTTATTTGCATAAAAAATAGTTTTTTTTTATCTCTCCTGCAATCTACAAGAAAATGTTTACTGTTTCTCATTCCACTAACTCGACTCATTACCACAGAGTGTTGAAACATATTATGTTGTCGTCGCTCTTGTTTGTACATTTGTACGTGCACTTTATGTTGTCTTTTCTGTATAGGACTAAGATAGTTTCTGTTAATTTATAATGTTAATCTGTTTTGTCTCAGATTAGGTTTCTTAGGTAGTTAGCTAGTTCGTTTTCTGTTAATTTATGTTGTATGTAGCACTTTGGTCCTGGAGGAACATTGTTTTGTTTTATCATGTACTTAACTGTATATGGTTAAAATGACAATAAAAGCCTACTTGACTTGAACTCTTGCACCATATGTTCTATAAGCTATAGAAAAAGTAAAAACAAACAAATATATATATATATATATATATATATATATATATATATATATATATATATATATATATATATATATAAAACAGGGTATTTTCACTCCAATTGTTTCAGGGTTAAAGAAAAGTGTCAGGGATAACCCCTAGAGGGCGCCAAAGCGCCCTGAGACCTTTTGTTTGTAGTTTGTTCAGTTTCACTTCATTTCCCAGTTTCCACCTTGGTCAGGTGACAGGGGCGCTCACCTGAACCGAGTTGATTATTAGTTTCTTTATAAATAGCTTGTTTTAGTTCAGTTTCTTGTCTTGCATCTGTTTAGTTAACCTAGTAAATGTCTAAGTTTAGTTCGTGTTTTTTTCCCCTGAAGTAATACATGTTTTTTTTTGTTTTATTATTAAAGTATATTTGTTTGATTTCTTTATTGTGAATAAAAATGTCAATCTCTGATACCATCGAGACCTCTGCATTTATGCCTCGCACCTAACGTCATGACAAAAAGGAGATCATTTGATCAGTTGATCATTTGAATTGATTATTCATTTTAAGTATTTGCTGTGTTGACTCACTTCACTTAATTAAAAACAATATAAAAGGAGCACTAAAAATAATTCACTTGTAAAAGAAGAAGTGATTAAAAAGGCACTAAGTAAAGGCTTTAAAAAAATCATGTTTAAAGGTTTTGTTTCTCAGTCCAGATATGAAGAGCACATGGCATTTCTGCAGCACTTCAGCTTGTACTTTTGTATAACTTGATAATAGGTTATTGTTGTATTTCTCTCTTTAGACCCTGACTGGATAAATAAAAACAGCACACACACTCTAAAGAGAACTCTATGTGTGGACAATAAGCACTTCTATAGACATTTACATTTTAGACACTGGGTGTGGAAACGGCCGCGGTACGTATATTATCTCCAGGAGGAAGGTAAGGTTTAGTGATTGGAATTAATGGTGAGGTGATCAGTAATTAATCAGTTGTTATTACAATACAGACAAATCTATAAATTCTGTCGGAGAAATGTGAGACTGCTTAAGGTTAATTAATGTCAATGCAGAGATACTGTCAGGGATAACCCCTAGAGGGCGCCAAAGTGCCGAAGGACCTTTTCGTTTGTAGTTTTCTTAAGTTTCGTTTTGTCACTTCATTTCTTAGTTTGCATCTCGGTCAGGTGACGTGGGCTCTCACCTGAACCGAGTTGGCTATTAGTTTCATTATAAATAACTTGTGTTTGTTCTGTTCCGCGTCTTGCATCTGTTGATTTTCACCCCGTAAATGTTTGTAAGTTTAGTTTGTGTCTCCCGTTTCCTCTATACGTGTTTTAGTTTCATTTTCACATAAAGTATATTTGTTTTGTTAATTTCCCTGTCTTTTGTGTTGAATAAACATCGTTTCCTTTAAAACCTGGGACCTCTGCGTTTATGCCTCGCACCCCGAGTCATGACAGATACTCGTTTTTTCTTTCCTGTTTACTCCTTACACAGTTACTTAGAAGTTATGTATCGGGATTGTAAAGTGACACCATTAGATTATAATATATATTATATATTTTATGGAGGAATATGTAATAAGATGTGAGTTGTCAATGCTGGAGAAAAATTGATGCTTCAGTTGTGAATTTCCACTGAGGACATTTAACTGTTGGGCTGAAAATGTAATGCTAAATCTATCTACTTACGCAAATCACACAGTGTCTTCAGGCATCCATCTCTCTCCCTCTGCAACTGGTTATTTTCTATGGTCAGGTTGTTGTATTTGATCGACAACACTGTGATGGCAGTCAGCAGCACCACACACAGCAGCATCACATACAGTCCGCAACACCTGCACCCTTTAGGGTCTACTCCTAGAGGTAAATGGACACAAAGATACAATGTTGTCTCTCACATACAACATTTATAGTTTAATCTCAACAGCCTCATTACTATCAAATCTCAGTAACTTTATCCAGCCGTCACTGTAAAACCCCTTCCTTCACATTAAAATGCATGCAGTGATGCTCTCCCTCTGCACCATAATGACTGGGTAAACCATATTAAGTTAAACTTTTCAATCAGATTTATATAAAGAAGACTTTCTTCTTAATCATCTCTGTATGTTGCATACCAATAAATTGCAAAGTGGATGTGCAAGTGACACCTATAAGACTCCATTAAAGTTCAAGTGCAAATTATTTTAACTCAAAAACATGGGAATTAAAATATTTTATAATATCGAGCATAATAATAATAAGTAAAGCCTTCTAAACTTTAACATAAAGTAAAACTTAAACATTAAAACTTCCCTTCTGTCAAACATGAGTGACTTGTACTACATGACAAAGCTGAATATATCCAGACTGATTTGATGGCCTTTTAGTAAGAATAAATTCACTATGTGTATAAAAATCTTATTTTGCTACAATATTTTCAATTATACCTGTTTAGCGATATAAAAATTTAGAACAGATGCTACATCTCTGGTCCACTTGTTTCTTAAGAGTGAAAGTTGAGCATGTTAGAAACGCTATATCACTGAACATTGAGGACCTCATCATGAATTAACTACTCGTAAATATACACAAAAAAATTGTTGCTACTGAAAAGCTTTTTCCCCTCTTGTTTTTGACCATCAGAAATAACTGGTTGAAAAAAAGCTACGAGTCTAATACTTGTTTAAAAAGGAGTATACTTAGATAGTTTTAAATGATGAGTTCATGTTGCGTTATCGCTATTATTCTTTTTAGATTCATTAATTAATGATGATATTTCCCTTTGTTGTTGTTGAATGTATGCCATGTAACAATGCAGACAGAGACTTCATTAAACAAAAGTCAAAAACAACAGAATAACAGAACAGAAAGATTGAGAAAACCATTGAAAACATTGAAAATGTTTGTCCCTAATGACAAAAATAATTTCTTATTAAATGAGAAAAATTAACTAATCAAACATAACTAGACAGAACGTTGAACAGAAATCGTGACCTAAGCCAGAAAACTGTGAGAAGTGACATCAGGATACGAGCACTATAAAGTCTGAATGCTATAAAGACATAAAGCCCAAAGCAACCACAGCTGCTTGCCACTAGGGGGTGATCCTGACATGTTCTTTTTAGTCCCTGAAAGTGGCCAATGTAGAAAATATTATACTGGGTGGCAAAAAAAAATTCTTTGTTTTCTTTGACTGATAGGAAGCAACAGGTGAGGCTGGGTAAAGTCATCTCCAGCACTCCGTCAATTAGCCAAACTGGCCGGTGTTCCCAGGGTTGTGTGATCTCCCATCTGCTCTTCTCCCTCTAAACAAATGCTGTCAACCTGTGATTTGTCAGAAGCACTCCAAAGGGAACCAATCTGGAGAGGCTATTACCACGCCACTGAACAAACTATAGTTTTTAGAAAAATCAAACAAATAAACAAAAAAACTAAATCAAGTACTGTAACTACTGGAGCAGCAAGTAAAACCAGAGCTGTATAAAGATAGGGAAAAAAAGAGACTTTCAAACTTTCCGTGAGATGCGTGACGTCCACATGAAGTGGTTTACTGTTACTGCTAAACTTCCTCTGTTGTTTCGATGGCCGTGACTGTTATATTTCTTATTGTTTCTTGTTCAACTGGATTAACTGCATATGTTAATTTACTTTAAGGGTCATATGTGTAGCAGACATCTGCATAATACTGTTATGTGTAAAATAACATCAGGTACTCTAGAAATTAGTCTAGTTACATTGCATTGGCTGTTAAAGTGGTGACTTATGACGAACACACACACACACACACACACACACAGTGATAAAATTAATAAAAGAACATTAAGGTTGTCATAGTTGGCCTCCTGCCAGCTCAGGAAATCCAACATGTTCAAAGTGTGTGTGTGTGTGTGTGTGTGTGTGTTTACCTCATAAGTTTGTATTTGCTACTTTCAGTCCATATACCATGTTCTTTTTTTAATGGAAGAAAGAAAGAAAGAAAGAAAGAAAGAAAGAAAGCAGTTTTCATGCTTTAATTGTAAATATGTAAGTAAGAATGATCTACAGTTCCTACACATGCAATACTAAATGTCATCCTGAGAAGTTTGCTAATAATTATTTTTAGTATGACGTTAATCACAGAAAGTTTAAGGGTTTTTACTGACCCATAGTCCCTAGGTCCTGACGTGGAGCTCCCATGTATTCAGTCTTTGTTTCAAAGTCCTGGAAAATGACTTAGTCAGTAGCATCTGTTGTTTTGTTAAATGAGAGCCGTGCACTACACCTTCCTCTGTGCTGGGCTGACTCCACCCGGTGCAACTAGCCAATCTATTGAATCCTGTGCTTCCTTTCATTGTTTAAGAGAGTGACTGTAAAAAAAAAAAAATTCAAGACTGTGTTATGTTCTTTTTATTTATTTATTTATTTATTTATTTGATAGCACTTTTGACTCTGGGTTCATGAATCTTGCCATTTTCTGTAACAAACAGACAGTCAAATACAGCGGCACTTTAACATTTGTAACAGATACTCTTTAAGGAATTCAATTTAAAGTATGTAATAAAGTAATGTTACATGTTATATGTGTATGATTTTTCCCTTGTAAGTGTATGATTTTCCATGTATGCGCAACTCCTTTTTCCCGTGTGAGAACTCTCTTTCTCGTCTAAGTTGCAAGCTAAATGATTTTGAGGCTGACGAGGACTATGGAAGCAAATTAGCATCATAATTACTTGAATTATATCAGCCTTTGAAAAATACATTTTGAAATTTAATCACTGTTGAATTGTTAATTTTGACATTTAAATACTACTGAATTTATTAAACTGAAATATTTGACTTTAAAAAGCAACGTCTTCGAATTTAAGTGCTCTGAATGTCAACTGTGAAATTCAGATAGAAAATTCAAGCTTGGAAATTCAAGGACAAATTCAATACAAAATTCAAGCACAAATTCAATACAGGAAAAGCAATCGAGCCAGAACGGAATCCGTTCGTCAGTCACGTGACCCAGGGAAGCGGCCGTCTTCGATACCGGCTCCCAGTGAGTCTCGCTACATGGCGGAGGGCAGCGGCTCGGTAAGTTTACTTGTAGTGTGTTACACTAATTATATATATTATCAGATGTTTTAGTCATTTTACTGTGATAAAGGAATTTAGTCAAAGTTTAGTTAAAGTGGGGCTAGTGAGCACGAGACACAGACTGATGTTTGTTACAGACACGCGCGCGCGCACGAGAGAGAGATACACAGTGGTGGCCAAATGTATTAAGACAGCACGTGCCATATATTAGTTCTCTCTGTGTACAGAACAGGTGACGTCACCAGTTAGTTCAGGTCCGACTGAAGAGTTGAGTTAATTAAAATCAGCTGCTTTAGTTAATTGATGGAACAGATAAATGGCAGGACTTATACTTTCTGAAGCCAGGGTGTCCACCTCTGTACAAAGCGCCTAAAACTCTCAAGTGAATTGTGAACTTATGTGAAAAATGTGTGTACGTGATGTTCATGTTCATACACATCCTGCCAAATCTTTCCTACCTTTTAATTTCTGCCAAAATAATGACAATAACAGATGAGAAAGGTCATAAATGTAGTCTGGCAAAAATGGAGAATCTGCTACTAAAGTGACTAAAAAAGCAGTGATTCTGAAATGAGTCACCTTCAAATAAATCTGGTTATTGCAAGTATTTATGGAACAGTTAAATTATATTCAGTCCCACCAAAAGTCGGTAAATTGATAGCACTTGTGTTAAAAAAAAAAAATTGAAAAAAACTGTAATTGTGGAGGAAATGCCACTTGAGAGTTTGTCAGTGTGCTCTGACTGTGTGCAGCTGCAGGAAAACTAGCTGTGATCTTACAGTAACTTAGATTAAATGTTTATATTAACTTAAAACCGTCATAAAATTTGGGTTGGGGCTCATAAATAATGGGGAAAAATGCCTGACAAGTAGTTGCATGGCCAGGTGTAGCATGACTCAGCAAGTAAATAAAAGTAGAGCATGCTTTTCAGAGGAAACTCGGCATTGGTCATGTCCATGGGTTTCAGACTTCAGGCAGTTATTGACTGTAAAGAATTTTTATTCAAGTATTAAAGGCAATCCTTAAGTTTAATTGTTTTTCCCCATTATTTATGAACCCCCAAAATAAGTGTGTGTATGTGAACATGTCTGTAATTCCTGAATGGTTAAAGACACACTTTTCTTTCGATTTCACTGGCATATTGAGTGTTTCATTTGAAATGAAATGTGGTGATGTACAGAGGACAAACGCCAAAACATTACAAAATTTATACTGGGTGTATGTTCAATTGTCGCATGTGTGATGTTCAATTAACTTATTCTGCATTATTTTTCCCCTGCTTTTAAGGCTTTCAACAATCTGCTGATTGGGAGGATAGTAGAAAACCTCTTTCTGACCACTCCAGTGCTGTGTCCCAAGTCTGGGAATCCCCCTCATCAATGGTCAATTTTACATTAAGAGGCTGTACATCCAAGGGCTGCATCCCAGTGCTTTGGGTGTGGCATTTACATTGCTGCATTTCAATCTTATGAATCTTTTGAACAATGAGTAATATTTATGACTGTTTGATCCTGTTCATACTTAAAATGGTATTTACAATTACTGTAAAATACTGTAGCTGCTGTTTTATGATCATAATAGTCCTGATTAATGCTATTAACTATTGGGAGCCAATGCTCCCATTTATAAATTTTGTACTATATGAGCACAGTGAAATGGTTGCATCTTTGATACAACAGTTTGTTTTAACTAGTATGTGAATGGACGTGTGTCTACAATACAGAGTTGAAAAAGGTTTTGTGGTCAGAAAATGTTTAATGTTCTAGCAGCTCTGATCAGTGCTTGAATGAGGTATTGCTCCCAAATACTGTATGAATATGCAATATTTTAACCATAACTAACCCCTGTATGTCTACATTCTTCCCATATATGATCTGTATATTTACTACACGTACTTTCAATCTCATTTCAAGAGGATATATATATATATTTATATATATATATATATATATATATATATATATATATATATATATATATTTACAAATGCAGGCAGTGTGGGGTTATATATTACAAAGTAGCACATTACAAAAAAATATATACAACTAATTACAGTAATGGAGTAATGTATTACTATTCCTAAATTCAGTACTTACATTGCAGTTAATAATCAAGGAACTTGCTTTCCATAGCTTCAGTTATCTGCATAATGATCTCTGCTGAGCACTGGGTGAATTGATTTCTCACCGCAATGGGCTGTAGGATGCAGCACTTCAGTGAGAATGACTTACTTGCTTTAGATGATGAGAATACAGCTTCTCTCAAATGCGACACTGAGGTGACTAAATATTAAAAGTCAGATGGAGATCCTGAGCCATTTCCCTACAGTAAGTTTATATCCATGGAAATCAGCCGTAAGAGGAACCAAAGAGGAACAGTTTGTCTGACAAACAACTAGACAGACTTCTCCTCATGAGATGTAACCACTGCGTATCAAATAACCTAGACTAATTTAGTATAAATACATGCTCTCGTGACTAAGCAAAGTGATTGTGCTTTTGGCCTGTAAAATACAGTTATTTTGCAATTTCGTTTTAAGTTGGACAGCATCTAGATGAGAATACAGCTTCTCTTCTCATTTTTATGAGTAACAACCCAGAACTGCTCACTGGACATGTCTTTTAATATGTTTAAGTAATATCAACTCACATTTACATAAAGTATACCATATTACAAAAAAGAAAATCTACATAAATCACATAAAATCTTTGATGAACTGACGATTGATAGCCTGACATGCGCATCAAGTGAACAATCATCATCCTCATCTCCATTATGAGGCCAGGTGATGTGCTGGAGAACAACCTGTACTGAAAGCAAAAACAAAAAGATCAGGAACTAAATCAAAGTTCAACATAATTATATCTAGCTTTATAATAATATATACAGTGGTGGACAAAAGTGAAAGTCACTGCTTTCATATCAACCTCAAACATTTAAATAATGACTATACAGAAAAAAACTTATGTTATGCTACTAAAGTGCCATACAACTATCAGTATTTAGTTTGAAGTCATTTTCTTCTAAACCTGAAGGTTTTGTACAGAGGTGGACACCCTGGCTTCAGAAAGTATAAGTCCTGCCACTTATCTGCTCCATCAATTAACTAAAGCAGCTGATTTTAATTAACACAACTCTTCAGCCGGACCTGAACTAACTGGTGACGTCACCTGTTCTGTGCACAGAGAGAACTAATATGGCACATGCTGGCTTAATATTTTTGGCCACCACTGTGTATCTCTCTCTCTCTCTCGTGCGCAGTGGCGGTTCTACACTGATTTACTCCCTGGGCGAGACCGCCTCAACTTTCACAGTTGAAATGGATTGTTGAAAATTTCGTGACATTCAGAGCACTTAAATTCAAAGACGTTGCTTTTTAAAGTCAAATATTTCAGTTTAATAAATTCAGTAGTATTTAAATTTCAAAATTAACAATTCAACAGTGATTAAATTTCAAAATGTATTTTTCAAAGGCTGATATAATTCAAATAATTATGATGCTAATTTGCTTCCATAAGGTCACAGTGAACACAGAACCATGCCGGAGTTGTGTCGAAGTTGGTTCCCCATCAAGGTGCATTTTCTTAGCCCAACCCTGTGAAAACAGCGCAGGGAACGCGCATTTACAGTAAGAGAAGGCTCGCCCGCAAAGGGTTATGCTTGTACCACAGAGAAAATGACATTTAATAAGAAATGGACCACTACCAGTGCTGATCTCTTTCATATGCAGTTTGGGTTTATTCATATAGATGTGACCTAGTGACTTGACATCACGCGAATAAAATGCAAATTATCTTGCATTATTATAATTATTATTATTATTGTCTTGATACTGTATCTAACGGGTCTTTTTTCTGGCATTATTGTTTTGCTCCACTTTACTGAAAAGACATGTTTGAGATGAAATATCAGTCAAAATCTCGCCAGTATTACTGCAAGAAGTCTGTGGATTGTGCTTTGTCACTGTCAGATACTGTTTCCCTTATATTTTCTAAGTAAAGATTTTTCCACACATTTCAGGCTGGTGCTACTGATTTGTTCCCACACCACAGGTGAATTAACTTAGTTTTATCCTTCTAAATATTTTCATTATAGCAACGGAAACATATCCCGATGGATAGAATTGCCACCATCAGATACTGATTCCACTCTGCTTTGTATGTAAATAACGTCCCTCATGTTATCCCTCAGACTGTTACTGCGGTTCCTTGAGTTTCATCATTCTAACACTATGTTCATACTGTATGTCCATGTTCTAAGTAAGTAGTAGACGTTTTGTTACTGTTCACTTTTTCACACAGCAAAAGTGAATCAGCTGATTCAGTGAAGTTTTATCATTATAGCAGCAAAAACACAACCTGATGGTAAGAGTTTGTGCTATCAGATAAGGTTCCCCCTCTACTTTTCACATGCAGATGTGTCCACAGCTGTCAGAAATGGTAATACTGACACGTTTACAGCCTACAACTGACTCAGCCAAGGTTCTGCTTATAATGCCAGAATAGAGACCCGTCAGATACAGTGTCTCAAGACATTAATAATAATAATAATAATAATAATAATAATAATTATGATTATGATGATGATGATTATTATTATTATTCACGTGATGTCATCTCAATACGTCACATCTATCTGAATAAACCCAAACTGCATATGAAAGGAATCTGCACTGGTAGTGGTCCATATTATATTTAATATAAAAAAAAAAATACAAAGCATGTTATGATGAGTTTTCAAGGCGCATGAAATTCGCCGTCTTTTCTGTGTGCGCTCCCTGTGCCATTTTCATGGGGGTGGGGCTAAGAACACGCATCCTGATGGGGGAACCAACTTCGACACAACACTGGTGCAGCTCCAGGGCTTATCATGGAAGAATATACAGTGAATTATAGCGTGATGACATTATAATTTTCCCTAAATTAGCAACTAAACACACTTACCAGGTACTGTTTAAAATATAAAATTAAATGGATGTTACTGTTTAGGACAGTAAACAGTAGCTTTATAGCTTTGCAGCACTGCTAATACTATTGGAGTGTTTTGGGAAAATGCTGAGTCGAGTGTAAATGGCAGTCATTAAGGAATAGCAGTCTCATTCAGACTATTAATATAAGGGTCTACCACTAGAGGTCACTGTGTGCACATTTTTGTTTTTGCTTTGTAGTTTTTTGTTAATCGACTAAGTTTCCCAGAAGGCACCTAGGTCAGTGCTCACCTGAACCGAGGTAGCTCATTATTAGTGTTATAAATAGCTGATTGTTCTGGGAAACTGGGTCGAGCATTAATACTACCGGTGTGCTCCCCTTCTCGCCTCTAGTAGTCTTGTCCCGTCCAGTCTCTAGTAGTCCTGTCTCTAGTATCCTGGTCCCGTCCAGTCTCTAGTAGTCCTGTCTCTAGTATCCCGGTCCCATCCAGTCCTAAGCCTTCGTGTCAGTCCTAAGCCTTCGTATCAGTCCTAAGCCTTCATGTCAGTCCTACAGGGTCTGAAATGCTTAAATGGTCTGAAATGCTTAAAACGGTCTGTTAATGTATAGAAGAGTCTGTATTTGTTAAGAGAAGCCTGTTTATGTTGAAAGAAGCCTAAATGTGTCTAGAGAGATGGGAGATGTGTGGTTGTATGTCCAGAGCCCTATGTTTTGTTTGTGTTTGATTGTTAATTAAAGACTTTTATGTTGAAAAAACCAACCCCTCTGCACTTATGCTTGCCTTTTCTGCCCACGGCGATAACACCTGCCCGAACCGCCTGTCATACCAGTTCGTGAGAATTAAACACTGATGTAAACCATTAGCTCCATCTCGGTAATATACATCCACATATGGAGTTATAAGCAAGCTAATATCACTATGCTAACTACTAGCTTATTGAAAGAGCTAAGAGCAGACTAAAAGCAGACTAGTAAATGTTGGCTAGTGCTAATTAGCCCTAAGTTAATTCTCAGCTCCATCATGTTATGGGTAATGTTACAGATGAGTAATATATTGTTGTATGCAACTTATTGCAGCTTATCAATGCTATTGTACTTCCATATAATGTAGTGGCACTATCATGGATCTTCTGAATAGCCATGTCCTTACACAGTGTATGTAACAGTCAAACAAAAAAGCTCTTGTGTTTGGATTCTATTATAAAGTCATTAAATATGTGTTTATACTACTTATAATATGTATGCTTGTGTGTTTTCCTTCTCACAGTGAGCGGTAGGTAAATCAACTCCGTGTGTATCAGCTGACATCCTGAGCAGAAGGTGAGTGCTCAAAAGTATTCACCTCTCTTTTCAGAAACAGCACTGAGCACATCCTAATGAGGTGACAGGGACATGAGTGTTTGTCTCGTCATGGACATGATGTGTGCGTTAACACATTAATAGTGTGCAGTACTTAATGGCAAAAGCCAATAATTGTACACAGCATTACTAAAACCTTGCATTCTATAAAATTTTACTTGTAGGTGTAGTGGAGTAATAAAAAAACAACAGACCCAACAGTCATGACTTGGATGCACCTGATTCTGTGTAATTGAATCATTAATTGAAAAGGGGGCTGTTCAAAATAATAGCAGTGTGGAGTTCAATTGGAGAGAGAAATGATTCTGTGAAAAACAGGTGTCAAACAAGTTTCCCTTATTTAAGGATAAATGCAGAAAAGGTTGTCCTGTGCATTTCTCTCTGAAAATGGGTTGTTCCAGACATTGTTCAGAAGAACGGCGTACTTTGATTCAAAAGTTGATTAGAGATGGGAAAACATACAAAGAAGTGCAGAAAATGATAGGCTGCTCTGCTAAAATTATATCATGCTTTAAAATGGAGGCCAAAACCAGAAAGATGTGGAAGAAAACGGAAAACTACAATTCGAATGCATTGAAGAATAACAAAATTGGCAAAGACTCAGCCAATGATCAGGTCCAGCATAATCAACGAACATCTAAAGTTACCTGTGAGTACTGTTACTATTAGAAGACGGCTATGTGAAGCCAGGCTATCAGCAAGAAGCCACAAAGTCATATTGTTAAAAAAAAAAGACATGTGCTGAAGAGGTTACAGTTCGCCAAAGAACACATTGACTGGCCTAAAGAGAAATGGCGCTATATTTTGTGGACTGATGAAAGCAAGATTGTTCTTTTTGGGTCTAAAGGCCGCAGACAGTTTGTCAGGCGACCCTCAAACATTGAATTCAAGCCACAGTACACTGTGAAGACAGTGAAGCATGGAGACACAAGCATCATGGTATGGGGATGCTTCTCATACTATAGTGTTGTGCCTATTTATCACATTTCAGGGATCATGGATCAATTTAATTACATCAGAATACTTAGTGGTCATGTTTGGACCTCACTGCTGCTTTTGATACTGTTGACCACTCAATTCTCCTGACACATCTGGCACATGAAGTTGGCCTTCAAGGTCCCGTACTACAATGGTTTAGGTCATATTTAACAAATAAGACTTTCTCTGTCATGATTGGTGATCTCTGTTCCTCCATGGCCCCTTTGACCTCTGGTGTTCCACAGGGTTCCATTTTGGGCCCTATTTTATTTTCCTTATACATGCTGCCTTTAGGGTCAATTATTTTAAAGCACAATGTTTCTTTTCATCGGTATGCAGATGATTTAAAATTGTAACTTTGTTTTACAATTTTGTTACAATGAAGTTGTGCCAAATTCATCTGATGCACTTAAATCGATCCACAGTTGTCTGCATGACAAACTTTGCCTGTCACAAAACTGTCTCTGTGTGAATGAGAGTAAAACAGAATATATTATGTTTGGCACCACCAATCCTTCTAGTTTTATCACTGCTGGTTTTGATTCTCCAGTTCCTCATTTTTCCATTTCTCATCAGTAGGCAGGCTTTTTCCATCTGCGCCTCCTCGCAAAGGTCAAACCCTTTTTAAATCGGAGCGACCTGGAGAAAGCCATTCACTCTTTTATTAGTTCGCGGCTAGACTATTGCATTGCACTTTATGTTGGAGTCACTCAAGCTCGTTTACATCGTCTGCAACTTGTACAGAATGCTGCAGCTCATATGCTGACCAGTAATCGTAAATATGATCATATTACACCAATCCTGTATTCTCTCCACTGGCTTCCGGTACAGTTCCGGATTCAGTTTAAACTTTTGGTGTTTGTTTTTAATGCGATTAATGGTCTTGCACCTTCCTACCTATGTGAGACAGTAAGTTTTTATCAACAAAGTAGAGTCTTGCATTCTGCTAACCAAAACCTGTTAGTGGTCCCTCGGTCAAGATCCAAACAATGGGGTGATCGCTCCTTTGCAATGGCTGGTCCTAAACTCTAGAACACCATTCCACCCGAGTTACGCAGCATTACGGACCTCCCTTTGTTTAAGGCAAAACTGAAGACTCACTTGTTTAGAATAGCCTTTAATATGTTATAGTTTTATGTATTTTTTAATTTTATTTTATTTATTATTATTATAATTTTTATGACTATGATTTTCATTTATTTATTTATAATTGTTGATTTTGTTTGTATTTTTATTTCTACTTTTAATGCCTCTTTATTAGCATTTTTAGAACTGTAAAGCACTTTGGTACAACTTATGCTGCTGTAAAGTGCTATATAAATAAATGTTTATTTGATGTTGCCTTATGCTGAAAAGGAAATGTCCTTGAAATGTGTGTTTCAACAAGACAAGGCCCCCAAACACACCAGTAAGTAAGCAGCATCTTGGTTCCAGACCAAGATTAACTTTATGGAGTGGCCAGCCCAATCCCCAGACCTTAATCCAATAGAAAACTTGTGGGCTGACATAAAAAATGCTGTTTCTGAGGCAAAACCAAGACATGCAGAGAAATTGTGGTGTGTATTACAATTGTCTTGGGCTGGAATACCTGTTCAAAGGTGCCAGAAGTTAGTTGACTCCATGCAGCACAGATGTGAAGCAGTTGTCAGAAACCATGGTTATACAACTAAATATTAGTTCAGAGATGCACAAAAGATTAAACTTTAAGCATTTTTGTTTAAACGATAAATTCATCATTTTGTAAAAATGAATGATGACATTGCTTTTAACAGACCAATATTTGTTTTTCTTCACTTTCTGTAAGCTAATAATTCATTTAGCATTTTTTTTCTTCACATTGTGATTCAGAATAGAACGTGCAAGGTGTCCAATGCATTTGTTGATTTATATTAAAAATTATAAGGATATTGTCATGGCCTGGCTGTGGCTACAGGCCAGACCGGCTGATGTTGCAGTGGGCATGTAGGGTAGGCATGAAGGCAGAGGGGTTGTTGAACAGAGAGTCTTTATTTACAAAACTCAAAAAACAGACAAACCAACAAAGGAACCAAACCACAAACTCAAACTATAACTAGGGCTCTTTAAACAGACGTAGGGACGAAGGACTGACACAGGGAACCAGGAGCTGAACACAGGGAACTGAGCGCTGACACAAGGAACTGGAACTGACAATGAGGAAACATACACAGGGACTAGGAGCTGACTAAAGACACATAGGGGAACTAGAGGCCGGCCTGTAGACACAGGCCGGCCTGGAGAGACAGACAGGACTGGAGACAGGATTGGAGACAGGACTGGAGACTAGATACAGGACCAGGGATACAGAATAGCGACAGGACTGAAGACAGAACCAGGAGCACAGAAACTAGAGACAGGATCAGGGGCACAGAGACTAGATGAGTTAGTGGTTAGATAGGTTAGTAGCTACATGGAATACTGGGGACGCTGGATGCTGACCTAACCGGGTTAGTAGCTAATGGAGTTAGTGGCTAACCGGGTTAGTACTGACCTAATAGGGGGGGAAATGAACACAAAAAGCAAAGCACACATGAGGCTATTCCAAACTAGCGGCTAACCTACTAGTGACCAGAACCACTAGCAGTCAATCCCACTAGAGGCTAGCCAACTGGAGACTAACCCTACTAGTGGCTAACCCTACTAGCAGCCAAGGCCTACTAGCGGCTAGGACCTCATGTGGCTACACAAAACTAAACAGACAAAGAAATACACAAGAAGGCTGAAACTGGGGAGACACAGAACAGTACTTACACAAGAGGAGACACTGCCTAACTAAACATAAAACAGGACAGCTCCATGAATCCACAAACACAAGGAATCTAAAGAAAACTAATAGAGCCCTCTAGAAAAGCAAAGGTGAAACAAAATTACTAAAATATAAACTCAAAGAAACAAAAACAAGAAAAAAGGAATGCCCACATGACAGTAGATAGATACAAACAAACAAACCAACAAACAATGCTCAACCCAGTTTCCCAGAACAAACTGCTATTTATAGAAACTTTAATGAGCCACCTCGGTTCAGGTGAGCCCTCATCACCTGACCGAGGTGCCTCAGTTTCCCATTAATAAATATACAGTCATTTTGTCCATTATGTAGCAGCGCCAATCATTTGTGTTCACTTCATCTGGTGGTGTTTGTTCGTGATATTCCACAGTCATTGTATATTGTCCCACCATTCTTTGAATGCTTGCTCTCGCCAGAGGGATAACGCAACATGACAATATGAGCAGAGTTCCTAGTACTATCAAGATAATTGAACCTACTTTCACAAGTAATCCATACCAAGTTGAAGGGTTCAGCCAATCAAACCAGGAAGTCCATGCATTATTCCTCTGTACGTCTTGAATGATTTTAACATTTTCGTCTCTCATGTCCCTCATGGCTCTTAAAAGCTTAGTTATGTTACCATCTGGGCCTGTGTGTCTTGGAATGTATGTACAACATTCTTCTCCAATTAAGGCGCACACCCCTCGTTGAGGTGCCAGCATCGTGTCAAGGACGAATCTATTCTGTGTAGTCATTAATGTATTTTTATCCAATTGTTCCTGAACCAGTCCTAAAACTCCTAAAGTATGAGTCCAAAATCTTTGTTGATTGTAATAAAGTAGGTTGGTCCACCTTGCATTTTCGGGGTCTATTACTTCTATCATGACACACAATGCAGTCTCGCGTGGTTACGGACTCAGCTGTAAATTTCAACCATTGGAAGAACATGTCATTTTTCCATGTCTGGTCAGATTCTACTTGATTTTTGGGTGATTTCTTTGTTATCTGCGGAATTATTGTTACATACTTTGCTGATTCGGCATCTGATATTCTGGGCTGGTCGGGTGCTTTTGCATAGCATCCCTTCCATCCTGCTAGTGAAACACATACTCCTCTAATTTCGCCTTCTACTGAATTTTCAAATGTGCACCAACCATTGGATTTTTGTACAGCCTCTATTAGTCCATCTAATGCTGTCATCTGTGCTTTACGCCAATATGCCTTTTTCCTCATTTCTATGTAGATGCGCACTCTTTCTTCTGGGGGTTATGTGTTATGTGTGTAGCTAATGCACAACGTATTTGTCTCTCTTCATTAGTCCATTTCGGTTTGTTTCTCTCGTTCTTAGTAGCACCACTGTTAATTAGGCCAATCATGAAGAGGATTCCTATACCCATAGACCTCCTCCGTTTCAGGAGGCAATAAGAGGGTGGTTTCTCCATTTGGATCACAACGGTGGCACGTGGGACTATGGCCAAATAACCTACACAATATATTTCTTGGGGGGTTTTTTGTTGGGTATGTTCTTTCAACTGTAGTTGGTTTAAATAATTTAATCACTATCTGAGCCAGCATTAACTTTTAACTGATTTAATCACTATCCGTGTATTCTACAACTCTAGGTGCGGGATCTTCTTCTGACTGTCTACGCGCTGTTTCAATTCTGGCACGTCTGTGCTCTCGCTGTCTAACTTGGGCTCTTGTTCTAAGAGACGGTCCTCCTTGTTCTGCTTCTGCTTCTTCTTCAAGCTCTGCTTCCCAATCTTGTATATCTTCTTGGGGCCACTCCGGCCAGTACCCTTGTTCTCCTTCTTGTTCTTCTACCCACGGTAACCCTTCAGTGTACCCATAAGGATCTGGTGCTTGTTGCCTGGGCCTTGTGTCGCTCTCCTGGGAACCTGATTGCAAACCTGAAGGTCCTGCTCGGGGAGACTCTTCAGCGTCTTCCTGAGGTTCCCTGTCCCTTACCTGGTCTGGGTTTGGGGCCTTGCAGCAATGGTTTAAATGGTACCATACATCTTTACCTTGGACTTTTACTGCAGTTGGAGTTGCCAACACCACCTTGTATGGTCCTTCCCTTCTAGCTTCGTTCCACCTTCTTTTGAATACTCGAATAAACACCCAGTCACCAGGTAGCACAGTTCTCTCCTCTATGTCCTCTTCCTCAGCGTCATCAGCTGGATCAGCTACCCTCGGTCTGGTGTTGTCATGTATTGTGGCTCCCTTAACCTGTTGGAAAATAACTTTGTGTATTTCAGATAAGTGTTTCACATAGTGATCAAGCTCACTCTGTAGTTGTTCAAGTGTGGGGCCTTTATAGGGCCCTCAAACAAAGGATGTAAGCATAGGTCTGCCAGTAAGCATTTCGTGCGGTGTTAGATGTGTATTGCGGTTAGTTTGCGATCTCATGCCCATCAAGGCTAATGGCAAAGCATGAAACCAATTCATACCTGTTTCTGCACATATTTTAGCCAATTTCATTTTCAGAGTTCCATTTGCTCTCTCTACCATCTCCTGAGATTGGGGGTGGTACACACATCCAAACCTGTGCTTGATGTTCAACCACTGAGTCACTTTCTGTACTATCTTGTTTGTGAAGTGTTTACCATTGTCTGAACTGATTGTGTCTGGGATTCCAAATCTTGGTATCACTTCCCTAAACAGGAATTTTGCTACTGCCATTGCATCTTCCTTAGCTGTTGCTACAGCTTCTACCCATCTGCTAAATCTATCCACAATCACTAGGATGTATCGTTTTCCTTGTATTCTGGGTTCCCCCATGTCCACATAGTCGAACATTATATGCCTAAATGGCCCATCTGGCTCTGGGATATGTCCTATTGGTGATGTGAAGTGTTTTCTAAGGTTATATCTAGAGCATATGTCACAAAACTGTGACAGTGTTCGATGAACCATAGGACCTAGATAAGGCGACCACCATGTCTTTTGGATTCTTCTTATTACTTCTCCTCTTGCTACATGATCGTTACCATGAGCTTGCTTTATCAAGGTTATGAGTAAGTTTTGTGGAGCTACAAAACGCCCATCTGCACTTCGCCACACGTTAGTATCATTATCTTTTGTTGCTCCTCTTGTTAACCATTTACGAATTTCTTCACCTGATGCTGCTGCCTGCATGTCTGCTAGTGAGGATAAGTCTGGTGCTGGGGGTGTGTAATCTTCTGGTATAAGTACTAATCTTTCTTCAGATTCTGGACTTGAGCTTGAACTTGTGTTTGAACTTGAGCTTGAGCCTGAACTCAAGCTTGAACTTGAACTTGGCCCTTCATCAGGGTTAACACTTGACTCTGGTGAACTTGGTTCATAGTATGTTTGTGCTGCCTATTCTGGCATCATGATTGCCTGATTTACTGCTGATTTCTTAGCTGCTTCATCTGCTGCTTCATTTCCATCACTAACAAACGTACCATCTTTCTTATGTGCTGCGCATTTTTCTATAGCTAATCTGGATGGTAGTTTGATTGCACCTAGCAAGTCTGAAATTGCTTCTCCATGTACTACTGGTGTTCCATCTGCTCTTTTGTAACCTCTTTGTGCCCATATGGGGCCATACAGATGGCATATTCCATACGCATATGCTGAGTCAGTGTAAATTGTACATGCTTTTTCTTCTGCTAGCTTACAAGCGCCTGTCAAGGCGACTAACTCAGCTAGCTGGGCTGAACAGGGTTGTGGCACATGTTCAGCTTGTACTACTTTGAAGGCTTTCCCATCTAGGTCGGGTGTTACTATTGCATAGCCTGCTTTATTGCTATCCCCATCTCTAAAACATGACCCATCTACAAAGAATATACAATCTGGGTTTGACAGAGGTTGATTCTCTAAATCTTGGCGTGTCTTCAGATGTTCTGCTGACACAAGATGACAATCGTGGGATCTCCCTCTGCTGGGGTCATCATGCGATCTGCTGGATTTACTGTCTGACACCTTCTTATAGTCAATTCAGGTGCAGAGAGTATTACACCATATCCTGTTCTTCTAGCATTTGTAATTACAAACGATGGGCTAGTCAGGAGTGCATGGGTGGTGTACATCACAACAGGATGTCTCATAGTAATTGATGAGGCTTTTTGATAAGCAAAGGCTGCAGCTGCCACACCTCGATAGCAGGGTGGCATGCCTTTTTCAATATTATCGAGCGCTGTACTATAATAAGCAATTGGTTGCTTACTAGGCCCTTGTTGTTGAGTCACAACCCCTGTGGCAAAACCTCCACGCTCCGAGACATACAAATGGAATGGCTTATTATATTCTGGACTAGCAAGTGCTGGTGCTGTACAGAGTTCTTTTTTTTAGCTGTTCAAATGCTTCTAGTGCTTCAGGTGTCCATTCTAACACTGCACTATTTTTTGTTTGTCCAGCTACTTTGATTATTGCTCTCAAGGGTGCTGTTTTTAGTGCAAAGTCACAAATCCAGTCCCTACTAAATCCTACCATGCCTAGAAAAGATAGCATCTCTTTTACAGTTCGTGGTTTAGGAGCTTTCATTATTGCTTCTATGTGTTCAGGAGATATATGCCTAGATGTTCCTTCCAACACTCTGCCTAAATATTCTACCTTCTCTTTACAGAATTGCAATTTTTCTCTGCTAACTTTATGTCCATTTTCAGCTAGTACTGTCAAGACTCTTAACAAATCTGTTTCACATTGCTCTTTCGTTGGACTACAAATCAGTAGGTCATCCCAGTACTGAATCATAGTCCTTTTGATATTTAACGAGGCTAGATCTTGAGTTAGTACTCGGTTAAATGTTGATGGACTTTCACAGTATTCCTGTGGTAAACGATTGTAAGTCAGCTGTCGTCCTTCATATGTAAAGGCAAACAAGTATTGTGATGCTGGATGTAGTGGAATACTAAAGAATGCTGAACATAAGTCTATGACAGTGTACCACTGTGTATCTTCTGGTATGTTGGACAACAATGTTTGTGGATCAGGCACTATAGGCAATTCTGCTTCTACAATTTGATTTATAGCACGTAAATCATGCACCATTTGTCTGAGTTGGGCTTCCTGACAGGAAATTTAGGAGTGTTACAAAGACTTTTAGTAGGAGTTAATACTCCAGCTTCCAATAAGCCATCTATAGTAGGTTTAATCCCTGCTACAGCTTGAGGTGTCAATGGATATTGTCTTTGATAAGGCAATGTTGCATTTGGTCTTATTTTTATTAAGGCTTGTCCTCCAGACTTAACTAATCCTACATCTGTTGAATGTCTTGTCCATAATTTTACTGGAATTGTTTTCAGTAGTTCCTCCTCTAGTGCTGATTCCTTTTCATCTATCTGCTCTACCATCTTAACTGACATTTGTGTGTGCGATGACAACGGAGTGTTACACATCCCCCTCTGAGGGTGTGTTGACAACGTCATGTTCCCATATATTTCTGTGTGTGTTGCCCTCACTCTTTCTATTCCTGAAAAGTTTATTTTCAAAAACTTTTGATCTTGTGAAATGTGTACAGAAGGATTAGGGGTTTGTTCCCACTTAGTCACTTCAGCTGCTTGCTTGACCATTAGTCCTAGCTCTTTGGATTGTGCCGTTTCCCCCACCAGTAAGGAGATGTGGGGTGCTGTGTTTGGTACTTGATGCCAGTGTTCTATTTGTTCAGATGGCTGCTCCTGGAGCGCCTACAATTATATCTCCTAGTACCACATCAGAGACTGTGTTCTCCATCACGTCTGACCATAATTGTGCATATTCTTCATCTTGGCCTCCTTGGTCATAGTGCATGGTACAGTGCAATGGCAAAGTTGCTCTTTTGCAATCTGGTCGTCGTTGTAGAATCCATTCTTCCCATAAGTCCTGTGCATGTTGAGCTCCCTTGCCTGTGCACAACAGCCAATATACTGTATCCAAGTTATTTGAGTTTTTCTGCAATCTGTAAGAACTGTCCTATTGTTACATACAGTCCTTTAGCATTACATTGAATTTTTGCTTTAAGTTTGCACAACAAATCTCTTCCTAGTAAATTAACTGGAGTAGTCGGTGAGAATAATAAAGGTGCTGCTACAGTGGTGTCTTCTAATGTTATTATTTGTGGCTCCGTAAAATGCAATACCTGTGATTGTCCCAAGAAGCCTGTGGTTTTTATCGTATTGCTTGAGAGAGGGAGCTGGGAGACTTCACATCCTATACATGAGTAAGTAGCACCTGTGGCAATCATAAATGGAATTGGTTGTGAATTATTTATAGACACCATCACATTTGGTTCTTGTTGTGGATGCAGTGTTGAGACGTACTGCATCTGCTCCCCCTCTGGCTCCTCTGGGCATCGTCAATTCCAATTTTGGGTGGGTCCCATCCAGGGACCTGCCCACAGATTTTGGGGTTGTCCTTGAGTCCATGTTCAAGCAGGTTGTCTTGGACCAGGAGGTCCCACATTCCCTTGAGGCGCCTGTCCTGCTCCATATGGTCCTTGAGGTTGTGGTCCATTTTGCATTCCCCAAGTCATTTGTGGACAGTTTCTTCTAATATGTCCTACTCCTCCGCATTGCCAGCATTGATTCGGGCCCATTTGCCCTGGGGCATTCATTCTAAATTGCTGTCTTCTTTGTTGCTGTTGGAATGGTCCCCTTTGTCCCCTGCCTCCAATAGGCCCGGGGCCCTGTCTTTGCCACCTCATGGGTTGATTTTGTCCTTGCTGGTTTCCAGGTTGCGCATATGTTGGAGGGGCTTGGGTCATTGTTGGTTGTTGCATTTGTTGCACTGGTTGCTGCATTTGCTGTGCTGGTCCAGTAGGGGGCAGTGTTGTCTGATTTTCAGGCACCATTACTGCTGCTTGGACTTTTCCTTTTTTTTTTTTTCCTTTCTCTTTGCAGCTGCAAATTCTCCTAGCTGTATTTTGTGTAACTGGGTTGCAATTGACTCAGCAGCTTCCTTGGCCTCTTTTTTCTTTTTCCTGTATTGTTCCACATAATGTACAATGTGTGGTTGAAATGTGTCCCATGGTAGTGTATTCAGTCCCACCACGCCTTCTAGGGCTGTCTGGACTTCTTGAGGCATGCATTTTTTCAACATCATTCGGAACAGGCTCTTACTTGTGTCTGTTTGATCCCAGGAGCCTCCAGTTTCTTCTCTCCACTTGGTCTGGAAATCATTGATGAACTTTACAACTTTCTCCTCTTCTTTCAGTGTTACTGATTTCAGTTTTCCTGGATCCATTTTGGTTGGGTAAGCTTTTCGCAGAGCGTTCCAAACCTTGTTCCTGAATGCTCCAAACGCTAGGCTATTTCCTGCATTTTGTCCAGTTGCTGCTTGCAGACCAGCCTCGTTGAGAATCTCCGTGGTTTTCACTTTCCCAATTGTCTGCCAGAATAGCCTTTACATCTCCTATTGCCAGGAGGTGTCCAGTGGTTTTCTCTTCTAGCTGTGTTATCCATTTCTGTGCTCCATTGCATAAATATGGTAATTGGTTAGCCAGACCTGTCATATCCATAAATGACCATGGCACATAATGATACTGATTTCCTTTTGACACAAGTGTTTAGTGTCCAGCCGCGGTATATTCTTCCGGGTCTGACATATGTGGTTCGTCATTAAAGTGTATAGGTCCAATGTCTTCTTCATTAGGCCAGGATGAGGTGACACGCCAGCTTGAGGGTTTCTTTGAGTGTGTAGATTATCTTTTCATAGATGGTCTCATTTCAGATACAGCCTTTCTTGCTTCCTTCAGAGAGTCATCCAGACGTCTGTCGAGGTGCTTTTCCAGTCGCCTGAACGATTCATCGAGGGAATCATCACTGTAACCATCGCCTTCTGCAATGTCGGAAGTGTCATGTTGATGTTCATTTCTGTACACTTGTTTCCTGCTCTTCTGGTGTGGTTGGCTGTTGCGTTTTGAAATGCTTGCCTGTCTCTCTTCTATTCTTTTTCTTGCCTCTCTCTCAGGTTCAATGATCATGTACCCTTTTACTTTTCTCTTTACCTGATTTCCCTCTATCACTTCAGTTTCCTCTGTTCCAGCTGTATCTTCGTCAGCTTCATACAGGGATGATGTAAGTGGTTCTTTATCGTGTAAATTTATACTGTATGTTCTTTCTGGGTTTTCTCTTCCGCTCCTTTCCATCATCCTTTTTTCAGGTGTGACTTGTTTCTTGTTTGCAAACTCCTGTACTTCAGACAGAAATTGTGCATTCTGTTCTTTCAGTCTTTCCATACCTCTTCTCCTTGTTTGTGGCTCTTCAGATTCTCTCGATGCATATGGTTCTGTTGCTCTTTCTTCACTCCATTCCCTTCCATCCTCACTGCCACTTCGGGAAGTTGTTGATTCTGGTGTTTCTTCCATTTGTTTGTTCATCCACTCAGTGTCACATGATGCTACTTTAATTTTTCCCAATACTTGTCCTTCAAATCCAAATGTTCCTTTATCTTGTTCATCCAGCTTCTGTAGTGGGTACATTCCTCCACCCTTCTGTTGCATGTGTTCCTCAGTGTATGGTGGTGGTCTCTCTAATTCTAAGCTTATTTTCTCTTTTCTTCCCTTTTGGTTTTTTTCTTTCCTGTCTTCACTCCCTTCTAACTTCTGATCTTTCTTTCCTGACTTTGTTTCTTGTTTTTCTTCTTCAGTTTCTCCCTCCTTCTTTTTTCCTTCATTTTCAAACCATCCTACAATTTCTAGCTTTTGTTTTAACTTAATCCTTCCCTTACTATCCTTCTCTTTAGTGGTGTGTCTGAGCATCTCCTTTACTTCTTTACAATTTTCCTCTTTAAAGGTTCCCTCTTTAGGCCATGGTAATTCTCCTGATGTCCTGTCATGCCATTTTACCATGCATTTTCTGATATACTTTTCATTTTCCTTGTGTTTAGCTATAATTATGTCTATAGGTGTCGCTGGCTTTGGCCATGCGTTTTTCCCACGGCAGAATAACTTCCCCATCACACACTTTTGTCCTGTTTTATAGTGCGATGTTTTGTGCCTCTTCTCTCGCTTATTTCTTGTAATTCTCTTAGTGTGCGTTTTATGTCCACTGCCGGTATTTAACAGCTGTTTTTTCTTTATATGTTTTTTAAGCATTAATTTTGTGATGATATCAGAATCAGAGGCGTGACTATTTTGTCAAGGGTCTGAAAGATTATTCTACTGTCTGGGCCTATAGGTATCAGCGTAAATTCGCTATTATTATTTATCACCCACTCACGATACAGCACTGCCGGACCACTCTCGTGATCAATTAGTCTATACCTTTTTACTTTCCGTCCTCCCGTACCTTCCTCTAAACGCAATATATCAAAAACTGGGTATGGTCGCAGCAGTGAAATGAGTGGAGTTAAACCAGAGGGCCCTCCTAGTCCTCCAAATTCTAGCGTACTATTTATTACACTTAGATGAACCTCTCTTGGAATTAACCCTAGGAAAGAGCTCATTTCTTCATTCTAAAATATTATATAAGTATTAAAGTGTGTGTGTTACAGTTGAGGTCTAACACGTCAGGTATTAATGAAAGCCTAAGCGTCCACTCTCCCTTGTCACACCCTGTGTTTATAAGTAAGTCTTTTCCTGGATTATTCAACAACCATCTATTTGTTTCACTCTGATCCGACTCTGAAATTCTAAATTCTCCTTCGCACTTGGTTGTGACTCCTTCTTCACTTATTTGCTCGTCCCAGTTAATTACTCTGAATCCGGTTAACATTTGCTTTTATCTAATATATATTTAATATTTATAACCTAGGTGCATTTATTATTTTTGCACTATATTTATTATCATTAGTGTTGTGTCGTCGACTACACTACACATAAAGGTACCTTTTGTATCTTACTTAAGCTTATCTTTAATAACTTATATGTTGCTGCGCATGTGTACACTAGTCCAAAGAAATTATTATTTTATAATACTACTGGGCTGGTACATTTAGTACCTGTACCGCTCCCGTGTCACAGAAGAAGTTGATGTCACAGTGAGTTCTATGTCTAGTAGCGCATCACTGATTATGTCACAGACAAGATTATGTCACAGTAAGCTCTATGTCTAGTGGTGTGTACCACAGCTACATAATTCCTTTAATATTATAAATATTATATATCAGTTATATGCTATTATCTTGTATTCTTCTATTTAAATTTATTATTAATTTATAGCAAATCAGAAAATCCATTTTTTTGTCTTCTATCTTCTTTTTAGGCTATTTCTAATACTATATCCCTCTTAACTAGGCCTTATATTTTCTTACACACATACATAGATTCAATACAGACTTTTCACATACATATAACACACGCTCACATTTACAAGACACACAAACAATACACGACACAAGCGCTTTCTACTACAATTTGAAAATTTTGAGTACTCAGAACAACTTTAACAATAAAATATTTTATCACACAACCTGGGCCCAGAAAACATCAATACCACCTGTAGGAATTTTCAAATAGCGCTCACCTACAGGAATTTTCACACTACACCTGGCTGCACACGCGTCTCAGAACAGTGAGTCACCTATATGTTCTGTGCCTAATGGCGGACTCAGGAATTTTCCACCTACCACGTCTGGAGCCGCAGCTTCTACTTAGTGTATTGCAGGAATTTTTCGTGGGTCCAGCCCCACTGGTTGGCAAGTTTCCTCGTCAGACCTTGACCCAACACAGTGGCGTTACCTCACTTATCACGCAACGTATAAAATAGTAATAAAGAGAATATAAAACAAAAATCACAAAACAAAATAAAACTTATGGACATCTCTTAATACTTTGTTACTTCATCCAGTCTTTTACTTGTTAACCTAAATTTTACAATCAATTTAAATATATCAATTAATTTATCAATATTGGCAACTTTAAATTTACTTTCTTCAATATACCTTAGGAGTACCTCTCTCCAGCTGGACATCACACTGTCCTTGGCTCACCTCAGTCTCCTTACCTTACCTCTATGTTCTTTTTACTAAGATTAATAGTTTCTATCATATTGTTGCATGCACAAGTATATTTAATTAAAATATGCTCACATCAACTACAAAGAAAAGATTTCTGGCCCTCACAGACTTGTAACTTCTTCTTTAAGAGGCTCCTCTGTCCTCCACTCGTTAACTGTATTAATGTATTAATGTATTAATCTGTTAGAACTCGTTATCAGTATAAAAGACACCTGTCCACAACCTTAAACAGTCACACTCCAAACTCCATTATGGCCAAGACCAAAGAGCTGTCATAGGACACCAGAAACAAAATTGTAGACCGGCACTAGGCTGGGAAGTCTGAATCTGCAATAGGTAAGCAGCTTGGTGTGAAGAAATCAACTGTAGGAACACTTATTAGAAAATGGGAGACATACAAGACCACTGATAATCTCCCTCCATCTGGGGCTCCACGCAAGATCTCATCCCGTGGGGTCAAAATGATCACAAGAACTGTGAGCAAAAATCCCAGAATCACACAGGGGACCTAGTGAATGACCTGCAGGCAGCTGGGATTAAAGTAACAAAGGCTACCATCAGTAACACACTGCGCCACCAGGGATTCAAATCCTGCAGTGCCAGACGTGTTTCCCTGCTTGAGCCAGAACATATCCAGGCCCATCTGCAGTTTGCTAGAGAGCATTTGTATGATCCAGAAGAGGATGAAAAGTATGGTTGACAGTTATGAATAAAATACTGTCAAGAAAAGTAAAGAAAAAGGTTTAATTACTGTTCAGTTTGTTGTTGCAGATGCCGATAATCACAGAGTTGAAGATGAAGGACTTCCTCGTGCTTCCTCTTCAGAATAAAAGCTTTATAAATAAATAATGATGTTTGCAGCAAGTTCTGAATATTCTGAAAGACTGAAAATGATCGCTATGAGGCGGAGTACAGGGCTTAAATCAAACTTCACTCATGCACATTCACATGAAACACTTACGTACACACATTTGAAACTGTCACACATACATATATACTACTAAGTGCTCAAACAACTACATATGAAATGCACGCACATACACACACAAACTCTCCACGAGTTGAGATGTGTGCGCAAACACATATAGCACATGATACATGAAACTCAGTGTAGACGGAAGTCATTTTAGTGTAGACGGACTTGTCGCTTCATTCTCCCTTATTGGTAGTAGCAGTTTTGTCTGCTGTTGGACAGTTTAGAAGACGGCGTAGGACAGTATAATTATCATCACTTTTCAGTTACAAGGCATGGTGAAGACGGTGACATATTCAGAACTGTCCAGTGATGTCTGAATTTTGCAGACGCAGAAAACGCCAAAAAAAAGTTGAAGCACGGAATCTGTGGCTAATACAGTATGTCAGTTCCTACAACAGAAGCAATTAATATTTAGCAAAATGTGCTCTCCTCACCTTCACTAATATGAACAATAACTAACTCATCGGAATCCCACATGACTCCCTGCGCTTGATCAAATCAAAATACAATATTATTATAAATTTGGAAATTAAAATATTGTTACGACCCTCCATACCACCCACTTTTTTGGTGATAATAAATAAATCCCTCTCTGTCTTCTAAACTGTCCAGTAATGTGAACTTTACTAACTGCTACTACCAATCAGGGAGAATGAATCGGCAAGTCCATATACAGTACATTGAAATTACTACACCATACACCCTGCTCTGTGCAGGGGATGTCTGTTAAGGGAACTTCACTCTACAAAATTCCACCATTCGGGACACCCTGCACCATCACTTCCTTCATGCGTTGCCATGGTAACATAAGCACCTGCTGCTGAGGAAATATCACGCTTGAAATTGTGCAAGCATGTGTTTCATGTGTGTGTGCATGAGTGAATGTTTGATATAAGCCCTATACGGTGCCTCATACACACACACATTTACACAAACACACACATCAAAACTCCTCACTCATCAAGAAAAGATCTAACACAGCGCACATTCAGCACCACAGCCAGCGTCACAGAGTCCACCCCGATGTAACCGCCACTTCTGCTTCTCTATCGTCACCTGCAACAGCCTACAATTTTTAACATTAATTATTTTGACTGTTACAGGGACTTTTACATTTTTTCTTTACGTACATACACTGCCCTCCAGTTCTTTCCTCTTTTCAGTAACATTGCCTGAGTTTGAAAAGATTTAATCACATCCTGCCAAACTCACATACACTAAGCACTTATAGTATAGCTATTATTATTATTAGTAGTAGTATTATTATTATTTCATCTTTTTAGAAAAATTGCCTGAGTTGGAAAACATCACTGTCCCTCCCTCACATATGACAGAAATTATGAAATATCAATGTAATGGAGGAGCGCTACTTTGGTACCATGGAACATTGGTCCGGATGTAACAGGCACCAAAATCTTATACAAACTATTTACAAACAAGCACGTTAATATGAGGAGAGGAGAAAATGACAGATGGTTTAAATGGGCTATTATCTTGTGCTTACAATAGAAAAATGTATAGTACTAGTAAAATGACTATGAACGCATCTGCTTGTCTTACATTCTTTAACCAGTAGGGGGGTTTGTGTGCAAATGAAGCCTCGAGAAACGAACCCTTTTGTGAACCAATTGGCCAAGAAGGCTTCAGAGCTTCATCAAGTTTCATCTCGCCATCAGTACTGGTAAGCGTGTCCAGTGGCAAATTTAAGTAAAAATGATGATGTTATCACGCTATAATTCACTGTATATTCCACCATGATAAGTCCTGACGCTGCACCGGCATGGGTCGGTGTTCACTGTGTCCTCGTCAGCCTTCGAAATCCCATAGTGCCTTGCGCATTAGCTTTAGCATTTAGCTTTCAACTTAAATGAGAAAGAGAGTTGTCACTTGGGAAAAGTTTCATCCACAGAAAATCTTTCTTATAAGAGAAAAATCATAAACATATACAGGAAAGATGCTTTGCCCTTTTGGGCCACTGTACGCCACTTCTGAACCAAGACAGCAGGCGCATAGTTTGCCTTGCTTCGTGGAGTAAACTCTACTCAAGTTTGTAATTTTTTGGATTAGTTAATTAAATGACAAAACACAAAGTAAATATTACTTGTGAAATTCTAACTTATTCAGGTACAATAAATTATGACAAAACCTTAAATAGAACGTGACATTTTGAAATTAAAAGACATAGTAGAATTTGTTTGTAAAATGTACTTAAATTATACTCTATTTATTTACAAGCCCCCAAAATATTTTTTATAGTGTATGTACACTTGTACACAGAGATTGTATTTAAGCTTAGGTCTCGTCTCAGTAATGGCCAATAAAGACACATAACTTTAGTTAACAGGTGCTGTTTACCAGGTGACTTCTGATCGTGTGGCACATTTACAATAAGACGTTTATAAGTAACTCATCATTTTATTTAGTTAACAAATATGAAAATGGAAACATTATTATATAATATATAATAAATGCTCCCATACTTGGGATCTGACACTTATTAGTTACACGTCTAAAATTTGTTGTCGACATAATACATTTCTAAAAGATAAATTTGAACTCTGAAACAGAAAAGAAAAACAGTTGACACCATGATGGTTGCAAGACATGGTTAAACATGATGGTTTTATTCACAGTAATGAGGATCTTTCAGACACAACACACTGACCTACATAGATACCACATGTACATTCAATTTACTGCTTTTCATTCACATAAAGCAATTGAGTTTTAGATTGTCTTCTCACAGATCCACAGTAACTGATAATCACAAGGATAATCAGCCCAGTTCCAGACAGGATCAGACAGTTCACCAGTTACAACACAATCTTCATCTCCTGCATTACTGTTGGGTTCTACATCCAACCAATATCTGAAGGAGAGAATCAGAGGGACTGTTGTGTTCCTCAGACTGATGAAGAGTCAGTAACTGTATCATAAACAAATTATTAGTTCAGTGATTTCTTACCCAGAGATCAGTGGTGTATCGTCCACCCACTTCCACTCGCCCTCTCCTTCTCTGTCATTGAGACCAATCCAAGCGTGTCTACCACCTCGCAGTTTATTGATGAACTCCTGTCATGGTTGTAATAAAATATAGGAATAACAATAAGTCTGACTCTCCCCTGCATTACTGTTACTGTACATAGTACTGGTACCTAGACTATACATACACGCACCTGTTCCTCTCTGCTTTTTATGATCACCAGGTCAGCTCCTCTCTCTCTGCAGTCCTGTCTGCTCTCAGTCCAGCTCTTCTTCTCAGTAGACATACAGTAAAGACTGGAGCTGAAGCTTAAACAGTTCCCTTTGTTTGTGGAAATAAGTGGAGAGAATTGATAGAGATAAAACACAGTTTCTGGACTATTGTTTGTGTATAGCCATGATATATATTTCACCACATAAAATAAAGCATAATAAGGAGGGTGCTTCAAAAAGGAGATGATTTGGTCAGTTGATTATTTGGATTAACTATTTTACTTATTTTACTTATTTAACATAATTAACCCTCATGCTGTGTTTCGGTCAAATCTGACCGATTTACGAGTTTCCACTCTAGGAAAGTGCAGTAAATTTCATCCATTTCTCATGAGTGTGTGTATGTGCGTGCATTTCTCATTTGAAATATTTTTTTATTAAAATGTACGTGTTTTATGGAACTTTTATGCACTAATTATGTTCCCGGTCAAAAATGACTGGTCTTTGTCAGCACGATATACTGCACATGAAGCTCTGGAATTATATTTGACAAGGACAGTGATCAGGAGGAGAGAAGCCAGGCTGATGAGGAGGGTTTAGAGGAGGAAGAGTCAGAGGTTGAGTATAACCCAAGGAGGAAGACTTTGACACTGATGAGGAAGAAGACCCAGCTGAAGTTGTGGTCTCCTTTTTGGTGAAAAAAAATGGAACCAAACCCTAACCCGATATGCCATATCCCGAGTGGTTGACATCAAGTCGTGTTTACAGCTTTTCAGGGAACACAAAAGTTGTTAATAAAAATTAACAACTTTTAAAAAAGTATTTTATATAATGCTTTTTTTCCCGTAAAAGAACAAGTGGTATGAGTACATACAAGTTTAAGACATGTAATGTTCACAAGAGCTTAAGCTGATGAAAAAGTTCAAATACAACATTATATGATAATATATGTATTATTGTGAATTTATAATGAAATCAAATGCTCCAGTCAAGAATGACCGAGAACATTATGAGTATGAGACAAAAACTTATAGATTGGGAATTAATGTCGAGGTGATCAGTAATTAATCAGGTGTTATTACAATACAGACAAAGTTAGATATTAGTTCTCCAGGAGAAATGTAAGACTGCTTAAGACAGTTAATAGTCAACTAATACAAGCATGATTACTAATTAGTTAATGTCAATTAAGAACTATTCATTAATTTATTCTTACTCTTTATGGATCAGGAGTCACCAATATTAATAAGACACTTTCATTCTTTGGTCTTTGTGAAATAATATGGAGGAACATGTGAGAGGATGCGAGTTAAATGTTAAATCTATCTACTTACCTGTACGCGAATCACCAAGTATCCTCAGGTATTCATCTCTCTCCCTCTGTAACTGGTTCTTCTCTTCACTCAGGGCGGTGCAATTGTTATGTAACTGTTTTTTCTCTTCAGTCAGGTTGTTGTAACTGGTCTGTAGCTGGTTGTGTTTTGTGGTCAGGATGCTGAATTTGATCCACAGCACTGTGACTGCAGTGAGCAAGAGAACACACAGCAGCACCACACACACAGCAGTCAGCCTGTAACACCTGCTCCATGCAGTGTCTCCACCTAGAGTTACATGGACACAAAGACACATATTTTAAGCTCTCCAAATTAAATCTTCAGAGATAATTTCCAGTTTACTCTCAACATCCTCATTACTATCAATGTCCTTCAGGAGCGAGCTGAAAAACATCTGAGTAATTTTAGCCATCATCTAAATAAATAAATAAACGAATGAATGAATAAGTAAGTAAGTAAATACATAAATAAATAAATCTGGCAGGGGCTTTGGACTGCTTTTACATTAAATTGATTTGCAGATCTCAATTATGTCACTTGTTCTGTCTCTGCACCATGATGTCTGCATGACAAAGTAAGGTTTCCCACCAGATTTATATGAAAACACTTTCTTCTTAATTGTTTGTGTATGTTGATCACCTGTATCATGCGAAGCATATTCCTAACTGAACTCATTTGCATTAAGTGATGGCAATAAGACTCCATAAAAATTACAAAACAGCTAGGAGCTCGAAACAAATAATCAGAGGTGGAAATGATTTTGACTCAGCAATATGAGAATTTCAAATATTTACAAATCTAGAATGTAATGTTAATTCAAAAAGTTATAATAAAATAAATTAATAATAATAATAATAATAATAATAATAATTATAATCAAACACTGAATCTAGACTGGTTTCATAGCATTGTAGTAGAAATAAGATCCAGTGTATTTTGATAAAAACTTTAATTTTGCTATGATATAGTCAATTACACCTGTTTATGAATATAAAATTCAATCCGGAACCTACCTGTCTGGTCTGTTTGTTTCTTAAGAGCTAAATATGGGTATAGGTTAGCAGCTTGACCTTTCCTTACGTGGAGCTTGTGATACCTATGGCTAAGCTAAGTGCCTATAACCAGGTGGAGTTTGACGCTTCAGGGTTTTTGCTACAGGTTTTGCAGGTTTATGTTTATGGTCATAGCTTTTCATCTCACAGTAGACTTTCAGTGTAGGGAATACAGTGTAATTTACACAGCTGGTATAAATCTTTCCTAAAAAATATTTGGGAGGGGGTACTACCTGATGCAATCTTTAGAAGCAAGAGAATGACAGAGTGCTCAGAGTTGGCCTGACATACTGGTGCCACCACTCAGGTTCAGAGATAAGATGCTGGTGCTAACACCTAGTTTTGAAAAATATCAACCTTGCTCTGCACCCAAGCTGCATCATGCTTGCCCCACTACATCAGGGATGACATGCATGCACTCTGCATGCATACTGGCCTCCCTGCTTTGAGGACGTTGTGCTGGCAGCTAACATTTCACATGTGCCTATATGATATATGAAAACAGCTTCAAGCTACCACTAGCATTGTTAGCTACTGCTGAGTACTGTACCATGAGGATTGAGTTACACTGAGGAAGAGGCCAAGCCCAGGAAAGACACAGAGGAGAGCCACGGTGGCTCTCTTTGCTCAGTTTTTCAAACATTGATCAGTTAAATAAAAAAATATCTGAACTAAGGAGAGTATAATTTCCTCATGCTTTCTATTGTAATTGCACCACAATATCAAAACAATTTAATCGTATGTGAAATTGTATATGGCAATAAGCCATGATTCTGATTTTAATCTGTTTATGAAGCATCAAATATCAACTCAATTACATTTTTATTATTATTTTTGTTCATCTGCTAAATGAAATTAAAATGAACATTTGTATTTAATACTGCATATAAAATCACAAGACCAAATCACAAACCAAAATAGGTACTCAATATCCATATTTGCAAGCCAAGTCAAACAATTAGTAGGTATAGTACAACGAAATTCCAAGTCACAAAGCAAATTCCCTGAAAATTTACATTTTAGGCCAAGTCAAATAGGAGCAACTAACTTTTCCAAACAGCAATATTACACTCTAAAAAATGCTGGGTTAAAAACAACCCAAACTGGGTTGTTTTTAACCCAGCTGCTGGATAAATATTGGACCAACTACATGCTGGGTTAATTTAACCCAGCAAAATTGGTTATTTATTTAACCCAGCAAGATGGGTAAAATATTCAATCCAATTTCTAGGTCATATTTAACTATAATGCTGTTTTAATTCTACCTCACAAATAGGTTATTATTATTTTTATGTTTTACATGTCTATGGGTGTCACATCTGTGCCACCTCAGTCCGGGAGAGAGAGATCGGGTTCACCGGATTACTGAGCCGGCGCTTTGTCCCCCCCTAGTGTGTCTACGTGTGTACTTGTTATCAATGTTTAAATCAAATTAAGATCACCTGTGTCCTCCCTGTGTGTCTCTATTTAGGTCGGCCGAACCCGTACACACCTGTCCGTTCACCGTCGTGCACTCATGGTTTGTATATGTCACGGAGCCTAACAAACCTGTTCGTTTCTTCTCTCCCCCCAGGACTGAGGTATATCAGCAGAGCGAGGCTGGATAATAGACCTAGGTCAAGGTCACGGCTGAGGGAAGCTCAGCCATACTCCGTTCACGTTAATTTTGCCAGTGGAACTGTGGTCAAAAGTAAAGACCCACATCGTCACTACCAGCCTGCCTGCGCCATACTGGGGAGTGTTATTTTTGTTTGTTTTCTTTTGTTTGTTTTTGATATATTAAATAAAGACAAAGTGCTTGAACACCCTGCGTTTGCGTCCGCCTTCAGTACTTGAAGAAACATGACAATGGGTAAAACAGTTTAAACAGTTTCATTACTTTGATATACTGGTCTATTACAAAAGAAAACACTAAGTTTTGCAAACCATACATGCAATAAACAACAACCAATTAATTGTACAAAACATAGAAAAATATTTATTTTTCAAAAGCACAAGATCAGATAATACAAAACAAGTTCAACAGCGACATCATCATAATACTATTACTGAGAAGCACTAATGCCTGAGAGCAGTGCTGGTCATTATCTCCCAACATCAAGATGTAGGTGTACGGCCTTGACTGACAGATATTCCACGGTGTTGGTTCCAATCTTAGAAAGAAAGACAGTCAAAGTTTATGGAAAAAATCGAGAGGGTTGTCTAGTATGCATATTTGTAAGATGGTTAGTGTTTTGTAACACCTCAGCTATTTTATGTGTGTTTGCTAACGCTAGCAACCTAGCTAAATGCTAGCATCATGCTGGCACTACAGTTAACAGTTTAGCTTTCATTCATCACTTCACCACCTTCATACACCCTGCAAGCATTCTACAAAGAAAGCTAAAAAGCTCAGACAGTTTTGCAGTTTCTTTCATACACAGGTGGGGTTCTTTGGTTTGGCTAGTTAGCAGCCATTGTCAGATAAACTAGCATGCTATAGCACAGACCAGGCTGAAAGTTTGAGTGTAACACGGTAACAGTAATAAATGTTACATACAGTGAACAAATTCAGTCATAGGTGAGTGAAAGTGTGTATACAGACCTTATATTGAACATTTACATTTCCTCTTAAATGCGTGAGGAGGAAGAAAAAAAGACACGAAGCTGACACAGCCACTGAATAGACCGGTGAACTTCGGGGGAGGGCCGGTCTGATCTGTGATGTTAGCTGTCGCTAGCTAACCCAACTCCAACCCAGCAAGCTGGGTTAAACAAAAAGTACCCAACTCCCTGTAAATAACCCAGAAAAATTACCCAACAGAGGCAACCCAGCGTTTGGGTAGTAAAAACAACCCAGCATTTTTTAGTGTGTATCTAAAGCAAATTCTATAGATCTGATTTTTACAAGTCAAGTCAATTTAGTAAATTTAGTAAGTTTGTTTGAACAAAGTATTTATTCCTTTCTATAGAGAAGGTGGAGATTGTGTTCTTTAAGTAAATTTCAATTGCATACTCATTGAAAAATGCACAGCACAATCTCTTTAATTTTAAGATTAACTAATGATTTTTAAAGGTGGATCTTTTATGATTTCTTAATTTTGTATCAGTTATTACTGTAGCAAGTTTAGAAAATGTCCAGCACATCTGTGGTAATGAAAGTACACTATTTTTTGTGAACTTGATGTGTTTTATTACTTCTCTTATGCCCCCCAAATATTTTTTTTCATAAATATCTTCAATGTACAGACACGACAACTTTACAGGTGAATTATATGTATTAGAAGATATTATTATATTATATTACATTATATTATATTATATTATATTATATTATATTATATTATATTATATTATATTATGCAAAAAATAGTGTACTTTCACTACCACAGACGGCTTTCTTTCACAGATGTATTTGGCCGAGCTTTGGGGTAACATATAGGCCTCAAGTCTATTCCAGTAGACTTTGAGCATGAGGTGAGATACTGTACCCCCTGGACAATCTGTCACAGGATACACACACACACACACGCACACACACACACACACACACACACACACACACACACACACACACACACACACACACACACACACTAAAGGCAATTTTGCATTATAAACTGCACACAATTTGGAAACGTCTAATGTTGGAATGATAATGTGATGACACAAGGGTATGATGCTATATTTATTCATTAAGGTTGCAGTGGAACTGGAGGCCCAAGCAACACATGGCATGAGGCACAAAAACATCCTGAATGAGATACTAATCCATCCCAGGGCATAATTTACAAACACACACACATTTCTAGAGGTAATTTATCCGCCTACTGGTTTTTGGGAAGTAAGAGAAAATCAGAGAACCTGGAAGAAATTCATATTGAACAAACACACACACACACACACACACACACACACACACACACACACACACACACACACACACACACACACACACACACAGTTCTTCCCATGTTTGATGGATTTCCTCCAGGTCAGTTTCCTCCCACAGTCCAAAGACATGCGGATTAGGCTAATTTGCATTCCCAACTTGCCTACAGTGTGTATGTGTGTGTGTCCTGTTAACTCTCTGAAGCGGCCCAGCTCCTTTATGATTGCCTCAGCTTTTATGAACAAAGGCAAAGGCATTTGAGATCACCACACGTGTAGCAGGGACAGACAGAGGGGTAACTTGGACTGTAGATCCTCTTACACGTATTCCCCACTCTTTGTGAGTGTGCTGACGAGGTTTACCTTGGTCAAGAACACCAACACCGCTTTGTTTATCCAGGAGGCAGAGTAGATGTTCTCACATCTGACCTGCTTTCCCATCGCTAAGAGCACACATCTAATGCCATGCCAGAGAGACAGAGTCTCTACACCGGCCTCAGTAGCCATGGTGCCCTGCTCTCTTTCTTTCACTTTGAACTTTGAACTTTTTTTTAAATTAATAGCATTCACTAATTAAAAAAAAAATAAAGTGGAGGAAAGACTTTCAATATTTGGCAGAACGCCAAACAGCCTTCCACACGCCTGTCTCACACCCAGTGCATGTGCAGAGAGAATCCCACAAAATGTTCCATAAACATGGCTCCTTCAGTCAACTGTGTTTGTGTGCGTGTGTGTGTGTGTGCATGTCTATGTCTTTCTTTTTTTGGATTTTTCCCCGATTTTCTCCCTAATTTAGTCGTGTCCAATTCCTCCCCGTCACTAGGGGGCTCCCACCTTAAGGCTACTGCTACCACTCAGCCGGGAGGGCCGAAAACTATCATGTGTTTCCTCCGAACCACGTGACACCAGCCGACCGCATCTTTTCGAACCGCTCGCTAACGCACCGTTGGGGGCGGCGTAAAACACGAGGAGGACAGCGCTATCCGCTCCTTCCGCTTTCGTGAGCTCACAGATGCCCCTGATTGGCTGTAGGGCCGTGATTAATGTGGGAGCACTAAGTACCTCTCATCCCTCCCCTCAGAGAGAGCTCAGTCAATCAGCTCTCTCTAGACCTCCGGCTGTGAGAGATTACTGTGGGGGATCGACCTCGCATGATAGGGTGAGAACTTTACCACTGCGCCACTCAGAGGCATGTCTATGTCTTTCTTTCATTTTACAAATAGATCAATTTAGTATAATTTCACAGATGTATTTTTGTAAGGGATAGTTGCAATTTACACAAATTAATTAAAATAAGTATATTAGTACATAGACACAGATTTCCGAGTGTAAGTGGATTTTACCTGAATTTGCAGCATGTTTAAATCTTCTGGACCTCTGGGGCTCCAACCTGTCCTGATTTGCATAAACTTCTTTATATGATTTCTCGCACTCCCTGGAATCAGATCTCTTATCTTCTGTCACTTCTGCATTTACATAAATCTCCTCACTCATCTCCATTCTTTTATCAATCTGTATCGAGAAACTTGTACCAGTAAAGGCTGTCTGTCTCCATCGAGAAACTTTCTACCCACAGCAAGGCTGTCTGAAGTTGCACTGCACAAGTGACTGGATGTGTTGCTGCTAAACTGAAATCCTATTTCCTCTTTATTCATTTTGACATGCAGCAAAAGACAAGTGAGGGAAAATGACACACTTTGAAGACACTTAATGCACAGGGAGGGACTTAATGCAGTCACTTGACAGTCCCTACACAGTCACTACATTTACTGAACATTTTATTAGTATATGGGTGATGATTATTAAATGATTTCACTGATCTGGAGGAATAACTGAGTCTCGAAGTGAAGCAGCTCCATCACACACACCTACCTGCTGCATCATCAGATGTTCAATATAAAGAATAAAAAAAACAGTCAGTGGTTCAATTAAAACATTATTGTATTCATAGACGTAATTAACATTTGTGGTTACATTTTCTCAGGAATATTTAAAAACAAAATCATGCTGCTACAACCATGTCAGTTAAACAAGTTGATGATGAAATAATGCAATTGATTTAAACACTGTTCAACTGAATTATTAAACGTATTTCATATAATGAATGGATTTGCTATATGTTTGGATACTTTATTTTCTATAACAGAAGATCTGACAGCAGTTCAAGCTGAATGAATTTGTATAATAATGAAGGTCTTGTAGGTTTCTGTTCAATCACAGGAAGCTACTGCAGTTTGGCCCCTTACTTTACTGGCAGCCGAGAGACTAATACAAAGCTAAACACCAGTTGCATGAAATAGAGCTGCATCCACCAAAGGGAGGCACAGAGCTGCTCCAAAGTAATCAGTAGCAATGATCTCCACCTGACCAAGTTGGGAGACACTATGTAAGGTTTAATGAGTAACATTCAATGATGTTGATTCACACTGTACATTTGAATCTGCCTTATGGCCTGAATCTGTGTGTAAACTGTATGTTCAAGGAATCAGGATGTTAAAACAGAACCCCTGAATGCAATTAAAACTTGTTCTACTGTTTTGCATTGACAGTTGGAGGCATGTGTGGATTAGAGGGGTGCACAGAGCATTGTGGAACGTCAGACCATGGAATTGCTCACACTGCAAGACATTTGACCAAAATGTCTAACATGGCAAAAATTCATAAATAACTGGACAAACAATTATAATTACAAACATAAGGATTGCATTTAATACTTCAATACTTACAATACTTACACATCTATAACACATATGTTTATATATATATACAGACCAGAAGTTTGGACACACCTTCTCATTCAAAGAGTTTTCTTTATTGTGTTCTTTATTGTGTTCTTTAGCCCAAACGCGTCTCTTCTGCTTGTTGCTTGTCCTTAGCAGTGGTTTCCTAGCAGATATTCTAGCATGAAGGCCTGATTCACACAGTCTCCTCTTAACAGTTGTTCTAGAGATGTGTCTGCTGCTAGAACTCTGTGTGGCATTGACCTGCTCTCTGATCTGAGCTGCTGTTAACCTGTGATTTCTGAGGCTGGTGACTCGGATGAACTTATCCTCCGCAGCAGAGGTGACTCTCGGTCTTCCTTTCCTGGGGCGGTCCGCATGTGAGCCAGTTTCTTTGTAGCGCTTAATGGTTTTTGTGACTGCACTTGAGGACACTTTCAAAATTTTCCCAATTTTTCAGACTGACTGACCTTCATTTCTTAAAGTAATGATGGCCACTCGTTTTTCTTTGCTTAGCTGCTTTTTTCCTGCCATAATACAAATTCAAACTCTTTGAATGAGAAGGTGAAACTTTTCTGTACTGTGTCTATATACACACAGTATGTATATGAGTGTGCAAGAGTATGTGTGCATCACATGTTTATATGTTTGCTGCTGTGAGCTTTTTTTTTCTTCCACATACTGACATGTGAAAGAGAGCGGTGGTTAATGCTGATCTTATATCAGTGGAACTTGTGTCTATCTTAGCATGAGGCAAAAGTCCAAGAGCTTTGTGGAATAACATTAGTAATATTATAACCTAATAAAATATCTAAACTAACAATATACTAATAATATGTACTAATTTGATCTTGGTTTATATTATTATACTCCTTTTCTAAACTTAATCAAGTAGAAAACTGTAGAAAACTAAAAAAAAAACTAAAAAAAAAACTAGAAAGCATAACCAAAGGATGACCTGTATACATAGAGAGCAAAAATAAGGAACTTTAAAGCAGGCAGATCATAATGGAGAAGTGCTAAAAGTACTTTGCCAAAATAAGTTTAACAGAGAGGAAATGTTATAGAAATAGCTTTCAGTTCCATTTTTTTTCCGGACACAAAGCACAGATGGTCAGACTTCCCTTTTTTAAAGCTAAGAAACAAACGGATCAATAATCAATAATCAGATCCATTACTATCCCTTACTACACTCTATATTATACTACATAACCAAAATTCATCAGTGAAGGTTGTGATATTTTTCAGATATTAAATAATTAATTATATTAATTAATATAACTATAATTACTAATCCATAATGTATATGTATATTATCAAATGTCAATGTTCAAATTATAATTTAACAATCCAATTATCTTATGAATCAATATTTTAATTATCAATCTTTTAAATCAAATAATACAATTATTAATAATATAATCTAATGTAATCAAGCTTTGACAAAAATTAATCATATTGATCCTAACTGTAATTAAGTTCAATAATTAATTATTCATTAATAACTTTAAGCATACTAAGGACAGTTTAGACATGACTGTTGTGAAAGAAATAGAAGAATAGGAAAATAAACATACTGAAAGATTACTACGTATCTTAACAAAACAAAACAAACTCAGATATGAATAAGTAATAAGTAAATTGAGATGAGATATATAAGATGAGATAAGAGGTAAGGAATTAGGAGTTACCACACCACTGGGCCAAACAAATTAACAAAAAATTATTGAATATTAAATGAAAATGTAATAAAACAAAGAAACAAGTAACAACGATGAAGCACTTGCCAGGAATATAAACCCATGTAAAATAGGGAATTTATGGACTTTGAGGAGTTTGTGGTGGGAACATGGGGTTGTGGGGTGTAGGGTGTTTGTCTTTCTGAGCTGTCTATCTATGTTTGTCTTCAATAACCGTCTTTGCTTTTTCTCTACTCAAAAGTTGTTTGGTTTTGTTTAAAATTTGGTGAAATCTTTAAAAAATGCAGTCATTTCATGTTTAAATCTTTTATATAGTAAGTAGTCAATGGAAATGCCTATTACCACTGTGCTTACCGCCGCGGCAAAATGACAGTGGCCAGAAATCAGTCACATTTTGTGTTATAAAATGACCGTTATAATTCGATGGAGTTTTCAAATATAATTAGAGCCAAAAAAAAGTTGTAAAGTCATAAAATATAGTCATATGTTGTATCGAAGAAATACTACAGTGATGGTAATTTCCACATAAATAATATATATATATATATATATATATATATATATATATATATATATATATATATATATATATATATATATAATACTTTATACAACAAACATGGAAAATCAGAACCAGAGCTATTAACATTTACTGTTCAATAGTGGGTTCGAAATCATTGAATACATGTTGTTTAGACAGATGATCAAGTTTACTAGCAAACAATTTTATTTGTACAAACAATAAAGTTATATAGCCTATAACTCAAAGTTCAAATTCAAATTTTATTTGTCACATACACAGTGATACATGTATGATATGAAGTGAAATGCTTATACGACTGCTGATGCCCTCAAGATTCAAAAGGAAAGTTTCAGTATAAAAACATTTAAATTCAATTCAATTAAATTTTATTTCTATAGCGCTTTTAACAATGGCCATTGTCTGAAAGCAGCTTCACAAAAATGAAAAGAAAATTTGAAAAGAAAATTTATGGAAGTGTGTATGTGTGAGAAAAATGTGTAGATAATAATGAGATTGTCCCTGATGAGGAAGCCAAGGGCGATGGAGACAGTGGCAAGGAAAAACTCCCTGAGATGGCAATAGGAAGAAACCTTGAGAGGAACCAGACTCAACAGGAAACCCATCCTTATTTGGGTAATAAGGGATAGAAATTACATGTGTGTTATGCAGCTGAAAGTTCAATATAACAGAAGTTATTTAAATTAACATGAAGTCCAGTTCCGCACAGGGATGTGTCAGAAGGTGCAGAGGGCAGATGGGGTCTGGATCACTGGGTGCATAGGAGCAGCATGTGTAGGTCCAAACCATCATGAAGCAGAATCCAGCTGGATCTGGTCCTTTTCTGAATGCCTCATGTTACTTTTATGCCAGATTAAAGAAATGCGTCTTGAGTCTACTTTTAAACTGGGAAACTGTGTCTGAGCCCCAAACATTGTCTGGAAGGCTATTCCAAAGCTTTGGAGCTAAATATGTAAATGCCCTACCTCCTTTTGTAGATTTTGATATTCTGGGAACTACCAGAAGTGTGGAGTTTTGTGATCTTAAGGAACGTGGTGGATTGTAACGTATCAGAAGACTGGCTAGATATGTAGGAGCTAAACCATTTAAAGCCTTGTATGTAAGTAATGCTATTTCGTAATTAATTCTAAACTGAACAGCTAGCCAGTGCAGGGATGATAATATTGGTGTTATATGATCATATTTTCGTGATCTAGTAAGAACCCTAGAGGCTGCATTTTGGACTAACTGTAGCTTGTTTACTAAGGATACAGGACAACTACCTAGTAATGCATTACAATAGTCCAGTCTGGAGGTCATAAATGCATGAACTAGCTTTTCTGCATCAGATACAGATAAAATGTGTCACGAGAAACCGAAGGATAGACAGAAAAGCCTTAGCAGTTAGCCCATGTAGCGTGGATGGTAAACGTGGAAGCAGCACGAATAGTGCTGTGTGCACGAATAGCGATGTGTGCTGTGTGCCTGGGTGCCCCGATAGAGGGGTGGAATGACCCCATTGGATGACTTCAGTCCGGGTGTTCTTGGGGACATAGAGTTGTCGAGGCAGCACACCTGCCGGTTCGTTCTCTGCGGCTTGTGCTTGGCGAACCTTCGTCTCCAGTTCCCAGCGTAGTGGGGCGATGATCTTGGAGGGGGGAAGAACAGGTGCGGGGTCCGCCCGGGGAACGTCTTCCTCGTGCTTTTGGGAGAAGGCGTCAGCCTTGATGTTCTTTGACCCCGGGCGGTATGATAGGTGGAAATCATAATGTTCAAAGAACAGAGCCCACCGCGCCTGCCTTGGGTTTACTGTTTGAGGTTCCGGATGGTGATGAGATTCTGGTGGTCGGTCCAGACAATAAACGGCTACCTGGCGCCCTGGAGCCAGTGTCGCCATTCTCCAATGCCCACTTTATGGCCAGCAGCTTGCGGTCCCCTACCCCGTATCGCTGCTGAGTGGGGTCAAATTTTTTGCAGAAGAAACTACAAGGGTGTAGCTTCTGGTCTGGACCTCGTTGGGAGAGAACAGCCCCGGCGCCGACATCCGAAGCGTCCACCTCCACAACGAACAGTTTGTTTGCATCTGGTTGGAGAAGAATCGGGGCGGTGGTGAATCGACGGCAGAGCTCGTGGAAGGCGGAGACGGCGGTAGAGATGATTTGGAAGTGATGAGACGATGGCCAGAGTGGTTAATGGTGCTGCAACCGAACTGTAGTCCCAGATAAAGCGACAATAGAAGTTCGCAAACCCGAGAAACCGTTGAAGTTGTCTGAGAGTCTTGGGTAGGGGCCAATGACGTACAACTTCTAGCTTCTGCGGGTCCATGGCCACACCCTGGGACGAGATGACAAAACCCAGGAATGTGGTAGAGCGCTCGTGAAAAGCGCACTTCTCCAACTTACAGTACAGCTGGTGAGCGAGCAGTCTCTTAAGAACCGCTCTGACGTGTTGAACATGTTCTTCGACGGAGCGAGAGTAGATTAGGATATCGTCCAGGTAAACGAATACCCATCGGCCCAACATGTCCCGGAGAACGTCGTTGATGAAACGTTGAAAAGCTGCTGGTGCATTACAAAGACCAAATGGAATGACTAAACTCTCATAATGTCCAGTGGGGGTGATGAATGCCGTCTTCCACTCATCGCCCTCTCTGATATGCACCAAGTTGTAGGCTCTCCGGAGGTCCAACTTTGTAAAAATGGTGGCACCAGAGAGGGCGTCCAGGGCAGAGTTGGTAAGAGGCAATGGGTGTCGGTTTTTTATGGTGATGCATGGACATAGTTCGCCGAAATTCTTCTTTACAAAGAAAAATCCCGTGGCAGCGGGCGAGGAGGAGGGTCGTATGGTGCCTTGGTGGAGAGCTGAGGATACATACTCCACCATTGCCCGCGTCTCAGTGGTGGAGAGAGAGTACAGATGGCCGCGGGGGGGGAACAGAACCTGGCTGAAGTTCAATGGCCAGGTCATAGGCGCAATGAGGAAGAAGGTGGGTGGTGCGTCTTTTGCAGAAGACTTCAGCCAGGTCCCGATAAGCCTCGGGGATGGCGTTGGTGTCGACATCAGGGGCCTCGGACTCCCTAGAGCACGTCCCAGCCGGTGCCCGCAGGCAGAGTTCGAGACAGGTCGGCCCCCATTGGAGGATCAGGATTAGAGGATTATGCTGCAGAAGCCAGGGGTGTCCAAGGAGGATGGGTGGAGAGTTGATGGAGGTGAGGTGAAATCGGACTGTTTCCTGGTGTTGGTTGATGATGAGGGTTATGGGTCGGGTCTGGGCGATGATGGGGCTGGAGGAGGGGCCGACCGTCGACAGATGTAATCCGAACTGGCTGGGATAACGCTTCAGTCTCCAACCCCAATCGCCATAGCGGTGGTGGTGAAGGCTGGTGGTCGGGATGTGGCATGTGAAAAAGATGGCTTGATGGGCGGCAGAGTCCGGGCAGCTGGCCTCGGAAGGGAGAGCAGGCGCTGGACAATCCGGAGAGTGAGCTGAATCAGTCCCTCCAGTGTGGTCGGAAGCTCCCATCCGGCGAGTTCATCTTTTATGTGTGAAGCCAGTCCCTCGTAGTAGGCCGTCCGGAGAGCGGTGTCTCCCCAGGTGGTCTGCACGGCGAGAGTACGGAAATCCGCGGTTTTCCGTACTCTCACGGCCTCACAGACAATTTCATTCTCCACCTCAACAGCAAGATGTTCAAATGTTAGCTTTAGTTGACGGGTGAATTCTCCATATGAATAAGCAGTGTCTGAATCTGATCAGAGAACCGCCGTGGCCCACTCAGCTGCCTGCCCGGATAGCAACGAGACGAGAAGCGCAACACGCAGTCGGTCTGTGGAGTATCTGGTGGAATTGAACTCAAGCGAGTTGGTTGGGATTGGATCTAATAAGCACGTTGTTGATTCAGATCCAAGATCCAACGCAGTTAGAAAAACACTGCATTTTCCATCTGTGCCATCCCACTTATCGGGTAGAGCTATGAAAACATCAGAAGTGGAGAGGGGCAGTGCCGCAGCCGCTACGACGGGCGTGGCAACAGCCGACTGAGCAGCCACCCCGCAGAGGGTCGCGTTGTCCTGCCGTAACTCTGCCACCTCGCGGCGCAGGGCTGCGACGTCTTGGAGGTCCTTTTGGAGAGACGCGACTTCACCACGGAGCTTATTGATCAGTTCAGCATGTTGGTCAACCACATCATAGAGGCGAGCAAACTCCGCTGGGTTTACTGCTTTTGGCTCAGTCATTCTGTCACGAGTAACCGAAGGATAAACAGAAAAGCCTTAGCAGTTAGCCCGTGTAGCGTGGATGGTAAACCCAAACGCGGAAGCAGCACGAATAGACAGGATAACTATGCGATTAGTCTAAGAACTCTCTTGCACGAAGAGCAACGATCTACACAAATAAACCCGCGTTCTAGCAACACACACTCAATCAAAGAAGCAACCCGAATCGTTGAGTACTCATAGAATAGTCGGCGTAGCGTCAGCAAAGGCATGGGCGAACTCAATGACTGAGCAATGTGAAGCGCCATTTTGTCTCCTTTTATGCTTCCTGGGACCCGACCGTATTACTTCCGGGTCCTAGTGCCGGTCGTGTTACGAGTGTGCATGACAAAATGTTCCGAAGCTTGGCACTATTTGTAATATTACGCCTTCTAAACGCAGGCTGAATTGTGAGAGCTGTTGTGTACTGGTTTTTGGGCCAATAAGTAATATCTCTGTCTTATCTGAATTTAGTAAAACAGAGTTATCGATCATCCAATCTTTTATATCTCGGACACATTCGGTTGGGTATTTCGTCTGGTTTTGTTGAGATGTATAACTGCGTATCATCAGTATAACCATGGAAACTAATCCCATGTCTTCTAATGATGTTACCCAAGGGAAGCATGTATATTCAGAACAGCAGAGGTCCTAAAACTGACCCTTGTTGGACCCCATATTTCACTGGCATTACACCGGACACTTTTCCAGTTAGATCTACAAAATGGTATTGATCAGACAGGTAGGATCTAAACCATTTTAATGCCTGTCCCTGAATACCTATATGATTTTGTAAGCGATCTATAAGAATATTATGATCTATAGTGTTGAATGCAGCACTAATATCAAGTAAGACTAGTATTAAGATGCAGCCTTGGTCCAAAGCTATAAACAAGTAATTTGCAATTTTAAGTAGTGCAGTTTCTGTACTATGATGGGGCCTGAAACCTGACTGAAATTCTTCAAGGATATTGTTTTCCTGCAAGAATGTGCATATTTCAGCTGATACTATATTTTCTAATATTTTTTTACATAAATGGAAGGTTTGAAATCGGTCTATAATTTGTTATTTCATTCTGGTCTAAATTAGATCTTTTAAGAAGAGGCTTAATAACTGCCAACTTGAAAGATTTAGAGATGTGACCTAAATATAATGTGTAGAAGCGGCTCTCCAAGCCTATGCATCACTTCTTTTAAAAAACTGGTTGGGATTGGATCTAATAAGCACGTTGTTGATTCAGACTTTTAAATTTACATAATGTACAAGCAATAAAAACTATAGGGCCTCTGATGGTGCCGTGGTAAAGTGCGATCTCTATCATGCGGAGATCGCAAGTTTGATTCCCGGGTGATGCTGTAACCTCTCTCTGCCGGAGGTCTAGAAAGATCTGATTGGCCGATCTCTCTCAGAGGGGAAGGGTGAGAGGTACTTGGTGTTCCCACATTAATTATAGCTCTACAGCCAATCAGGGGCATCTGTGAGCTCACAGAAGTAGAAGGAGCGGATAGCACTGTCCTCCAAATGTGTTACACTGCCCCCAACGGTGCTTGACCAAACAGTTTGGCTGGCATCACGTGGTTCGGAGGAAACACTCTCGACTGAGTAGTAGTAGTTGCCTTAATGTGGGAGTCCCCTAGTGACGCGGAGGAATTGGACACGACTAAATTAGGGAGAAAAGCGGGGAAAATAAAAAAAATCTAAACCATTTAGGGAGAAAAACAGGAAGAAAAGGGAGAAAAGCGGGGAAAAAATTATTAATTAAAATATAAAAGAAATAAAACATATGAAAATAAACTTTTTATGATAAAATAGAATAAAAATAGAAATATAAAAAATATATAATAAAATATTTTTAAAAATAAATACAATTAAATATAGTTAAAAGTTGAGTTGAAATGTAATGTAATGTAGTGCAGTGTAGAACTGTGTCCAGTTATGGGCAAGATAATGTGCAGATGTGCAGAATATTGTACAAGATTGCAGTTCAAAGTTCACAGTACACTGGTGTGCAAAATGTGCAAATGTTTCATGAGCAATGTGTGAATGTGTGTAATGTGTGTGTCCAAGTTTAAAGTTCTCAGTTCAGTGGTGTGCAAAATGTGCAGTGTGCCATATGAGCAATGTGGTGGGTATTTAGAGAGCAGCTCAGAGTGTTAAGTTCTATGTGGTGTTGTCATTGAGATTCCTTATAGCCTGCGTGAAAAGCTCCTTCTCAGTCTCTGTGTTGGCCTTCCCTGCGCTTTCCTGACCGCAACAGAGAGAACAGTACATTATCGGGGTCGCTGAGGTCCTTCATGTCTTCCTGGCCTTGGTCCAGCACCACTTGCTGTAGATCGAATGTATCTCTGTTTGTATTTGTTTATTGTTATTATTTCAAAAGATTTTACACTTAAAGACATCAAACTTTCAATATAGAAATAATTGGAAAAATATAATAGAATATTAGAAAAACTAAAAAAAAATGATGGGTTGTTTCTGTAAACACCTGGTTGGGTGATTTTGACCCAATGTCAGGGATTACCCCTAGAGGGCGCCAAAGCGCCCAGAGACTTCCTTTTGTTTTTTCTGTGTTCTTTGTGTTCTTTTCTGTGAAGGACTCTAATCCCCAGAATGCACCTCGGTCAGGTGATGTGGCGCTCACCTGGACTGAGGTTGCTAATTAGCTGTGCTCATTAGTGTTTGTTATAAATGTTCCTGAGTTCAGTTTAGTCTTGTCTTGCATCTGTTCGTCTAGGTTACTGTTTGTTTTGGTATGTTGTTTGCTCTGTGTTTTCCTAGCTCTGTGTCCTTCCTGACTCTGTGTTCTCCTTGTTCTATGTTCTTCTGGTTCTCTGTGTTCTTCCTAGCTCCATGTTCTCCTGGCTCCATGTTCTCCTGGCTCCGTGTGCTCCTGGTCTGTCTGTCTCCTAGTCTGTCTGTCTGTCTCCTAGCCTGTCTATCTCTCAGTCTTTTGGTAATGTCTAGTTTGTTATGTTTATAGTTTATCCTGGTTTAAGTTCATGTCTATTCTTTTGGTTCCCTGTTTTGTTTTTCAATAAAGTCTTTTGTTGCACTTCACCTCTGCTATCATGCACCTCTTTCGTCCGGCAAGCAGTAACCGTGACACCCAACAACTGGTTTATTCTTTTTTTCTCTGGTTTCTCCACACGGCAGCCTGCAAAATCTTTAGGTATAGTTTTTAAGTATAGTTTTTAATTAAATTAAGTATAGTTTTCATGCATGTGTGTAGAGCCCAAAACCTATGTCAGTTTTTAAAGTTAGTGTCTATTTACAAAATTGTCTCAACAATTTCGGAGATTTGAGCACCAGGCAATGCCCATGGACATCCTGTAGGGTTTCAGCTCTGGGTCAAAGGTGAATCGAATCATTAACAATTTGGGTTAATTTGATTAAACTGAATAAAATTCAGAGCATACACTTCATCATCTATCCATCCAATGTTTTTTTTTTTTATGATTTAGTGTATCTTACCAATTCTGGTTATCCCGTGACCACTGATGATAACACAAAATCTGGTACTTCAATTATGAGCAAGATAATGTTAGACCTGGGCAAATGTTTAGACTTTAAAATATATATAACAAAGACAACAGTTCTTTATAAAGAAATAATTTATTTGACTAATCTACGAAACATGAACCTACGCTACTTAAACACACACACGCACACAAATACACACAAACAGTCTGGCGGGTGAAAGTTAATGAAGGTCTTCTAGTACTATTTACTAGACCAGAGATAGTCACGAGTCTTGGGTTTAATCTTACGGTTTAGTTATGAAGTGTGCACCAATTTTCAGCAAAGTATGAAGCTTTGTTTGTTTATTTGCATTAAGTTCTCATCTGTTGGTTCCAGCGAAAAGAATCACTTGATTGGTTGTTGCCCTGTTGTAGGATGCCGTCTTTCGGGAAAGCCCTTTAGAGAGGCGTTGGTTGCCTGGTTACCGATGGCGGCGCTCTGGAACTTCTTCTTAGGGTTTCTTCATTGTAGGACTATGGAGTTGAAATAGAAGGCAAGTCTGCTTGCTTCCACAAGCAAGGGTCAGCAGAGCACGAGCTGCGCGAAAGTGGTCAAGCTTGCTGGTTACCTTCAGATGATGAAGAGATTGTTCGGACTTTTGGTTTCTGGCCTCACGGCACAGGTCTGTCCCACAGGCGTTTATCCCAATCAGAGGTACTCGTGGGCATAGCCATGCCCCACATGGTTCCTCCTATTTGTGCATACATTAACCTATGGTTTGGTCTGTTACGTGGAAGGCCACCTCAGTGGAGTTTTAGTAATTTAGACAAAGTGTATTAACATGAGTCCAGTTCATATGGCGAACTTTTCATACACATTAATGCTCTTTGAATACAACAAGCTTTCATTTAATACCAAACATCCCACATTTTGCATACTCATTCACACCTTTATCTATAGAAAGGGGTTATACATGTTGATTTCCCTTCAATCACCACATCCTATGTGAGAACATACATATAATTTTATATTTGCCCTACTGGCATACTTTAACTGATTACCATTATAAGTGTCCCTGAAGCCTGTTTTTTTTTTTTTTTTTATAGCCACGAGATGAGGCAGGAAACGCATTCTGGGGGTCAGCAACTGCCATTAGAGTTGTGAAACTGGCTTCTTCCTCATTCAAGGGGGTACTTGCTTATTTACTCATTTGAGTGGGGATGTGTAACTGTTTCTTTCATGTTCCCTTTCAAAAGCTACACTCGATGCTGCGTGAAAATGCTATAGGAACATGTCTTTGTTCACCCGGTCGTAAGGCATGTGTGTATCAAACACGCCAAATATTTGGCTTATATAACCTCGGTCAGGTGACATCATCTGATGATGTGCACCTGCAGATTATAAATAGGAGTGAACTGGAAACATCCTCAGGTCTTTTTGTCTTCAAGGACCGCTTTGTGTTTGCGTGTGTGTTCAAGCATAATTACAAAAGTTCTCCAGATTTCCAATCTCATTCAGGATGCTCTCTATGGTGCATACGTAAAAGTTCCTAAGTCCTTTAGAAGGCAGTCTAAAGTCTCTCAAGGGTCTGAGTTTGTAGAGACACTGCTCTCCTGCTTTGTACTGAAGTCCACTATCAACTCCTTTTTCTTGCTGACATTTAGAAGGAGATTGTTGCTCCGACACCAGTTCTCCAGATTTCCAATCTCCTCCAGGTAGGCCATCTCGTCGTTGTCAGAGAGGAGGCCCACCAAGCAAACTTGATGGTGACGCAGTTGTAAGTGTACAATGAGTAGAACAAGGGGGTTTAGAAACCAATCCTGGTGGACTCCAGTGCTGAGACTAAGGGAAGCTGAGACATGACCACCCATTCTTACTGCCTGTGATCTACCAGTCAGGAAATTGGTGATCCACTAACACACAGATGAGTCCCAGGTGTTTCAGCTTGGTGGTGAGTGTGGAAGGAATTGTTGTATTAAATGCTGCACTGTAGTCGAAAAAGAGCATTTTAACCTAATTCTGCTTCCTAGTGGTCAGGTGAGTGAGAGGTGTGTGGAGGAGATGAGAGATGGCATCATCAGTTGAATGGTTTGGACAGTAAGCAAACTGTAAAGGGTCAAGTGTGTCAGGTACTAAAGAGATGATGAAGTCTCTAACCAGCATCTCAAAGCACTTCATCACTACTGAGGTGAGGGCTACAGGGTGATTATCATTGAGGTAAGCAGGATGGGGTTTCTTGGGAACAGAAACAATGATGGATTTTTAAAAGCATGTGGGGATTACCGACTGGAATAAGGAGAGGTTAAATCTCTTTCTGAACACAGGTGTTAGCTGGTCTGCACAGGCTCTGAGGACTCCACCTGAGATGCCATCTGGTCCTGCTGCTTTCCTGGTGTTCACTTTCCTGAAGGCTCTCCTTTAGTCATGCTCAGAGATGACGAATGCATTTCTGGTGCCTTCATTCTCTTTCTGTCAGCAGCCGATGGTGCCACTAGCATTAGCATTACTAGCATCTTTAGCTGCAGCTTCAAAGCGAGCATAGAAGGTGTTTAGTTCATCTCTCAATTTTGGTTTCATTATAATATAATAATACAATAATATAATCAGCAGCATCTCCATCTTTGTGTAGTTTTTTTTCATGTGTGCAGCATAGCCAACAGGTATTGAAGGTTAAACGTTGCCTTTGGGTAGCAAAACATCTTTGAGGCTTAACACTGAAGAATCAATAAGAAACGTCACTCTTCGGTTTCACAACCTTTGATGTCAACACAGAATACGTGATTGTCTACTTGTGCAAAGAAGCTGGTTATATCGTCTTGGCAATATATATATATATATATATATATAAAACAGCTTGAGGAAGAATTACGTTTGGAGAAGAAGTGATTATAATGAATAAAGTGGAAAAAAAAACAAAAAAACACAGCTTGCTCCTGAGAAACTAGAAAACACAAACTCCAAATGCACATCTGTCCTGAATACTCTCCCATAAAGACAAAATTCATAACGTTTATGTTACTTGAGTCATGCTCCCTTCACATGACTCTGTGTGTGTGTGTGTGTGTGTTTATGTAGCTGTTTCTGCAAGCTGTTTTTTCACACACTAATGTATGAAAAAGGGCGGCAGTTGAGACAGACTTTAGATCAGTAAATCAGCATCAGGCAAACAGTGTAACAGCTTTGTGGAATGACATCAAACAAAACAAAATATGTCTTAGCTCAAAGAGTACATTATTATAACACAAGTATAACATTATTTTTGTATTTATATAACACCTGTACTTTAACATGCACAGCTGGGAGGCAACACCCGGAGGCATTTTACATGGTTGTGGGGGACTTTAATCACGTGAAACTGATGGACACTTTGCCCAGATTCCACTAGCACGTGAAAATTCCAACACGGGGAGAAAATACTCTGGACTTTTCACTTATATATAACTCTATAAGTGCAATGTACAAAATGTGCACAAAGTAGTATACAAACTTCTGCGGTGCATACAGAGCTCTCCCCCACCCCCATCTTGGCTTTTCTGATCACATATCCGTACTGCTGACGCCAGCCTATTGCCCCCTGCTGAGGAGGAAAAACACACAAAAAAAATGTTCACTGTATGGCCCAATGATGCAGCCTTTGTGCTTCAGGACTGTTTTCAATGTGCTGACTGGCATATCTTCAAAGACACAGCCACTAGATGAATACAGTTCTTCATATCCAAATGTGCTGATGTTGTAACCGCCACCAAGACAATTACCTGCTTTTCTAATCAGAAGCCCTGGCTGAATGCTGAAGTAAAATCTCTGCTAAAAGCTAGGGTGTCACATCAGTGCCACCTCAGTCCGTGAGAGAGAGGTCGGGTTCACCGGATTACTGAGCCGGCGCTTTGTCCCCCCCTAGTGTGTCTACGTGTGTAATTGCTGTCACTGTTTAAACAAATTAAGTTCACCTGTGTCTTCCCTGTGTGTCTCTATTTAGGCCGGTCGAACGCGTACACACCTGTCTGTTCACCATTGTGCACACCCTGTTTTTCATGTTTGTCTGTGTAAGACAAAGTGTTCACTTCGTCTCTCCCCCAGGACTGAGGTATATCGGCAGCGCGAGGCTGAGAAAGGGCCTAGGTCAAGGTCACGGCTGAGGGAACCTCAGTCATTCTCAGTTCAAGTTCGTGATTCCAGTTGAGATCGTTTTTGTGTGGACATTTTCTGTCACTGCCAGCCCACCTGGATAAAACCCAGCCTGGGGAGTATTCTTTGGGTTTTTTTTTGTGTGTTTTTGTGTTTGTTGAACTCAACCATTAATAAAACGTGCTTGTGCAACCTGCGTCTGCGTCTGCCCTCAGTCTCTGAGCCATGACATAGGGATGCTGACTTTAGGGCAGGTAATGCATCAGCGCTAAAGATGGCGAGGCTACTGTGGACCCCCAGTAGTAGGCCTATAAGACAAATCGCTCTGCAGATGATGAGGTCTCATCAGTGATCCACACAGCCCTTACACACCTGGAGAACAAGAACTCCTATGTCCGCCTGCTTTTCCTGGATTTTTCCTCTGCCTTTATTACCATCTCCCCACATACATTAGTCCTAAAGCTTTCCTCTCTTGGCTTAAGCCCTACAGTGGGGAACTGGGTCCTAGACTTCCTGACCAACAGATCTCAAATTGACAGGACCTCCTTCTCCATCACCCTCAGCACGGGCTTGCCTTAAGCTTGCGTGCTGAGCCCTCTTCTGTTCACTCTGCTGACGCATGACTGCACGACAAGACACTCCAGCTGCCATATAATCATTTGCAGATGACACAGCAGTAGTGGGACGCATCACTGACAATGATGAATCCTATTACAGAGAGGAGGTGGAACAACTGGTACAGTGGTGTAGAGAAAATAACCTCTGCATCAATGTAAAAAAGACCAAAGAGATGGTGGTGGACTTCAGAAAGGACAAGCGAACTCCTCTCCTCTTACACATTGATGGAGCTGCTGTGGAAGTTGTTCCGAGCTTCAAGTATCTGGGCATTCACATAGCTACGGACTTAACTTGGAGCATCAACACCTCGGGGCTGATTAAAAAGGCCCACCAGCGCCTCTACTTCCTTAGGAAGCTAAAACGAGCTGAGCTTGGAAGCCTGGTTCTGAAAAGTTTCTATCGAGGAGCAGTAGAACGTATCATCAGCTCCCACATTACTGTGTGGCATGGCAATAGCACCGTAGCTGAGAGGAAAGCCCTGCAGAGGGTAGTGAAGGCTGAACTGTACACTGCAAGATGCAGAGGAAGAGCCCTCCACATCATTAAGGACTTCACACACCCTGCACATGATCTATTCCAACCCCTTCCCTCAGGCAGAATGCTGAGGAGCCTTCAGATCAAGACCACCAGACTTAAAAACAGCTTCTACCCTAAGGCAATTAGACTGCTGAACTCTAGCCGTGCTCTGTAGGTCCTCTCCCATCAAACACAAGGCTGCTAAAAAGGGATAGTATTTAATTACAATATCTGCAATATATAACCAACAGGTGCAATACATATATAACTCTGTCTATTTTTCTTGCAGTGCAATATATAACCCCATGGTGCAATACATATATAACTCTATAAGTGCAATGTACAAAATGTGCAATAGTTTTTAAAATGTGCAATACACTAGGTACAGTTTACGTTTTAATTGTTGCATAATATATCTCTGACTATATATACTGTATATATCCCTAGATATATATCTATATTTATATTATTCTGTCATCTATATGGCTTAACAGGAATCCTTGAATCCTTGAATATTGGTCAAATCGGGCAATTACTTTTTCACCAGGTTTGTTAATTTATTTTGCCTTAATAAGTGAAATCATCATTTAAAAATCGCATTTTGTATTTATTTGTGTTATTTCTGTATAACATTAAACTTTTGACGATCTCAATCATGTAAATGTGAGATATGCAAAAAAACTTTTTTATTCCTGTGCAGGATAAGATGCCAGAGGCTCTCTACAATACTGGAGACACTGGTGAAGGTCACGGAACTGGCGCTAAGATGCGACGAGAAGCTCAACACACAGGTAAGAATGATTACGTTTGGTTGGGAAAAAGTGTTACAAAGTGCAGAGGTGCTGTAATTCAGTGTTTTCTCACAGCAAATAAACTCCAAGATGAGATCTTATGTTAATCTCTTCTTTTTGTTCTAGACAGAAACGAGCTGTCTTTGAAGCTTGAACGAGACTTAGGCGTTTTCTGCATCTTCTCAAAGGTGTGTCAAATATGTCTCATTACCTTTAAATCTCAATGATTTAGAGGTAAAAATTTAGTTCATATTTCTCTTGTGTGTGACACAATTTTTTTCTTTCCCCAAAGCAGTGTTTCCCACATAAAGTAGGCAGTACGTTATGTAAACTGTACATTTGGGTTTTCATGTCATATAGAATTAAACTCATGATTACTTTTTAAAAATGTACATTTTACCATTACCAGAATGACGATGCAAAAATGTAGACCTCACAAAATGCGCATATTGATATACAGTATACTATGTGTCAGAACTACTAAGAACTACAACTCCCAACACCACCCCTCTGTCCACCTGAATACTAACACCTGAAACTAATTACCTGACCAATAAAATAGACTCACACGCTTCCAGCCTTTGCGAAGTATACGCTCCCTGTGGTTAGCTCCAGGGATGTTACCAAGTCTTGAATGCCCGTTTTTTGATATTGACCCTGCTTGCATTTTTGTTTCTGAGTTTAGCCTGATCCCATTTATGCCAAACAGACATTTCCTGACCATTGCTTGTTTTCTCGACTCTCGATTTCGGATTACCCTTACTGGTTTGTTTGACTTGCTCTTAGACACTCTTATCAATCAATATCTCAACTGCGCCTGCAATCTCCGAGTCTGATTCATGACATTATGTCCTCGATATAAAATGTAGGTTTCCTGACAGAGAGGATTTTCATCATGAGCCACTTTATTTTAGACTGCATAGTAAATGTATGCATTCTTCTTCTGCTGCTTCTTCTTCTTCTTATCATTATTATTATGGTCAAACATGATCTTATAAATCTGTTCTATTTCTTTCCTTTCCTCTTTCTTTCTTTCTTTCTTTCTTTCATATTTGTCATGGGCTACTAGAGGTGAACCAGAAGACTTAGCAGTTAGCCCTTATGGGTAGAAGGTGGGGACTGTTAGTAGGTTGGATCTCTGAAACGAAGATCTGTAGATATGTTGTCATGTGCACTCTCACTGCAGCCGGCACTAGGACCCGGAAGTAGTATGGTCGCTAGTTAGGAAGCATAAAAGGAGACAAGATGGCGCTTCACATTGAGTTCACCCATGTCCTTGCTGAATCGTCGCCTGATTATCTGTGAGTACTCACCGATTCGGGTTATCTTTCTGATTGAGTGTGTGTCACTACAACGCGGATTTATTTGTGTAGATCCTTGCACTTCGAGTAAGAGAGTTCTTAGATTAACCTGCGTGGTTGTGCTACTTCCGCGTTTGCGCTTACCATACAAGGGCTAAATGCTACGTCTTCTGGTCACATGTATATAGCCCGTGACATATGTAGTTAGGTAACTAACAACTAAAGTCAATTACAATATTGTCTTATAATAGATAAATGTTTAATTATTAAATTTAGCTTTTTTATTAAAAAAAATAAATAAAAATCGGCCCACCAGTTATATTATCATACAGTACACCCAGGTATCCCTAGTTGATCAACATGGCTACACCTTTTACAAATTTACACCTTAATGAATTTATTGAAATTAAATGTCATTACCAATAAAGAACTAAAATACAATATACAGATTTTTTTTTTTTTAAATCAAGAAGTGAAGCGGTGAGATAATGTTTGTGTTCACTGATTTCTGTCTACACTTATCATTTAAGCACTAATCTATTTTTGATTACACATTTATGACTAAATGTTCAACATTTTCTCATGGCCAACCCAATTAAGCCTATAGTACATGTCGATTATAATAAAGAAATAATTTCCCACAATTTCTCCCACACATGCTCCAAGCCTGCAAATGTGTAAGTGTCCAGTGTGTTAGAGGAATGTGCAGCGCATCGCCAGGCCTCGGTGTCAAGTCAGCAAAAACCACTTTATCCATCATTCATCCAGACCTTTAGGTGGCGGTAGCGCACCACCTACTTTGCCTGCAGCAGATAAAAATGAAGAAGAAGACAAAGAAGATAATGCGGACGGTGAAGGTGGGTTTTACTTTTCCGTGCCGAATTTAAAATTAATTAATATTGACAAGGAGTCAAAATGAGTTAAAACAAAGTTAAAACTACAGAGTCTGTGGTAAAAAAAAAAAAAAAAAAAAGTAATTAAATAAAAATTACACAGCTTATGTTTGTTTTTAAATTGCAAAAAACACTCAAGAACTGTATAGATCCAGAGTGAAGAAAAGGGCTCGGAATATCACTCTCGACCCCTCACACCCATGCCACCTTCTTTTTGAACTTTTGCTGCCTGGCCGAAGATACAGAGCACCGAACACCAGGACAGTCGGGCACAAGAACAGTTTTTTTCCCCCAGGAAATTTACCTCATGAACAGCTAACACGTTCTTCTCACTGTGCATTAAATATATGTGCAATATTGTGTGCAATACTACAGATCTTTATTTAACTTATTTGTAAGTAATCTCACACCCTACTCCATTTGATGTTAACCCAAAAAACCCATCATTATTTTTATTTTTATTTTTTTCCTGTTTTGTGTCGTGCTGTTTTGTCTTGTTATTTGTTTTGTTATGGAAGCTCTGTCACTAAAACAAATTCCTCGTACGTGCAAGCGTGCTTGGCAATAAAAACTCTTCTGATTCTGAAATTTTTCAAATGCTACCTGTGGGTGGTTTAGCATGTGGATTAGCATGTCTAGGTAACTAACCCTAGTTTTTTTTTTTTTTTTTTTAATGGTCAAAATCAGTCAGCTCATTACAGTATTATTATTAGGCATGCTCTAAGTTAACCAGTGTGGTTTGACATATTAAGTTACTATTTACCTTTACTACTACTACTACTACTACTACTACTACTACTACTAATAATAATAATAATAATAAATAGTACTGCTACAACCACAATGCATGAACATTATAGTCTCTGTTAAACAAGATAATGATAAATTAATACAATTTATTTCAACATGTTGAATTGTTGAACATTTTTTATTGGATTGCAAAATGTTTGCAATAGTTGAATTTGCTACATGTTTGAAAACCTATTCATTTTCTATAACAGCAGATCTGATTGTAGTTTAAGATGAATGTATTTGTATAATAACGCACACCTCGTAGTAGTATAGTGTTCTGTTGTCTTCCCAACTCAAACACAGGAACCTACTGCAGTTTGGTCACCTCTTTTACTAGCAGCCAGCAACGAATAGTCTTTTTTAATGCCGTTATTAGCAATATTAAAGCTGCATCCACCACAGGGAGGCACAGGGATGCTCCAAGGTAATCAGCAGCAATGACCTACACCTGACCTCCTGCTGCCTAAAGCTGTGCGAGTTCACAGATTGTGTGTAATGTGTTCACTCACACTATACATTTTAATCAGCTTTTCTGTGTGGCCTAAAGGTGTGTTAGAATAGTATCCCTGAACGCAAATGTGAAGTTTGTTAATTTGTATTGCAGTGAAAATTAGAGGCATGTGTGCATTAAGTGGATTCACACAACACAGTGGAACAGCATAACATAGACCCGCTCCCACTGCCACAAGACAACCAAAATGTCTGACAAGGCCTCAAGTCACATCTTTGGGCACATGAGCAGCATGGCTCTCTCTCTCTCCCTCTCGCTCTGTCAGTGTGATAAAATGTTTTTCACAACTACGTCACTACCACGTCTCATGGTTTGTGAGTGTCTGGACCTGCAGCTCTTTATAGAGTGTTGAAAAAACAAAATAATATTTAACATATATACATTTTAAACAATAATTTCCCCTACAGCTTCCCTTATCTCACTCTCTTGAAGCAAATAATAATAATAATAATAATAATAATAATAATAATAATAATAAATAACTTGGAGCCCATAACTCCAAACCCATAACAATGATCTGCCCTAAAGACTCTTTCATAAAGCAAATTTTACTGTTGCAAGGTTTAATTAAATAAAAGTCCTACCCCCTTTACATGCATATGTGTGTGTGTTTGAGTGTGCACGACTGTGTGTGTGTGCACCATGTGTATTTTATGTGTTTGTTTCCATGATCTACTTTTCATCGGTCAATGATGTCACTGCTCTGATGGCTCACTTCCTCTAACTTCATTTACTGACAGCAGCACATTTAATTTCCTATACAGAGTACAGCGTCTCAGTCTGTCAGTCACGCCCACACAGAGACTAAGTCATTTCATGTTTTAGTCAGTCTTTTACAGATTAAAGATGTTTTGGTGTTCTTCTGAGCAGGATGAGATGGTGAAGGTCATCTACAAGATTGTAAACAATGATGAAGGTCACGACCCTGACACAGAAGAGGAAGGCGCTGATGCTGGGACACGACCAGAAGCACAACACACAGGTACAGAACGTTTAAGTTTGCTTAGGAAAAAAGTGTTGTAATGCAGAAAAAATGCAGAGGTGCAGTAATTGAGTCTTTTATTAAAGTGAGTGGAGATGATGGTGAATATCTGTGAGAACATAAACATTGTTAGAGGGAGCAGAAAACAGCTCCTGATTACTTGTATTTTTGTCACCTTGCTTTGATTTTTTTTTATTACAATTAGCCATCATCCTTGTGTTACACGTTCTGTCTGCATTCTGCACTCCACCTGAATACCTCACACACACACACACACACACACACACACACACAGCACTGCTGGGACTGATACGCTGCTCGACACACTCTGAGAGCTTCTGTTGTATCTCAAGCTGAAGTGAGAGCCTCTCTTTGTGGAGTTGTGTGGGAGTACATCAATTAAACTCAGTTACGTGTAACATTTGCTAAACTGGATTCAGTAATGGGGGTTTGTGAGTTGTGATAATCACAAATTTGGCAAATATGCAGACTGTTTAAAATTGTTTCTAAAGCACAGAAAGAAAATGCAGTTTGCAACCTTTATTCCCAAACTCAGTGTATATATGATGGACACAGTTGACATAAGACAAAGTTTATTCACTCACTCCTTGTTTTATTCTGAATATTCTATTCTGCTTTTCTGCATGATGTCTACTCTGTATGTACATGTCACTAGCACACACACAGACAAGCACACACACCTGACATATTCTCTTTAGGTGCATATCCCATGCAGCTCACCTGTCCTTTGCTCACTTCCACAATCACTCTCTGTTAAACATCTTTATTGGCCTTAAAGCTTTATTATGCACACACCACATTCTCTTACACTCACTCATCATCTGTTCCACATTATCCTTTATACAGAGAGCCTGGAGGCTATTTCAGGAGCCTTAGGGCCAAGTCGGGATACACTCTGGATGGGGTGTCAATCTATTACTCGACACACACATATACACACACTCACATGCTCATTCACACACCAGAGGCAATTTGGGAAGAAACGAGAGTCACTGGAGAAAATCGACCAAGCACGGGGCGAAATTGTCTGATTAGTCTGATTTCTCCACCGCTAAATGAGAAGAGGATTCGTCCACCCCATCAACACTGGAGGACTTGGAGGCACGGATTCAGGAGGTTCTTAGCAATATCCTAAATGAGCTCCTAGAGAAGACTGTACACTCCATCCCCGGCTGCGTGAAGAAACTGGTTGACGCCACCAGTGCCTATGTTGAAATTTAAAGATTTGCTTTCATATTCCTATGCAATAAAGTACAGGTAGAATTTGTATGAGTTTTATTATTATGCCACATGTTCTGTAATTTGGTAACATTGAATCGTTGAGTTGACAAAAAAGACCTTTACAATAGTACTATAATAATAATTAGTGAAACGACATTGTTGCAATCACGCATGTGGGTTAACACTGTCAAAAGCAGAAAGCCCAATATCTGCAAAGCCACAACTTTGTAAAGACAATAAAATAAAACCTTTAATCCACAGTAGGTAGTGCACATCCGAAAGGTGGTGCAAATGCCTTTTTTATTTTTGGGATTTGGGGGCGGCGTAACACACTCGGAGGACAGCGCTATTTGCTCCTTCCACTTACGTGAGCTTGCAGACGCCCCTGATTGGCTGTAGAGCCGTGATTAATGTGGGAGCGCTAAGTACCTCTCATCCCTCCCCTCTGAGAGAGCTCGGCCAATCGAGCTCTCTCTAGACCTCCGGCTGCGAGAGGTTACAGCATCACCCGGGGGTCGAACTCGCGATCTCCGGATGATAGGGCGAGCGCTTTACCACTGCGCCACTCGGAGGCCCCTGCAAATGCTTTTCTGAAGCCATCGCAACCTTTACACACGTTTCAGATGGCACTTGAACCCTTTCTCTCAGCGTCTATCAACAACCAGTATGGCATCACAATGTCACCGCACCAGCCAATGGGAGCAGTGGCTATGCCTGGTCTATCCTTTTAAACGTCCATGGGTGAGACTGCATACCCCTGTGTGATGTACATTTTGTGTGTGTTATTTGTTGTTGCTGTGAGCTATTTTTTCACATACTGATGTGTACAAGAGGAGAGTGGTTAATGCTGATTTTAGACCAGTGGCACTTCTGTCCTGCAGCCTCACAGTAAAGCTGCATAAAAGCTTCTGAAAAAGTAAATCCACAAAAAATTCCAGATCTACTGCAGGAACATGTAGACTAAGTCATGTCATATAGAAAACAACAGTGCTAGAAATAAATGTTTCTTAAAAGCAGCAGGGGAAAAGCCATTTTTACTTTATTATTTAGTTTTTTATATGATCTTATAAGGAACACAAATATGATAAACTGGTGTATACACATCATTATAACAGAACAATGTACGTTTGGTGTGTATATAACTGCTGAATTTTAACAAGAGAAGGTCATGTATTAGTAAAACATGCAGCTCAAATGTCTTCACACTTTGACCACAAGAAGCCAGTGATGCTCCTCCTCTGATGTGTAACTTCCTTTACTGACAGCAGCACATTTAAATTAGTCAACACTAGGAAGTACTGCAATTCACTCGTGATCACACAGAGACACAGTAATTTAGTGTTTTAGTGAGTTTTCTATAGATTAAATATGTTTCAGTATTCTCCTGAACGAATCGAAATGGTGGTGGATATCTATGAGAGTGCAGACACTATTAGAGGTCACAACCTCGACCCTGAAGATGGTGACACAAAGAGAGAGCCAGACACAGCACCACACACTGGTAAGTGCTTTGGCCAAAAGTGTTTCCACATGCAGAGATTTCAGGGATTTTATAGATTAGTGTGTTTCAGCATGTTTCTGAGCGAGTGGAGATGATGCTGTTAAAGGTAACACAGAGAAAAGAAATTTGTTCATGACCTGATGTATTTAAATTGGAAATGCAGAGCCAGAGACACAATTGGTATGCTATGTCTAGTTAATTTTCTACTGCTGAAATTTGCTCACCCGTTTACACTGATAGGCTTATAGTGCATTCTGCCAATTCCCAGAATGAACATTCATAGTCATCAGCAGCAGTGCCAGCAACATCTGACTTCTAGTTGTGGATTGATGTCATCATTAATAGCAGAGGTCATTTGGGGTTTAGAAATATATATGTATGGACACAGTGTCCAATGACAAGTGCACAGACAAAGTGCAGGCTGATACACAGAGAGAGAAAATGGGTCTTTAACCTCTCTAATGGCCAGAGGGGGAAAGTAACACATTACATTTATTTGCGTTACTGTAATTGAGTCGTTTTTTTTTTTTTTGTGTGTGTGTGTGTGTACTACTTTTTAAAATAGATTTTAAAATCTGTATTTTTATTTTTAAGTAGGTTTTGTTTGCAGTATTGTACTTTAAATCAAATTCATTAATGAGTAAAAACAAGAAAATGGAAAAAAATAATAAAAACATGATGCTTAGTATAAATGCTTCGTTGCGCTCGCGTGTGTGTATCGTGTCCTGGTCGTGCGCCATTCCAGACCCCACTCCAGGTTTTCTGACTGTCCCGACATCGGCATCTACATGACCTTCCACACGGTCGCTTCCGCCCTCAGAGTGACGTCATCAACCAGTAAAAAATTCACTGAATTAACAGTATTTTAACTTGAGTACAAAATGTGATTTCCACCTGTGCTAATGACACTTGCTTTTGCTTTACACATGCACACACGCGTGCATACAGACACAAAATAAAATATATGGTTTACACACACAGTGGTCACGGTGTTATAGTAAACAGTACACGTTTGCATGGATATTGATTATACCAGTGAGAGAAGCACACTAAGACCGAGCAGGGAAGACGATTACCCACAAAACCACAGTGAGCAACAGAGAAAAACATTGACACAGTAAACACATGAGGCTCGGCATCAAAACAAGAAGCTCATGCATGCTACATGATACTTCGTACTTATAAACCAAGATTTGCTCATTTTTCAAGTAAAAATTTGAAAGTGAGCGAGAGATATAGAGAGAGATTTTTACTATGACCTAAAGAATACTGTGTGCTTATTCAAGCTCAGTATATTTAATAAATTTGAAAGGAAAGTACTTTTGCACTACTGAGCCCTGTGTTTTATAGAGACATGTTCCCTTAACTAATATGTAAACCCAACTGTTATAAACCTGGGGCATTTACTGGACAATGATTTTAAACTGAATAAACAAATCAATTCTGTAATTAAAGTAAACATTTGCCAAGTGAAGCTACAATTCATGGTCAAGTCATTTAAGCAAAAAAGGTTACACACACAACTGGCCGAACAGAATTTGATTAACATTTGCCAGAAAAAAGGACGGTATGAGCAGTGCTTTTTCCCTAAAGTGGGCGTGGCTACCATAAATAGTATGCGGAATACATAAAAGCAACAACAAAGGACCCAAATCCTCGCCAAACACAATCACGTACACAATGCATCATACAGTATATTTGTTTTTCCTGTCGGTACTTCCCAGTTTATTTACACAGAAGCAGTTTATATGTTCTGAAACTGTAGTGCTAATTGAAACAGTTCTGTCATGCTCCTCTATGATAAAATATGAGTCGTATCCACATATTCTCAACTGGGCTCTGGATAATCAGCTATACTGCAAGAAATGAGAGCAGCACTTTCCTGAGTGGGTTCGACACCTTTGTTTCTTAAGAGGTCCAGATGCATGTCCCTACACGATCCTTGCCCCGAACATGATCCCCATTATTACTCACTGTGGTAGGAAGCCGTTTGTGTCAGACGTCATGGTTCCCCCTCATAACTGAGTGAATGTCTTACCTGTCCTGTACCTCAGTGTGCAACACACAAAATCGGCATGCAATGCTAACATGTTTACCAAAGAGACTCTGTTGTTAGAGTTTATATAATTATTACTTGTGAATGTTCAAATAAAATGAATATATATTTTTTACTCTGCTCTCCTTTTCAAGTTCACACAGCATTGAGGTGTTACAGACTGATTGCAGTGTGTGTGGTCCTGATGTGTGTTCTCCTGCTGACTGCCGTCACTGTTCTGTGGATCCTAAATATGAAAAATCAACAGCTACAGACCAGAAACAACAGCAGTGAAAATGAGATGGCTACTTTAGGTGAGATTTTATTACCTCAGTCAGTAGTTTCAATTTAGCACCAAGATGATTATAAAATATGAACATGTATTTGGTACATTTCAGGGGTTACAGCCTTAAACTGGTTCTTAAATGAGTTAATTTAAAACTTCAATTGGTCTATTAAACTCATTTTAACTAGGTGATTTTCATTTGCCAAAGCCTATTAAAAAATATGTGTATGGAACTACTCATTATTTATATTTTGTGATTCACTCATTGAACAAGGACGGAGATACAACTCTAGTTTTTATTACTTTTCTACTGGGAATAAGATCTGGGAAGAGAGCAGAGAGGACTGCATAAAGAGAGGAGCAGACCTGGTGATCATAAACAGCAGAGAGGAACAGGTGTGTGTGTGTGTGTGTGTGTGTGTGTGTGTGTGCGTGTGTAAAGTTTGAACTAGTGTAATTTTCTCATACTGTTCCCTCAATCACAGGAGTTCATCACTAACTATCTGGTGGGGAGTCACACCTGGATTGGTCTGAGTGACACAGAAACAGAGGGAAAGTGGAAATGGGTGAACGGAACAGAACTGACCAATGGCACTGGGTAAGATGCAGAAATGAATTTTGTAAATACAGTGGCAATAAAAAGCATGTGAACCTTTAGGAATATCATAAAATATCATAAATGTGATATGATCTTCATCTAAGTCAAGACTACTGAAAAATATATTGTTCCTAAAATAATAACATAAAACAATTCTGATCTCTTATGTTTTTCCATACAAATGGTAGTGAAAAAAGTAAGTGCCCCCCTTATGGCAGCAATAACTTCAACAAGCACTTCCTGTAGCTAAGGATCAGACCTGCACATTATTCAGGAGGAACTTTAACAGTCTTCCTGGCAGAACTGCTTTAACTCTGTCATATTTTATGTACTTGTCATGTGTGTGACTCTCTTCAAGTCATTCCATAGCATTTCTATTTGGTTGATGTCTGGGCTCTGACTTGGCCGATTTAATTTTTCTGAAGCTGTTCTGTTGTGCACTTGCTCTGGTGTTTTGGGTCATTGTCTTGTTGCATCAGCCAACTTCTACAGAGTCTCAGCTGACGTACAGACATTCTCACACTATCCTGAAGAGTTTTTTGATAAACTTGGTAATTCATTTCCTCTCAATCATTGCAAGCTGGCCAGGCCCCACCATAATATGTATCCTCCACCATACTTTACAGCTGGGATGATGTTTTAATAATATACAGTTCCCTTTTTATGCCAGATGTAGTGCTGCATGCTCTTTCCAACTAGTTCAATCTTAGTTTCATCAGTCCACAAAACAGTTGCCAAAACCGCTGTGAAGTATCAACATGCCCTTTCAGAAAGTTCAGGCATGCAGTGTTGTAAAATGTTCTTTTAAGTAAGCAGCAGCTTTCTTTGTGATGGTCTGCCACGGACACCCTACTTATTCAATGCTTTACGTACGCCTTCAAATCTTTGCCATTCACTGGGTTGTTTCTTTGTCTCATTGATGAGTCTTTGTTGTGCTCTTGGGGTCATTTTGTAGATCCTCTGAAAGCTCTTTTTGGCGAGGCATGGCTCGCATAGGCATATTGTTCATATACGGAGCAAACTCAAAATGTTTGAGTGTTTTTTTTTTTTTTTTTATTAGTCAAAGCAGCTCTAGTTCACAGCTCCAAATCATTTTCTTAACAAGACCCCAGGTATGCTAACACCTAACTCCAATTAGCTTTTTTAAGTACATTAACTCATATACTTTTTCCACAAGCACTATGAAGTTATTGTAGTTGTTCTCAATAAATGCATAAAAGATTTAATGTTTTTGTGTTATTATTTTAGGCACATTATATTTGTCAATACTCTTGACTTAGATGAAGATCAGATCTCATTTTATGACAAATTAATGCAGAAAACCTTGAAATTCCAGAAGGTTCAAATACTTTTTCTTGCCACTGTATAATTATTTATCTCACTGTCTCACATAGTGTGAATTAAGGTCAGAGGTACTGCATGAGGTTGGTGATCAGATGGTTAAGATAAATCTTACTGAGCACAGGAGGGTTAGGGTAAATGTGAGTGACTGAAAATAACTGAATGATGATTCTGATGCTCTTGAGTTTTAGGTACTGGCATAAGGGACAACCAAATGATTTTGGTAATAATGAGGACTGTGGGGTGCTCTGGAACTTTCCAGACAGGAAGGGTTGGAATGATGCGCCATGCACTCAAGAGTTTCGGTGGATCTGTGAGATAACGGCTTTTAAGTGATGAATTTAGAAACAACAGGTAAATGATAAAATGCTTGCAAACATATTCAACTAAATGTACTGATCAGTCAGACCATCTGTAGTTAGACAATTTAGATCAGCTGTAACTATGATGTGCGAAGAGTGTTTATGTGTCACTCATCATCTGTTCCACATTATCCTTTATACAGAGAGCCTGGAGGCTATTTCAGGAGCCTTAGGGCCAAGTCGGGATACACTCTGGATGGGGTGTCAATCTATTACTCGACACACACATATACACACACTCACATGCTCATTCACACACCAGAGGCAATTTGGGAAGAAACGAGAGTCACTGGAGAAAATCGACCAAGCACGGGGCGAAATTGTCTGATTAGTCTGATTTCTCCACCGCTAAATGAGAAGAGGATTCGTCCACCCCATCAACACTGGAGGACTTGGAGGCACGGATTCAGGAGGTTCTTAGCAATATCCTAAATGAGCTCCTAGAGAAGACTGTACACTCCATCCCCGGCTGCGTGAAGAAACTGGTTGACGCCACCAGTGCCTATGTTGAAATTTAAAGATTTGCTTTCATATTCCTATGCAATAAAGTACAGGTAGAATTTGTATGAGTTTTATTATTATGCCACATGTTCTGTAATTTGGTAACATTGAATCGTTGAGTTGACAAAAAAGACCTTTACAATAGTACTATAATAATAATTAGTGAAACGACATTGTTGCAATCACGCATGTGGGTTAACACTGTCAAAAGCAGAAAGCCCAATATCTGCAAAGCCACAACTTTGTAAAGACAATAAAATAAAACCTTTAATCCACAGTAGGTAGTGCACATCCGAAAGGTGATGCAAATGCCTTTTTTATTTTTGGGATTTGGGGGCGGCGTAACACACTCGGAGGACAGCGCTATTTGCTCCTTCCACTTACGTGAGCTTGCAGACGCCCCTGATTGGCTGTAGAGCCGTGATTAATGTGGGAGCGCTAAGTACCTCTCATCCCTCCCCTCTGAGAGAGCTCGGCCAATCGAGCTCTCTCTAGACCTCCGGCTGCGAGAGGTTACAGCATCACCCGGGGGTCGAACTCGCGATCTCCGGATGATAGGGCGAGCGCTTTACCACTGCGCCACTCGGAGGCCCCTGCAAATGCTTTTCTGAAGCCATCGCAACCTTTACACACGTTTCAGATGGCACTTGAACCCTTTCTCTCAGCGTCTATCAACAACCAGTATGGCATCACAATGTCACCGCACCAGCCAATGGGAGCAGTGGCTATGCCTGGTCTATCCTTTTAAACGTCCATTGGTGAGACTGCATACCCCTGTGTGATGTACATTTTGTGTGTGTTATTTGTTGTTGCTGTGAGCTTTTTTTGTGACATACTGATGTGTACAAGAGGAGAGTGGTTAATGCTGATTTTAGACCAGTGGCACTTCTGTCCTGCAGCCTCACAGTAAAGCTGCATAAAAGCTTCTGAAAAAGTAAATCCACAAAAAATTCCAGATCTACTGCAGGAACATGTAGACTAAGTCATGTCATATAGAAAACAACAGTGCTAGAAACAAATGTTTCTTAAAAGCAGCAGGGGAAAAGCCATTTTTACTTTATTATTTAGTTTTTTATATGATCTTATAAGGAACACAAATATGATAAACTGGTGTATACACATCATTATAACAGAACAATGTACGTTTGGTGTGTATATAACTGCTGAATTTTAACAAGAGAAGGTCATGTATTAGTAAAACATGCAGCTCAAATGTCTTCACACTTTGACCACAAGAAGCCAGTGATGCTCCTCCTCTGATGTGTAACTTCCTTTACTGACAGCAGCACATTTAAATTAGTCAACACTAGGAAGTATTGCAATTCACTTGTGATCACACAGAGACACAGTAATTTAGTGTTTTAGTGAGTTTTCTATAGATTAAATATGTTTCAGTATTCTCCTGAACGAATCGAAATGGTGGTGGATATCTATGAGAGTGCAGACACTATTAGAGGTCACAACCTCGACCCTGAAGATGGTGACACAAAGAGAGAGCCAGACACAGCACCACACACTGGTAAGTGCTTTGGCCAAAAGTGTTTCCACATGCAGAGATTTCAGGGATTTTATAGATTAGTGTGTTTCAGCATGTTTCTGAGCGAGTGGAGATGATGCTGTTAAAGGTAACACAGAGAAAAGAAATTTGTTCATGACCTGGTGTATTTAATTTGGAAATGCAGAGCCAGAGACACAATTGGTATGCTATGTCTAGTTAATTTTCTACTGCTGAAATTTGCTCACCAGTTTACACTGATAGGCTTATAGTGCATTCTGCCAATTCCCAGAATGAACATTCATAGTCATCAGCAGCAGTGCCAGCAGCATCTGACTTCTAGTTGTGGATTGATGTCATCATTAATAGCAGAGGTCATTTGGGGTTTAGAAATATATATGTATGGACACGGTGTCCAATGACAAGTGCACAGACAAAGTGCAGGCTGATACACAGAGAGAGAAAATGGGTCTTTAACCTCTCTAATGGCCAGAGGTGGAAAGTAACACATTACATTTATTTGCGTTACTGTAATTGAGTCTTTTTTTTTGTGTGTGTGTGTGTACTACTTTTTAAAATAGATTTTAAAATCTGTATTTTTATTTTTAAGTAGGTTTTGTTTGCAGTATTATACTTTAAATCATATTCATTAACGAGTAAAAACAAGAAAATGGAAAAAATAATAAAAACATGATGCTTTGTATAAATGCTTCGTTGCGCTCGCGTGTGTGTATCGTGTCCTGGTCGTGCGCCATTCCAGACTCCACTCCAGGTTTTCTGACTGTCCCGACATCGGCATCTACATGACCTTCCACACGGTCACTTCCGCCCTCAGAGTGACGTCATCAACCAGTAAAAAATTCACTGAATTAACAGTATTTTAACTTGAGTACAAAATGTGATTTCCACCTGTGCTAATGACACTTGCTTTTGCTTTACACATGCACACACGCGTGCATACAGACACAAAATAAAATATATGGTTTACACACACAGTGGTCACGGTGTTATAGTAAACAGTACACGTTTGCATGGATATTGATTATACCAGTGAGAGAAGCACACTAAGACCGAGCAGGGAAGACGATTACCCACAAAACCACAGTGAGCAACAGAGAAAAACATTGACACAGTAAACACATGAGGCTCGGCATCAAAACAAGAAGGTCATGCATGCTACATGATACTTCGTACTTATAAACCAAGATTTGCTCATTTTTCAAGTAAAAATTTGAAAGTGAGCGAGAGATAGAGAGAGAGATTTTTACTATGACCTAAAGAATACTGTGTGCTTATTCAAGCTCAGTATATTTAATAAATTTGAAAGGAAAGTACTTTTGCACTACTGAGCCCTGTGTTTTATAGAGACATGTTCCCTTAACTAATATGTAAACCCAACTGTTATAAACCTGGGGCATTTACTGGACAATGATTTTAAACTGAATAAACAAATCAATTCTGTAATTAAAGTAAACATTTGCCAAGTGAAGCTACAATTCATGGTCAAGTCATTTAAACAAAAAAGGTTACACACACAACTGGCCGAACAGAATTTGATTAACATTTGCCAGAAAAAAGGACGGTATGAGCAGTGCTTTTTCCCTAAGTCAGTAGTTTCAATTTAGCACCAAGATGATTATAAAATATGAACATGTATTAGGTGCATTTCAGGGGTTACAGCCTTAAACTGGTTCTTAAATGAGTTAATTTAAAACTTCAATTGGTCTATTAAACTCATTTTAACTAGGTGATTTTCATTTGCCAAAGCCTATTAAAAAATATGTGTATGGAACTACTCATTATTTATATTTTGTGATTCACTCATTAAACAAGGATGGAGATACAACTCTAGTTGTTATTACTTTTCTACTGGGAATAAGAGCTGGGAAGAGAGCAGAGAGGACTGCATAAAGAGAGGAGCAGACCTGGTGATCATAAACAGCAGAGAGGAACAGGTGTGTGTGTGTGTGTGTGTGTGTGTGTGTGTGTGTGTGTGTGTGTGTGTGTGTGTGTGTGTGTGTGTGTGTGTGTGCGTGTGTAAAGTCTGAACTAGTGTAATTTTCTCATACTGTTCCCTCAATCACAGGAGTTCATCACTAACTATCTGGTGGGGAGTCACACCTGGATTGGTCTGAGTGACACAGAAACAGAGGGAAAGTGGAAATGAGTGAACGGAACAGAACTGACCAATGGCACTGGGTAAGATGCAGAAATGAATTTTGTAAATACAGTGGCAATAAAAAGCATGTGAACCTTTAGGAATATCATAAAATATCATAAATGTGATATGATCTTCATCTAAGTCAAGACTACTGAAAAATATATTGTTCCTAAAATAATAACATAAAACAATTCTGATCTCTTATGTTTTTTCATACAAATGGTAGTGAAAAAAGTAAGTGCCCCCCTTATGGCAGCAATAACTTCAACAAGCACTTCCTGTAGCTAAGGATCAGACCTGCACATTATTCAGGAGGAACTTTAACAGTCTTCCTGGCAGAACTGCTTTAACTCTGTCATATTTTATGTACTTGTCATGTGTGTGACTCTCTTCAAGTCATTCCATAGCATTTCTATTTGGTTGATGTCTGGGCTCTGACTTGGCCGATTTTATTTTTCTGAAGCTGTTCTGTTGTGCACTTGCTCTGGTGTTTTGGGTCATTGTCTTGTTGCATCAGCCAACTTCTACAGAGTCTCAGCTGACGTACAGACATTCTCACACTATCCTGAAGAGTTTTTTGATAAACTTGGTAATTCATTTCCTCTCAATCATTGCAAGCTGGCCAGGCCCCACCATAATATGTATCCTCCACCATACTTTACAGCTGGGATGATGTTTTAATAATATACAGTTCCCTTTTTATGCCAGATGTAGTGCTGCATGCTCTTTCCAACTAGTTCAATCTTAGTTTCATCAGTCCACAAAACAGTTGCCAAAACCGCTGTGAAGTATCAACGTGCCCTTTCAGAAAGTTCAGGCATGCAGTGTTGTAAAATGTTCTTTTAAGTAAGCAGCAGCTTTCTTTGTGATGGTCTGCCACGGACACCCTACTTATTCAATGCTTTACGTACGCCTTCAAATCTTTGCCATTCACTGGGTTGTTTCTTTGTCTCATTGATGAGTCTTTGTTGTGCTCTTGGGGTCATTTTGTAGATCCTCTGAAAGCTCTTTTTGGCGAGGCATGGCTCGCATAGGCATATTGTTCATATACGGAGCAAACTCAAAATGTTTGAGTGTTTTTTTTTTTTTTATTAGTCAAAGCAGCTCTAGTTCACAGCTCCAAATCATTTTCTTAACAAGACCCCAGGTATGCTAACACCTAACTCCAATTATCTTTTTTAAGTACATTAACTCATATACTTTTTTCCACAAGCACTATGAAGTTATTGTAGTTGTTCTCAATAAATGCATAAAATATTTAATGTTTTTGTGTTATTATTTTAGGCACATTATATTTGTCAATACTCTTGACTTAGATGAAGATCAGATCTAATTTTATGACAAATTAATGCAGAAAACCTTGAAATTCCAGAAGGTTCAAATACTTTTTCTTGCCACTGTATAATTATTTATCTCACTGTCTCACATAGTGTGAATTAAGGTCAGAGGTACTGCATGAGGTTGGTGATCAGATGGTTAAGATAAATCTTACTGAGCACAGGAGGGTTAGGGTAAATGTGAGTGACTGAAAATAACTGAATGATGATTCTGATGCTCTTGAGTTTTAGGTACTGGCATAAGGGACAACCAAATGATTTTGGTAATAATGAGGACTGTGCGGTGCTCTGGAACTTTCCAGACAGGAAGGGTTGGAATGATGCGCCATGCACTCAAGAGTTTCGGTGGATCTGTGAGATGACGGCTTTTAAGTGATGAATTTAGAAACAACAGGTAAATGATAAAATGCTTGCAAACATATTCAACTAAATGTACTGATCAGTCAGACCATCTGTAGTTAGACAATTTAGATCAGCTGTAACTATGATGTGCGAAGAGTGTTTATGTGTAAACCCACTCTCCTGCTCACACAGAACTACCACATTCTTCTATTCAGGGAGATCATATGTATTTTATATAAATATCAATTTCATGTAAACTGTAGTGCACAGATGAAGAAGCCATGGATTTTACACACTCAGGATTTGACCAGTCCTTCCCGAAACAATGTATCTGATGAACAAACCACATAGTGATGATGCGCACTGAATTTGTAATGATTTATTGTCTGATTTTACGCCATGCTTCTACTTCTAAAATAAACAATTGATTGTTTTTAATTATATCTCTATTATATTATCTATTGTAGATAGTGTACATATGACATGACTTGACTTTGCAATGTATGCAATTCAAAAATACCTCATTCTTTGGTCATTAGGTATAAGTCTCAGATCAGACTGTGTATGATTATGTGTTTGATTTAGAAACGTCTAACAGTAAGACACATTTACATACATTTTTATGAAATCAGGAAAATAGGTGAAAAAAATACAGTGGTTATATGAAGTCTTTAAGATATTAGAACCACCGATTGAAGAAAAAGATCAGTTACACTTAGTCAAATATACAGTTCCTTTATTGAAGTGTCACAATATGTATGCGTGTAATTTATGTTTATTTATTTATTTATTTCAGATTAAAAACTCCTGTGTATGTTGTTATATTTTTCAGACTACAGATTTAAAATGTAGACCTCCAGGGCACAAGTTTGATTCCTGGCCCGGGTCGATTCCCATCTCTGTGTGCAGTTTGCATGTTCTCCCCATGCTGGTTTTCCTCTTCAGTGAGTGAGATTAAAAATGGCTTACTCCCTAAACAAAGCATACTTTTACGTCATAGTGCATTAATTGATGTCTTAATGTAATCATCTGGTATTTTTATTAAACAGTACATACTTACCGCACAGCAAACTAATCACTTAATAGAGAGGGATCAACCATAGAGATATGCAAATACACACACACACACACACACACACACACACAGAAATCTTTCAAAACATACTCCCTCTGTAGGGCAAACTGTGAAAATATTTAAGCTGCAGTTTTAGAGCTCACGCAAGTCGATACCCTTGTTAAATTTCAACAGTTGTATTAATGTCAAAATAGAATTATTGTGATATAATGATGTATACATTGCATTTAACATATTCTAACCTATTTCTGTTAACAACAAACAAAAAACTATTGGGTATACACTTGTTGCTTTTAAGATACATTTATATATTCATAGCAGTTTTGATATAGTTTTGAGGTTGATATATACTGTAACTATGACCTATAGGCTACATATTCCTGCAGTAGATATGGAATTGTTTGTAAATTTACTTTTTCAGAATTTGTTATACAGCTTTATTGTGAGTTTGTACGACACATGTTTCAAAGTTTTAAGATCAGAGTTAACCACTGGAAAAAAAAAAAAAAAGAATTATACACAATATTTAATAGAGTTTTTTGTAACTTCAAGAAAGAAAACAGAGGCTCTTGAGGGAATCATGAGGGATACAGAGCTGCTGTAATGTAAGGGATCACATAAAAAAAATTTTTACAGACACATCACAGGAATAATACAATGAATGAATAAAAAATGAATAAATGTACTGAAAAAGACATATTTTCCTTCCAAATTTAATCAGAAAAGTAGCTGCAAATCAGGAATAAAGGCCTTTATGGTCATTTCAGATCATTCCCCAAAAGCAATATTTTACATCTCAATCCAGGCTTGCTTGAGCTCAGGCTTTTGTTGAATTAACAGAGACAGAGACACTGACATGGACCTTTAAATACAACTGTCTCAAAGATACTGCTTTCATCATCACAGATCTACACAGCTGTAATGAGCTACAGTAAAAGACATGAACAGGCTCAGTGCACTTTGTATTACTGACTGATAACTAGACACTGCTATGAACAGAAAATCATGACCTGAACGAGAGAACCGTGAGAAGTAATGTCAGGATCTGAGTGCTATAAAGAATCCAAAGCAGATACTGCTGCTTGCCACTAGGGGGCGACCCTGACATGGCACTCTTAGTCCCTGACAGTGGAGGATGTAGAACAGTTTATACAGGGAAAAGGGGTGGCATACATTTCTGGCAGGATGTCATGAATGGGAGGCATACAGGTAGAGGGAGAGTAAGCATGCATGTATTGATTACTGATTTTACCTTTTCCACATTAATCATTCAATCGAAAATGTTATTTTACATAGTAAAATGGTGTGTTACTCCACTGGAATTTATATGAACAGAATTTAGATGAATAAACTGGAATTACAGCAGGATCATCTGTCTCCCTGTCGTCACCTGTCACACCATCAGTTCCTACGTCTGTTCCTCTGATTCAGCTGCACCTGCTCATTACACCCTCATCTCTCACATTCATTTTTACTTGTTTCTCTTCTCTCATTTCCTCATTTCTTTCCCGCCTAATCACTTCCCTTCTGTATTTCTCTTAATGTCTTCCTCCACATCCATGTCTTTTCTGACTGAAAACATTCACAACATCCTTTTCATTTCCCCATTTCTTTTTTCACTACTGTAACTTACAGCGGTCAAGGGTCTCATGGTTAAAAAAAGTTTAATCAGTGATTAAAACATTATATAGAGAGAGTGAGAAAAGCAGAACAGAACATAAATCAAAATGTGCAAGTGAATGAACTTTGACCCAGGTGTCCAAACAGCTTATGAACAAAGCTGTGGTTTTATTTTTTACATTCACAGTGCTAAGAATTCAAAAGGTTTGGTGAGGGTTGGGAATGGATAGGCTTTGGAGAAAACCATATAATATTGGGTCTTTTAAAGTCAACAGTATAATCTGTACATAAAAGTGCAGAAATCAGTAGTGGATTGTAATGGATTGTTCCTGCCTGGACTCAAACATGGACAGAAAGTGTAACACAAGAATGATGGATATTTGTACTCAGAAAAGCAAAGCAAGAGCAACTGTTTTCCATTCTCTCTCTCTCTCTCTCTCTCTCTCTCTCTCTCTCTCTCTCTCTCTCTCTGTTAACTCTCCACTCATGGGAAATATACTAAATGATTTGTAACACTTTTGGGAACGAAACCTTACAGAGACAAGTGTCAGTGTCAGTGTCTCTTTCTCCTCTGTGTAGGGGTCGTGACCTTCAACATTGTCTGCGATCTTGTAGATGACCTTCACCATCTCCTCCTGCTGAGAACACCAAAACATCTTTAATCTATAAAAGACTCACTAAAACATGAAGTGACTGTGTCTCTGTGTGACTGACAGGCTGAGATTCCGAAGGACGAATGAAGACAGGAAGCTACATTGTTAGCTACCACCAGTATTGGGGGACGTTACTTTTTAAAGTAACTAATTACGTTATAAAATTGCTGTCATTAAAACATTACATTACAACATTACCTTCTGATAAAAGTAACTAGTTAGAGTACTTTTCGATTGCAAAAAATGAAAACCTTTGTGATTACTCATGCATGTTGTTTTAGTCAAGACATTTATAATTATTCTACATCACTCAGTGAAGTTAATCTGTTAACTACTAATACCCCTATTTCACCTATGCAGTTTCGCGTGGTGGCCGTAAATACAGTTTTGGTGCTGTGATTACGTTTTCATCTTTCCACGTGTCAGTCCTTGCCGAAGCTCGCGGACCTTGCAGAACGTTGGGCAGTCACTCGCGACGCTTCTTACTGCGAGTCAAACTGCATAAGTGAGATAGTGGTATCAGCAGAGGGATAACAGAGGGGGGCAGGTTTTCGAGGGGCTGGGCTTGTAGGACGACTTTCACGCACACACAATAACGGAATGACTGCTGTCTAGCTCATGGATTACATAACTTGTATGAATAACAGATTACATTTTTGAACATATCACTAAATAACTGAGTACTTAAATGGCGGACCTAACATGTTAGATTATTCATTACATCAAAAAAGTCATCCAAGTACAGTGGAACCTTGGATTACGAACATAATTTGTTCCAGAAGCTGGCTCGTATATCAAAATACTTGTAAACCAAATAGAATTTTCCCATAAGAAATAATGGAAACTCAAATTATGTGTTCCATGATTTGTAATTAATACAAAATATTAAATAAAAATAAAACAAATTAACCTGCACTTTACTTTTAAAAAAGTCAAAATAAATCCTGACAGATAAGTGTGTCTATTTCTGCGCACAGGCACTGTGTGTGTGTGTGTGTGTGAAGGTAGAGTAAGAGGAGAGGAGGATTGAGCCCCTCCCCTCTCCCTCTTCTTGTCTTACACGGTAACCCTCCCTCCACTCTTATTTGAGTTTCACACACACAAGCGCGCACACAACCGAAACACTATATGGGAAAATAAACAAGAAATCTCTCTATCAATACTCGAATGAGTGCAGATTAAAGGAATCACTGCTGTAAAGTAAAAATAAAAAAAAATAACCGGCACTTTAACTTTACAAAAGAATTGCAACAGAGCAGTGTTTCTGTGTCAGAGTGTGTATGTATAAACAGTACATACGCGCCGTACACACACGCATACAAACACAAAATAAAATATGTTTTATGCGCACACACGTGGTCACAGTGTTATAGTAAACAGTACATGCGTGGACAGATGTTGATTACACCAGTAAGAGATGCGCAGTGAGCAGGAGAGACGATTACCCACAATTCCGCAGCGCAAGAGAGAGAAAAGCCTTTGGCTCAGTTGTGATCATGTGATGCTCGACGTTAAAACAAGAAGCGCATGCATGCTACATGATACTCGGTATTCGTATGCCTCGTTTTTCAAGTAAAAATATATTAAAAATCTTTGTTCGTCTTGCGGAACACTTGCAAAACCACACTACACACATTATTAAAACTCACATAGTGTCTCCCAGGTTTAAGTTGCCAGCCTCCCTTTGATTGATCACTGTGCCTCAGTGGATGCAGATTTATTTTTGCTAATAATAATTGTTAGCTTTATATGCCAAAAAGGGCTATTACTTGCTCTGCTGTGAGTAACGGAAGAGACCAAACTGCAGTAGCTTCCTGTGTTCAAGGTGTGAAAACAACAGAACACCATACTGTACTATGTGACATGCATTCATATAAAATGCCTTCAGCTTGAACTATTGTTAGATTTGCTGTTATAGGAAATTATTAAAGACTCAAACATAGAGCAAATCCATTCAGTATAATAAAAATGTTTAATAATTCAACCGTGTTGAAATAAATTGTATTAAGTCATCATCACCTTCTTCAACATATACTGTACTGTTCATCCACCATGGCTGTAGCAGCATGATTTGTTTTTAAATGCTCTTTATAAAATGTAACTACAAATGTTTATTACGTCTGTGAACACAATAATGGAACTAACCACTGTCTGCTTTTTTCTTCTCTTTAATGAACAGATGTACATCTCTCACTCACCTGGACACTGGGAAGGAGAATTGTGTTAAAATGTTCTTTATTGCCTGTAGTTCAGGATTTAATAACATAGTTCCCTCCACAATCACCACCAAGCTAGAGCACCTCGGACTCAGTCCATCTCTGTGTCAGTGGATCTCTAATTTCCTGCCTGGCAGACCACATGCTATAAGGATGGGCGGACATGTCTCAGCCTCCCTCACTCTCAGCACTGGAGCCCCCCAGGGATGTGTTCTGAGCCACATCCGGTACTTCTTGTACATCTATGACTACGAGGCCACTACCAACTCCACCACCTGGTGACCTGGTGCAAGAGGAACAATTTCCTTCTAAACGTCAGCAGGACAAAGGAGTTGATAGTGGACTTCAGTACAAAGCAGGAGAGGAACTACAAGATCCCCTTCATCAATGAGAGCCCAGTGGAGAGAGTGGACAGCTTCCGATACCTCTGTGTTGTTATGTCCCGCAGGACCTGTCATGGTCCTGTTACATAAACACTTTGGTGAAAAAGTCCCGGCAACATTTCTACCACCTCAGACGCTTGAAAGACTTCAGACTGCCCTACTTGCTTAGGAACTTTAACTCATGCATAATAAAGAGGATCCTGACAGGAAACATTATGATCTGGTTCGGGAACAGCACCATGCCAGACAGACAAGGTCTACAGAGGGTGGTGCGATCTGCTGAGCGCTCTCATCTGTACCAAGCTCCGTGACTTGTACTGTCCAAGCAGTTCAAGGAAGATCATGAAGGACCTGAGCCACCCCAAAAATGGAATGTTTTCTCTGTTGTGGTCAGGAAAGCGATTCTGCTCCCTGAGTGCCAACACAGAGACTGAGGAGAAGCTTCTTCCTGCATTCGATACAGTCTCTCAATCAGAAAAAAACACCGGCCACTTGTCTGCATTTTTTTGCACTCTGCACTTTATGGACATTTGCTCACACCGACAATTTATGCATATTTGCGCACTCCCTGGACATTCCTATTTAAATTATATTTAATTCTATTCAATTCAATTTTACAACAGTTTTTATAGTTGCAATATTTGTGTAGCCATATTGCCTATATTTTGTACAGCTAATATTTTTTTATATATATTTTATTTTTTGTTCTTACCTTCTTTTTTTCTATGTGAAGACATCAATTACATGCAAACGCTCCATGCAATTACACCTGCTTTAAAAAGGTGTGAGCAGTGATATAGTAAATTATCAAAAGAGGGAAATATGTGTCCGTATTTACAGTGACATTAACATATTTGCATTGAGTTTAATCATGTGGCGCTTTTAAACATAATTAAGCAAAAATCGCATTCCCCCGCAGGTACGTGAGAGAAAGAGAGAGAGAGTGAGAGAGAGAGAGAGTGCGAGAGAGAGATTCACAATCATACATGCAGCACAATCCCACGTAATATCCAGGCTCTTTATTTTTAAAGTTTAAATATGTTTTAAATAATGTTTTTTTCTTCTCTCCTTTTGTTTTAATAATACATCTCCTTTGTTTCAGTGCACAGTTAAATGCCTATATAATGCCTATAGATACACCTTAATAAAATGGGAATGGTTGGTGATATTAACGTCCTGTTTGTGGCACATTAGTATATGTGAGGGGGCAAACTTTTCAAGATGGGTGGTCATTTGGAAGTCGGCCATCTTGGATCCAACTTTTGTTTTTTCAATAGGAAGAGGGTCATGTGACACATCAAACTTATTGGGAATTTCACAAGTAAAAAACAATGGTGTGCTTGGTTTTAACGTAACTTTATTCTTTCATGAGTTATTTACAAGTTTCTGACCACTTATAAAATGTGTTCAATGTGCTGCCCATTGTGATGGATTGTCAATGCAACCCTCTACTCCCACTCTTCACACACTGATAGCAACACCGCAGTTGAAATGCCAGCACAGGCTTCCAGTATCCGTAGTTTCAGGTGCTGCACATCTCGTATCTTCACACCATAGACAATTGCCTTCAGATGACCCCAAAGATAAAAGTCTAAGGGGGTCAGATCGGGAGACCTTGGGGGCCATTCAACTGGCCCACGACGACCAATCCACTTTACAGGAAACTGTTCATCTAGGAATGCTCGGACGTGACACCCATAATGTGGTGGTGTACCATCTTGCTGGAAAAACTCAGGGAACGTGCCAGCTTCAGTGCATAAAGAGGGAAACACATCGTCATGTAGCAATTTAAAATATCCAGTGGCCTTGAGGTTTCCATTGATGAAGAATGGCCCCACTATCTTTGTACCCGATATACCACACCATACCATCACTTTTTTTGTGCAAAATCTTCTGCGTGAACTGAGGGTCCTGTTCCAGTTTTTGTTTTGCCCATTCTGCAAATTGTGCGTGCCGATCTGGGTCATCCTCGTTGAGATGCTGCAGTAGCTGGAGTTTGTAAGGGTGCCATTTGTGAGTAGCTAATATCCGCCGAAGGGATGTTCGACTAATTCCACTCTCCAGTGACATGAGGCGAGTGCTACACTGTGGGCTCTTGCTGAATGAAGCCAGGACAGCCACTGATGTTTGTTCATTAGTGACAGTTTTCATGCGTTCACATTTTGGCAAATCCAACACTGAACCAGTTTCACGAAACTTAGCAAGCAGTTTGCTAACTGTAGCATGGGAGATGGGTGGTCTCGTAGGGTTTCTTGCATTGAAATCTGCTTCAATGACCCGGTTACTGCGTTCACCAGATATCAACACAATTTCGATCCGCTCATCACGTGTTAACCTCTTCGACATGTCAATGGCTGTGAACAAAGAGAAACTTGTAAATAACTCATGAAAGAATAAAGTTACGTTAAAACCAAGCACACCATTGTTTTTCTTGTGAAATTCCCAATAAGTTTGATGTGTCACATGACCCTCTTCCTATTGAAAAAACAAAAGTTGGATCCAAGATGGCCGACTTCAAAATGGCTACCATGGTCACCACCCATCTTGAAAAGTTTGCTCCCTCACATATACTAATGTGCCACAAACAGGACGTTAATATTACCAAGCATTCCCATTTTATTAAGGTGTATCCATATAAATGGCCCACCCTGTATATATATATCACCTACTCCCTGTCTATACTGCTTTATCCTGTATTCAAGGCCACGGAGGCTTAGGATACGTGGCAGGGTACACTCTGGACAGGGTGCCAATCCATCGTAGAGCTCAGTCTTTGGACATATATATATATGTTTATGAATTTATTTATTTAAGTGCTACCTGATTGGTGGGTTGCCATGCTTTCTGAAGCGTAATAGAGCATTTTCCAGACCATTTTTTCTAACCCCAATTTATTTATTTATTTACAGTATTTAGATAACAGCTGGATGAACTGATATGTTCTCACTCCTAAGGACTTTAACATTAATGAAGCTGTTTGAGACTTTTTGGAGAGACTAAAATATTCGTCATGTGTCCATGTTCCCTTAGGAGGAGACACTGCATGGAACAAGTATTACAGACTGACTGGAGTGTGTGTCGTGCTGCTGTGTGTCATCATAGTGCTGTGGGTAAAATTCACTATGCTGAATACAGAAAACAACCAGCTACAAGATAAGTTATAACAACCTGACTACAGATGAGAAAAAAAACAGACCAAAAAAAACAGACCAAATCACAACTCCCTGACTAAAGAGAAAACACTGTTACAGGCCAGTTGCAAAACCCTGACTACTACTACTACTAATAATAATAATAATAAAACCAGTTACAGGCCAATTACAACATCGTGACTGAAGAGGAAAAGCAGTTACAGAGGGAGAGAGATGGATGCCTGAGGACACTTGGTGATTTGTGTAAGTAGACAGATTTAGCATTACATTTCCTTCCCAACAGTTAAATTTTCCATATAATTTTACCAAGCTCTTAAAATGAAAGTGACTCATTAATATTGGTGATACTTTACAATCCTGATTCATAACTCAAACCTGTATAAGGAGTAAGAAAGAAGAAATGAAAAGTCCTTCATTAACATTAGCTAATTAGTAATCACGCTTGTATCAGGTCACTATTAACTGTGCAGTAATTACTGAGTCTTAATCAGGCTTACATTTCTCCTGGAGAACTAATATCTAACTTTGTCTGTATTGTAATAACAGCTGATTAATTACTGATCACCTCAACATTAATTCCCAATCACTAAACCTTTCCTTCCTCCTGGAGATAATATACGTACCGCGGCCGTTTCCACACCCAGTGTCTAAAATGTAAATGTCTATAGAAGTGCTTATTGTCCACACATAGAGTTCTCTTTAGAGTGTGTGTGCTGTTTTTATTTATCCAGTCAGAGTCTAAAGAGAGAAATACAACAATAACCTATTATCAAGTTATACAAAAGTACAAGCTGTAGTGCTGCAGAAATGCCATGTGCTCTTCATATTTTAATTGAGAAACAAAAGGAGAAAATGTGTTTATTTATTTTATTAAGGCTTTACTTGATTTACCTGTTGAATCACCGTTTCTTTTATCAGCAAATTATCTATACAATTGCCTTTCCAGTTCCTTGTTGTTTGTTTGGTTGTTTGTTTGTTTAATGTGCAGTGAGACAACACACAAAATACTCAAAGTAAATAAATAAATAAATAAATAAATAAATAAGCCAAATGATCAACTCACACTTTGTCAGAACAGTTGGGGTGAAAGAAGATATACTTGTATATATAGATATTTGAACCTTGGATTACGAATATAATTAATTTCGGAAGCAGACTCGTATTTCAAAACACTCATAAACCAAATCAAATCTTCCCATATGAAATAATGAAAACTAAAATAATTTGTTCCACAGCCCAAAAAACATAAATACAGAATATAAAAATTTTGGCCTGTTTTATGGCCTCATAGCCTATAGCCTAAAAGGTGAAATTTAACTCACCACAAGAAGCTCACCAGAAGCTGTGTGTTTTAATTTCTGTATTTAATTTTTTTTTTTATCTCCACAAACAAATGGACATGTTTAAGTTTCAGCTCCCGTCTTTATTGCTGAGCAAAAGAGCTGGACTGAGAGCAGACAAAACTGAGGAACAGACCTGGTGATCATAAACAGCAGAGAGGAACAGGTATGTGTGTCACCTGGTGTCAGATTGGTTTTCCATTCATTTAAGAAAATGCTACAGATTCCACAGCAGTGATGTTTGAGCGTGAGTGTAAATGTGGTTTAATTTCATCAGTCTGTGTAAAATTTGATTTGTCTCTGCTTGGTTCCTGTAGCTGCATTTTAACTATGTAGAATTATTATAAAGCTTTAGACTAAATGTAACAAATTATACGAAAACAATATGCTGAATACTGTACATTTGGTTAGGCTTAAGTATAACTGTGGGTTTATATAGTGACTTTAAAGTTCCATAAACCCAGCCTGTGTATTTAACCTGTTATTAACAACTATTTTGATCCACTCAAAACAAACGCATCTAGAAAAAGAATTAAAAATCACAATATACAAATTATTTTCTAAATATTTGAAATAAACAGAAACAATTAGATGTAATAAATGATGTACTAAAGAAGTCGTGATGGTTCAACTTGACCTTGAGGTTGAGAATGTCTCAAGATACACATTTAAAAAGAGTCATGACATTTGTGACATTTCATGCAATTCTGTGAAATTAGGATTTTTTTTCCCCCTAGTACATTACACGTTGCTAATCAAAATTGATGTGTGTGTGTGTGTGTGTGTGTGTGTGTGTGTGTGTGTGTGTGTGGGTGTGTGTGTGCGCTCCTCTATGACTCTGACTTTGTTCTTCACTCTAATGATTCTTGTTTTGATTCTGTGTGTGTGTGTGTGTGTGTGTGTGTGTGTGTGTGTGTGTGTGTGTCATGTGTGTTTATGTGGTTGTTGTAAGCAATTTTTTCATGTACTGATGTCTTAAAGAGAGCGGTGTTTAATGCTAATCTCAGATCAGTAGCTTTAAAGCATCAGACAAAAGTTTTGCAGAATTACATCATTTTGGAAAAATATAATGAATTGGTGTAAAGTGTATACAATATTATACCACAATTATAATATTACTTTAAATAATTAGAAAAAGAAAATAATTACAGTAACTGCTGTACTTTGACATGGACGTTTAGGATATGCGTGAGTGTTGCAGCTCTTAGCTTTGAACACAAGAAGCCTCTGATGTCTCTGCTCTGACATGGAACTTCCTCTAACTTCATTTCCTGACAGCAGCACATTTAATTCCCTATACAGAGGACAGAGTCTCAGCCTGTCAGTCACATCCACACAGAGACACAGACATTTCATGTTTTAGTCAGTCTTTTATAGATTAAAGATGTTTTGGTGTTCTTCTGAGCAGGATGAGATGGTGACGGTTACCTACAAGATTGCAGACAATGTTAAAGGTCATGACCCCGACACAGAGGAGGAAGACGCTGACACTGAGACACGCCCAGAAGCACGACGCACAGGTACAGAATGTTTACGTTTGCTTGGCCAAAAGTGTTACAAAGTGCAGAGGTGCAGTAATTCAATGTTTTATTACCGTGATGGAGATGATGCTGGATATCTGTGAGAATGTACACACTGTTAGAGGAAACACAGAGAGGGAACGGAAAACAAATGTTACTTGTTAATTCAAATTTTAAACACCTGAACAGCTCACACACACAGCACTGGTGCTCCACACACACCATGAGCTGCTGCAGTATCTCAGGCTGAAGTGAGAGCGTCTCTGTGTGAAGTCGTGCAGGACTACACTCAGTTACAGTAACATCAGTAATGGCGGGTTGTGTGTTGTGTTAGTCAAAAATAAAGTTGCGTGTTAAACGCAGATCATCACAAAATTAGCAAATAAACATACGGTTTAAAACTCGATCTAAAGCACAGAGTCGGCACACAGACATTATGTTTCTTCTACTACCAGACTGGGAGAATATATATGACGGACACAGCGGGTTAACCTAAGTTTATTCACTCAGTGTACTCTCTCTCTTCCTCTCTCTCTCTCATGCACTCTCTTTCTCACACGCGCACACACACACACACACACACACACACACACACACACACAGATTTAAACACTGTGTTTGAATCTGAATTTGAACATCTGAATTTTCCTCTCATGCTTTATAGCTACTCTCACTGTAACTGACACAACATGGTGCCTTGACCATCCCCCCCCCCCCCCCCCCCAACCACAGTCCCTCTCTTTATTGAAAATGCAATGAGTTTGCGTCCTCCTTTTCTGAGAAAATAAGCAAAATTAGAAGGGCTATTAACACATTAAGTTATGCAGAGGACAGAAAAACTCAAACACAACCTCAAAAAACTCTTACTATGTCTGTCTTTCAAGCAATCGATAGCAAAATCTTGGAAGAAACAGTCCAGCACCTCAAATCGTCAACCTGCGACCTTGACGCACTTCCCACACTTTTTTTTTTTTTTCCGAATGTGTGCTTGACTATTTAGAAACAGGTCTTTTAGAAGTAGTGAACACCTCACTTTTCTGAAGTCTCTGAAAACTGCAGTTGTTAAGCCACTTCCGAAAAAGAGTAATCTTGATAATTCCAGATTAAATAACTACAGACCAATATCAAACCTTCCTTTTATAGGCAAGATTATTGAAAGGGTTGCTTTTAATCAGCTGAACAACCACTTTGTCAGGTGATGGGATCTCTCACCTGAACCGAGCTGACTAATTAGGTTGGCTTTAAGACGCCTTGTTTTGGCATCAGTTTTGTCTTGCATCTGTTTAGTTTCTGTTGTTATATTGATGATCTGCTATTTCGGTGACGCTGTTTTGTTTCGTCATAGTTTCATATTCAATGCTGCTGCCAGAATTCTGACTAAAACCAGAAAATCTGAGCACATCACACCAGTCCTCAGGTCCTTACACTGGCTTCCTGTAACATTCAGGATAGATTTTAAAGTATTTTTACTCATTTATAAATCACCCAATGGACTAGGACCTAAATACATCGGTTTATATTCAGTGAGAATATCTGCAAACAGACCACTCACACATCGTTAGGATCGAGTCAGTTAGAAATACCAAGAGTTCACACAGAACAAGGGGAGTACGCTTTTAGCTATTATTAGAACCAGCTTGCAGACGAGCAAAGATGTGCTAAAAACATTATCTGTACATTTATTGAATGAGCATGTTATCATGTGTTTATCTTATATTGTTAAGTGTTTTATTTTAATTATAAATCAAATGTTAAGTAGTTTCATTGCAAACTGCTTTTATTTTTATTTTAAATCAAGTTTTAAATAATTGTAAAAGTTTTAACTATTATTATTATTTTCTATTTTATTTTATGATTATTTTCTTCTATTTTATGTAAAGCACTTTGAATTACCACTGTGCATGAAATGTGCTTTACAAATAAACTTGCCTTGCCTTGCCTTGCCTTTATCTTATAGAATTATTGTAATAATGTGAGTTCATGTGAGCATGAACCAGTTTCATCCGGTAACTTACACAGCCATGGCTGATAATAAAAGGATGTTATGTGAGAGTTTTGTTCTTGCAGTGATAATTTTTCAAATTAAAACTATGGGTCTAAGGGGTGCACATACTTTTAAACAATGTTTTTTTTTTCTTCTTAAAACAATGGGTCCCGCAGTAAATAAATGAGCTGATGTTACAGAAGATTAATAAAAACCTCAGAGTTGAGAATTTACCCAAGCTGGACCTTAATCATTAATAATTACCAGTACCGTATATTAATATTCATGACACACTGTATGTAGAGAGAGCAAAATAAGTTATATACATATATACTGTATATTTGAGGAATATATACAGTGTAACCTCGGCATATGAATGGCCTCCCTTCACCTTTTCAGTGTCAGGTGATTAACATACACAGACGATTAGGAAGGAAGTCTTTTCATGTAAATCTGGCAGAAAACTTTTTTTTACTCATGCAGACATCATGGTGCAGAGAGAGAACAGATGATGTGATTCAGATCTGCAAATCAGTTGATTTAAAATCAGCTCAAAGCCTCGCCCATCACTGCACGCATTTTAATGCAAAGGGTATTGAGTTTTCTAGTTTGGCTGGATCAAGTTACTGAATGAAAAGTTTTGTAAGGAACTGTACACTGTAAATACTACAGTAGGTTTATATGTGGAGAGAAAAATATTTGTATTGGTGTCAATTTACCTCTAGGAAGAGAAACTTCATGAAGCAGGTGTTACACACTGAGTGTAGTGTGTGTGTGTTTGTGTGTGTGTGTGTGTGTGTGTGTGTGTGTCACAGGATGCCACTAGGTTCCCATTGGACAGTTATAAGTTGACCTTTGATCTAGTACACACAGTAAAATATTAATAAATGAAATTAAAATACATTTAAAACCCTCTCTTGTCAAATTCAGGCTACATTGTTTTATTTATTTATTCGTCCTTTTTAATATTGATTTTTTTTTTATCCTAATCCTTTTTCACTTTCATAGACATCTGTTTGTTCAGCTACCAAATGAAAAAGTAACAATCAGAACCATCCCAGGCATTTTATTTGCTTGATTCGTCATGGAGTGATGAGAGAACAGGTCACACCTGGCCATATAACTGATGTCAGCAATATACGTATATGTGTGTAAAAATGGCTGTAATTCATGAATGTTTAATGCCGCACTTTTGTCAGACCTCTTGTACAGAGGGCAAAGAGCAAAAAAAAAAAAAAAAACACAGCCCTTGGAACCTTGTTTGTAATATAACTTGTTGTAATATAATAGACAAGTGAAAGGCTGCATGCACATGAATGAATGGATGAATTAATTAATTAATTAATATTTAACTATTCAGTTCAATTTCAGTTTTATTTGTCTAGCTTTACACAATCAAAATTATGGTAATTTGTATGAAATGTGACTGTGTATGTGTCACGAGCAACCGAGGGATAAACCATGGATGAAGTAATGAAGGGTTTGAGTTGTGAGATGTGGAATACCGGATGGATCCGGAGCGGGCAGCTGGAGCCGGTAGGTGACAGGATTGACACGGAGGGTGATGCGATAGGGGCCGATGAACCTGGGTGAGAGCTTTTTGGATTCCATGTGGAGGTGTAGGTATTTTGTGGACAGCCATACCTTGTCACCTGTGTGGTACAATCATCCCGGAGGGTGTCGACCGCGATGTTGTGAGGTGTAGCAGATGTTGGCACGCTGGATGGCCTCCTTGGCTTGAATCCAGGACCGTCGACACCTTCAGACCAACTGTTGGGACGAGGGTACTTCAACCTCTGGTTCTTGATGTTCGAACATCGGAGGTTGGAAACCCTGGCATACCTCAAATGGGCTCAACTTTGTGGGGGAGGAGACGTGGAGGTTGTGGGAAAGTTCCGCCCAAATGAGGTTGCGGGCCCAGGAGCGCTGGCGGTCAGCTCTCAGGTAGCGCTCCAGTTGTTGGTTGGCCCGTTCCGTTTGACCATTAGTTTGGGGATGGTAGCCCGAGGAGAGACTGCAGGTCGAATTGATCAGATGGCAGAAGGCCTTCCAGAACCGTGCAGTGAACTGGGGCCCCCTGTCCGAGATGATATCCTTTGGGAACCCATGCAGACAGACTACGTGCTTTAATATCAGCTTGGCTGTCCTTTTAGCTGACAGGAGTCCGGTGAGAGCCACCAGGTGCACAGCTTTGGAGAACCGATCTACTATGGTAGGTACTATACCTCGGAGACCGGCAGGCCCGTGATGAAGTCCATGGCAATGTGCGTCCAGGGCCGACGGGGCATGGGGAGTGGTTGGAGTTTCCCTGGCGTTGGTTGGTTGGTGGTCTTGGCCCTGGCGCACACTGGACACGCCTGGACAAACTCCTCAATGTCCTTCGCCATTGAGGGCCACCAGAAAGCGCGCTGGATGTATTTGAGGGTGCGCTGTGTGCCTGGGTGCACTGACAGCAGCAAGAAATGGCCCCACTGGATGACGTCGGCCTTGATGTTCCCGGGTACGTAGAGTCGTCCAGGCGGCACACCTGCCAGTTCGGTTTCCATGGCTTGTGCCTGGCGAACCCTCGTTTCCAGTTCCCAATGAAGCAGGGCGATGATCTTGGAAGGGGGCAGGACAGGCGCGGGGTCTGCCCGGGGAACGTCCTCCTCATGTTGTCACGAGAGAGCGTCGGCTTTGATGTTCTTTTGACCCCAGGCAATTTGATAGATGGAAATTATAGTGCTCGAAGAACAGAGCACAGTGCGCCTGCCTTGGGTTGAGTTGTTTCAGGTTCCTGATGGTAATGAGGTTTTGGTGGTCGGTCCAGACGCCCTGGAGCCAGTGTCGCCATTCTTCCAATGCCCACTTTATAGCCAGCACCTCGCGGTCCCCTACCCCGTATCGCTGCAGAGTGGGGTCAAATTTTTTGGAGAAGAAACTACAAGGGTGTAGTTTCTGGTCTAGACCCTGTTGGGAGAGAACAGCCCCAGCGGCCACATCTGAAGCATCCACCTCCACAACAAACTGTTGGTTAGCATCTGGATGGAGGAGAATTGGTGCAGTGGTGAATCGATGGCAAAGTTCGTGGAATGCGGCGATACCAGTGGAGTTGAGTTGAAAGTGATGAGATGATGGGCGAGTCAGTGCAGTTAAAAGGTGCTGCAACTGTACTGTAGTCCCGGATAAAGCGACGATAGAAGTTCGCAAACCCAAGAAATCATTGAAGTTGTTTGAGAGTTTTGGGTAGGGGCCAATGACGTACAACTTCCAGTTTCTGTGGGTACATGGCCAATCCCTGGGGCGAGATGATAAAGCCCAGGAACGTGGTGGACCGCTTGTGAAATTTGCGCATTTCTCCAACTTACAGTACAGTTGGTGGGCGAGCAATCTCTTAAGGACCGCCCTGACGTGTTGGGTGTGTTTTTCGGTGGTGCGGGAGTAAATCATGATATCGTCTAGGTAGACGAATACCCATTAACCCAACATTTCCCTGAGAACGTCATTAATAAAGTGTTGGAAAGCAGCTGGAGCGTTACAGAGTCCGAAGCGGATGACCAGGCTTTCGCTTAATGTCCAGTAGGGGTGATGAAGCCTGTCTTCCACTCATCGCCCTCTCTGATATGCACCAAGTTGTAGGCGCTCCGGAGGTCCACCTTTGTGAAAATGGTGGCACCAGAGAGGGCGTCCAGGGCTGAGTTGGTAAGGGGCAGCGGGTGTCGGTTTTTTATGGTGATGTTGTTTAGCCCTCGATAGTCGACACAAGGGCGTAAGTCACCCGAATTCTTTTTTACGCAGAAAAATCCCGCGGCGGCGGGCGAGGACGAGGGTCGGGTGGTGCCTTGGCGGAGAGCGGGTGATACATACTCCACCATCGCCCGCGTCTCGGTGGTGGAGAGAGAGTATAGACAGCCGTGGGGGGGAACGGAGGGGCGATGAAGAGGGAGGTGGGTGGCGCGTTTCTTACAGAAGACTTCAGCCAGGTCCTGATACGCTGTGGGGATGGCGTTAGTGTCGACATCAGGAGCACGTCCCAGCCGGCGCCGGTAGGCGGAGTTCGAGGCAGGTCGGCCCCCATTATAGGATCTGGTTTTGAGACCAGGAGATGAGAGGGTCATGTTGTAATAGCCAGGGGTATCCGAGAATGATGGGAGGAGATGAGATGGAGGTGAGGTGAAAGCGGATTAATTCTTGGTGATGGTCAATGGTGAGGGTGATGGGTCGAGTGTGGGTGGTGATAGGGCTGGAGGAAAGGGGCCGACCGTCGACAGATGTTATTCGAATAGGCTGGGATTACGCTTCAATTTCCACCCCCAATTTTTGGCGTATGAGGAGTCAATAAAGTTTCCAGCGGCACCGAACTCATTTGTGGCCAAATTGGAGGTGTACCTGAACCATGAGACGCGAGACACTGGGTGTGGTGGCGGCGAGATAGAGGGGGCCCGGTGAACTGTACCTCGGGTTCACCGGGCCTGGTCGTTTCCCGGGCAGAGAGGGCATATGGCTCAATGAGGCTCACGGACAACCCTCCCTTCCGCAGATGGTACAGTTTACTGTCGGTCTCCACCTCAGCAGCAGGATGTTCGAAAGTTAGCTTCAGTTGGTGGGTGAACTCTTCATATGAGTAGGCCATGTCTGAGTCTGATCTGAGGACCGCTGTGGCCCACTCAGCTGCTTGCCCGGATAGCAAAGAGATGAGAAGTGCAACGCGCAGCCGGTCTGGTGGAATTAAACTCAAACACAAGATCCAACGCAGTTAGAAAAACACTGCACTTCCCATCAGTACCATTCCACTTCAGAAGAAGGGGGGGGTGGCGCCGCAGCCGCTGCAATGGGCGTGGCAACAGCTGACTGAGCAGCCGCCCCGCGGTGGGTCGCGTTCTCCTGCCGTAGCTCCGCCACCTCGCGGCGCAGTGCCGCGACGTCTTAGAGGTCCTTTCGGAGAGACACGACTTCACCACGGAGCTTATTGATCAGCTCACATGCTGGTCAACCACATCGCAGAGGCGAGCAAACTCCGCTGGGTTTACTGCTTTAGGCTCAGTCATTCTGTCACGAGCAACCGAGGGATAAACACAACAGCCTTAGCAGTTAGCACATGTAGCATGGATGGTAAACCCAAACGCGGAAGCAGCGTGAGTAGGCAGGATAACCACGCGTTTAGTCTAAGAACTCTCTTACGTGAAGAGCAAGGATTTACTCAATGACTGAGCGATGTGAAGCACCATTTTGTGAATCGCGACCATAGTACTTCCGGGTCCTAGTGCCGGTCGTGCTATGAGTGTGCATGATAGTATGAAACAGAATGATTAGATCGTCCCTGATGAACAAGCCGAGGGTGACGGTCTTGAGGGAAAAACTCCCTGAGATGGCAATAGAAAGAAACCTTGAGAGGAACTAGACTCAACAGGGAACCCATTCTCATCTGGGTGATAACAGATAGCAGGGATTGATCTGCAGTCATACTGTGTGTTATGAGTCTGGAAGTTCAGTATGACAGGAGATGTGTTTAACTTAATACGGAGTCCACTTGGTTATTGGAGGCTCAGGTAGACTGTAGAAAACTCCAGTCCTGATCTATCGAGTTCAGGGACTCAATTGCAGTCACAAGTCCTTAGAGAACAGATGTCAGCATCAGCCGAGGATCATCCTTGTTAGATAGCAAAACCATCCCCAGTCACCACACGCATCTCAAACAGACCACATGGGGCATCCATGTGACGAGATCTCCAACCAGAAGTGGGTCACCAGGATGAGTCTGATTACTACAACAACAACAACATAAGTGGATGTAAAATGCTTGAAAATTCTCCACAGTAAATGTATAGAATTGTTGCGTGTAGACACAGTGACACAGCACACATCTACCACTGTGTCTCTCTCTGAATATTGTCACAGTGTGCGACTGTGATGGGTGTGCGCACAAATAAGTATAAGCTCACTAGCTAGGCGGTCTCTCTTTCTGGTGCGTGAAGGAGCAGGGCCGCGTAATTAGACACAGCTGGTGAGCCATCGCCGCTAATGATCCAGGGCTTCTCCCCGCACGGAGTGTAGCTCAGGGTCTGTTGGGAGATTGGACTTTGATACCCGATGTGAGTGCAATGCGCGCACTACAACGCGGAAGAGCGGCAAGCAAGCTGGGCAATGGTACGTGCCCCAGGGACTTCAAAGAAGCAAGTGTGCCTTTGATCTCCGCATCAGGACAGCCATGAGCTCACTGCTGGAGCTCCTGTGGCTCTTCAGCTCATACGGAGCCGGATTATGGTGACCGTGCAGCCGAAGAGGAAAAGGGCGCAAGGAGGTTAACATCACAACCCTCGTTCCCAGCTGGGGAAAGCCGCCCAGCCACCGGATGTCAGAGAGGACTCCAGATTGAGGCCGGGACCACAGAGAGAGCTGGGAGAGGCCTATCCAGCCATCCACCGAGAGCAAAGTCATCGCGAGTGGATGAATGCAGGAACTGTTGTCCACGTGGGTCCTCGCTGCCACAGCCTCCTTTAACCGTTTCCTTCCCCGTTTAGCCTAAATGAATGACCATTTTTCATGCAAGACCTCACCCTGTGTCTGTGCTTTATGGTGCCGCCCGTGCACATAGGGTCAAACCCGTTACAATATCACTTAATTTTGCACCCCCCACAAAATAAATGCAGTGAGACGTGAATTAAATCTATGTATTATTGACAAACCTGTATTCATCATTGTGTACATTGTAGTACAAATGTGTCACTTGTGCTGAGAAACACAGCCTGTCATATTATATGAAGTACATTTCACATCATTCACAGTGATCTGTGTTTTTATTGTATTTGCATAAACTTCTCATTGTCGTCAGACTGAACATTTTAATAAAACTGCTGAAGCTTCATGATTTTATTAATTAAGAAACAGTCATTAAACTGTGCCACAGTAGGGTGTGTACAAACAAGCTCAACACACACAGCTCTGTCATGCATAATTATCCATAAAACTTTTTAATTGCAAGTGTGTGTGTGTGTGTGTGTGTGTGTGTGTGTGTGTGTGTGTGTGTGTGTGTTGATTGCTTTTTAGGACTTGTGAATAAACATGTTTCTGTATCTGTTCTTCCATTAGGATTCAACACCACAGGAGGCAGGTGTTACAGAGTGACTGCAGTGTGTGTGGTGCTGCTGTGTGTTCTTCTGCTGAGTGCAGTCACAGTGCTGTGGATCAAATTCACCAACCTGACTATAGAGAGAGACCAGCTAAAGACCAGTTACAACAACCTGAGTATAGAGAGAAACCAGTTACAGGCCAGTAACGACAACCTGAGTGCAGAGAGAGACCAGTTACAGACCAGTTATGACAACCTGAGTACAGAGAGAGACCAGTTACAGACCAGTTATAGCACCCTGACTATAGAGAGAGACCAGTTACAGACCAGTTACAACACCCTGACTATAGACAGAAACCAGTTACAGACCTGTTATAAGAACCCTAATAAGAAGAGAGAGCAGTGTCAGTCTGATTACATGTCAGGTATTAAATTGCAAGCAATATCTTTAAATAAAATTATATATATATATATATAGCCAGTGATGTTCATTTAAAAAAAAAATGTTAAGGAAACACTCATTATGTTGCATGTGTGATCAGATGTCATTAAACAAGGATGGAGATTCTCCAGCTCCAGCCTTTACTATATCTCTACTGAAAAGAAGAGCTGGACTGAGAGCAGACAGGACTGCAGAGAGAGAGGAGCAGACCTGGTGATTATAAACAGCAGAGAGGAACAGGTGTGTGTGAGTGTTTAAGCTGAATAATTAAATCAAATTAAATCCAGTACAATTTTATGTTTATAGCACTTTTAACAATAGTCATTGTCTCAAAGCAGCTTCACAAAAAACAAGAGTTATTTTCTTCTCTCTCACAGGAGTTCATCATTAAACAGCTGGGCATCAGTAAAGAAGCTTGGATTGGTCTGAGTAATAAAGACACAGAGGGAAAGTGGAAATGGTTGGACGGCACAGAACTGACCAACAGCAGTGGGTAAGAATAAAAAAAAAATACTTTGTTTATCACATTGTCTAGTGTGAGTTGTGACAGCTGCCAGGGAGAGGTTTACCCGGTCGGGGTGAACTCTGGTGAAAAAAAAAGGAGAAACCAATCTGCACAGCTTTCAGATGTTAACATTTTTATATTTGGTTAGTATCCCATACAGCCAGACAAGGGTCATACTAAGGAACTCGTACGCCTTTTTGGCAATGCGACAAGAATGGAGAGATAAAACAAGAAAAAACTCAGAAGCAGAGCCACCATCTCTCTCTCTCTACTTGTTCACACTCTTTCATGCATGCACGTTTGCTCCACCCACACACCTATCGGTAATAGTCGTCTTAAAGGGGCAACACATTGGCTGTCACGACTGAGTGTTACAGCAACTTAAACAACTTCATACATGAAAAGTTGAAAAAGAAAATAAAACTAAAAGGGACATGTAACAGTAATGATCACATTGACATACATATCAATAATCAAACCAAAACATGTTTGTCAGGCCACACTTATCAAAGACAAACAGAATAAAAGAAATAAACAGGACATAGGGCCATCATTTTAACAGTGAAAACTTTCAAACCAGCCAACAGTGCAAGAAAAGTATTAACATTATTAAATACGTGAGCCTATACATGCATCAATAATCCAATTCTTATTTAAAGTTTAATTCTAAACTTTATCTAAATGAGCCTAGCACACTTAACATCTTACTTGAGGTCTAACCTGTCTGTGTGATACACATTTGTCCACCTATTTGTTGACCAGTCTGATGTGATTCGTGGGGCCAGTCTAGGTCTCAAGTCAGAGCGGCAAATATCTATGTCACTGGGAGGCAAGTCACAGCTCCTGTCAACCTGCTGGCCAGCTAAGCAAGTCACACCATCCTCTCTACTTGACAAGTCAGTAACCCTAGTTGTCACAGGATGACTAAGGTCACTCTGAACTTCTGTGGCTGTCAATTGTGGAAAACAGTCAGCGGGACTCTTAGACATTTTGTCCATCACGGAAACATCTGGCAACACATTTTCAGTGGAACCACCTTGGGATATAGGCGCCACTTCACCGATAGGGTCCCAGGTGCAAAAAGGAAGAAGGTTTGCGACATGAAAATCACCAGCGTCTGCCCCTGTATTCACATCCAGTAACCTAGAGTTCACATCAGACATCAGACATCAGACTTTTGTGCTATACAATAAGGGTCGGCATAAACAGGTGCTAATTTAGCAGTGAAGTTTACCAGAGCATCTGAACGGGGATGAGTCTTTACTCTGACCAGTTCATCCTCAGAGTACGAAACTGGCCTATGTTTCCGATCATAATAATTTTTCCTTTTAGTATGGCTGTCATTTAAAATGGATTGTGCGTGATCATGAGCCTCTCTGATCGAGGACGGCACGCTCTCAGGGTAAGGAATACCTGGCTCGTTTGTCCCCCTCACTGCTTGGCAGCAACAAGGACGGACTATGGCCAGTGCGTTCGTGCGCTGCCGTTCTCAGGGCAAAGCAAATTTGGGGCAGATAGCGATCCCATGCAGTGTGTTTGTTACCGACATAAGCACAAATAGCCGTTTTCAGCGTTCGATATACCCTCTCTGTCGCGTTGGTTTGGGGGTGATATGTAGTCTTAAACTGATGTTGTGACCCTAGGGCGGTAAGCACATGATTGAAGAGGTCACTAACAAAGGGAGACCGCCTTTCAGAGATTAGATATGTAGGCACCCCATGTCGTGCAAAGACCTCGCTCAGCAACTTGCTGGAATCAACTTGGGCGGTCGCCTCTCTCACCTCACAGACTTCCACCCACTTCAAAAAGTAGTCTACAAAGACCAAGATGTACGCATTTTCACAGGATGTGCGTGGTAAGGGCCCCACAAAGCCCACTCCTGTATACTCCCAGGGCCTTTGCAGTCGTATAGGAACCATAAGTCCAGCGGGTTTCCTTTGACTTGGTTTTGTGAACTGACAGCCAGAACAGGAGGCGACATAGCATCAGCCAATAGCTTAGGCCAGTAGAACTGCATCCTGAGTCTCAGTATCGTTTTGGTCATCCCCAAGTGCCCAGCCATTGGATGATCATGATAATATTCCATCAGACTCCTCCTAATGGTGGTAGGGGCATAGAGTTTAAGGAGCTTCATGGGGTGTAGGTTACAGGTCACTTTTTCATCTACAAAGTACAAGAGGCCATCCTGGACCACAAACTGAGCCACTTCCCCAATGCTACCGACATCCTGACCCTCTAATTGCTGCAGAAGTGGGCCAGTAGCTGGGTCATTGAGCTGAATTTGTCTGAGGTGTTCCCGATCTGAAAAGACAACAGGGGGCAATGTTTGCAAGTCCAGGCCCCCGATAATCGCATACTCCGGCAGGACTTCCATGGCTGCTTCGCAAAATGGTACCGGGTTACGCGAAAGAGCATCTGACACTTTTTTTTATTATTTGTCCCAGGCTTATGGACAATGACAAAGTCAAAGTCCTGTAACCGGAGAGACCACCTAGCCAGCCGACCAGAGATATTGGGGCAAGACATTAACCATCTCAAACTGCTGTGGTCAGAATAGATTGTTACATGAATGCCCCCGATATATGGCCTGGAGTGTTCAAGGGCCCAGATGACTGCCAAGCACTCTTTTTTGGGAGTAGAATATGGCCTCTCAACTTTATGAAGAGCACGGCCCGCATCGGCGACCACCATGTCTCTGCCACCGCTGTCTTTCTGCATCAGGTCAGCACCAAGACCGACATCGCATGCATCAGTATGGATAAAGAATGGAAGCAAGAAAATCCATGGCAGCCTGGCATGCACTAGACCACTCGAATGGAACATCAGACCTGGTAAGAGCAAAAAGGGGTTCTGCATGGTGGGCATAATCATGGATAAATCGTCTGTAATAACTGGTCAGCCCTAGGAACTCTCTGACTTGCTTGATGTTAGTTTAGGCTTTAAAGTCGGTTACAGCCTTCACGTTTTCCCTATTCGGTAAGATACCATTCGCCGTGACATTGTAACCAAGAAATGTGAATCACTTCTGCAGAACTGGCATTTGTCAAGCTTAACAGACAAATCTGGAGAATCTAATCTCTGAGAACTTCCCTCATATCAACAAGGTGCTGTTCAAAAGTAGGTGACACTACCACAATATTGTCCAAGTAGATGGCACATGACTTGTAAATGAGGCCCGCCAGGACAATGTTCATGAGCCTCTGGAAAGTAGTCTGCGCATTGCATGAACCAACAGGTAAAACCCGAAATTGAAAATCCCGCAATGGGAGACGAAGGCAGTTTTTTGTCTCGAGTTCTCCACCACGGCAACCTGCCAGTAGCCTCTGGCCAGGTCAATAGTGGAAACAAAAGTACCTCTAGCAAGAAAATCGAGAGATTCATCAATTCTGGGAAGATGATAGGAGTCTTTAATCATTAGTTTATTTAGAGCAAGGAAATCTACACAGAACCTTGGCTCCCCTGAGTGCTGGAACAGCCCATGGCCCAGAGGCAGGCTCAATTATCCCCTCCTATTGTGAGGTATGATGAGGGGCAAGGTAGACTGGCCTTGCATCCCATGTCGATTTCATGCTCTACAAGTGAGGTGCATCCTAAATGTCCATCAAACAAACCACTGAAGGTCTCAAGCAGGTCAGCTAACTTTTCTTTCTGGTCATTATTCAGCGCAGCTTCCTCAACTTTCATAAATAGAGTAGAGGAACTGATCCCCACGCACATCAAATCGTGTCTAGAAATTAAATCAGCACCTTCAAACTCTTCAATGGGCCCTGGGCCATCCCCAAGCACCGCCGTCCTGCATGGAACATGGAGTGTGGCCGAAGATCTCAACATAAAGTCCATTCCCAGAATGACAGGAGAAGAAAGGTCTTGAAACAGAAACAGCAAAGCGGTGATAGAAGCGCTGACCCATGAACCCCAAAGACAACCACCAGACAACAAGAAGTGACATCTGTGAGCTGGATAGGAAAACGCGTGTCCCCCCCCAGGAATAGTCTGGACAATTCCATCCTGAATGGCAGAAAGCGAGGCACCAGTATCAAGAGTGGCATCAAAAGCTTTGCCATTAAGATTTACATTGACTTTGAATGGAGTATTCCAGTAGGATGTAGAAACAACATCCTCTATGTGACATAAGTTAGGCTGATCACTTAAAGTAGCAGGAAACCGAGGCTCAATTATCTTCTGGAGGGAGGATTGCCCCGTCTGAACATCCTACCTCCCCTGAAGTTTCCCCGCTGGTTAGGTCTTTCATCCTTGAAAATCTCATCCATTTCATCAGTTCCTTCCTCCCTCTGGCACACCCTGGGGCTCTGTTGGACGAAGACATGAATTTGCTCTTTGACTACAGTTTGGACAAGTACGAGAAGTGAAACCTGGCAAGGAGCATTTAAAGCAGTAAACATTCCCTGAAGGCGGGCTGCTAGGCTGCAACCGAGGACACCCGACACTTGGACCAAGGACTGCATGAAGCTCATGAGCCCGCAGAAGAAGGTCCATGACTGATGGCAGTGGCATGCCATAAAGAGCGACTCTATATTTCTCAAGTGCATGCTTACATATTAAATCAATTTGCTCTTGTTGGGACGGAGGAGACTTCAGCTTCCGAATCTCACCCAACATGTGCGCAACAAAGGTCGGCAATGGCTCAACAGGCTTTTGCAAGCAGTCCAAAATACCTCTTAGGATACATTCCTGATTATTAGAAAGTAGAAAAACTGTTCTAAAAAATTCACAGAACTGAGCCCAAGTAGTCACATGACCGCTAAGGAGAGCAAACCATTTTCATGGCTCTTTCGACAGGAAACGTGGGAGCTCAAGGAGAATATGTGCATCTGTGAGATCCAGTGATGTTCTGTACACATTAACTGACTGAAGCAACTCTTCAGGGTTAATGGAGCCATCTGCTGTAAAGATGGGTGGCTCGAGGTGCGACTTGTAAAGCATAGAGCCACCATCTCTCTCTCTCTCTCTACTCGTGCACACGCTTACACGCATGCGCGTTTGCTCCACCCACACACCTACCGGGAATGGTCGTCTTAAAGGGGCAACACATTAGGTGGCCGTTACAGAGTTTCTAGTGTTCCTGTGCACTGCAGCAGATGGATGAAGCCATGCTAATATTATCTCCTGTTATATTCTTATTGCTCAGAGTTATGAAGATGTTATTGTTATAAATCTCAGTAAACACAGGGTAAGAAGGTTGATGTATAAAGGTGTGAAACTGGAGATACTAAACACTGATTCTGATTCTCTGGCTTTCAGATTCTGGGCTCAGGGGGAACCAAATAACCATGGTGGTAATGAAAACTGTGGTGAGATCAAGTTATTTCCAGATATGGAAGGCTTTAATGACAAAGCATGTTCCGGTACATCACAGTGGATCTGTAAAAAAAATGTTTTTTAAGTGGTTTTAGCGATTATTTAAGATTTACGAATTAGAAAACACTTGTAAACAACAGTAAATGTGTGTAATGAGCAGTGGAAACATTCATAGCTATCATTTGTGTAGACATGTTTATCATGTGACCTCTGAGTTTACCTGCTACCATGTGTTAATTCACACATTTCATATGAATTTTCTTATATGATTCATATATATGTACAGATCCAAGGCCAGATTTTTGGATACTTTAAATACTTGTAGATATTTTCTTAAGATATGATCAGTCCACTGATTTTCAGGCTAAATAAAAAAGTTCTTCTTCTTGTTTTTGTTGTTATGCTAGAAAAGGGATGAGATATGTCTTGTTTTGAGCACACCCTTAATGTTTATCATTGATTCTTTCTTGTAGCTTGTCTCTTCTCTTCAGGCTGTGACTGTAATATCAAATTAATATGACTTGATTTATTTTTGGTTTAAATAACTGAGAAATTATACACTCAGTAAATTAACTGACAGCTGAAATAAAAAAGGCTTGAGAAAAAAAAAAAGAAAAGAAAAAAATCTTGGAATGCTTAATATCATATGATGATGATGACGATGATACATTTAATCACAGCATTTATAAATAAATCCTTTCCACGGTTGTAGCGTCTGATACTTATAACCGAGTCCAGTGCCTATAACCTGGTGGAGTTTAGCCCTTCCAGCGTTTTGAGAAAGGTTTTACAGGATTAATGTTTATTCCAGCTTGTGTAATACAGTAGAATTCATGCAGCTGGTATGAATCTTTCCAAAACATTTTTGGGAAGGAACTCTCCCTGATGCAATCGGTCATGAGTCATCATGAGGAAGATAACAGCGGGGTGCTCAGATTGGGGCTAAGATCTCCAACAAGGTGTCTACTGCACAGAGCTTCAGGCCAGGGCTGATAGCACAGTTACACTCAAGGACTCAGTGTTAGTTACTACAGAGTACTGGTCAGGGGAAGTCTGGAGACAAGATTAAAAATTTGGGCCCATGAGCAGCATGTTAATTTCCTCTCTCTCTCTCTCTCTCTCTCTCTCTCTCTCTCTCTCTCTCTGTCAATGTGACAAAATGTTTTTTACAATTATGTCATTCTCATCTGCCTGCACTGTCTCGTGGTTTGTGAGTGTCTGACTTGCAGCTCTTTCTGGAATCTTTAAAAAACTAAAAAAAATATTTAGCAAATACTATTATAGTTGTGTGTAAAATAACATTTTAGTGATTGGTTTTTAGTTAATAACTGTATTGATTAGTTTTCATTAGGGCTCCGTTTAGTGAAACTAAGAGAACAGAACCAGTTCCGCTCTCTTAGTTTCAGTAAAGGGAAAATATCATGTATAGCATATGAATAAATTTTATATGGTATCATGCTTCCAAGATTGTGGCAATAGTTTGGGGAAGTACATGATGGGCAGAGCATAATAGTCAGGTGTCCACATACTTTTGGCCATATTGTCTTTTCAAAAAGCAGCATGATGGCGGTTAGCCCTCTTGCCTTGCACCTCCAGGATCGGGGTTTGATTCCCACCTTGCGTCTGTGTGCATGTTTGTCAGGGATAACCCCTAGAGGGCGCCAAAGCGCCCTGTGATTTCAATTTGTAGTTCTTTTCGTTTCACCTCATTTCCCGGCATGCACTTCGGTCAGGTGACATGAGGGCGCTCACCTGAACCGACTTGCTCATTAGTTTTATTATAAATGGTTTGTTTTAGTTCTGGTTAACTGTCTTGCATTTGTTGTTTTCACCGTGAGTAATGTCTGGTCCGTATGCTTTAGGTTTTTGGGTTTCTTTATTAAAGTAGGATTGTTTGTTTGATTTCCCTGTTTATGATTTCTTTATAAAATAAATCGTTTCCTTTAAAACCTGGATCCTCCTGCAATTATGCCTCGCACACCACGACGTGACAGAATGCAAGACCTAACAAAAGGCATAGCAGAGGAGCCCTTTCCCCGGGAGATCATTTTGGGGGAGGCAACGATTTATGCGTTGTGGGGAGCCGGCGCGGAAGGTAGCCGGAGAACTGAGCGGCGTAGCGGAAAGAGGAGAAGGAGGAGACCTGGCAAGGTAGCTCAGGGAATGGCAGAGCAGGAGGAGCTGAGAGAGCAGCCAAACTGGGGTGGCTGCCGGCTGGCGACACGGCACACGCCGTTCAGGAGTGACGCAGCTTGGGGTGACAAGTGTCCCCGCACCAACCGGAGGGCAGAGACCGGGAGGTCCAGACTCGGCGGTGACCAGGGTGGAAGGACACCTCACAGCGAGCGGATACCAGAAACAGCGTGTGGGCGGTATGCACAGTCGGGAGCAGCCTCCCAGCTAGATTGGAGCAGCGTCGGGCGAAGCGCCGAAGGTAATGGGCGGCGCATTCGAGACCTGAAGGAGCAGGTAGCTGCGCTCCAAGTGCTGTTCACGCAGCTAAGCTGCTCAAAGCGCCCAAACCTGCCAGCCCCTTTCTTCGGTGCCAGCGATGACGTCAGCGAGCTGGCTTACATCCCTTTCAGCGACGACGACAACGAGCTCTGCTACCCGCTGTACTGCGACGACAGCGAAGGCAAGCTCAGCAGCAACGACGAAGATGACGAGCTCCCTTTTCCGCCGCGCAGCTGCTGCGACGACAGCGAGCTCTATGTCTTGCCGCGCAGCTGCTTCGTCGATGGTGAGCTGCCGCCGCTGCACCGCGCCGCCGAGCACAGTGAGCTGCCGCCGCTGCACAGTGCCGCCGAGCACAGCGAGCTGCCACCGCCGCACAGCGCCGTCATTGTGCACAGCGAGCTGCCGCCACTGCACCGCGCCTTCGTTGTGCACAGCGAGCTGCCACCGCTGCACCGCACCTTCGTTGTGCACAGCGAGCTGCCGCCGCTGCACAGTGCCACCGAGGTCAGCGAGCTTCCTCTTCCTCCGCCGCCGCCTTCGTACGCCGTTGAGGACAGCGAGCTTCCTTTTCCTCCGCCGCCGCCTTCATGCGCCGCCGAGGAGCACGAGCTCCATCCTCTTCCTCCGCCGCCGCCTTCATGCGCCGCCGAGGAGCACGAGCTCCATCCTCTTCCTCCGCCGCCGCCTTCATGCGCAGCCGAGGAGCACGAGCTCCATCCTCTTCCTCCGCCGCCGCCTTCATGCGCCGCCGAGGAGCACGAGCTCCATCCTCTTCCTCCGCCGCCGCCTTCATGCGCCCCCGAGGAGCACGAGCTCCATCCTCTTCCTCCGCCGCCGCCTTCATGCGCCCCCGAGGAGCACGAGCTCCATCCTCTTCCTCCGCCGCCGCCTTCATGCGCCGCCGAGGAGCACGAGCTCCATCCTCTTCCTCCGCCGCCGCCTTCATGCGCCGCCGAGGGGCACGAGCTCCATCCTCTTCCTCCGCCGCCGCCTTCATGCGCCGCCGAGGGGCACGAGCTCCATCCTCTTCCTCCGCCGCCGCCTTCATGCGCCGCCGAGGGGCACGAGCTCCATTCTCTTCCTCCGCCGCCGCCTTCATGCGCCGCCGAGGGGCACGAGCCCCATCCTCTTCCTCCGCCGCCGCCTTCATGCGCCGCCGAGGAGCACGAGCCCCATCCTCTTCCTCCGCCGCCGCCTTCATGCGCCGCCGAGGAGCACGAGCTCCATCCTCTTCCTCCGCCGCCGCCTTCATGCGCCGCCGAGGAGCACGAGCTCCATCCTCTTCCTCCGCCGCCGCCTTCATGCGCCGCCGAGGAGCACGAGCTCCATCCTCTTCCTCCGCCGCCGCCTTCATGCGCCGCCGAGGAGCACGAGCTCCATCCTCTTCCTCCGCCGCCGCCTTCATGCGCCGCCGAGGAGCACGAGCTCCATCCTCTTCCTCCGCCGCCGCCTTCATGCGCCGCCGAGGAGCACGAGCTCCATCCTCTTCCTCCTCCGCCGCCTTCATGCGCCGCCGAGGAGCACGAGCTCCATCCTCTTCCTCCGCCGCCGCCTTCATGCGCCGCCGAGGAGCACGAGCGCCATCCTCTTCCTCCGCCGCCGCCTTCATGCGCCGCCGAGGACAGCGAGCCTCCTCATCCTCTGCCGCCCTGCGTCACCGAGGGCGGCGAGCACCCACTGCCTTCGCCGCCCAGCGTCAAAGAGGACGGCGAGCCTCCTCCGTCTCCGCCGCCCTGCTTCAACGGGGGCATGAAGCCATCGGAACAACTGGCCATAGGTGCCAACCTCTGGGTGAGAGGGGCGGACATTGGACCCTGGGGGGGGTGCCCTGGACCTCCTGTGGCGCCCCGGAGTTGCACCCTTTGAGGGGGGGGTTATGTCAGGGATAACCCCTAGAGGGCGCCAAAGGGCCCTGTGATTTCAGTTTGTAGTTCTTTTCGTTTCACCTCATTTCCCGGCATGCACTTCGGTCAGGTGACATGAGGGCGTTCACCTGAACCGACTTGCTCATTAGTTTTATTATAAATGGTTTGTTTTAGTTCTGGTTAACTGTCTTGCATTTGTTGTTTTCACCGTGAGTAATGTCTGGTCCGTATGCTTTAGGTTTTTGGGTTTCTTTATTAAAGTAGGATTGTTTGTTTGATTTCCCTGTTTATGATTTCTTTATAAAATAAATCGTTTCCTTTAAAACCTGGATCCTCCTGCAATTATGCCTCGCACACCACGACGTGACAATGTTCTCCCCATGCTTGGTGGGTTTCCTCCGAGTACTCTGTTTTCCTCCCACAGTCCAAAGACCTGCAGGTTAGGCTAATTGGCATTTCTAAATTGTGTGAGTGTGTATGTGTCTCTGCAATGGGTTGCCACCCAGTCTCATGTTCTACACCTCCTGAGCTCCAGACCCCTCATAACACTGTACACAGGGTAAAGCACTATGGAGTGAGTGAGTGAGTCATTTTAAACAGTACTTTCCTCAGCTTTCCTTATCTCACTCTGTTGATATTACGAGAGGGCGCTTATGTATGGCGCCACCAAGTATGTTGTTAAGTGTGGGAACCCCAATGCAGGACTTGGGTTGAGACGTGGGGTGTTTATTTTTGGCCAAGGATGATTGGCTTGCATGAGAACCATGCACAGGGTAAGTGTCACAGGCACCGGAGGTGGACCAGAAAACTTAGCAGTTAGCCCTTGTAGCATAACCCCAAACGCGGAAGTAGCGCGAACAGGCAGGATAACCACGCAAGTTAATCTAAGAACTCTCTCACACTGAAAGCAAGGATCTACACAAATAAATATGCATTCTAGCGACACACATTCAATCAGAAATATAACCCGAATTGATGAGTACTCACAGAAAATCCGGCAGTATGCGCAGAGCCCCTCTCTGAAATGTCTCTGAATGCTACTTCCGGGTCCTAGTGCCGGTCGCGGTGAGACTGTGCATGACAGTAAGCGTACTTATATATAGGTCTCTCTTTTTAATTTCACTTTTCTTTTCTCATTTCTGTCTCTTTTCACTTGTCATTGCCGAATGACATAATACGGAACAAAATATAATGCATTAATGCAGACTGTACATTTTTATAACACAATTATAATATTATTTTCATATTTATGTAACTGCTGTACTGTAATATGCACATTCAGGATATGCGTGAGTTTTGCAACTCAAATGTCTTCACAATTTTAATACAAGAAGCCACTGATGTCTCTGCTCGGATTTCTCACTTCCTCTAACTTTACTTACTGACAGCAGCACATTTAATTCCCTATACACAGTATAGTGTCTCAGACTGTCAATCACGTCCAATTCCCAGGTGGAAGATGCTGACGCTGAGACACGCCTAAGAGCACAACACACAGGTAGAGAATATTTAAATTTGCTTGGACAAAAGTGTATACGCTCTCTCTCTCTCTCTCTCTCTCACACACACACACACACACACACACAGCTGAATGTTGCTTTCTCATCCACTCTGCTCACGCTTTATACACTTGACCACGCCCCCGGCAACATAATCACTCTCTGTGACATCTTTATTGATCTTATAAAATGATTGTGATAAAAAGCCTGAAATCTGTGTGTGCAGAGCACACACCTATCTCATCCGCTTACTTATAACACCATAGGTGATAATAAAAAGAAGTCTAATGAAAGTGTGGTTCTTGCAGTGATTTTTCAAATCAAAACTATGGGTGTGAGGGATGCACATACTTTTAAATAATGTATTTATTTTTTTAACAATGGGTCCCGCAATAAATGAATGATCCAGTGTTACAGAATATTAATGTAAGTAAATGTTTGCATATTAATATTCATGACATACTATATGTAGAGACAGCAAAAGCAGTTCTACAGTGGAACCTCGGTATACGAATGGCCTCCCTTAAGAATTTTCACCTTGCTTTTTGCAAGAAATTGTCATCAGCATATAAAGCATTTTTGGCATAGAAACAAATGAATCGAACTGAAGTTGCATGTACGTCCAGGCGCTGTTCAAAATCTGTTTGCATCAGTGGAAAGCCAAGCAAAGCGGGTTTGCGGATTTTATGATTTTTTTTTTTTACGTGTTTTTTTTTTTTTTTTTTGTGCAAGATTTCATGAAGATGTAGCACCATGAGTACCAAAAAAGTTAGCAAGGACAGTTTCAGTCGATGAATGGTTTAGTGTTTGCATTATTATTATTATTACTATTATGATGACGATGATGATGATTATGATGATGATGATGATTCACATTATCTGTCACTGTTCTAGGCGGTTAATCCTCTCTGACTTTCTGAATACTGTTGTCAGCACCACGGCTTGTTTCATTTTACTGCACCTGCTCCTGGGTGACCTTAGTCTGGTTGAAAATTGCCCAGATAGCTCTTACAAACTGTCATATGAAGTTGATTTTTTTTTCATAGGCACTGCAGTTTATTGAAGATGTACAGTATATTACTGCATACTATTAACTCAATAAAAATTATGACTGAACGCATTGTCTAGAAAACCCACCAAACACAAGGATAACATGCCAACTCCATGCGTACAGACCCCCGAGACAGGAATCAAACCCGGACCCTGGAGGTTTATGGAGACAGTGTAGTGATAGAAGGTATTTGAGTTGCCAGTACTAATCTGACCACTAGGTGTCAGTATTGTCACAATCAAAAGGAGTGTGAAGTTGCTACTGCTGGAGTTCCTGTTCTAAAAATATAATAAACTCAGTTTGCTGCAAAATGATTTTCTTAAATTTATTAAGAAACATTACATGGTACCAGGGATGGGGTGATCACCGACACCCATCGTTATGGAAAGTGTTAAACCACCTGATACTGTGAACTGGCCAGGGAATATTGATCGCGAATGGAGAACATTCAAAAAAAGATTTAGCTCTACCTGCAAGCAGTGGCCCTTGATAAAGCCTCGGATGCAGGTAAGATTGCACTGCTTCTTGCCGTCACGGGACCTCAATCTATAGAGGTGTTTAACACACTTGTGTTTGAACGTGCTGAAGATAAAGGCAAGTGTGGCTTACGTCTTCTAGAGGAACAATTTTTTTTTTTTTAAGTTTCGTTTTCCCCTGGCATGTGCAGGCTGTTAGAAGCACGCGGTGACATAGCATGCAGGTCACGAAAGTTGCGAGTATGCTAAGAGACCGAATTCCACGTGATTTGTTGCTTTCTGAAAGACTGGTTAAGTTTTATGCTGCATTTTGGATCTCTCGGATTTCGATTAAAAAGCTGCGCTTTCTTTAACTTAAAAAGTTAACACTCCCGCAGGACTGTGCTTGTGTATTCAAGTCCCTGCACGTGCCAGAGCAGGTGAGTGTGAGACCCCCTGTAGGATGCTGAGACATAAGGCTTACAACACCCATTCTGCAGTTTGTTTTACTGCCCTGCTATCCATGTGACATCTCCATTGGGTTAATCTGCAGTTTTACTACTGTTGAGATGTTTGGTTTATGAAGTGTATTTGCAAAAGTTACAGGGGTTTTTGGAAGCTAACAGCTTCAGCTCAGGTATCTTCAATTCATTTCAACGTACCCCACATCAAGGCAGAACACCCCATTTTTATTATTAATTTATTTATTTCATTTTTAACTTTTATTTTGATTGAAATGATAAACAGGGAAATGCCATAACTCAAGTGGACTACAGAACTGTGAATAAACCTTTTGAAAGGACGTTCCATGTATATGTTTCATTTTATGGTTTGATGTTTTGTTCTTTAAATGTGATTGTCCGCATTTGAAACTGTGATAATTTGTGAGCTTTCTAAAATTTACAGAATTGTAAACTGTTTTCAATTGTAATTCATATAAGTTGTTTGTCATACGACATGTGAAAGTCTTTTATTTTGTTTTAATGATGGTGATTTTGAGGATTCACAAGGTAACACAAATGTATTTTTTTTTTTATTGATTGCACAAACAAGCAAAATTATTAACAATTTGAGAAAGGAGATCCAAAGGAAAATAATAAATGTTGTTTAATTTCTTTTGCATTGACTTGATGTATACATTTTTGTGTTGTTGAAAGTCAGAGTTGTAGAGGAGTCTCACTTACTTATTAGATCTGGGGAGGGAGGAGCATATTAACCTATACTCTCATATATGCGGAGCCACTGTGTAGTATTACCCTACCTGAAGCCTACCGTTACCAAATCTGTAGTGTTCCGACACAGTAAGGTAAGAAACCACATACACACATTAGTGTGTAAAGAGACTAGTTTGGAGTACGGGAACCAAGCTCCTTTAGTTGTCCAAACTACTAACGCAGCAGCAATTCATTCCCCCTCCACAACAGGTTAAATACCCCGTTACCAATGCTAGGATGTTGGCTTACTTTTCAGAACCTCAAATACCTAACCCAAGCACTAAATTATCCCCCCTCCCCACACCCTATAGAATCCTAAACACACCTTAAGTGTTACAGCTGATATTGGGAATTCGGTGGAGAATAAACAAAAAGTCTGATAAGTGCAGTACTATTTGCTACTCACAAGTGGCATGAGACAGATGTGTAAATGATGCAGCTGTAAATGATACTTGAGATTTATTTTTTCTTAATGACTTGAGTGAGAAGCAGTAATAAGTCCAGTGCCACTGTCTTTTTTTTCTCAATATGTTTTGCAAATACTCATGTTACAATATCATGTTACCATGTGATTTATAAGCTTGGTTGTGTATAATGGGAAATAGAGTGTTGCAGGCCTGGGCATGTTTTAGTTTAATGCTGTCAAGTGAATCTGTTTAGTTTCTCCAGTTGACCGTTTGCAGACGTCTTTCATGAATCTAGCAAATCTAATCCTAACTCGTAATATGAAAATAACTTTTCAGGGCGCCATGCCGCAAGATCCCACAAGCTACATTCGGGAATTTAAATAAATGTGTTGTGCTTCACTGAATATGGTGCATGGAAGAACTTTATCTAAAAGCCAGACCAAGTACAAAGAAGAATTGTGTATAATTAGATAGCCTAAAACAACAGAGGTTGTTTGTTTCCAATGCTGAAGCAAACATGAATTTTATTTTGGTTTACAATAGATCTTTCATGATGAATGTGTGTATATGTGCTTCATATTATGTTGATAATGATGAAAAGAGATGCCGTATAGGGCTTAAATCAAACTTGACTCATGCTCACACAAGTGAAACACTTGCATACACATATATGAAACAGTCACACTGTTTATCTATAATATTGATCACATATCAATGTACAGTTTGCCCTGTGTCTCTGGGGCAAGATCACCCCACTGACCTGCCACTTGCCATGTCTATGTGCCGAATGCTTTTCAACGTTCAGGTAGTTCTGGTCTAAACTTCTGGACCTCGAGCTATGCTCTCCACCTCTTTTTAAAGGATGAAGTATCCCCAAGGTCCATTGATGAAGAATTACCCACCAGCTGAGCTAAATTTAGTGACCCTGCCCCTTCACAAACCTGTAGAAAGCGAGGCTGCCTAAGTAGTGAGCCCTTTGCAGTTGGGGAGTACTTTAATGGAACAAACTAACATAATTACAAAAATAAGGATTATGTTTAATACATGAACATGACCAAATGCTGAGTTTCATCCTTCTAGATGGTTTGCCAGACTTTAACTGCAGCTGCTGATCCTGAGAAACCAAAAACCACAAAACTCCTGAGGAGACTATCATTCCAAACCCAGGACATAGATAACTCCTGAAAACTCTCTCTTAAGGCCAATTTTAGTGTTCCAAAGTATAAATGAAATAAAAGTCCAACTCTCTATACATGCCTGTGTGTGAGAGAGTGTTTATGCCATATGTGTGTTTATTTGCTGGCTGCCGTGAGTTATTTTTTCACATACTGATGAGTGAAAGAGAGCAGTGGTTAATGCTGATCTTAGATAAGTGGAACTTGTGTCTATCTTAACAGCATCAGGCACAAAGTTCTAACAGCTTTGCAATATGCCACTATATGGAACAAAATATAATGCATTTGTGCAATGTATACATTAGTAAAACACAATTATAGCATTATTTTTGCATTTTGTATTTACATACCTGCTGTACTTTAACAAGAACATCAACTCAATATTGAATAGTAGGCAGGTATTCATAATGTTATGCCTGGAATACTTTCAGACCTCTTATATATTGTCACGAACTAACCGGAGATGAATCAGAAGACTAGCAGTTAGCCCTGTACCGTGGATGGTAAACCCAAACGTGGAAGTAGCACGAGCACGCAGGATAACCACGCTGGTTATTATTAGAACTCTCCCGAAGTGAGAGCAAGAGTTTACACAAATAAACCCGCGTTCTAAATACACACACCCAATCGGAAGCGATAACCCAAGAAAGTGAGTACTCACGTTTAGACGACCGAGGCGTCAGCGATAGCATGGGCAAAACTCAATGACTGAGCAATGTGAAGCGCCATCTTGTTACCTTTTATGCTTCCTGAAACACGACCGTATTACTTCCGGGTCCTAGTGCCGGTCGTGTTACGAGTGTGCATTACAGTACCCCCCTGTCCAGGACCGACTCTCGACGGTCCTGTGGTGGAGGATACACGACGACGGTAGTCCCGGATAAGTTCGGGGTCTAGGACGAACCGAGCCGGAATCCAAGATCGCTCCTCGGGACCGTAACCTTCCCAATCCACCAGTTAGTGGAGCCCTCTGCCCCGAGGAAATGCGTCAATGATCGAACGGTGTAGGCGGGACCACCCTCAATGATATGGGGAGGAGGAGCAGGGTGGGTGGGGACAACCATTGGTGAAGTGATGAAGGGTTTGAGCTGGGAGGTGTGGAATACCGGATGGATCCGGAGCGCCGCAGGCAGCTGAAGCCAGTAGGTGACAGGGTTAATCCGGAGGTTGATGCGGTATGGTCCGATGAATCTTGGTGACAACTTTCTTGATTCAGTCTGCAGGTGTAGATTTTTTGTTGATAGCCATACCTTATCACCTACTTGGTACATTCGTCCCGGTGGGTGTCGACGGCGATGTTGTAGAGTGTAACCGCGGTTAGCCTGTTGAATGGCGTTGTTTGCTTGTCTCCATAGCCGTCGACACCGGCGAACCAACTGTTGGGCCGACGGTACTTCCACCTCCAGTTCTTGATGGTTGAACATTGGAAGTTGGAAGCCGTAGCATACCTCAAATGGGCTTAGGTTGGTGGCAGAAGACGTGTGGAGGTTGTGTGACAGCTCAGCTCAAATGAGGTAGCGGGCCCAGGAGCACTGGCGATCAGAAATGAAGCATCTCAGGTAGCGCTCCAGTTGTTGGAATTGATCAGACGGCAGAAGGCCTTCCAGAACCGAGCCGTGAACTGGGGCCCCCTGTCCGAGACGATGTCCTTTGGGAACCCATGCAGGCGGACTACGTGCTCTAATATCAGCTCGGCTGTCCTTTTAGCTGACGGGAGACCGGAGAGGGCTACCAGGTGAACAGCTTTGGAGAACTGGTCGACGATGGTGAAGATGGAGTCTCTTCCTTCAGGAAACCGGCAGGCCCGTGATTAAGTCAACGGCAATGTGTGTCCAGGGTCGCGGGGAACCGGGAGTGGTTGAAGTTCCCCTGGCGATGGTCGGTTGCTGTCCTTGGACCTGGCACACACTGGGCACGCCTGGACGAACTCGTCTACGTACTTCCTCATATTGGGCCACCAGAAGGCATGTTGGACAAAAAGTAGGGTGCACCGCTTTCCGGGGTGTCCAGAAAGTGGGGAGGAGTGTCCCCACTGGAGTACTTCGGCCCTGATGGCGTTGGGTACATAGAGTCGGCCAGTCTCCGTAGCTTGTCCCTGGCGGACCCTCGTTTCCAGGTTCCAACTGAGTGGTGCGAGGATCTTGGTGGGTGGCAGGAAAGGCGCAGGGTCCCCCTGGGGGGCGTCTTCCTCGTGCTGTCGGGAGAGCGCGTCGGCTTTGGTGTTCTTGGACCCTGGGCGGTATGACAGGTGGAAATTATAGTTCTCAAAAAACAGTGCCCACCTCGCCTGTCTGGGGTTGAGTTGTTTTAAGGTGCGGATAGTGATGAGGTTTTGATGGTCGGTCCAGACGATGAACGGCTCTCTGGCGCCCTGGAGCCAGTG